>BDMV01000002.1:23187648-23853631 GCA_008326285.1 Oryza officinalis
CGGCGGCGGCGGACGAGGAGGCCGGCGGCGGCTGTGGCGGACGAGGAGGCCGGCGGCGGCGACGCTTGCGAACGAGGAGGCCGGCGGCGGCGCTTGTGGACGAGGATGCCGGCGGCGGCGGTGGCGGACGAGGAGGCCGGCGGCGGCGGTGGCGGACGAGGCGACCGGCGGCGGCGGTGGCGGACGAGGAGACCGGCGGCGGCGCTTTCGGACGAGGAGGCCTCTGCTAGGGTTCTCTGACTTAGAAAAAATTTTGTGCTCTCAGTTCGCAGTGGCCTCTGCTAGGGTTCTGTGACTTAGAAAAATTTTCGATCCAGATCCAGATGAAGATGCAGTGTTCTGTGACATCTCAATCGGGCGTAAATAAAAGCCCGACACGGATGACTCATCCGTGACGGGCTCTAGTGTACGCCCGATAGAGATGACGTCTTCTCTATCGGGCTGACGGAGCGTGAAACTCCTCACCGGGAGACCGCGCGGGCCCCCCTTTGCCGGTTCGGCCGGGGGCGCTAAGTGAGGTTCTTCGCCCTCGATCTAAAGAATGTCAGCGAGAGTGGAAACACGCAAGACGCGGGCGACGTAGACAGGTTCGGGCCGCTGAGAAGCGTAACACCCTACTGCTGTGTTCTGGTGGATCTGAGGGTCTCCAACAATACAAAGGGAATTCTCCCTCTCCAACGTATCCGCCGGAGACACCTTCTTTCCTAGGCCTGGGCCTCCTTTTATCCGATCAGGGGTCACCACATGGGCCTCAAGTTGCCTAAGAAAAGAAACATTCTTTTTACAAACAGGGCTAATCTACAGCCGGAAGTGACTTCTGACAAGCGTGGCGCACGCCTTCTGCCCCGCTCGCCAGCTCTCCCGGTGGACGCCCGTTTCAACCTTCATTCAATGGCCGGCGACTTTCTTGCCACGCCTGCGCTGAAATCTGGACTGGATCTGACCGGGGCTGACATACCAACTCCAGGAGTTAGCACGCCGGCTCCGGCTAGGGACGAGAGCCAGGAGGCTCTCATCATTCCGACGGGACGGGGCGAGGCGTGCCATCGGCCGCCTGTCGCCACCTAACCCGCGATCTGACCGGTCTGTGACCGGTCACACGCCGCGACCGGTCACGGACCGGATAAGCGTGCGCTGCGCCGCATTAAATACGGCGTGGTGCGCTCGCCTGATCCGCCATAAATACGGTTAGGTGAGCCCTGCTGTGCTCACCTAACCCACACACGTGGCGCCAAAATCACAGGGGGTCGGGGCGCCCCAGCCCTCGGGGCCGAAACGGGAGCGGCCCGACCCCTCGGGGAGACAGAGGAAGGGGTGGCCACATCACCCTTGGACCCGACCCCCCCCGAGGGGGTCGGGACACGTGGAGGACCGCGGCTACCCAAGCCTCTAGTCATGACACCCCCGGTCCCATGTCACCGACACGGGCCTACACTAGGGCCCGTAACGGATGATAGCATCCGTGTCGGGCCCTAATTTAAAGCCCGATAGAGATTATGACATCTCTATCGGATATTAAATTATGGCCCGTCACGGATGCTGTCATCCGTGACGGGCCGTAGTGCAGGCTCGATAGAGAAGACGTCATTTCTATCGGGCGTACACTAGAGCCCGTCACGGATGAGATTTGACTCCTGTTCATCATTGACCTGAACTTTAAATAAATAACAGCAAAAAAATACTTCACAATGAAAGTTCACAAATTTTTCATTACTCACAATAATCAACTTATTATCCCAAATAATTAAGTTAAGTACAATAATTCACTAAATTCGCAATAAAAATTATTACAAGTTGCACCAATTTACCTAAGCTTTTTTTACTAATACAAAATACTTCATGTGTACAACGGGTTGGGTCACAAGGTTATGCCTTCCGTATGATCTGATCGAGTATATGCCACAGGCTCTTGTGGATCATCGTCAAGGTCAATTTGAGGTCGTACATGAAGATTCTGGTTGTATTCTTCTTCGTCGACGACGTTGTCAACACCAACAATTCGGCGCTTGCCATCCCTCACGATGTGCATCTTCTTGTTCGCGGGGTCCTTTATGTAGAAAATTTGCTCGACCTGTTTCGCAAGTACGAATGGTTCGTCGGCGTATCCAACCTTGGATAGATCTACTAAAGTGAAGCCTTCCTTATCGACTTTAACACCAGTGCGTATATTGACCCAACGGCATCGAAACAAAGGAACCTTGAACTTCACGTAGTTCAGCTCCCAGATCTCCTCAATGCGGCCGTAGTATGTGTTCGACCCCACTTGATCCTGGAAGGCATCTATACGGACTCCGCTGTTTTGCACTGTGCTTTTGTCATCTTGCTGGACGGTGTAAAATGTATATCCATTAATATCGTATCCTTGCCATGTGTCTATGGCCCAACACGGTCCCATTCCCAACAAGTGTACAGTCTCATTTGGGATATCCGTCGACATGGTGACACGATTCTTGAACCATGCGTTGAACCGAGAGTTATGTTCTCTGTTAATCCATGTCTCAGATCGACCCGTGTTCTCCTGCCGGATTTTGGCTAAGTGCTCCTCAAAGTATGGGCTAACTTCTGCCATATGTTGGAGCACAGCAAAATGAGCCTGCCCGTAGGAAGCTTGATCGGGCCTAAATCTTTTCCTCCCGATTGTGCCAGCACCTGACAACCTTCCTTCATGACGAGACGCTGGAACTCCGATAGGCTCGGCCTCGGACATGTAATGCACGCAGAACTCAATGACCTCCTCGGTCGTGTAGCCTTCAATGATGCTCCCCTCCGGTTTTGCTCTGTTCCGAACGTATGCCTTCAGAACTCCCATGTACCTCTCGAACGGGTACATTTCTCTTAGAAAAGCCGGGCCACATAATTTTGTTTGCTTCACAAGATGAACAGGGAGATGAACCATGATATCAAAGAAAGACAGTGGAAAAAACATCTCCATGTGGCAGAGGGTATTGACAATATCGGTCTGCAACCCATCTAGATCTTCGGGATCTATAACTTTCTGTCCGATGGCATTGAAAAAGGCGCACAGACGTTGGATTGTATGACGGACTTTCGGTGGAAGAATGCCTCTGATAGCAACTGGCAAGATTTGTGTGATTAGCACGTGGCAATCGTGCGACTTCATTCCAACAAGTTTTAGGTCTTCCGATTTGACGTACTTACTAATCCTCGCTGAATAGCCCGATGGAACTTTAATATCTTTCAGGCATGATAACATTGCGATCTTCTCATCCTTCGACAGTGTGTGGCAAGTTGGAGGGAGGTACACTCTACCTGTCTCAGCATTTGTTACGGGCTGGAGTTCACTACGAATGTTCATTTCACTGAAATCAAGGCGCGCGTTCAACCCGTCCTTTGTTTTGCCGGGAATATTCAGCAGCAGGCCAACCAAACTCTCACACACATTCTTTTCTACATGCATGAGATCAATGCAATGACGGACCTCAAGATCTTTCCAGTAAGGTAATCGCCAAAATATTGACTTTTTCTTCCACATACCCTTGTCCTTTGCCTGACTACGTTTTCTTTTCTTCCCAAACTCGTTGGTAATGTCCTTGACCAAGTTGTGGACCTCATCTCCGGACAAATCCTTGGGAGCAGGCTGAAGTTCTCTCTTACCGTTGAAAATATTCTTCTTCCTTCGAAATGTGTGACGTAGCGGGAGCCACCTCCTATGACCCATATAAACCATCTTTCGTGATTTCTTCAACCACCGGCTGCGTGTATGTTCCATGCAGTCGGAGCATGCTTTCTTTCCTTTTACGGTTTGGCCAGAAAGATTACCGAGGGCGGGATAGTCATTAATGGTGCAGAACAGTAGAACTCGTAGCTTGAAATTCTCCTGACCATGTGCATCCCAAGTTTCCACACCTTCTTTCCAGAGCATCTCAAGATCGTCCATAACAGGCTCCAAGAACACATCGATATCATTGCCCGGTTGTTTCGGTCCTTGGATTAGCAAGCACAGCATAATATATTTTCTTTTAAAGCACAACCATGGCGGTAGGTTAAAGTTTGAAATAAGAACTGGCCAGGTGTTGTGAGTACTACTCATGTCTCCAAAAGGATTCATGCCATCTGTACACAGACATAGCCTCATGTTTCTGGGGTCGGAAGCAAAGTCTTTGTGTTTTCGATCGATATTCCTCCATTGAATCGAATCCGCTGGGTGTCTTAGCATACCGTCGTTCCTTCTCTCCGTGGCATGCCAACGTACTAAATTTGCCTCCTTGGGGTTTGCAAATATTCTTTTGAAACGATCAATGATAGGTAGATACCACACAACCTTCGCGGGACCACCCCGTTTTGATTTTTTTCCTTCGTCAGGACTTTTCTTACGCTTGTATCGAGAGGCCTTGCATACAGGACAAGCATCTAACTCCGCATATTGCTTGTGGTACAATATGCAGTCGTTTGGACAAGCGTGAATTCTACGGACCTCTAACCCCAGGGGACACAAAACCTGCTTTGCTTCATATGTTGTCTCGGGCAATGTGTTGGAATCAGGCAGCATGGCCTTCAAAATTCCCAAAAGCTCTGTGAAACTCTTGTCTGTCCATCCACTACTTGCCTTCAGTTTCATTAGGTCCAAGGTAGCTGATAATTTGGTCTGCTTTGCTTTGCATCCGGCGTACAGAGGCGTCTGCGAGTCACTGACCAACCTGCTGAACTTTACGGAATCTCTCTCGTTGTAAGCTGGATCCTCAACGTCACGTAACATGTCTTGCAGCAGATCATGATCAACATCAACCATTTCACCGCCTAGTGGAGAAGGTACAAACATGTCATGCTCATCTTCATCTTCGTGATTTTGTGCACCAGTACTATTTGCAGCAGCATCACTTCCTGATTCCTGCTCTCCATGCTTAACCCAACATGTGTAGCCCTCCATGAATCCTCGTTGTATCAGATGAGCGTGTACGTCCATTCGGCTATCAAACATATTTTCATTCTTGCAATCTGCACATGGACAACACATGTAATCGTTGTTTCTTCTTTTCCTATCCTCCTCCGCGACGTTAATAAAATTTAATACCCCATTTCTATACTCTTGACTATGACGTTTCACAGATTTCGCATACATCCAACTTCGATCCATCTCTACAGAAATGAAAAAAGAATCAGAGAAACATCTTATAAGATAAATACTGCTAAATTCATAAGAATTGATGAATTTTCTAAATTAATGATTATTATTTGTTATTTACCTTTATGAATTTACTGTTTTCTTTGGGAAAAAAAAATTTCACCCCCTCCAACCTCCCACCAGATTTGTGAATAGTGGGATACAGATACTCTGGCGGTTGCGGATATTTATAGTGTGCACTAACTATCGGGCATATCAGGTATCTTTATCGGGCCTAAAAAAAAGCCCGTCACAGAGGAGTGCCATCCGTGACGGGCTTTGTAGATATCTCAAACGGGCATCAAGATGGCGCCCGTCACAGATGATTGTCATCTGTGACGGGCTGCAATTACAGCCCGATGAGATATTTAAGGTTATCTCAATCGGGCCTTAATTCGTGGCCCGTCACAGATGATTGTCATCTGTGACGGGCTCCAACTACGGCCCGATTGAGATATTTAAGACTATCTCAATCGGGCTCTAGTTTAGGCCCGTCACAGATATGTGTCATCCGTGACGGGCTTCAGTTCTATGCACATTTAACATGTCTCTCCGACCATATCTCAATCGGCCTCTTTTTAGGCCCGTTTGAGATGTTTTCTTTGTGACGGACCGCAAAATCCAGTTATATTACAGCCCGTCACAGATGAGAGGATCTGCACTAGTGAGCACCTCCGCCACGCCCAGCCGCTCGAACACCGCCAGGACCGCGTCCACCGGGAGCTCGGCCCATTCCGGCGGTGGCGGCGGCGGCGCCATCGATCGGGGAATGAGGGTTTCGGGAGGCTTCTCGCGTAAGGCGGGGACTGGGACGGGAGACAGCGAAGCGTTTAGGCGCGGAGGCGGAGGCGGAGGCGGCGGAGAGATCGGTGCGTCGCTTCACTTGTGTGCTGTGGCAGAACGCGTTGAACGATGAGACACGAGCTGACCAAAATGTGAAGGGTCAAGACCCGTCCGATGACGAGGCCCGATGGTTTTCGTCCGTTTGATGACTAAAGGGTCTATCCGGACGGAGGGAACGTATCCTATCTTAACTTAACTACTTAAAAAATTAATAACTTTTTGTCGCTAATTTTCGTTCGTAGGTAGGTCAATTAGACTTTCGCTTTTTGCTACCGAACATGTACTTACGGGCTGAGACGAAAGAAAGAAGTGATAAAAATGAGCCGACAAGGAACATCAATTAGACTTTTGGTTGTTTTAACCTGGCCTAAAAAGAAAGAAGGGTTTTTATTTAGATTTTTATTTAAATAAGGCTTTGTTCTTTTCTTATAAAGATTAAGATTTTACCTTGATTTTCGTTAACATGTTTTTTAAACTACAAAACGACGTGTTTTGTGCGAAAACTTTATATATGAAAGTTGCTTTAAAATATCAAATATATCTATTTTTTAAGTTTGTAATAATTAAAACTCAATTAATCATACGCTAATAGCTTCGTTTTACGTGTTCGTTTTTAATCTTCATCTTTAGATGATTCGAACAGACCTTAAATATGGAAATAGTTTTTGTATTATTAAAATTAGCAATTGACCTTTAAAAATTTCGAGAAAATATCAGAGAGTATAATTAACCATGGATAATTTAACAAAAATTAAATCCAGCCATGTAATTTTATTTCTCACATTTACTCTACTTTACTTGTAAATTAATTTAATTCTACATCTACATACTTAGAAATACTCAAGTATTCCGAAAATTTTGTATTTTAATTAATACATAATGTAAATCTTTCTCAACTTTTTCTCAATTTTCTCGTCTTTTCTTCCCGTTGCAACGCACGGACAGTTTTTCTAGTATATACAAGTCTTCTTATGTACACATCATGCACACCAACTAACAAATTTCACTAAAAATTTTATTAAAAAATATACATATACTATTAGTAGTATTATAACTATGTATAAAGTCTCATCTTCAAATTCATTATACATAGGAGCAACAAAAAAACAAAAATCTAACTAATTTATCCTCTCAAAACTGTCAGAAATTTTATCTTTTTTGTTACAGCTAAAATATAATGAATTTTAGGTTAAAACTTTACACATAAGTATAATACTATCGGAAGTACTTGTACATTTTTTCTAGATTTTTTGATGAAATTTGTTAGTTGATGTGCACGGTGTGTACACGAGAAAACTTGTGTGCACATGATATGTTCCTCCGGAAGGAATTCTCTAGTTATTGCCAGGTCTCGCTTGATTTCTATCGACATGACACGACACGATTGGAAATGTGGGCATATTCATCACTTCTAACCCTACCACGGGGCTTCTACCCCGCGCTCGTGTAGGGAGATTAAGGGACTCGTTGAATCTTAGAAATGAAAAAAAATAAAAAAATAACAAAAACACAGGATTCTAATAGGAATATAAGTGTAAAACAAAGGATTACAAAATACAAGAAAAATACAGGAATGATCGTTTAATTGGACCACAGGAAAAACGCAGAAATGGAATAAGAGAGATAGACTCAAAGGATTTTTTCCAAGAGGTTAGACCTCTTGCTAAATTTTCTCCAAAACCTACATGCAGTGAGTCATTCCATAGGAATTTTATAGGATTTGGAAAACTCCAATCCTTTGAATCAAAGAGCAAAATAGAAAATTTTTCTATAGGATTTCAATCCTATGAAATTACTCTATAAATCCTTTGATTCATAGGGGCTCTAAGTCGCACGCGCCGGGGTAGACCTGGAATCGCTGAGAGGCCCACTTGCGCTTCTTTTTTTCCACGTGATGACAAAGAAAAGATTACGCCCGTGCAAGTTTCTTGTTTTCTTTCCTTTTTCCTTTTTTTCGCTTTTTGCCTGGGACAAAAAAAATTCCTCTCGTGCGCTTTTTTCTTTTGGGAGGTGGTAAACTTTCAACTCAAGATTTTTCTGAAACTTTCAACTCAGATTAGAAAATTTTCAAGTCAAAATTTAAAAACTTTTAACCCAGATTAGAAAACTTTCAACTAAAAATTTGAAACTTTAAACTCAAATTTGAAAACTTTCATCTCAAGATTATTTTTGAAACTTTCAACTGAGATTTGAAAATTCTCAAGTCAAAATTTAAAAACTTTCAACACGGATTAGGAAACTTTCAACTAAAGATTTGAAAATTTGAATTTAAAATTTTTAAATTTTGGTTGAAAGTTTTCAAATTTTGAGTTGAAAGTTCCATATTTAGATACGAATGTTTCAAAAAATATTGGGTTGAAAGTTTTTAAATATGAGTTAAAAGTTTTAAATTGTAAGTTGAAAATTTTGAAAGCTGAATTTGAAAGTTTTGAAAATTGAATTTAAAAGTTTTAAAAATTAAGTTGAGTTGATAGTTTTGAATTTAGAGGTGAATATTTCAAAAATGAATTTGAAAGTTTCAATTTATGGGTAGAGTTTTTAAAGTTTTAAGCTGAAAGATTTAAATTCAATTTGAAAAGGTTTTTAAAAAATAGCTTAACAACCGTTTCCTAGAAAAAAGTGCCCACGTTAATCACGTCACCTAATTACGAAAAAAACAAAAATTAGAACTATGTAAAGAATTATAGTGCTAATCGCAGGTAATCACGCTGTAACAGTTTCAAATCAAACATTTGCCTCACCTAACGGGCTGCCCCTTCGCGTTAATTCCTACTAGCACGTGCATGAGCCAGGGCTGTCGGACGGTAAAACAGAAAGTCAAAAGTGTGCTTGGGCCTTTGTAATGATGGGCCGAAACCGAAACGCGCACCAGTTATTTAGCTAGCGCGTCTGCGCCAATTAGGAGTTTCGCCCTACCACAACTTTACAATATTACTGTTCTTCTTATATTTTCACGTTACAAATTTTAATACTCCTTCTTCTGTCCAGAAGTACAAAGTACAGAGGATTTTGTCCTTTGGTATGTCCAAAAATATAGTGAATTTGTTTTCTCTTGAAACAAGCAAGGACTGCCAGCCAATCCATCAATCGGTTTCTGTCAGAATTTAAAGAAAAATACAGAGAACGTCTAGTAGTACTACTACTCCACACCGTAATGTATGCTATTTTAGGCATAATACCCTATATTCCTGAACAAAGGAAGTAGAATATTACTAGATGCTCATATGTTACAAAGTCGAGAGAATAAACTAAAAAGCATGGTTGGGTCCCGTTCGAATCCGCTGAAAAAAACGGATGAAAATTTGGATACTCATGGCACGCTTTTCAAACTGTTAAACGATGCGTTTCGTGCGAAAACTTTCTATATGAAAGTTGCTCTAAAATATCATATTAATCTATTTTTCAAGTTTGTAATAATTAAAACTCAATTAATCATACGTTAATACCACCTCATTTTACGTAAAATACTTAATCTGCATCTTCGAAAGAAAAGAACGCCACCTTGATAGACAATTGAGTGAGGTGACTTTGGTTGATAGCTTGTGTTCACATTTGACTTTCAAGTTGAAGGGGTTGGCCGATGAGGTTATGTCCAAGCCGGTAAGCATTTTGATGTAGGGTGTCATCGGTCCTTGGTTAAACATAGAGGCATTGATAGTGTCAGACCAGAAGTAAGAGACCGATGATAGCATGAGTTCGTCTTTTTTCATATCGGCTAAAGATAAAGTTAGGCATTGGCCTATTCCTGCTTCTTCCCTTACAGCTTGCTTGGTGGCCGATATTCTCTTATACCAGTTCCTCCATCCATCTAAATTTGAAGGCCAGGATCTAAAAACTGTCTGTCAATCGGCTAGGTTGGGTTTTGTTTGTCTGAAGGGGATCCTATTGGTTCAACATTAATGAAGTAGCAGGGATCTACATCTTCCATCGGCCCAAAACAATAATGGGTAGGTTCTTTAAGGACAAGAATTGCAATTTGGTCTCTCAAGTGCTACAATTGAAGAATAATAGAAGAAATCAGAAAATTCGTTGGAAAAAGGGATCTGGAACAAAGAATTCGACATAGGTTGAGACGATGAAAACAAAAAAAAGAAGACGATGAAGCTTAAAGTTGAAGGAAACTGACCATGGGGACGTCGGTGATAGTTGCCATTGAGCTTAAAGAAGGAGGAAAGACGAGGGTTCAACAAGGTTACTGCCGGGGAACTTGCACCATCGATGAGGTCGCCGGAGATGAAAGAGAGCTTTGCGCGGCTTGGGCGTTGGTGAGCGGTGGAAAAAAGCTAACGACGTGAAGATTGAAGCTGTCGACGTTATAGATCACGACTACGGTATTTGCAGAGTATGGGAATCGTTGGTTCCAAGGTATATGCGAGATTGAGGTAAAAGAGATAGAGACAAGGATTTTTATACAGGTTCGGGTCCCTTATCTGTAAGGTAATAGCCCTACTCCTGTTGGTCAAAGCCGGTGTTGCTCTTATTCATCAGAATCACATAAGTACAATATTTGGAATAACCTATCTAGTCGTCGTCGACTTGGCGGCATGGATCACCACACGTAGTCGACGATGGGGTAGTCTTCATCCTCGAACACAAACTCGACGAGATCAGAAATAATGCTATATCCCTCTTGTCGGCATCTGTGGCACCAGATTGGGTATGTCTAGGCTTGTCCCTGACGTTGGTGTCTGGCGGCGTGTATTGGCCTCTATTCTGACTGGGCCTCTCCCCTCTCCTCCTAGGGGGTCTTGTATTTATACCCACAGATGTTCCCGTGTCCAAGTAGAACTAAGGAGACAAATATGGATACGATCCGAGTAGTCCTTGTAGTTTCCAACTTGAACTCTGCTTCTCCTTCCTTATCCGGAACACCTTTCGTATATGAGGCATGATTCCGTATAAGACTTGGTATATGGTGGGCCCCGCCAAACCCAATCCAAGATCATTGGGTATGTCTTACCCATAACACTGACAGTAGCCCCCGACTTCAATGCAAATGAACAAGTTGACGTTCTCGACCGAAGACCTTGAAACAATAGTTGTCGACTCACCTAACCGTTCTCGGACGACCGAGAAGGTGTGAAGTATGCGACTAAGTTCCCTGTCCAGCATTGATCAAGAATTTGGATTGAAATAAAAAAAGCTTCCATCTCGACAGGTACACCATTGCTTTACCCAATAACCCTTATCGAACTCAACCAACCGTTCTCGGACAGCCGAGTAGGTGTAGAGTATGCGACAAAGTCCTTATGTTTGACTTAACTGCTCTAATATCTGACTCTCCTGAAATCAATTACTCGTAGCAAATTATTAGATAGAAAAAGCCCTCGAGCAAATGATTGGAGGTAAAATGTGAATTGAAAAATCAAAAATAAACTGAATCTATTTATGACAATAAAAGAGTACTCTCGCCGGAGCCGCCTTCAGCAATCGGAGTATGGCACCCTTCCTAGCCCCCAGTTGTCTTTATGAAAAAGTCGTTTTCCAGAAAGGCAGCTTAAATCTTATAACAAACTATGCTGAAGCAGCAAATTCCTAGCCCCCAGCATGAAGTTGGAAAAACCAATTTTCGATTACACGGCTTAGTTAATACGCATCTATAGAACACTCTGACATGACCGATTCTGACATGGTCATTTGGCTCTGCAGTGCCTGACAAGACCTTATCATCTCTGGGCGTCCCTAGCCGAGGTCCGAGGGACCTCGGAGGCTTGTCAGACTAGCGTAAAAGATCGGTAGGATCGACTTCAAGATAAGGCGATATAAGGAAAGGGGATCAATGGACAAATATTGCACATTTTATATGTATAAACACTTACAAAGATTGATACACATGGGGTGATGAGATGACTACCACACTGGTCAAGAACAGGTGCGTAGTTATACTCGATCACTTCGCAGAAGCAGTGGAAGAATTGCTACAACCGCTGGTCATCGGCCAGGTATGTAGACGTACTCGACCACTCGAAGACGTGGCGCGGGGACCGCTACGCCACCGGTCGGAGACCAGGCGTAGATATACCTCGACCACTTGAAGACGTGGCGCAAGGACCGCAAAGCTGCTGGTCGAAGACCAGGTATAGACATACCTCAACCACTTATAGATGTGGTGGGAGGATTGCTACGACCACTAGCCGAGGACCAGGTGTAGCCAGACCATGACCACCCGAAGACAACTCGGAGATATGATGAGAGGATGACTACCACCGCTGCCCGAGGACCAGGTGTAGTTATCCTTTGACCACTCAAAGGCAACGCAGAGAGATGGTGAAAAGATGACTGCCACCGCCGGCCAAAGCCTAGGTGTAGTTATCCTTCAACCACTCAAAGACAACTTGGGGAGGTGAGAGGGAAATCACAACAGTCGCTGGTCGAGAACCAAGCGTAATCATCCCTCGACCGCCCGTAAAGAACTGGGAGAGATGGTGGGATTGCTACCACATCTGTACTCAGACCAGGTATGTAGTCATACCTCGACCACTTGTAGAAGATTTGGAGAGTTGGCGAGATCGCTACAACGCTGGTCAAGAACCCGGTGTGGAGTCGTACTCAACCACTCAGAGAAGATTTGGAGAGTTGGCAAGACCGCTACCATGCTGGTTGAGAACTAGGTGTATAGTCGTACTCGACCACTCGTAGAAGATTTGGAGAGTTGGCGAGACCGCTACCATGCTGGTTGAGAACCAGGTGTGTAGTCGTACTCGGCCAATCTTAGGGGGCGCTTGAGTTGATTATTACATGTGCATCTCATATGGCCAGCATGACTCACATACCTAACTAGTAGCATATCGAACATCCGTTCACAATTATGCCGGGTGATCAAGCCGACAACATTCGTGAGGGGAACCAGGCGTAGTCATCCTTCGACCACCCATGGAGAACTGGGAGAGATGGTGGGATCGCTACCACGCCTGTACTCAGACCAGGTGTGTAGTCGTACCTTGACCACTCGCAGGGAACTCGTAGAGGTGGTGGGATTACTACAACGCTTGTACTCAAACCAGGTGTGTAGTCGCATCTCGACCACTCATAGAGAACTCGTAGAGATGGTGGGATTGCTACAACGTCTGTACTTAGACTAGGTGTGTAGTCGCACCTCGACCACTCGCAGAGAACTCGTAGAGGTGGTGGGATTGCTATAATGCATGTACTCAGACCAGGTGTGTAGTCGCATCTCGACCACTCGCAGAGAACTTGTAGAGGTGGTGGGATTGCTACAACGCCTGTACTCAGATCAGGTGTGTAGTCGTACCTCGACCACTCTTAGGGGTTCTAAAGTTGGTTATTACATGTGCATCTCATGTGGCCAGCATGACTCACATACCCAACTTGTAGCATATCGGACGTCCATTCGCAATTACACCGGGTGGTCAAGCCGACGTCATTCGTGAGGGGATTATCTGTAACAACTTTTTCTCAAATAGTCCGGTCGTGACCGACGCTATATGCGAGATAGGTTGTGGGTCTTCGTTGGTAGGTTTGGTCCGACAACTCCGCATCTGTTCGAGAACGTTCTCGATAATGGTGTTGTACCCGACAGCTGCCTACTCGAGTACTCGATGTTCTTGAAAAATATTTTCTAGAAGGCAGGATATATAACAGAGAATATCGAGTGTGTACTTAAGAAACTGTATAACTTTTCTAGTATTATCAGAATATAACGAGCAGATTCAGATTAAATATCAGGTACTATGTAATCCGTAAACAAACATGATTTATGTAACAGGAACAGAGCGAGCCCCCAGTATTAGACCGTAGTGGCCTAATATAGGAGACACTCGTACAACAGATATTGTATAAAAACATGCTCTAGGTAAACATAATAAATTATTGATCTAAAAATTGGTACGGTAAATTGTATATAAAATATTGTGTACCTTTGTAGATATATGCCAAATATATCTATGAAATTAGTAGATTAATTTAAAAATCAATCTAGCTAATTACCTTGGATGACATGTGTGTCATGTCGTGGTGTCCTCCTCGGACAGTTATCGCATGTGTCAGGACTCCGTTTGGGCCAATCATATATTTATATGCACACATACATATGCCCAAACAGGCATGTACGTTACTGCACATATGGGTGTTGGTCACGACACGGTGTACTTTGACATATGCTATATGGTCTCAGGCGGCTGCTTGGTCACGTGGCATCATGCGGTCATGTAGGACGCTGGGGGACCAATCCGAGTAGTCGATTCGTCCGAATTCCTTCCTTGCTGGCCTCTGTTATGACTCTGTAACCTGCTAATTTCCATGATATGATCGAGAAGAAGCCGGGTTGCCAGAAACGAGTAGGACCTGATAAGGACCAGACTTGGTCGACGATGCTGACGGCAGCTCGTTTGACTTATTGGTGGCGGATGTCAGATGGGAGTAGTCGGTTTGGACTGAGGTCTCATGGCCGACAATGTTGATCCGTTGTTCTCCACGGCGGCGACGTCTTGAAACTTGGTTGTTCTCGACAGATCGATTTGTTGGCGACGATGATTCCGATTTGGTCGGGGAGCATACTTTGGTCGGGTCAAATCCCCCTGGCCAAAGTCGTTGAAGTATCCCTCGTCAAAAAATCCACAGCGGTGATGACTTGACGAAGCTTGGGATGACGAGGGTCCTGATCCATCAGAGAATGCACTTCAGTCGGGTCGTATCTCCCTTAAGCTGAAATCGTCGAGGAGTTTGTCATCGAAAAATCCGTCTTCTTGAAACCCTTCTCGTCAAAACCTTGAAGCACCAAGTCCCCTACCTAGCGTGCCACTGTCGACGTTGTAGATCACGACTACGGTATTTGTAGATTATGGGGATTGTTGGTACCAGGGTATATGCGAGATTGAGGTAAAAGAGAGAGACAAGGATTTTTGTACAGGTTCGAGCCACTTATCTGTAAAGTAATAGCCCTACTCCTATTGGCCGAAGCCGGTGTTGCTCTTATTCATCAGAATCACATAAGTGCAATATTTGAGATAACCTATCTAGTCGTCGTCGACTTGGCGGCATGAATCACCACACATATTTGACGACGGGGTAGTCTTTCTCCTCAAACACAAACTCAGCGAGATCAAAAATAGCGCTAGATAGCTCTTGTCGGTGTCTGTGGCACCAGATTGGGTATGTCTAGGCTTATCCTTGACGTTGGTATCTGGCGGCGCGTATTGGCCTCTATTCTGACTGGGCCTCTCCCCTCTCCTCCTAGGGGGTCCTGTATTTATACCCACAGATGTCCCCTTGTCCTAGTAGAGCTAGGGAGACAAATATGGATACGATCCGAGTAGTTCTTGTAGTTTTCAACTTGAACTCTGCTTCTCCTTTCTTATCCGGAACACCTTTCGTATATGAGGCATGATTTCGTATAAGACTTGGTATATAGTGGGCCCCACCAAGCCAAATCCAAGATCATTGGATATGCCTTACCCATAACACTGACAGAAGCCGAGGTCATTACTATTTATAACACGCGGCTTTAACGGTCAATTTATGTAAACCCTAGATTTTTATGGATCTAAGAGATAATTCTGCAACATATTGATCTATACTCTAGAATTGGGGGACATGTGTTAACAGCAAAATTTGGTAAAGATATACTAAGATGAAGCAAGATTGAGCTAGATCCGAAGCAGATTCGTAGGGATAAGGTTATTTCCAAAAATAGGGCAGTGCATCGACTGGAAGTCATATCGAAGAAGGGCAACCTGAGTTTGTGTCAGGATCGAAGAAGGGCTTGAAGATGTTGTTAATCAAGGGTTGAGTCCAGAAGAGGCAATTGTATCTATTAATTAGGAATAAGATTTAGTTATTTCATTTTACAATTTTGTGGTAAGAGTCCACCTAGGACTTGTTTGTTTAGGCAAGTTTTGAGTAGTGTCCGACATGGACTTAGTTTGTAAGTTCGGGTATAAATATATGCCCAGGGTCTTGTAAGAAAACAACAACAGTTCAATACACCCTCAGCGCATCGCCATAATTTTACTTTACTTCTCGACGAGTTCTTGTTTCAAGTTGGGCTGTATCGATTTCGATCTCTAATGAGAGGTATGACTTGTCACAGCGGCTTGTATCGGCGGATTAGCGCATCGCTTTAGATGTTCTAATCTATCTCGTGCAACTGTTAGTTATCATATATCTTAGCTAATCTAGGTTGATGACTCGATTTACTTGTATCGGTCATGCCTTACTTAAGATTTTGTCGGTATTGGCTAAATCGTTCCATTGGACTAGATTAGCTAAGGTATCCATCACCCTAAAAATCAGTCAAAAGCTTGATTGTTTATGCTTTATTCTTCTTTTCATACTTTGTGCTGCATCAAGCCTAGTCATGCTTAGAATCATAAAAGCTAACCTGCTTCTTGATTACTAATAAGGGTAGAATCGGGGTTTCAGCCGATCTTACCTGATATAATGTTTAGCTTTGTTTAAATTCTTTTAATCATACTTTTTATGTTATATCCATCCCTTATACAAGCATGTCACACTATTTAAATATATCAAGCTTACTCTTGATATATTTAGCTAGATTAATATTCTTGTATAAGACTGTATTGGAGTATTAGCCGATACAATATCTTTTCTAAACCTAAGTATGGTATCATCGGCTATGATATGAACAAATATAATCTTTGCTCATAGATTACATGTTTGATTACATCTACAGTCGATGGAACATATTTTAGGTTTGCTCAATTTTATCCATCTTACACCTCACAGCTGATTCAGTCAGATCGTATCGGCTAGGGTTAACACGATATGTCATCGGCTCAAGCGGCCGATCGGCTATCGTAATCTAACTCATTTTATTGTATATCTTGTTGGTTGCAGGATCAAACCAACTGGCACGCCATGAACCCTAATGCAAGATTTGGATCTGCACTGGAGCTAAGCAGAACTCCCAAGCCATCGTGTTTTCTCATCAACAATAAGTAAATCTAGAAACAATTCACATATCCTTCCATTATTTACAAGGATATTGCTAAACTGATACCAATAAGATCATGGAACTAAACAAAGTTTAGACAGTGAGGCTGGAGCGTGGACACCATGACGGTCTTGCTAAATCATATTGTCTACGGTCACGATGCTGCTAACCTCTTCTATGCCTACACCACCACTTTAGGCAAGCCCTCGCCTTAACGCTAGTTTATTAATTAGTGATCCTTGATCCTTCCAATCTGACCTTACTTACCCATAGCGGCAATCGCATCAACTGGTGTTATGCTTGTTATTGCCATGCAGGACTGCACTGGAGGATTGCCATAACAAAAGATGAAGTAACAGGATGGAAACAAATTGGAACAAGAAGCTGCCAGGGCCATCACAAATCACTCAACGAACAGCTTATTAGACGTCGATCATGAGACCATCTCGCACACGAGGAAGAAGAGTCAGACGAAGGACTTCACCGCGCGCGGGGCTGCATGTCTTAGCAATCTGTGTAGATTTTGTGATATACTAACATGAATGCTTAGCCTAAACATGGTTACTCTAATGCGGAATTCTTAGGGTTACTGACCGTTGTTTGAAGCCATCAATGTGGTTCTCCTTGTTCCCTCTACAATGCCGTCGGCCAGAGTGGAAGTAGAGGACGAAGTCCCTCGAACTGCTTCGATGATCGGTGTAGGGGAAGTAGTCGTAGCAGTGAGGATGTCAGCTTGATCCCTAATGGGTCACCGGCAGTCACTTGTGGGCTAGTGACAACCTTCCGATCGCCACCTACACTGTCCTGGAACCGCCACACGTTTTCCCTCCAGCGCCTATGTTGACGAGATTAGGGTTTGGTTGTCGAGGAGATGGAGACCGAGAGAGAGATCGTCATCCCACTCTTGGGCCGGCCTCCCCTTTTATTTAGTGCTGTAGGGAATCAGGGGTGACTCAAAAGGAAATAGTTTGGGTGCCACCGATCACGACGTGTAGTTAATCGAGAATTAAAACGAATTGAATCGCTGTGATTTCGTGTAGACAACGGGTGGAAAAATGATCTAGCACGATCTCCTCCCAGTTTTCCAAACTGAGAGATCAATTTTCCCAACATTCTCCCCTTTGATCTTGAGGTTAATGAATTCATTCTTAGTAAAATAGTTCACTAAGACAACATGTTATGGTAGTTATTATGTCCTACCAAAACTCCGGTACCTATAGTTTACTGTAAGACTTTGAAAGAATTCTATCTAATCATAGTGGGAGTTAGTTGAGACTAATGCTTTTATTTCCAGGATCTTAGTCTTAATCAAAGACAGTCAATTATTCCTATGTTAGCTACATGATCTTTAAATAAATTGGGAGGTAAGCCTTAGATAAGCGGATCCGCGAGCATTGACTTAGCACTAATATGCTCAATTTTAATGGTTTGATCCTGAATTCTATCTTTCACAACATGATACTTAATGTCGATGTGTTTGGTAGCACCACTCAACTTGTTTTTACTCAAATAGAATATTACAGCTTTATTATCGCAGTATAATGTGATTGATCTAGAAATGTTGTCGACCACTGTTAGACCCGGGATAAAATTCTTAAGCCGTATGGCTTGCCCCATTGCTTCATAACAAATGCCACAAATTCAGCCTGCATTGTCGATGAAGCAGTTAAAGTTTATTTCGAGCTTTTCCATGAAACAGCTCCCCCTACGAGAGTGAAGACATAACTTGATATGGATTTCTTAGTGTCTACACATCCTGCAAAGTCTATGTCTGAATAACCTAGGACTTCAAGTTCTTCAGACTTTTTATATGTGAGCATGTAATCCTTAGTGCCTTACAAATAATGCAAGACCTTTTTAACAGCCTTCCAGTGACCTAAACCTGGATTGGACTGAAACTTGCCTAGCATCCCGGTAACAAATGCTAAGTCTGGACGCGTACAGACTTGAGCATACATTAGGCTTCGAATAGCTGAATCGTATGGTACCACTTTCATATGATCTGATTCTAATTTATTTTTCGAGCTTCGAAATAATTCAAATTTATCGTCCTTTACTATTGGAGCAGGTGTTGCAGAGCACTTACTCATATTATATCTTTCTAGTACTCTCCTAATGTATAATTTCTGAGATAATCCCAGTACTCCTTTAGACCTATCTCGATGTATTTCAATGCCTAAAACATAAGATGTCTCACCGAGATCCTTCGTATAAAAATTAGATGACAAAAATTCTTTAGTCTGATACAACATATTACTGTCGTTGCTTGCTAACAGTATGTCATCCACATAGAGTACTAGTATTATAAATTTTTCACCCTTAGTCTTAATATAAATACAATTATCCACCTCATTCTTCTTAAATTTGAATCTCTTAATTATTTCATCGAATTTAAGGTACCATTCCTTGACGCTTGTTTAAGTCCAAAGAAAGATTTCTTAAGTTTGCAAGCTAAATGGTCTTTGCTTTCCATAACAAAACCATTAGGTTGTGCCATGTATACATCCTCATGCAAGTCACCGTTAAGGAATGCAATCTTTACATCCATTTGTTGGAGTTCTAAATCATAATGAGTAACTAGCGCCATGACAATTCTAAATGAGTCTTTTTTAGAGACAGAAGAAAATGTTTCATTATAATCTATTCCCTCTCTCTATTTAAAAACCCTTTGCTACAAGGCTTGCCTTGAACCTTTCGATTTTCCCTTTGGAGTCAAGCTCAGTTTTGTAGACCCACTTACAGCCTACTGTTTTGGCTCCTTTAGGAATTTCTACTAAGTCTCAAACTCCATTATGACACATAGATTTTAATTCATCGTTCATAGCTTTAAGCTATTTGGATGAATGTTCACTCATTATTGCTTCTTTAAATGAGGTGGGATCATCTACCTTCCCAATATCTTCACCTAAATAAACATCATAATAATTTGGGATGGTTGATCTCCTCTCCCGTTGTGATCTTCTAAGTGGTTCATTTTCGATCACTGGCGGTTGAGAAGGTTCTTGTGGAATTTCTTCATTATGTGCCTCAGAAGTTTATTGAGTGTCATTATTTAATTCATTATTATTTTCAATAGAGTCAGTCTTTGGGCCTTGAATAATTATCGGCATCATGATGTACTTCCACTTCATGCATAACCAAGGGGAAGATTGTAGATACACATGGTCACAAGGGGAAGGTTGTAGATACACATGGTCACAGGCCAAGTGCTATGACCGCTGTTCATCTCTCTAAATGGATTCACGCCATCCGTACTTAAACCGAACCTTATGTTCCGTGCATCCTTTTCGAAGTCTTGAAATGTTCTATCAATGTTTCGCCACTATGACTCATCGGCGGGGTGTCTCAGCATCCCATATTGTTTACGTTCTTCTGCGTGCCAGCGCATCATTCTAGCATGCGCTTTGTTCCTAAACAAACGCCTCAGCCATGGTATTATAGGGAAATACCACATCACCTTAGCAGGAACTCTCTTCTTCGAAGACTGTCCGTCAACATCACCTGGGTCATCTCATCTAATCTTGTATCGTAGTGCCTTACAGACCGGGCATGTTTCTAGGTTCTCATACTCCTCACCATGATAGAGGATATAATCGTTCGGACATGCGTGTATCTTCTGGACTTTCAGTCCTAGAGGGCATACTACTTTCATTTCCCTCGAGAAGAATATTCTTTACGAGTTTCAATAACTCGTCAAATGTCTTGTCAGTTACACCATTTTTTTGCCTTCCATTGCAAGAATTCCAACGTGGTACCCAACTTTTTGTGCCCCTGTTCACAACCTGGGTACAAGGACGTTTTTTGTGGTCCGCTAACATCCGCTCCAATTTCTAGACCTCCTTTTTACTTTCGTAGTCCTTCTTTATGTCGCACAACATCTGACCAAGATCATCCGCATTGTCGTTTTCTTCAACAGCTCTGTCCGCCTCGTCTGTTGTATTTTCTACAAATCCATCGTATTGAGCCTAGCCCGGAATGTTGTCGTCTTCTTCTTCATCTTCTTCCATTGCAACCCCTGACTCTCCGTGCGAGGTCCAATAATTATGGCCAGGCATGAATCCCGACTGCAACAAGTGGATATGAAGAGTTCTTGATGTAGAATAATCATTCTGGTTTTTGCACTTTTTGCATAGACAACATATAAAACCCTTATGATTGTGGCCATTGGCCACACTCAAAAAATAATGCACGCCATCAATAAACTCCTTCAACCGTCGGTCTGCGGTGTACATCCATTGCCGATTCATCTACATTAGGAGATAACAAATGTAAAGGAAGTTGACGAAAGTGAAACTACTTAAATAATCATATAATAATTTAAAATATCATGATTAAACTGAAAATTGACGATCACATTTTTAATTTATTCTTCTTATTTCTAATGATTATAACGAGTTTTAAATGGACTTAATCGGAGTCATGGTTAATTATATATAAATTATATCAGTTTCATAAATTTGTAAATATATATTTCCATGTATTATCCTTATTTTAATTGTTTTTAAAAAAATTTAAAGTTATAAACATATTTTTAATGAATTCTACTTATTACGAACTATTTTAATTATTTTTAAATGAGCTTAGTTTTCTATTCTTTTGTCTTCATTTTTTATGTTTTTCCTTTATTATCTTTTTTTAATATTTTTATCCAAATGTTTCTAATTTTATAAAGTATCCTAATTTTCCCTAAACAATTTTTCTCTCTCATCTTTTTTCATATACTTATTTGAGAAAATAATGTATAGAAACATAGCTATAAATGTAAAATGTTAACCATACATCAATAGAGGATGAACTTGCTAACTTTTTAGATCCCTTTGATTTATACAATATCACCAAAATATTTTCACAAAAATTTTTGGCAACACCTCTCTTCTTCCTCCTTACACTTGCAGCAATGGCTCGGGCTGAAGGAAGAAGATGAGCTATATGAAGTACATTATCTTTAGTACCGGTGACATCAACCGATACTAAAATGTTGATCTTTAGTACCTAGTATCGGTTGGTGTCACCGATACTAAAGATCCAGGGGGCCTGGCGTTCTCTGACAAAGTGTAAACCGAGACTAAAAATGATCTTTAGTACCGGTTGTTGTTACCAACCGGTACTAAAGATAGCAAAGTGTCGTTAGGTCTTTTAACCGATGCTAAAGATCCGAGATATTTGCTATTTTGGCCGATCAAGCAAAAATCAATTGTCCAATAGTGTATAAAGCCACTTTAGGAGGGGTTGTATTTAAACCGATTTCTATACTTACAGAGGTAGAATACATGGTTTTATACTTAATAAGGGGGTTAAGTAGACCAACCTTAATATTTCAAGGGGTGAAGTAAACTTTTTCCTATTAAGGAGAACACAATTTCTCGTCTTTGCTCGAAATGATTTGAACGGATGCAACATGGTTCAAGATTATAAAGTATAAACATATGTAGATCCATAGTTACAAAAGCGTACAAAATCGCCTTTCTTCCAATTACTGATGTTCGGTAAGAGCTCCAGATGAGCATTACAAGCACCCCAGCTAATCCATACTTTACACGGTTACACATTGCTTACCTGTACCAGGTCCAGGAAGGAAGTCATATACATTCTGGAAACCACATGTTTAGCTACAGTACAAAGGCGCGTTGGCAGGCTTGTAGAGGAACGTCTTGACGGTGTGAGAGTTCCCTGAAGGTTTGCTGTATGTGAACTTGACCCCAGAGTGAGTATCACCCCTCCTAGTGCAATGCTGGTGGAAGCTGCTGATGGGCCTTGCCAAGCATGACTCCCAACGGTCACTCTCTGGCATCGTCTCCGCAACAGTGTAGACACCGTTGGAGTTTGTGAAAGCCTGGTAGTTGATAACTTCACCAGATCTCGTGATGCAGAGGACGGCAACCTCGGCACCTACACAAGGTACAGAGACATGCAAGAGGAATGGGAGACTAATCAGCTTTTAGCACTTTGATTACAGTGTAAAGGTGAACATAAGTGAGGAATGAAAAGTGAGGAAAACAAAATGAAATGTCAAAGTGGAAGTACTAAACAATAGGACCACATATATGTGCCTGCGCACCCAGGTAAGGCAGCTACCAGTCTACCATTGTACTTGTACTAGTGCTTGGTGATTAGGTGGAAAGTGGAAACAAGGAAAAACCCTAGCAGGTCAATCTGTTCAACCGGCAGACTTATACTCAAACCAACAGGATTCCAGCCATCGCCAATAACAAGCCCCATTGCAATTGCCCCTCCATTAGAGCTTTTATTATTGAAGAAGTAAATTTCACAAAACTGCACTACCTTTGGGGAAAAAACAACAAAATCACACTTTTACACAAAATCTCTGAACCACACATGTATTTCTATTGCCTTAATATCCTACTGGCTGGCTCCACTCGTCGGTTTCACAAACTCATCAAAATTTTTGCTAACATGGAGGCTCTTGCAACACTGGATAAGTGCAAGCATGTCATCATGATTGCTTGGCACTCTGGGGTTGAATAGGAGGGATTTTAGTACTTGTAGTCCCACTCCCACCCCACCAAGCATAGCACGCCTATGAGTCAAATTGGTATTGCAACAACCTCCATATGAGATAAATGGAAACAGAAACATATCCTTAGACCAAGAAGTCACCCTAACCTATTAGGCCTGCCGAAGATGATGGCAATGCGTAAAAGTGTAGATTCATAGTGCAAATGGAAGTTTGCTTTGCTGAAATTGTAACTTAAAAGTATGGTTTCATTATAGATTTTTACAGTTTTGTCATTTGTGAATGTACTCTAAAAATAGATTAAGGGATAAGCTTCCATTGTTCATTGAAAACTGGAATATATGAGTATAAACAAACTGACACCCCTCTTTTATTGAAAACTGAATGAACGAATTGTGAAAAGCCATCAGACCGATTCTGTGGATATTCAAACCTAAAGAAAGAAATGGCTAAGTGGGTCGTCGCCACATCATGCTTCGACCATTTTTCTTGCCCTTTGCCAAAGTTTGGTTTTTGTCATTGCTACCAATGGTTCTGCCAGACCTAATAAGTTTTTAGCAACCCACAAGAACAGCAACATTAATGATCTATTGGTTTTCATTTAGCATCCCAACATTGCTGAGAGTTTCTTTTTCAATGAACAATATAGACCATAGAAGAATAAATCGGCTAACAATCAGAAAACCTTAGTGGAAATCACTAGCCTCACTACCTTTATGCACCTTGAAAATAAAAAAAAGGGATACATTCCACATCTTCAAAAGATAGCATCAGAAGAGAATTTCGAGAGTTGACAATGTGCAAGCAGTGCACTCCTTGGCAGTCACCAAGTCCTCCTAGGAGTGCATAGGCACTCAGTACAAGCCTCAACGCACCAAACCTTAGCCTTCGCCTGTGGTTAGGCACTAAGCGCCAGACTACCACCATGCCAGACTCTAGTGCCAGGGTAATATTGTAGGCAAAAGGTAGAAACCGGCTACTTAATACTTAATAGTGACCAGGTATAAAGAAAAGGCTTGGTTCAGACAAAGAGCAGAACACACACCTGACTTGATCTGAAAGCTATTGACCTGTAGACCACTAACAATATCCATGGACTTTTTAACCATTATTGATATTGATGTTTCAACATTTAATCCTACCATCCACATGAAGGATCTATGGCTTCACTGCATTTCTTTGTAGTTAGCATTCAGTATTATCTAGTTATATCAAATCAGGCGAACAGGTTGCTGGAAACCAGGAATTGCTACTGGGCAAGATCCAAAAGGCACCATAGAACAGTGGACATTGTGGGGTACATTAAAGTTAGTCTTCAAATTCTTGGCTACCAGGCTGTGATTGGAATATAAGCAGGATTACTTGGAAGAGATAACTAGGTAATCCAACGTTGCGATTGGAATATAAGTGGACTATAATCAGAATGACAGAAAGAAGTCACTAGGTCAAAGTGGTACCACAGGCATCATCATGAGCAATCCTCAATATTTTTGCTACTTTGATTAGCTCAGGAGCCAAATACTATAGTACCATCCTATGTGATTCTTACTGGGGAGCGAAAATCTTCCATCTTAGTAAAAACAAGTTCCTGCAAGTTGTAAGGTCGAGTAGGACATAACCCCTATTTGACCCCTCAAAGAAGAATATGTAACAGGAAAAAAAACATTGACAACCGTTTCAGTTTTTGTTTCTCCGAATCAACTGACATGTATGGGTGAATCTGGCAATATGGTTAAACTTTTCCAAATTGCCAGAACAGCGCGTGGCTAGAGTATATAAACAAATTTGGGAAATGGGAACACAAATTGGTGAATTGGGCAAAAGGCCAATATTGCAAATTTCATCATCAAGGCAGCAATTCATTTCATTTCAAGACAAAAGAAAAGGGTCGATTCACCGTGTTTCACGTGATCAGATACTAAATCCATCCCAAACCTATTTCCTTCTAATACTGGGAATACAAATTACAGTTCCTTCTACCAGTTCAAAGTAAAACTTCGAATTCGATAGAACGGCAGCAAGCAAATACGCTCTCCATCGACGAACCTCCCTCTCAAATGAAAAGTAATCTCCAGCTCTACCGAACGGCTCGAATTCCTCAACTAGGTCAATCATGAGCGCCAACGCAAAATCCAGAACAGGGAAGCGGGGCAGCCGACTCAACTCGAGATCCACTCGAGGAACCGCACGCACGAAATCGACATCAAGGACCGAGCTACGAGCACGCAAGGCTGTCGAATAGGAAGGATACCTTCGAGGACGTGGTCCTCGGGGCCGATGGCGGCGTCCCCGCAGACGTCGCAGACGACGTGTCCGCGGATCTCCCCCGTCCACGCCTCGGCCGACGGGGCCGCTACCAGCAGGAAGGCGAGCACGACGAGGAGGACGAACGCCCGCCGGAGAGGACCGGCCGCCTCCGCCGCCGCCGCCGCCATGGATTGGGCAGCTCGGTAGTTGAGCGTCTCCTCCGATGGTGGGAGATGGTCGGGGTAGGTAGGTTGGTGGCTGCTTGATTGACACTAACGAGCTAGAGTAGGGAACCAGCAGAAGAAATGAGATGATTTTACAGTTCCACCCCTTCCTGCAAAATGAGACCTTGGGTCCAAATTTTTCACAGGAAACAAATGAAAATAAGTCCATTTTGTCTTTGTTATCTCTTGTCTTTGTCTTTAGTTGAATCGTATTTTTCAACAACAAAATCGGATATAACGTCTCTTCCAACTCTAAAAATCGATGCTAATAGAGTCTCTTAGGCTGAGTTCTTAACCTCATCTTCCCAACTCACAATTTTTTTTTCCACGCGCACGCTTTTTAAACTACTAAACGCTTTGTTTTTTTAAAAAGTTTATATACAAAAGTTGTTTAAAAAAATCAAATTAATCCATTTTTGAAAAAAAATTTAGCTAATACTTAATTAATCACGCGCTAATGGACCGTTCCGTTTTCCGTGCGGACTGTGTGTGCGTTCCCAACACAGCCCGCCGAACGCTACCTTAATGGTTTCAATAGCGATTTTATCATATGTGAAACTTACGTGACGGATTGACTTGATCTTTATTTTATTTTATGTGGCATCGATATGACGTTTATGTAACACTAAAATAAAATAAAACAAATTTAAATGAGACCACGTGTCAATGAATAGAATAATAAAAATAAATATCGAACCCACGTGTCAGTTATCTTTTCTCCTTTCTTTTTACCCTTTCTCTTTCTCGGGTCTTCGCTTCTTCTCCGCGAGTGACAGGAGATAGTTGGCGAGGAAGCGCGGGGCGACACCCGGCGGTCGGACGGAGCACGGGCAGCAAGAACAAGATCGTGGACCTTTCGCATTTAGTGGAAAAATGGGGGACGAAAACGAGGGTACAAATCAATAGAGAGCGGCATTTTGCAAGAACTGGTAGCTTACCAAACATCAGGCAATCGAATTTGGGCTCTTGGACCTTGTGGCAGCGGTCTTCGAACTCCATGATTTTCAAGCTGCGATGAACCAGCTACAGAAAGAAAAAGAAAAATCAAAAAATCAGTAGGTCTTTCGATTACTTCTCCCTAGAGTTTTCGGTACCAATTTTATTAGATGTTATCGTCCCTACGGATTCGAGAGTTGAATAGATACCCAAATCGAGGAGTAGGAGGATGCAGGAAGCAATTGAATCTCGGATGAAACTAGATGAGAGCAAGGAGGGGGTGGTTCTTACCTTGGTCCTTCTTCGTCTGCTTTTGGTGTGGGTGTGAAAAAAAACCGAAAACTCTATAATCCAAGCCGGTGTCATGCTATTTATTCCTCGGTGTCGTTGTCGTCGTCCAAGCAGCCAGGGGTGGCGGCGGCAGCGGCGTCGAAGCAGCAGCAGCAGCTGCGACGGTGAGGGAGAGGAAGCTGCGGAGACGGCGAAGCGGCACCAGGGAAAGCTGAGAGAGCAACAACTACAGCATGCTGCTCAACTTCTACGTGCTGGGCTTGCTCACCAGGAGCTTGACGACGCCGTGGCCCGCCCAAGGCATGATGCCCGGTGTCGCCGGGGACGCGCCGTGGCCGCGGCCGCGGCGACGGCTGCCCATATTTATTTTTATTATTTTACTACTGACATATGGGTATTATTTAGGTTTCATTTTATTTTAGTGTCACGTGTGGGCCACGTCGATACTATATGAGATGAAGACCAAGTCAACCTGTTATGTAAGTGTCACGTAGGATGAAACCACTATTAAAATCACCGAGGGACTCTATTTGCACTAGTTTTTTAAAAGTTGGTGGAGACGTTATACCTAGTTTTGCGGTTAAGCGATACGATTCAACCAAACACAAGAGATGAGTGAGACAAAATAGACTTATTCTAAAACAAATTAAGGCTCGCCTTCTAACAGTTCTGATGTGATGAAATCAAGAGAAGTAGGCCGTCCTAGCCAAAATGAATGACAGATGGATCCCGGTGGTCAATTTCCCTAGGAGAAGTTCATTTTGTCCTACCTCAACTACGACCCCAGTCTCATTTTGTGCACTCAACCACAAAACCAGATAAATCCAGATAAATGGTTTGTTTTGACTCCCCAAGCGGTGTGGACGTCGGTTTCGTTCTATATGATGTCTACGTGGCACATTAATCAGGGATTTATCCCACATGACGTCTATGCAGCACTACAATTAGAAAAAAAAATATAAAATATAGTGGGCCTCATGTGAGACCAACAAATCAATAAGCAGTCGCTATCATCTTCTTCTATCCTCCCTCTCTCCCAGTGTCTCTAGGATGACGCCAAGCAGAAGAGGAGTCAGATATGGAGTGACCTCGTTGATGGAGAGACCACGTCCCCATGCGACAGAAAGCAGCAAAGTGGAGGCAGGGGAAGTGCTCCAGATCGAAGCGAGGTCGATAGTGGGATCTCGATTAAGATGATTAGCAACGTTGGTCAAATCGTCAACAATGCTGGGGCTGGCGGCAAAAGACTTGTGAGAGGTTGACTGGACCTTGGGGACTTGGGGGCCTTGCGATGAAGAAGCTTGAGGGCTCTGTGCTAGTGAACACCGATCGCGGCGAAGAAGCTCTAGGCACCTCTTCAATCCAGCTGTAGAGCCATTGGACTTTGTTACTCTTCCCAAATACCGCGCCGTCAACAATGGCCAGTGCAGGAGAGCTCGGGCTTGAACTCCTCTCCTTGTGAGCCAATCTAGCCCCATGAGAGACGAAGGAAGATGGGCACACACAAGGGTTGTGGCAAGCAACGAGGACAAGGACAATAAGTGGGAGAGTCCGGAGCTCCTCTACATGCTCGAGCTCACGCTCGCTACCATGTTGAGGAAGCAAGAGGGAGGTGGTGGTCGAGCGAGGAGGTGGAGGAAGGAGGGAGAGAGATTGATGTCGTCCTTGCTTCCCCACAAGTGGTCCGGTAGACGAAGCATGAGATGGCGCACGCAAAGTAGGTGTGTGGAGGCCTCTCCGGGGATTGTCGGAGAACTCTATCGCATTGTTGCAACCCTCTTTCTGTCATAGGCCTCTTCTTGAGATGGAGAGAACAGGGGAGAGAGAGAGAGGAGGGAGTGAGAGAAGAGGGGAGGAGAGGAGAGAGATGGATATGGGCCTCACTGTTTTTCCTGAGAGGTGCATTTGGGTTTTGCCTTTTTTATTTTTTTAATCCTTTAGGACTAGAATGCCATGCAAGCACCATGCCACATAAAAGTCCAGATGGATGAAGCCACCATCAAAACCGTGTAGCAAAGTAAATTGATTAAGTTTTGAGGTCGAAGCACACGAATCAAACTTGTTTCATAGTCGAGGAACATAAAATGGACTTTTTCCATTTTCAAGTGGGTTCATGTGCGACTGGGACATGAGGAAAATATTTTATGATGAGTGAGCTACTTCCTCCATTTCATATTATAAGTCGTTTGATTTTTTTTCTTAGTCAAAATTCTTTAGGTTTGACCAAATTTATAGAAAAAATTAGCAACATTTACGACATGAAATTAGTTTCATTAAATTTAACATTGAATATATTTGGATACAATGTTTGTTTTGTATTATATTTTTCTATGAATTTGATCAAAAAGTTTGACTAAAAAAAATCAAACGACTTATAATATAAACAGAGAGAGTATTCTTTTAAGCAGAAGGTCCATTTTTGTATCCCTTAAAGTCAAAAATCATCCCTAAACTTTAAACTGAACGCTTTTTCCCATAATTTTTCTATAATGTTAATTTTCATCTTTTCACTAAACTCAAAACATATTAAATGACAAAGCACTGATGTGGAAATGTTATGTAATGCTGAAAACATATATTACCTATAAAAATTAGTACATGCACCCACAAAAATAATAAAAAAGTTATGACCTCTCTCATGGAGCATTTAAACAAAATAATGTTTTTGAAAGCAACATAAAATATAATTTGACCACTCAAACTAGTGCTTAAATATGAATTAAATCAAAATTTAAGAGAAACTTAGACATTATTTCGCTTTGGATCAAATTTATGGAAGTTCTAATTTTCCCAATTTGTAACTAGTATTTCTTTATGAACTTTCTAATTATATTACTATTTTTTCAGATCCAATTACATAAGGAAAAAGTCTGATTTTCACCCCTGAACTATAGTGTCAGTGTTATGAATAAGGCATACCCAATACTTTTGTGTTAGGCTCAACAGAACCCACCATATACTAAGTCTTATACGGAATCAAACCTCATACATGAAATGTGTTCCGAATAAAGAAACAGAAGCAGAGTCCTACTTAGGCACGACAAGCATTACTCAAATCATAACCATACTTAGTTTTCTAGTTCTACTTAGAAAAGGGACACCCGAGAGTATAAATACAAGACACCCCAAGATATGAAGACAGGCCAATACAGATCTAAACAATCTAGAACAAGCCAGCACCCACCAAGGCAAGCCTAAACGAACTCGATATGGAGCCACATAGGTCAACACGAGGGATCTAGGGCGACCTCCAATCTTGTCAAGTTCATATTCGAGGAAACAGAGACTAGATAAGTTCATCCTAAATATTATACTCTTGTGATACTGATATATAAAGGTAACACCGGTTTCGACTAACAGAGGTAAAGCTATACCTGTTAGATAAAAGGTCCGCACCTATATAAAAATCTCTGTCCCCCGTCTCTTTTGTAAAGTAGGGAGAATTAAATGTTTGCAAGAGTTATTTATATAACTTGCTCAAAGATTTGGAGAGCAAACTAATTATACCTAACAAAAACTTATAGAATAAACTACTTAATGTACAAGTCGCAAAAGCTTGACAAAAAAGCATTAAGGGAGACCAAGGGCTTATGCCCATAGATTACTCTGTTACTGCTAAGTCAACAAAGTAGTGCCCGAGATAGAATTGGTCTAGCTATTCCATTCTCATCACGAAATACCATAATATAGAGCAAATGTGCGCATATAAAATGGAGTACGTGCTCTAGATAAAAAGGAAGAATGTTCGATAAGGATGAGAAGACATAAAGTACGGACCGAACAAGCGAGATTGCGTATGTTAGAAAACATACAAACACCACAAGCTAATTGACACATTAAAATTAACGTGCATGTAAAGCATGCTAGCTCTTGGAAACAAATTAATTAAGCAGTTCAAGGCGGGAAGAGTGGTGGCCACATCAACCCCTTTGACCTCACTGCCAATGGTTATTCATATATATATATATATACCGTTGTAACACCAGCATATACTCCTATATTGACTATATTTATCTCTACCATCTTAAAAAAACAGCAACCGTGATATCCGTTCCGTCGGATTGCCAGGCTGACTTATGGGCTCACATTGTCGGTGGAAATATGCACCACCAACTCCCACTATCAAGAAAAAAAAATACAACGGATGCAAGGTTGCTCGTCGTTGCCATCATGGCCCCAAATCCCCAAATTCCAAGACGCCGTTGGACCCGCCACCCGTGCCCCGAGCTCCGTTGCCGCACCCGCCGCCGGAGGATCCGCACGAGTGGGGGGCGGAGAGGCGGGGGGATTTGCACGTGGGGGACGGAGAGATGACGGCCAGGATCCGCGTGGGAGGGGGAGCGGGCGCCGGATCCGCCCTTCCCGTCGCCGCCGCCGGAGGATCCACACGCATGGGGGATTGAGAAGTGGCGGGATTCGCAGGGGAGGGGGAGGGGACACCGGATCCGCCCCTCCCGTCATCTTTGCCAGCGGATCCGCACACATGGAGGGCGGAGAGGCGGCAAGATTCATGGGGAAGGGGGAGGGTACACCGGATCCGCCCCTCCCGTCGCTGCTGCTAGCGCATCCGCGCGCGTGAGGGACGGAGAGGCGGCGGGATCCATGCGACCCGCGCGGGAGGGGGAGGGGGTGCTAGATCCACCCCTCCCACCGACGGATCCTCGCGATTGCATGCTGCCGCCCTTGTCGACACGCCACCGCTGCTCTCGCCCTCGCCCTCGCCTGCCATGCCGTCGCCAGGACTAGGGAGAGGAGAGGGAGAGGAATAGGAGAAGACGGGGGAAGAGTGGGAGAGAGAGAGGAGGGGAGAAAAGGGGGAGAGGCGAGGGAGAGATGACGGGAAGGTTAAGTGAGAGAGAGGAAGGGAGGAAAAAAAGAGAGAGGTTTGGGGAAGATATTTTCGTATGCAGGTATCTTAAGAGGCCCATATTTAAAAATATGTTTCTTTTCACATGTAGCCTGTTAACAGGTTGGTCTACGAAAATTGATTTTCACATACGGTTCTTGAAGTAATGGTTCGCCTACCATCTAAAGTGAATCTCGTCCCAAAAAATCGATTCTATATCTCAGTAATGCATCTCAATAATACATGTATATTTGTATACTGCTCCATTAAATTTTAATACAAATGGTCAGACAATATTATTTTGGATGTAAATATCCATAGTGACATATTCAAATATATATTTTATGTGATTTAAATATTATCACTGAAGTTAAACTTTATCCAATGCATCATTAACCGGTGCAACGTTGACAAGTGTTTAGCTCCTCAACAGGGGACAGAGAGGGCCGTCCTAGAGAGTTCGGCCGGGGACGCAGGGTGAGATTCTTTCTCCACTGATCGAGAGAGAGACAGGCGTTTATACAGGTTCGGGCCGCTAGAAAGCGTAACACCTTACTCCTGTGTGTGGTGGATATGTGACTGGAATATCAGGGAATACAAGTGCTTGTTCTCCCTTTCTCTCCCGTCTATCTCCTTTCCTTTTTTTCTTTCGCCCCCTTCTCCTCAGACCTAGGCCTCCTTTTATATCTCAAGGGGCTACCACATAGGCCAAAAGGCTGCCTAAGATAGAAAGAAAACATTTCTTTACATTTAATGGTTGTCTTGTTGCTTGACTCGAAAGCCACACGCACAGTCGCTGCAGCATGGCCCTCGTCCGGTCAGCTGGCTGACACGGGGGACGCCCATGTCAAACTCCATTAAATGGGTGAAGACTTCTGTGTTTCGTTCGCATCGGGAAACGGAAACCATCTGACCAGAATTGGCATACCAACTCTGGCTGAGGGACAAGAGGCAAAAAGCCCTCATCATTCTGATGGGACGGGGCAAGGCGTGCTGCGTGCCGCCTGACGTGCGGATAGCGCACAGGCGCTCTACTGCCGTCTCACTCGTGATCTAACCGATCGTGGACCGGTCAATCGCCGTGACCAGTCATAGACCGGTTACGCACGCCACACGCCGCATTAAATGCGTCGTGGTGCGCTTGCCTGAGCCACTATCAATGTGGTTAGGTGGGCACTGACGATGCTCACCTAACCTCGCACACGCGACACAAACGCAGAGGGGGTCGGGGCAACCCGACCCTCGAGGAGGGAGTCGGAGCGGCCCGACCCTCGAGGAGACTGGAGAGGGTAGCCGCCGCCTTACCCTCGGGCCCGACCCCTCCTCAGGGGAGCGCCACGTGGATGCAGAGGGCCGCCCATACCTTTAGTCTTGGTACCTCGGGCCTGTATCACCGACAAACGTACAAACATTTTGCTAGTATCTATAACAAGGTTGACTGCCATTGGAAATTACATGGCCATGTGCTCTGCACCTCTTAACCTAGCAAGAGATAGCAATGTCACTACTACAGAAACGGTTTTTCCATGCGGGCCGAAAGGTATCTTTCTGTGCGGAAGGCCTGCCCGCACGCGCGAGAAGGTCTGGAAAAAGACCATTTTCGAGTGCGGGCGGCCCAACCGCACGGGAAGATCGATTATCTCGTGCGGTCGGCTTAAGCAGCCCGAACGGAAAGATCCATTATCCCATGCGGGCTGCTTAACCCGACCGCACGGGATAATCGATCTTCCTGTGCGGTCGCGTTAAGTCGACCGCACGGAAAAAAAATTAAAAAAAAAATAAAAACCCTAGCTATCCCGGCGGCGGCGACGTGGATCCGGATATACTTCCCAAATAACACAAAATTAATTTCACATCACAAATAACACAAAATTAATTTCACATCATCACAATTTCACATATATACTTCCCAACTAATTTTTTTGTACAATTAAATTTACAAATAAATTCACATCACAAATTATAAAAAAAATAATTTCACGGCCGGCGCCGGCGGCGATTGTGGTGTCGTCGTCGTCGGTGGCGGTCGATAGAGGCGGTGGAGGCGGCGGTGGCTGTGGAGGAGGCGGTGGCGGTGGAGGTGGTGGTGGTGGTGGTGGAGGTGGCAATTGGTGGAGGCGGCCGTCGATGGAGGCGGCGATGCGCCGGCACACCCGAGAAGACTCCACCGGCGGCGGTGGTGGAGGCGACGGTGGAGGCCGGAGGCGGAAGAGGCCGGCGGCGGGGAGGCGACGGTGGAGGCCAGAGGCGGGGAGGGGGCGGTGGAGGCCGGAAGCGGAGGAGGAGAGCCCTTGATGGCGGAGGTGGGATCTGGATTTCGTCGGGTGTTAGAAAATTTCGGAGCCCGCGCGCACCTATATAGGCGGTGATGATCATCGCGTGCGGGCGGCTTAACTGCCCGCACGGAAAGATTATCTTTTCGTGCTGGCGTCTTAAGAGGCCCGCACGGAAAGATTATCTTTCCATGCGGGCGGCTTAAGAGGCCCGCACGGAAATCCAGTTCAGCCAAAATTGATCTGAATTATTAGTTGGTCAAAACCTATAAAATAAAATCTAGAAAAATTATATTAATTCATGATAAATAGATTAATATTTGAATAAATTATTTCCCCTATACATTTTTATGCGAGAAAATACACATATGAGATGTGTATCGATTTGGCCGATTAGGGTTTAGAAATAATCTCCAGTTTGACTGTTTTGACCCATTTATTTTTAAATATTTCATGAGTTCGCCTTCCTTTAAATATTCCTATTAGAAAAATACATTTTAAATACATATACTGCATCATTCAGAGGATTTTAAATGCTGACGCCGTCCCCCCTCCAATCTCTCTTTTTTCTCTCTCTAGTGTAGAGGAGAGAGGTGCAACTTTTTTATTTTTATTTTATTTTTCTAATATTTTTTTCACATATAGGAGCATGCAGGAACCAACCACAAAAAATTTAAGCTCGAACGAACGAAATATGTGGTCCATAGAATTTTTCAAAGTTCTATCGAAATGGGTCCCGAAGCTTCTCACCTCAAAAACACAATCTTGCAAGCGGAATTTCGAAATTTTGATTTCGTTGAACCCGACAAAGTGGGGAGGAACGGATGTATTATATGTCTGATTTCGAATCCATATGAATAAGGTATGGCTGTTTTATCGAAGGACACTTGAGTTATGACTGTTTTGACAGCAGACTCAAAGATAAGCTTAGTGAATTGTTAAAAATAATTGGTGCAAGATAAAATCATGAAAAAATTCATGTGGATGCTACTCAATATGTTAGACTCACTAGAATTTTGGCATGATTTTATCTTTACATCTAGATCCCCAATTAAATTGGTCAAAGGAGTAAAAATCCAATATAATCCTAAACCCTAATCAGCAAAACTCATACCTCATCCAAAAATGCATTAAATTATATGAAAGTGTATATGGAACATAATTTATTCAAATACTATCTTATTTATAATGAATTAATATAATTTTTTCAGAATTTATTTTATTAGTTTTGACCCCCTAAAAATTCAATCTAATTTCAGACAGGCCGATTTTCTTTATTTTGCTGAGAATAAAATATAAGGAATTTTTGTGTGCAACCAAGGAAAATGGAAACTAGGTGTTTTTATATATCCCCAAAAATCCACTTTATTTTATCCAGCCCACAAAATAAATTATAGCATTATAAAGAAGAGGAGAAGGATAATAAGTAGAAAAAATCCTGAAAATGTCCAGACAATGTGTTCAAACCAAGCGGGCCCTTTCCGTGCGGGCGGCTTAAGTGGACCGCACGGGAAAATCCATTTGTCCGTGCAGTCCCTTAAGTGGGCCGCACGGAATAGTGCGGCATTATCCCGTGCGGTCCACTTAAGGGACCGCACGGGAAAATAAATTTTTCCTGGACCGCACGGGAAAATTTTTCCCGTGCGGTCGCTTAAGTGGACCGCACGGGATAATGCCGCATCGGTTTTTTCAGACGCGGCCACTTTTGGCCCGTCTGAAATCTATCGGAGGCCTCGTCCAAAAAAAATCGTTTTTTATTAGTGTGTCTTCCTTGAATTAATCCCTTGACCGACAAGAAAAGAATTTGAAATCTGTAGTTTGTTCAACACATACATATAATACGCCTCGGTGGAGTTTGTTCAACGCATGCATATAATACGCCTCGGTTGAGGGGCATGGCGTGTGCAAACCACGCGAAAACGCGAGGTACGCTGAACCTGTTGCATGCATATGCGCGACGCGCGTCCGTTCCACTTGGCCGGATTTGCACACGTAATGTGAACGCGAGCCGTTGAATGCGTGATCCCGTTTTCCTTTCTGGGCTGGCGGCACGAGACAGCGGGCCGAATTGAATATACCGCCAGGGTAGAGGAGATAGCTTGGATATTAGAATAGGTATTGTTCGGAATCTTCACGTCTGGTGCGCGTCCGTTTCGCAATCGTCATCGCCGACGTCATGCGCGGGGAATATGCGTTGCTACCAAGGCCAGCGAACTCTATTATGGGTTCGTACGTAACCGATGTGTACGTATGAGTGTGTAATCTCTATTTATATAGCGCGGTAGTACTAATTAAACTGTTGGTCACCAAAGGGTAATAACTTAGTTTGATTAAGTGCAACGTTGCACGAGGTGGTTCTTTTAGAAAGGTATGAAAGACTCGAACAGCAGAGACGGATCCAACGTTTGTATCGGAGGCTCGAGCATCCTTTCTGATCTCTATAAAAAAAAAGAAGGAACAAGTCGTACGAAGAAGAGGAGGAAGGGTAGAGGGTTTGAAGAGAAAGAAGAAGAAAAAACTTTTTCCAAACTCATTCTAGATTGTAACTTATTCCCTCCGTCTCAAAATATAAGAGATTTTGGATGGATGTGACATATTCTAGTACTACGAAGAATATATCACATCCATCCAAAATTCCTTATATTTCGGGACAAAGAAAAAATATAGTATAAGTGTACTTGTGTAATGTTTTATGACTATTGTTGAATATACAGTTTTATAAAAATCTTCTGCTCTATGAATAAATAAGGCAAACTCAGTTCTAAATCCCTCTATTGAGAAATGCTTCAAGCCATGATTTGTTATTTATGAGTTAGATGCTCTAAGCTATAATAATAAAAACACCACTAATGAGTAAGCTATTGTCGAACTAATACCGGTTAACTATTTGTGTTGGTTTTCATAGTTGAATGAACTTATAGGTTTAAAAATCATGATATCTACTAGGGCGCTTGTATATCGTGATCATAGTTGGACTTTACCTTTTTTTAGTTATATATTAGAAGATGTATTCACGGTTAGCATATAAGTATCTATGTTGTAAAAATAATTTTCAATTCCTTAATTAACATAAAAATTTTATTATGCCCTCGTCGAGAGCACGGCGCGGGTGATCCACCCAGGCAGGGTTGCATGTGGATCTGCTGGTGCTTCCTTTGTCATCAAAAAGGAATATCTTTATTAGTGGTACTTTCCCAGAGATCCAGCGCAGAAGGGGAGATACTCCAAGTGTGTTCCGAATCTTTTCGCCTTGTTGAGGACGTTCCAAGTGTTCCGACGTTGTGCTTAGAATTAATTGTCATCACTGACGTCAGCAATATATGCAAGAGTTTCGATATATCCAAGCTTATGGAGTATGCTGTGTAGCTACACGTGCTACGTATAGTACTACATACATGCATGTATCCGATATATATCTGACATTATATTTTTTCTATTTAATTATGGTCACAGAGAAAAATCACATCGTAAAACAGATCGTTCAGAACAATCGCATCGAGAATACATGCATGCATGTACACTTATAGACAAATTGTCTACATTTTCTCGGTGCGTAGTTTCCAACTTTCGATATAGAAATTAATGGGGATGGTTCAAAAAATAATAATTAATTGTGAAGATGACTCGCGTTGAATTAATTTCTATGATATTCATACATTTTAAATTTATCTGACTATATTTCATAAGAAAAGGTGTTCACACAGTATTGGTATAGATATCATGAATTCATATAATAATACTCCTAACATGATTTGAATTCTCTGGGTCCATCCGGAAATGGCCGGCAAGCTTCCTTTTCCAACAAGGATTCGTGCTGGTAACTCATCGTTCGTCAGGAATGCGACCCTGTCATTCCTATGGGCGCATTGTTCCCGACAGGAATAGCACAATAATTCTTGACTCCTTGACAGATGAAAAAATATGAGAAATTCTACAATATTTACATGTGTCTCTCAATCAATTAAGTCTACATACCGTGATACGCTACCTGTATATATGAAGACACCACTTCTGATAAACCCTAAGTTTAACTCGATACCCTAAAGGGGTACCTAGCTATTTAAAAGGGTGGGAGGACGATCAAGGGGTTCCTAGGATCGTGCTCCACCAGATTGGGACGCACCCCACATGGGTCCTACCTGGGCCGGAGTCCCAGATAAATTTACAAGTCCATAGGACCATTATAGATGATGCAGCATCTTGTTTCTTCATCTGCGAATGATTGAGATAAAATTTGGAGATGAGGCCGGATCCGTTAGAAAGATGACTCCAAGAGTTTTCCATCAAATACTCATGGGCCCAAAACGGAGCTCGTATGCATATTTGGCGGCCATTTGAAATAAACACTGTAGCAGGTGACCGAATTGGATTCCAAAACTTGGACATCTTGATCTTGACATCTTTCTATTGATATATGATGTGAGTTACGGTTGTATCCATAGTAGCCGTGGTCACATCAACTTTTGTAATTAATATAATGTAGCATAACCAATTTTACTTAACACAAATATAAAAAACATTTATGCCGGTAGTCCGTAACATATTTACTCAAGTATTTTTTTGAACTACTTGTAGAAATTAAGGATTTGTACGGGCGGATCTCACAACTGCTGGCTCTCTTAGGAACCGACCGTGAAAATAAATTTTTAGTTTTTTAGTTTTGTAGGGGAAAAAACCCTGATTTTTGTTATATATTTTAGTAGGCATGTAATGGAAAAGTCCATCCGAGAATAGAGCATAGTCATTTAAAAAAACTCAAAAATTTGTCTCTTTTCTGAGAGCTTGTAAATAATATTTTGGCCCCCAAAAGATCTCAAATGAAAAAAAATTGTTCAACTATATGTAGTGTAGATCTCGTCAAGAGTTACAACTTTCATATAAAGTTTTCTTAAAATATTATTTACAACTTTATATAAAGTTTCATACAAAGTTGTAAATCATATTTCCTTAAAATAATTTTTAATTTGATTATTTACTTATGTTATGTATTCTCTACATGAGTCATATGTGAATGATCATAGTAAAGAAAATATTCTAAGAAAATATTTACTAGGCCATATTAAAGAAAATATTTACTAGGCCATATTAAAGAAAATATTATAAGCATCTCAAAGGACTTTGCTTTACCTCAATTGGATTTTATATGAATTTTCTATATTTTTTCAAAGTTTGGACATCAAAATTAAAAAAAACCACGTGTAAAAATAGATATTAAAGTTAGCAACGAATATTTAGGCACATAAACAATCTCAAATATAAAAAGTTTCAGTTATAAAGTTGTAGGTCTCATCTAACTCAACAATTTTGATACATAATAAATCTCCATTATAAGTTGTTTGAAAAACTCAAAAATTCGTAACAAAAAATAGATCTGAGAGCTTATAAGAAAATTAGGGACCCTAAACAATCTCAAATGAAAAAAAAATCATGTAAAGTTTCTCGTCATCTGATCTAGCGAGGGATCTTCTGCATCGGTCCTTCCTTTTCCTCTTTAGCACCACCCCATGCTCTTGAGTTTGGTCTGCACCATTTTGTATCAAAGTAAAACCTCTAGACGCTGTACTTTTAGGCTCAGTTTAAAACATGTCATTGAGTGGATTATCTAATTAATTATAGTGACAAATAAATTTAACAAAGAAGTTAAAACAAATGGTCTAAACAATACAATACAAGAATTTATTTTTCAAGAAAATATATTTTCTGAAGCTTTAAGAAAATATATTTTCTGAATCTTGGAGAAAATAAGATCCTTTTCAACGATCTAGTCAATAAGTTTCCGTTGTAAAGTCTGTTTTGGAACAGATGATTAGATACACGTAAAACGAGAAACATGATTAGCATATGATTCATTGAGCATTAATTATTGAAAAATAGTTTATTATATTTTTTAAAATAACTTATAGAAAGTTTTCACATAAAACACACCGTATAATGGTTTGAAAAACGTGTGCTAACGAAAATGAAGCTCAAACATAATTTAGAATTTGGAACGCAAATCTTACGCACATGAGGTTATCTGGCATAGTTTCAAACCTGAGCTGTGTGAAACAGAAATTACACACTATGGTGATCTAATTTGTGATCACAATAGGGTCCTTCCACGTTCCAATTCCCAGTTGCCAACTTGTTGGTAATAAAGGTTACACAGACAGCCTCAGCGAAGCATGGAAAGATGCAACTTTGCCCTCACGTCGGTCTCCATATATATATATATATATATATAAACCCCTCCCATCTCTCCCCACACATGCATAGCAGTGCTAGAGAGAGAGAAAACAAACCAAGAAATCCTCCTAAGAAGGATAGGGACAGTGCACGCGCCAGCTAGCTAGCTAATCGCTCCACCACTCCACCAGTTTCGGGGAAACAAATCAAGGATTTCCATCGGTTTGATCCTAGCGCTAGCTATCAGGTGATCGATCAATGGCCCTGATGCAGTCAGCGCGGCGTGCCGCGGGGCCGGCGGCGAGCCGGTTCTTCTCGACGGCGTCGGTGGCGGCCGGCCGCTCCCCTGTGGCTGGCCTGCCGAAGGCGCTGCCGCCGGCCGTATCATCGCTGTGGATGGTCGGCGCCGCCGCCGCGCCACGCCGCTTTGCCGCCACGGCGGCGGCGGGCGGTGTCGATGTGACTGCGCCGACGGCGACGCCACCGGCGGCAGCGGCGAAGAAAGAGGAGTCGGAGAAGGAGGCGGCGAGCTACTGGGGCGTGGCGCCGACGAGGCTCGTCAAGGAGGACGGCACGGTGTGGAAGTGGTCCTGCTTCCGGGTAACGCACTGGCACAGCACGTTGATTAATTAATTAATCAGTTAACAAAGCTCCGTTAATCACCGTCGTTAAAGCTCGCTGGTTAACTCACTGTACTGTTGAACAGCCGTGGGACACGTACGAAGCTGACGTGTCGATCGATCTGACGAAGCACCACGACCCGGCGACGCTCGGTGACAAGGTTGCCAGGTGGACAGTAAAGTCGTTGCGCTGGCCGGTTGACCTCTTCTTCCAGGTAACCTTCTCCTCGCTTTCCTCATTTCTGTATCGTTTCTGAAATGTAGTACAATCTAGGACAAATCACATGCAATTCCGGAATCTTTAATTATGCTGCTGACTACTCTTACATGCGTGCGAGTCGTCTACATATGCTTGGAATTTTTTTCTTAGCATAGATTTGATTTGTTTAACTGACAAATTAATCAAGGATCATTTTCAAATCGGTGAACTTTACAGCCGAAGATCTGGACCGTCCAGTGAATTCAGTTCAGCTGGATGAGTTCGGACCATACGGCTGAGCAGCTTCAAAAGAACTGAATTTGAATGAACTCTCTCATACACTCGTGATCTTGGGAACAGTGATCTCCGGGCCCATTGGTCCACTACAAGCCCAAGTTCAAATACGGGCCTGTTGGACCTGGGCCGAACCGTGAATACGGTGAACTTTTTTGGGTATGTTATTCTTTCGAGCTACTAACTGCTCTCGTCATGAGTCATGACCCGTTGAGATTGTAAATGGAACGAACGATTACTCTAACGAGATTTTATCGTGACAAAGCGATTAATTCGTATCGCGAGTTGATAATTGACAGATTGGTAATCAACTGGAGTAGTAGCAACGATGATGAATCAGCTGATGGTTAATTTGGTTGCAGAGGAGGTACGGGTGCCGGGCGATGATGCTGGAGACGGTGGCGGCGGTGCCGGGGATGGTGGCCGGCGCGGTGCTGCACCTGCGGTCGCTGCGGCGGTTCGAGCACAGCGGCGGGTGGATCCGGGCGCTGCTGGAGGAGGCCGAGAACGAGCGGATGCACCTGATGACGTTCATGGAGGTGTCCCAGCCGCGGTGGTACGAGCGGGCGCTGGTGGTCGCCGTCCAGGGCGCCTTCTTCAACGCCTACCTCGCCGCCTACCTCCTCTCCCCTCGCTTCGCCCACCGCATCGTCGGCTACCTCGAGGAGGAGGCCGTCCACTCCTACACCGAGTTCCTCCGCGACCTCGACGCCGGCAAGATCGACGACGTCCCGGCCCCCGCAATCGCCATCGACTACTGGCGCCTCCCCGCCGACGCCACCCTCAGGGACGTCGTCATGGTCGTCCGCGCCGACGAGGCCCACCACCGCGACGTCAACCACTACGCCTCCGTACGCATATCCCTCACTCACCTATGTTTCAGATTTCGGCAACGAAGAAAAATAAAGAAATTTGAACAGATTTTGCTAACGTGCCCATGGCTGTGGTCTGTGGATGTGCAGGACATACATTACCAAGGCCACGCGCTGCGGGAGGTGGCCGCGCCGCTCGGCTACCACTGATCGATCGGACGGACACGATCTATCGCAATTAAGGGATCAATAAATATCCGGAGATATAATTGTAGTATTATTTGGACGCATGCAATGATCGTTGCAGTTCCTCTCAACACTTTTGTGATATTTCAGAAATTTTTACTCCTTGTCCTGTGTTCGTTGTGGTTGTATATACTGCTGGTTTGTTAGTTTATTGTGGTGTCGGTTTCAATTAAGGGATGTGAAAATTGATTGGAACTGTGAACAAATTTCGGCTACATATAGGTCTTGTTGTTGGTTTCGTTAGCACTGATGCAATTGCAATCCGGTCGTTTTTCAGAATTCCTTCCCGCTTTTGGTCGTTTCTGGTGGTATCCGTGTATAATGGATATTTATACAGTGGTTTACACACAATTTTGGACAAAACTGAGATCTATCCGATTTGCTGCAGCCAGCTAGATTTAGACGAATGCCTGTTACAGTTCAAAGGGAATAGAAAGAACTTCCCCTGTAGCTACCTGGGACTGCCGCTGCACACAACAAAATTAAGAAAGGACGTTCCTTCACATCGGTGGGTAGAGAGGTGTTGGTCAAATCAATCCTCTCTTCAACACCAATCTATATACTCCAGCCAAATAAATGGCTCTACAAAAGAATAAATCATTTCAGACGGGCGTTCCTTTGGAAGATTGATGACCCAAAAAAGGTCGGTGCAGGTAGCATCCTGATTAATTGGCCGAGTGTGTGCAAACTCAAATTGCTCGGGGGTCTCAATGTCCTATGTTGTAGCGGGGGGGTAAATGTCATCCCTCCATTCAATCTAAACATCCTTGGTAAACCAGCCAAAATGGTTCTTACTTATGAGAAACTACATTTGAGCTATTTCTCACAGTCAAAGAGGTTTTTATTTATGACAAACACATTTCGAGCCACTAAACAATGAACAAAGTAGTTTTCATTTATGCTAGATGTTTTCTGGCTCGACTACACTAAAAGAAGTGGTTTTTACTCACGATACCTTTTCAACTTAGATTTTCCTGTCGAGATGGTTTTTACTTATGATAAGAAAAAAACTAATGGACCAGCATGCGGGAGTAAGTGTTCGAGGTCATGACAGGAGGAAAAGACCATCCTTTCTAGGCAGGAAAGCTTGAAGAATACGCCATCAAACGAGGAATATGCCTTGGAAAGATGTCATCGGGATCACTCCAACTACTCATACAAGTTAGCACCAAAAGCGCTATAGACCACACAAATGTACATCCTTGCTCTCATGGTTATAAACTTTACGAGGGCATTATAGTAACTTTGGATACCTCCCTATGGGTATTCTTGTAATCTCGTGTGTATCTATACGGACTGTATAAATTGGTCCAAATCTTGTAGCAAGATAGGATTAATAGTATAAACACCACACTACTAACTTGGCATTTGCATTTCGAGCTCAATCTCAGAATAAGCAGGTAATTTGTGTTTTCTCGTCTATCCCCAAGATTGTCGTGACCCCAAGTCATGACATCCTAAATTTGGAAAAAGTTATCGCGGGCCCTAAGATTACGATGGCTTTGGTACGGTTCGAAGGATGACTCAAAACCTTCAGCCAACATGGCAATCCCCTGTGATGAATCAGACCGAAGTCTCTTTCGAGCAGGCACTTTGATCACACTGGGAGATGGAAAGAAATGCAATTTCTGATCTGACAGGCTAGTAGGGCCATCGCCCAAGACCTAGTGCTGGCAATCTTCAAACTAGCTAAATGGAAGTCAAATTGCATAAAGCTTGAAGTTGAGAACAACCACTGGCTCACGATCCTGAACCCAATCACCTCGCTAAGTGATAGATGAGCTGGTTCACCTGGTAGCAAGTTGCAAGGTGTTGTACTTAATGAAAATGTGCCGGATGGCATCTCTTGGAAATGGACCCAAAATGGGCAGTATTCAGCAAAGAGTGCTTATGAGACTCAATTCTAAGGAACAACTACTCATGCAAACTTTGTGACCCTTTGGAACGCGCAGGCCGAGCCAAAGCAATGTTTTTTCGGTTGGTTAATCCTACACCAGCAAACACTCACGGCTAAAACTCTACTACGTCGACATTGGCCCCGTGATTCGATTGCAGTATGTGCCCTAGTGTCTTTGAAGATGCTACACACCTAGTAAAGAAATGCAGTTTCACAAATACAGTCTGGAACATTATTTTCAGCTGGCTAGATGGTTTTAATCAAACCCCCCAACAGTTGCTAGCCTCTTCCATTTCAGATTGGCTGGAGCCCTTGACCTCCTCGATGCAAGGAAGGGGAAAAAAGAAATTGATTAGGGCCCTGCTCACAACATGGTGACATGTTTGGCTAGAGCACAATCGTAGAATTTTTCAACAGCAATCGCAAAGTGAAACCCATGTAGCTTTCCTAATAAAAGAAAATATAGTTCTAAAATAGATCTTTTCAGGCTGGCCTGATTGCCGAGTCTAATCTTAGGCGTTTTCCTTTCACCTCTGTAAGCCCCTAAAGAGCTTTTGTACTCTAACCAGCTATCTTTTCTTTTCTTGCTAGTTGTAACAATTGGCAAACTTTACTTCTTCATATCCCGCAGAGCTCCTGCCGTTCGAAGTTTCAAAAAAATATATATAATGGATATTTAGAAATTTTAGAAATTGGGATTCGAGATACAGATTATGCCTTCTCAGATGAACGGCATTTTTTTTTTCCAAAACAAATGGATGATGTATTTTCGGCGCGTCCCACTTCAGCATCGGCGGCGTCCAGTAGTTCATGCATGGGCGCCAGAACACGTTGTTGGGCTTGGCAGTTGGCAGACACTATGGCGGCGGGGCCGTACGGGTGAACGTGACATGGTGCAGCGGAGAGGATGACGGCGTGGATGAGGTCGATGTCGGTGACAAATGGATCGTTGTCGCGGAGGGATCTCGGGAGGTCGACGCGCTCGCCGTTGCAGAGGTTGAGCAGCGCAGACCGGGGCCACGATGATTCCCGGGCCAATCGGGGCCAACAATCCTGGGGATGTCGGCGGCGGCGAACCAGCCGCTCGGGAAGGAGCCGGATAAGCGAGCGCCGCGGTGGGTGTGCTCTCAGGCAACGCAGAAGAGCATGAGGAGCCACGGGAGCATAGGTGGCGGGCACCGCCCAGCGATCGATGCAGCGCCACGGTTTGCAGACACTGGATAGCATGGCGTGATCGAGGAGAAAATGGAGGTGGCTGAGGATGCCGACGTGGCAGCGGCCGGTCGGGGAGCTCCGCCCAAACCATGTTTGTGCCGGCCTCGGCCATGGTAGGAGGAGCTTGAGTTCCTGGAAACTTTTGGATCGGATTGGGAATTGTGGGAAGACGAAGACAAGGGGAAGGATTCAGATTGGCAGCTCTTGCTTAGCTTCTCGTCTGAACCCACACGGGTTTCTGTTTTGTTCTTTTACAACATTTATACAGCTCTACAATGTACTGCTGCCCCATATTGCTCAACACTTGTACAGTTCACTGATTTGCAATATTCAGAACAGGAATGTTCCATCTTTTTTTTTTCGAACAAGAAGGAATGTTCCATCTTCATTTCGATCGTATATCGGTACACCCTGCCACTGCTTCTGATGGTATAAACTGGAATTTGAGATGCAAATAATGGCTTATGCTGTCATGCAACCGATGAACGAAAATTTTGTCTCCAGAAATGGATGATATATACTGAAACTATCTAAGCATAGTTTAAAGACCGATGGGAACAATGAGAAGCATAACATGGACATATTCAGACGGTTTTAGGTAGCCTGACGCCTGACAAGAGAGGCGTCCGGTCGAACAATGTTCAGGTTTACACAAGTTAATAAGAGATACCAACTTTAATAAGAGAAATCAACTTCTTCCTGTGCACGGTAGCACGTCGTCGATGTTAGACAATCTCAACGTTTCATCACTCAATGGTCATTCGTGTCTCAAATTAGACATTTCTAACCAGACACTTATGACTCACACTATGAGTTGAAAGCTCCAAATTTTCACACACAAAATGTCAGTATAAAGCATCCGAATTCTGAAGGACCATGACATCCACAGTTTGTACCTAACAAACTGTTCAAAACAAATCCATCGTTGTCCAGCACAACCTGAACTGCTGAATTATGTTTCATTTTAGCACTGCAAATACGAACCAGCTTCGCATTTCTAGTTCGTAAGAACATTGGAAACAATCTTTGAGAAAAGAAGAAAAATCAGAATGAACATGGAAGTCTTAAGTCATTAATCAGCTGTCAGAAGTGAACTAGAAAACTTACAGGGTGCATCATTCAGTAACTAAGCTAATACAGAGATCAGACGTTCTCAAAGAATGTTAAAATGATTAACGTCACAACAAAGGAATCAAGCATGAAACAGAGGCATCAAGCATCAATGGAAGAAATAGTAACAGAGGTCACAAACTCAGTAGTCAGCACGATTGCCATGGGTCAGGAAAATTTTTACCAAAAACTCCTAACCACGAGTCTGAAATATTGCCAGAGATAAGCATCAGTACCAAAATTTTCTTTCATGTTATGATGTAGTAACAATGATTCATGTCTCGTTTCACCAGAATACTGAAAATTCTGCACAGTACTGCTGTGTCAAAAACCAACCAACTTCAGAATTCAAGTTCATAAGAACATGTGAAAGAATCGTTCAGAAATGATGAAAGAGTCAACATGAAAATAGCAGTCTTAAGTTACTAATCAATTTTCAGAAGTGAATTAGGAAAATTGTAGCAGGCATCATTCAGTAATTAGAAAAATGCAGAGATCAAAGTTACTCACAGTAGAATGATAAAATGATTAACAGCACAGCTGAGGCATCAGGCATCATATCAATGGAAGAAACAGTAACACAGATCACAACCTTCATGGGTTAGGAAAATCCGAACTGCAAGAATGAAGTACTGACAGGGATAAAGCATCATCAGTATCAAATTGTTCATGCATCTCATGTTATAGTAACAAGGATTCATGTCTCAATCCTTACTCAAAACATATTGCCAAATTTTGAAGGATTACCGGAGCTGAATTACCAGAATACCGAACCAAACCTGCACAAAATTCTACCCATCCTGATGCTCCTGCAGTCTCTGCTGTTCCGCTCGTTTGATTAGTTGCTCCATAAACCATTTACGACGAAGGGCGTCGTTTGGGGGCAGATAGAACCAACTCCACGGCGAGGAGTCTGAAGGCGGCTCTCGCGGTAGGCAGCGGACGATGCCCTGCTCGCAGCATCTGCCGGTGTCACCGCAGGGGAACGGACCCTCGACCTGCTGCGCCTGCGAGGTCGAAGTCCCTGCGCCGTTGAACCTCGCGGAGTCATCCAGGAAGTAGATGTTGGGAGGGCACTGGCAGGATTTCCTCATCTCGACGGCGAAGGAGCAGCCTCGCACGAGGAAGATCGTCTGGTCTGTGAGGGTGTCCAAGGTGAGTTTCTTCCAGCACGGCGGCTTCAGCTCCAGCTTGAAGACGTCAAACGCCACCGTGGCCTTCTCCGTGGAGACGAACCTGACGACCATGAGCAGATGCCCGCGGCAAGACAGCACGAGGTAGCGGGCGAGCACCTCCCCTGGCCCCGGCATGGTCTGCCGGGGATTTCTGCGGACCTGGTACTTCTCCACGGACGACATCGTGAGCTCGCCGTGCCTGTCGTTGGCCTTGGGCGTGTACACCAGGAGGTCCTCCTTGTTGTTGAGGACATAGAACCCCCCGCCGAGCGGGCCGAAGACGATGTATTTGGCGTCCTCGATTGGGTCCTTGGATAGCTGCTTCTGCCACATTTTGAACCCCGAGTCCCACTTCAGCATCGGCGGCGCCCATTCGTTCATGCCGGGGCGCCAGAACATGATGTTGGGCTTGCCGGACACTATGGCGGCGGCGTAGTACGGGTGAGCCTGAGATGGGGTATTGGAGAGGATGGCGGCTTGGATGTGGTTGATGGTGGTGACATTAGGGTTGTTGTTGCGGAGGCGTCTCGGGAGGAGGACGCGCTCGCCGGTGCAGAGGTTGAGCAGAGCTGGGCCACGATTCCACGGGAGAGCGCGGTCATCATTCGGAATCTCAGCAGCGACCACCCAACCTTCAAGGTAGGCGCCGCAGAAGCGCGCGCCACGGGCGTTGTCCGGCAGGCGGGGCCCCTGGTGGGTGTGCTCGCAGGCGACGCAGAAGAAGGTGGTCGCGGTGGTGGACGGCATGAACAGCCACGGTTGCATAGGCGGCAGGTGACGCGTAGCGATGGTGCGCCATCTTGTGCAGACACCGGAGAACATGGAGTGGTCAGGGAGGCAAAGGAGGTGGTGGAGGATGCCGGCGACGCATTCTTCGGGGAGCTCCGCCCACGCCATGTTTGCGTCGGCCATGGGAGGGGAAGGGGGAGGAGGAGGAGGAGGATTTCGAGTTTCTGGAAACTTTTGGATGGGATTGGGAATGGTGGGAAGGAGAAGAGGGCAAGTGGGAAGATTCGTTGGGGAGATGGATGCTGCGGTTACAGAGCAGGTCTTATTTATAAGCTTCTCCTTCTCGTCTGAAGCCACGCCCACGCGGCTTCTAATCCTTTTCTTCTTGCTTGCCAAGTTTTCCTATTGTTCTGCATCGTTGTTTGTTCTAGTACATTATACTGATCTCCTGCCATTGTTCTGTTTTGTTTCTTTGTACTATGCCCAGTTTAATCTTCTTTTACGACAATTATATAGTGCTGCAATTAATTTGAGCATTATGTTCACCTATTTGAAATATTCAGAACAGGAAAGTTCCATCGTTCTGTAATTAATTCAATAGGCAGACATATTATCACCTTTTTCATTTCCATTCTATGACTTAAGTAACTAAATTTGCCTTCATTCCCACTTCTTCGTCCTAAATAACTCATTTCTACTCGGATATAACTCAATTACTACAGTAATATCCAGATAACTGTTCTGTGGCATGGCAGGGGGACCTCTTCCTCGTGTCGTCGACGGTGATGGAGCAGAATCTGCGGATGAAGATTCTCCGGCCGCTCAGGGACCTCCCGCCGGTTAGCTTCGTCCAGGAAGCTCGCCGACAAGGATGGGTTGCTTATGTTGTTTTAATCCTGGTTGTTGCCCAGTTTAAATCCTAATAATACACAGAAGGTGAAGGCGAAACAACGTTGCAACAGTAGCTGCATGTCCACCAATTGGTAACCACACGGTGAGTGGGTGCATGAGTTTAATATGTATGTGTGAGTTTTTGCATGGACATTAAGGATTATGGGATGGCATGATCCTTGATATTCTGTGTGGTTTTTATGTTATAAGCTAGACTTTGTAATTGAAGAAGGGAATGGATGCTGATAGAGAAGTCCAAAAAAATTCCCTCAAAGTGTTGCTCTGTTCCTCTCTGTTTTCTCTATTTTCATGCTCTCTTTCTTGCCAGAATAGATACAGTAATATCGCAAGGTGGTCGATCTGGTGCCTAAACCAACAAGTGGTATAAGAGCCAGGTTCGAGAGCGATGTCGCTTGTTCCGGCAGAAGGATCACGAGCACAACAGAGCAGCGGGGTGTTCCAATACCCGCAGCTAACGAACACCAATTACACCAATTGGGTGATTTGTGTTCAAGCCATGATGGAGGATCAAGGCGTATGGGAGGCAGTCGAGCCGGCAGCCGAAGCAGATGTTGACAAGAAGGCGAGGTTGCACCTCCTCCAAGCATTGCCAGAGGACCTCCTCATGCAAGTGGCAAAGAAGTCAACGGGGAATCAGGTGTGGGATTGTCTCAAGACGAGGTTCGTCAGCGCAGATCAAGTAAAGAACGCGCGGCTGCAGATGTTGAAAGGCGAATTCGACGTTATGCACATGCATGGTGGATAGTCCCTCGACCAGTATGCCGGCCAACTTACCGCCATGTCTATCAGGTATTCTAGCCTTGGCGGGACACTAGACGATGCCTGTCTTGTGAAGAAGTTGTTTGACACTGCTCCCGAGTGTTTCGTCAACGTGATTGCTGGCATCGAGCAATTCTACGACCTCAACACGATGCCATTTGAAGAGGCCGTGGGATGGCTCAAGGCGTTTGAGGAGCGCACACGCAAGAAGGGCACCGACATCGATCGGCGGGAACGACGATGGACAGGTGCTCCTCACTCAGGCTGAGTGGGAGGCGCGGTTTAGGAAAAACGGTGGAGATTCATCGTCAAGTCAGTGGAACAAGTCTCCCGTGGAAAGCGGAGACCGCGGCCAAGGCGGCTGTGGACGCGGCAGAGGTCGCGGCAGGGGAGGACGTGGCGGAACGCTGCGCAAGGAGGAGGTAAGTAGCTCGAGTGGTGGTAATCGTGACAAGAGCCACATCAAATGCTTTAATTGTGGAAATTTCGGGCATTACAAGAACCAGTGTCGTGAACCCAAGAAGAAAGAAGAGGTCCATCTTGCACGAGCTGAGGATAGCGAGCCAGCATTGCTCCTTGCAGTGACATAGGAGGCATGTTGGTTCCACTGGTTCAGCAGGATGCTATATTGCTGAATGAGAAGATTATCCCAGAGTTACATCTAACCAAAGGAGAAGCAGTTATCAGGGATTTCTGTTATTTGGACAATGGAGCCAGTAATCATATGACAGGCGATAAAAATAAATTTCATCAGTTGGATGAAACAATCACCGGCAGAGTAAAGTTTGGTGATACCATGATAGATGTTCTGTAAATATTATGGGAAATGGATCAATCATTTTCAGCTGCAAGAATGGTGATCAGTGGGTTCTCAATGAAGTATATTATATTCCAAACTTGTGCAGTAATTTAGTAAGCCTCGGTCAACTTACTGAAACCAGGCACAAGATGGTAATGGATGAAGATAACCTAGAAGTTTTTGACAAAAGGACATGGAAACTTATTATGAAGGTAAGGCGCACTAAAACTCGTCTTTTATCATATTGAATTACACACTGCAACTCCAGTTTGTCTCCTAGCAAGGATTGAGGAGCCAGCTTGGCTGTGGCATGCACAGCTTGGCCATGTTAATTTTCATGCACTGAAGATGCTCACTGACAAAGGGATGGTAGCAGGAGTGCCATCTATCAAGCATCCAAACCAGTTGTGTCAAGCGTGCTTGGTTGCAAAGCAAGCAAGGATACCATTCCCAGTAATGGCAAGCTATCAAGCTGGTAATCCCCTTGAACTGATTCATGTAGATCTGTGTGGTCCAATCACGCCATCAACACCTGCAGGAAATAACTATTTCATATTGATTGTTGATGATTATACTCGTTGGATGTGGGTACATGTGATCAAGACAAAGGATCAGGCACTCAATGAGTTCATGAAATTCAAGGCGGAGGCCGAGAATGTCTGTGGATGTCGCGTCAAAACGCTTAGAACAGATCATGGTGGTGAATTTATCTCTATTGAATTTGGTCAATTGTGCGAGCAGACTGGCATTGTACGGCACCTCACCGCACCTTATTCACCACAACAGAATGGCGTGGTGGAATGGCGTAATTGAACTGTAATGGCCATGGCATGATCTCTTCTCAAAAGTATGAGTGTGCCAGGCAGGTTTTGGGGGGAGGCAGTGCGACATGCAGTTTATCTTCTCAATCGACTTCCGACAAAGGCGATGGGTGATCGCACCTCGTTCGAGGCTTGGACAGGGAGGAAGCCACACTTAGGGCACATGCGTGTATTTGGGTGCACTGCACATGCAAAGGTGATGACGCCATATCTGAAGAAACTAGATGATCGCAACCAGCCGTTCATCTATCTCGGTGTTGAGGACGGAAGCAAAGCACATCGTTTGTATGATCCACGACGCGCCAAAATCCATGTAAGTCATGATGTTGTTTTTGAAGAAAATCAAGAGTGGAATTGGTGTTCCACTGCAGGTGAAGGTGGCTTACCAGAGTTTGTTGTGGAGGAGGAAGAACAAACTGTGCCAAGAGCAGCCGTTCCAGTACTGTTTACGGGTGGTTCGGCTGGTGACCCAATGCTCATGGCACGTTCCACCCCAGCTACACCACCATCGCCTCAACAAGCCGTCAGTATGCCGGTGGTTGTGCCTGACCCAAGGAGTGGCTCGGTACTGCTGAGCACACAAACGAGAGAGCCAACAATGCAAACAAGTAGTTTGCCCTCTCCATGGTCCGGCGACCATGAGATTAGTGGCGGCGGGCCTGTGCGATACAGGAATATGAAAGAAATAATGCACGATGCACCTCGTGTAGAATTGATGTATGATGAAGAAGTTGAGGAGGCGGTGTTGATTGTAATGGAAGAACCATCCTCGTATAGAGAAGCAGCCGGGCAGCTAGCTTGGGAACAGGCTATGGCAAAAGAAATTGAGGCAATTGAGAAAATTTTGACATGGTCGCTTATGACGTTGCCGGCTGGACATAAGCCAATTGGGCTTAAATGGGTCTATAAACTCAAGAGGAATTCAGATGGTGAAATAATCAAGCACAAGGCACGGCTTGTAGTGAAAGGTTATGTTTAGCGCCAAGGGATTGATTTTGAAGAAGTATTTGCACCAGTGGCTTGACTTGATACTGTGCGTGTCATTTTGGCTATTGCAGCAAATGGAGGGTGGCAGGTACATCATCTTGATGTAAAATCTGCATTTTTAAATGGAGATCTTGAAGAGGAGGTTTATGTTGTCTAACCTGAAGGTTTCATGGTCAAGAACAAGGAGCACATGGTGCTCAGATTACATAAAGCTCTATATGGGCTACGGCAGGCGCTGCGCGCATGGAACACACGTATGTACAAGAGTCTTAAGGCTCTTGGTTTCATTAGGTGCATACACGACCAGGCAGTATACATCAGAGATGGCCTGATAGTTGGTGTATATGTTGATGACTTGATCGTGACAGGAAAGGATTCAAGGGCGATCATAGTTTTCAAGCAGCAAATGATGACTGAATTTGACATGAGAGATCTTGCCATGTTGAATTAATATCTTGGTATTGAAGTAGAGCAAGGTGAAGGAGGCATTACAATCAAGCAAACTGCATATGCAAAGAAGGTGCTTGAGCAGTTTGGCATGGCAGACTGTAATCCCACAAAGTGTCCCATAGAGTCAAGAGTGCAGCTTCACAAGGATGGTGATGGAGATCCATTTGATGCCACAGAATTTCGTCGCATTAAGGGGGCTCTCAGGTATTTGCTTCAGACTCGGCCAGACCTTGCCTTCACAGTTGGTGTGGCAACTCATTTTATGGAAAGGCCAACCATGTTGCATATGAAAGTTATTAAGCAAATTCTGCGCTACTTGAAGGGAACAATTCACTTTGGACTTGTGTACACCAGAGGACGTGACATAGGGCAGATCACTGGTTATACTGACAGTGATTTGACCGGAGATATTGTTGATCGGAGAAGCACTGGAGGTATGGTGTTTTATGTTGCTAATTCACTTATCTCATGGAATTCTCAAAAACAAAAGATAGTAGCTTTGTCATCATGTGAGGCTGAATTTATGGCTGCAACAGCAGCTGCATGTCAAGCAATTTGGCTCAGAAGTTTGCTGGCTGAGCTGACAAACAAGAAACTTGAAAAGGTAAGGATTTATGTTGACAACAAATCTGCAATTGCCCTGATGAAGAACCCAGTGTTTCATGGACGAAGCAAACATATCGATACACGCTATCACTTCATACATGAGTGTGTCGAAAGAGGAGATATTAGTGTTGAGTTTGTTTGCTGTGATGAACAACGAGCAGATGCTCTGACAAAGCCTTTACCAGCAGCAAGACTTGCAATGATGCGACACCTACTAGGTGACCGAGACTTTGGGCCACACCAAGACTAAGGGGGAGAATGTTGTTTTAATCCTGGTTGTTGCTGTAAGATCGAATCCCACTAACCAAGCCAACCAGAGGGGGGGTGAATGGTTGGTGTACCCAAAAACCAAAACTTAAAGCGGAATATTAAAGTTACCCTCTTCCGATGTAGATGCGATCTCCTGTCTCTGATAGTCTGACCGCCCCTGTAGTCCAGTCTGACCGCCCAGTCGCTGCCGGTCTGACCGGTGTAGATTCGCCGGTTGGATCGCCTTTCTTTAAAAGTGTTCTTGGGCTTGTCATCATTGTCTTCCTTCTTGCCTCTCCCAAGCTTAGGACAATTGAACTTGATGTGACCAAGCTCTCCACACTCGAAGCATCGAATGGGTCCTCCACGCTTCCTGTTCCTAACATTGTTCAAAGCTCGAGACATCTTGTTAATAGCCAAAGTCAAGTCCTCCTCGAATAGTTTGAGTTGATCATCGAACATGACATTAATAGAAGCAAGAGCAGTTAGAAGTTGACGAAGAAGCACCAAGATCCAATGAACTCGAGGGAGAAACCAAAGCATTAGGATCAATTTTTCGAGAAAGAATATTCATCTCATGAGTTTTGAGTTTAGTGTAAAGTGAATCCAAAGTCAAACAAGACATATCAACAGATTCTTGAATTGATGTAACTTTCATCTCCCAAATAGACATGTCAAGACCATTCAAAAAGTGGCGAGAAATTTTAGATTGAGAATAATTAATATCATAAGCCGAATCAATAGATCGAAGATTACTTAAAATTTTGTTGAATCTAGCAAGATAGTCATCTAAAACTTCTCTAGGTTTCATCTCAAATTTTATGTAATCCTTTTTGAAAAGATTTTTACGCAATTCTTTAATGTTGGAAGTTCCTTGATAAAAATCACGTAAAGCGTTCCAAATCTCATTGGCAGTTTTAAAATGCGACACACGATCAAAATCCGAATGAGAAATCCCACTCAATAAAATATTTCTAGCTTTGCAATTATTTTCAAACTCAGTTTTCAAAGCAGTAGTGTTAATTTGATCTGGAATTTCATAGTGTTGAGCAACCTTAAAGCAAATGTCATAATCTTGCGCCATGATGTAAGATTGCATCTTGTTACACCAATAAGAAAAGTCAACTCCATCGAAAACATGTGGCTTAGTTGTAAAATTGTTCACCATGGTTAAAACTTTAGATCGGTAAAAATCCAAAGAAGAAAAGGCTCTGATACCACTTGTAAGATCGAATCCCACTAACCAAGCCAACCAGAGGGGGGGTGAATGGTTGGTGTACCCAAAAACCAAAACTTAAAGCGGAATATTAAAGTTACCCTCTTCCGATGTAGATGCGATCTCCTGTAGCTGGCTCTGATAGTCTGACTGCCACTGTAGTCCGGTCTGACCGCCCCTGTGCGTCGGTCTAACCGCCCAGTCGCTGCCGGTCTGACCGGTGTAGATTCGCCGGTTGGACCGCCGAGACCCGAGAAAACACAAATCAAAGAACTCTTAAAGTAAATTTGAACTTTATAGATTCTCTCTGTGTTTACAAAGTGCAACAACAGCACTCCTCTCCAAAATCTCGAACAAACTCGAAACCCTAGCTTTTTCTTCAACTATAATCTCTAAAACTCGATATCAAGAGGCAACACCCTGCCCCTCTATTTATACCCTCAACGTGGCTGCCCCAAGCCACGAATCCTACTCATACAAGAAGTCCTAATCTCATAGGAAACCTCCCATACAAGCAACAAACTCAACACTATCCAAATTTGGACTCCTACCAAATTTGACTCCGTTTTTCATACGCATACAACACCACGTGTACGCCATATGGATACCTTCACCTCCACATGCATTGTTCTCTAGCCTGAGCATCCCGCGTGATATCCTCGATCGTCTGGACCTCAACTTTTTCCAAGCCTAGTCCCGATCCATCACCGGCTATACTTCCATGGCCTCAAGCAACACTTGCACGTGAACAACAAAGAAACTTCATATCCGAGTGCAAGTTATCCCCAACTTGACTCATTGTTAGCACACAACAGCATCACATACGTATAGAAACCATATAGAAGTCATAGATATTGAATAATCACAGAAATCCAACGAAACAACCCAAATCCGAAACCGATTCAGCCTTTGCCGACTCTGCCAGTCAGACCGCGTGTCGGCCGGTCTGACCGCTCGCATACCTCCAGTCTGACCGGCCGCCTCAGCCCGGTCTGACCGGTACACAACCTGTTAGCACTATTCACTGTCTGAAAACACAACTCCATATTTTCACAAACACTTACCTTTGACAATTGTTCATCACCAAGATCATCACATCATCCAACAGTTGCCCAGTTTAAATCCTAATAATACACAGAAGGTGAAGGCGAAACAACATTGCAACAGTAGCTGCATGTCCACCAGTTGGTAACCTCACAGTGAGTGGGTGCGTGAGTTTGATATGTATGTGTGAGTTTTTGCATGGACATTAAGGATTATGGGATGGCATGATCCTTGATATTCTGTGTGGTTTTTATGTTATAAGCTAGACTCTGTAATTGAAGAAGGGAATGGATTGCAGATAGGGAAGTCCAAAAAAATTCCCTCAAAGTGTTGCTCTGTTCCTCTCTGTTTTCTCTGGTTTCATGCTCTCTTTCTTGCCAGAATAGATATAGTAATATCGCAAGGTGGTCGATCTGGTGCCTAAACCAACAGCTTATGAGCTCGCCGACGTGGTCCAGCTTGAAGACGTCGAATGCGACTGTGCCTTCCTCCATGGAGACGAACCTGAAGACCATGAGGAGATCCCCACAGGACTCCACGAGCTAGCGGGCGAGCACCTGGACCTGGCCTGGCCTCAGCGTGGTCATACGAAGGTCGCAGAAGTAGTAGCTCACCACGAACATGGTGAGGTCGCCGTCGCTGGTGGTGATCTCTGGCTTGTACTGCAGGAATTTTTCCTTGTTGGTGAGGACATAGAAGCCCTCGCCGAGCGGCCCGCCGGTGCAGTATGCGACATCCTCGATTAGTCTCGTGGGTAACAACTCTTGCCATTCTTTTAGCTTCGCGTTCCGTCTCCTCATCGGTGGTGTCCAGCAGTCCATGCCGGGGCACCAAAACACGATGTTGGATTGGCTGGACACAGCAGCGACGACGAAGTACGAGCGATCGCTGGACGGCGCCGCCGAGAGGAAGATGATGGGGCACATGTTGCTCCCACGGAAGTCGTCGTTGAAGCAGAGTCGTCTCGGGAGGGCGACACGCTCGCCGGTGCATAGGTTGAGCAGCATGGGGCCGTGCGACTCGGGGAACTCCGCGGCGAGCCAGGCGCCCGGGAAGGAGCCGCAGAATCTCGCGCTGCGTGCGTCGCCGGGGAGTCCGGGGCGGTGGGTGTCCTCAGAGACGATGCAAAAGAAGGAGATCGCGGCGGTGGACGGCATGAGCAGCCATGGGAGGTTACATGGCGGGTGTTGCTGCTGCTGCAGCATGATGGATCACCATGGTTTGCAAACAGCGGAGAACATGGAGTGGTCGAGGATACAAGGGAGGTGGCGGAGGATGCTGATGAGGCATTCTTCGAGGAGCTCCCCCCGCGCCATGTTTCCGTTGGCCATGGGAGAAGGAGGAGTTTGAGTTTGTGCAATCTTTTTGGTGGGGGATTACGGGAGAAGAAGAGAACAAGGGAGAGATTCATTCGTGATACAAGAAAGCGAAAAATGATACGGTTACACGGTTTTTGCATATAGCTTTCACTATGTCTTAATTTTGATACAGGCTCGATTATGTAGCTGGATTTTTTTTTGGAGGGGATGAGGGGAAGATGCATGAGAATAGATATCTTCGGTTAATGAGTGCTGTGCACTGGTCAGTGGGAGAAGCAGAGTTTCAGTTTCTCTGATTCATCGTTAGCATTGCTCTTTTCTTGATTTTTTTTTTGAAAAACAGGAACAACTTTATTTAATAAAAAACAGACTACATGGTGGATTATACAGTTTATGGTAGAGAAGTGATCTCTTATATTGTTAGCATGACAACTTCTGTTAGGATAAGCGGTGTGAGATATGTTTTGGCAAACATGAATAGGTGAAGGTGACTCGTGAATTTTGCTTCCTTAGCTAGCTTGTCCGCCACCCTATTGATCTCCCTTGGAATCCAAATGACCTGCATGAAATCTTGAGGAATGTTTGTTTGAATTTGGTTCCATAACGGCCGAAGGCTCCAGTGATCTGGATCATCATCAAAGTTTCTTTTCTTAGCGGTGTCCGCGATCGTCGCATTGTCAGTGAGGAATGTTGTCCCTGCAAGTTTTAAAAAATTGGCCACCTCCATAGCTAGCTGAAGCGCCAGCAATTCTGCCTGCAAAGAGTTTTGAGCTACTTGACTTGTAGCTTTTATAAAAAGAGCATTATGAGTAGATGGCATATGGAAGAAGATTCCAATCCCTGTTTTTCCATTTTCCCATGCTGCATCAAAAATAACATCTGTTACCCCTCGGCAAATGCTCCATCCTCCTTGGCTCCTCCTCTTGAAGTTCATCCTGCATAGAATAGTTGGAAGAATATTTTGTGTAGGTGTTTACCATTACTTCCACTGCAAAGCAGACCTGTGTTGGTTCCTTGTTTATGCCCTGAAACTTTAAATCATTTCTAGCTTTCCAAATATGCCACATAGTAATAATAATTTTATTAAGGTTAGCAGGTTGGGAGCTATTGTTAATGATATAAGCAATGATGTGAGAAAAAAAGCATTTTCAGAAAAGCTATGAACTGGGATATTATGATCAGAAATATGCCAAACAAGTTTACTAAAAGGAAAAGCCATTAGAAGATGGAAATCGGATTCAAGCTGTCCACATCTACAGCAATTGGCAGGAATGTCATTAATTCTTTGATTTAATCCCTGGGAGGAAGGAAGGGCATCTCTCAAAAGCCACCGAACAAACACCTTAATCTTTGGAGGAGTAAATTTATCTTTCCAAATTTGTTTCATGATTGAAAGGGTTTGAGAACTTACGTGACTGATATTTGGGTTTTCCTTCTTGATAATCTCTTTATAGGCACTCTTTGTGTTACACCATTTTGAGTGTGGTTCCAACAAAGCCTGTCTTCTGAGCCATTGTGGATAATTTGTATCTGTAAAATTTTATTTATAGCTTGATCCTCAAAAATAGAATTCAATTTCTGCAAGTCCCAGGTCTTATTAGAAGTCCACAGATCAGCCACCATGGCAGGCATTTGTTGAGGAATGGAATCAATTTTGATGTAGTCATGAACATCTTTGTCCAACTCACACCAGGGTTGACTCCAAATAGAGATATTACCTTCAGCTAGTTGCCAAGACACTGAATCTTTAAGAATATTCCTTGTCTTCAAAATAGAACTCCAATGAACAGATTTGGAAATATTAGTAGGATCTGTCCAAAAAGAATGATTTTGAAAATACTTACCTTTGAAAATTTTTGAAGTTAGGTCGTTTGGATTTGTAATCATTCTCCATGATTGGACTTTTGTTTACTGCCTGAATATCCCTAATTCCTAAGCCTCCTTCTTGAACAGGTCTGCAAATATCCTTCCATGATCTCAGGCATAAAGGTTTCTTGTCTTGTCCTTCCTGAAGTCCTGTCCACCAAAAGGTTCTGATAATAGCAGTAAGTTTGGCAGTTAGTTTCTTTGGAAGAATGGTTGTGGCCATAGAGTAGACAGGAAGAGAAGAGGACACAGATTTTATAAGAGTCAATCTTCTCGCATGAGAGAGTTTGTTAGCCTTAAGAGTGGTAAGTTTAGCTCTGAACTTGTCAATTACGAACCTGTAGACAGATTTCTATTGGTCACAAAGAGAGGATGACCTAAATTACGGGTGTTATTATTGATGACAACAACAGGGAAATCTGATTATAGAATGTTGGATGTGAACTGGAGTAGCCTTGATGAAAAAAATTCCTGACTTGTCCCAGTTTGAAGTTTGTCCTGATTTGTGACAGAATTCATCAATTATCCCTTTAATTTGAGCAGCTTCCTCTTCTGTGGCTGTTCCTGTAATAATGAGATCATCTGCATAAAGAAGAGAGCAAATGCCAGGGCCAGGATCACTTAATTTAATGCCTTGTAAATGATGATTGACAATAGCCTCATTCAATTGTTTCGAGAGTTCATTTAAAGCTAAAACAAACAAATAAGGAGAAAGAGGGCAACTTGACGAATATCTCATTTTGCATTAAAGGCGCCATAATGTTGACCATTGATGGTGACCGCGAAAGAAGAAGATTTAATACAAGACAGAACAAGATTGATGAAATGGCTATGAAAACCTTTCCGATGAAGAATAGCAGTTATGAACTCCCATTCCAGTCTATCAAAAGCTTTGGAAAGATCATTTTTTAACAAAAAAAAGCCTTTCTCTTATAAGAACTCAAACTAAAAGAGTGAACAATCTCTTGAGCAATGATAATATTATTAGCTATTCTTTTACCAGGGATAAAAGCATGTTGGGACTGACTAATGAGATCAAGGTGTTTACCTTTGATACTATTTTCTATTGATTTGGCAATGATCTTTTCTTGATTGATGCCTCTCTTTGTGATGATCATTAAACTGGTATGGTTTCAACACCAGGGTGTGGAGAAGTTGTTATCTCTTACATTTAATTTTGATTGGTACTCTTATCACTGAATTTAGGACTTGCTAATGCTGGCTAGAAAATTTAACTGGTCATTGCAATGATATGTTCCATATTCTTGCTTTCATTCAGATGTGTTGATGAAAATATTCAAGCGATGCTGATTGGCTGATTCTATGAGTTTTCAGGCACTGATGTAATGATGTCGGTCCTGTACCTCTCTCCATCAAAAGTTGTAGTGCTTGTTTAGTTGTTCTTCTAATCCTGCAATCTTGTTTTATGAATGTGTTGCTGCGATGTTTTATGAAAATTTTGAGGCAAAATGACTTTGTTTTCGCTATATATGCTAGTTTTATGCAAATTGCAGAACCTGAACCATTCATTCCTTATTATCCTTGCATTATAATGGATTATCATTGGATACATTAAAAGTTCTGTGGACTACATATTGTAGTCATGAATAAAAATTGAAAATACACTTTTTTCCAAACGATTTTATAAGAATATACACATTTCGAAGGAATTCACAGAACTATATCGTTGTTGCGGGATGGAGATGCAAACTCGTGGCAAGTTCGCACGATGAATGCACGAATTTGTGATGTGTTCATGACATGTTAGACCTGGCCTCAAGTTTGCAAGGGCACTGTGTGAAGACATCACGACTTTGTGTGGAGAAAATGCGAGCGAAAGCGCCGCGCGTGCATGCGGGTACGCATGCACGCATGCATGTAGCAATCAAGTTCGCATGCACGTGATGCGATCGTGCAGGATGGCAATCAAGTTCGCATGCACGCGATGCGATCTCGTAGGATGACAAGCAAATTCGCATTCACGCAGTGTGAACTGGCAAGCAAATTCGCATTCACGCAAGTGCGAACTCATGCGCGATCGCTTTGGGGGAGAGCGAAGTCGCGCATCCTCGTTCGGCGACAACGGTATTGTCGAGCACACCGAATTTATATCGTCCAGTGTCACTTGTGATCATCATATGATTTTGGATGAGTGAGATTCATACACGTATAAATATCCACTCAAGCCTCAGTGTGTCCATGATCACAACTTAATACTATTCGATATAAACTCTGCAATGCTGAATAATGAGCAAATGAGATATTGCTGGGACTTAGCGTGCCAGTCAACTTCAGCCTGAGATGCGCCCGTCAAACCACATGAAGGTGGCGACCAAATGTGTTACACGTCCTAGGAGACTTGACTCAAATTGCTAAGCTGTACAACATCTCAATTGCACAAAATTCATACTCATGCTTAGCTAGCCCTAGGAAGTAGCTAGCTTTGCACTTTCATCTAAGCCAAGATATCAACTCAAATACATAAAATGTGACTTAGATACAATTAGATATAAACAACTAATTTACAAACATATAGCCAACCGGTCAAATAGTTAGTGTCCTTCGAAAACATGTCTACCCAAAATATTTTCACAGGCAACCGACTAGGGGTAGGCCCCTAGATAGGACTAACCTGAAGAAGCAATGAATCCCGTAACACTCAGCTACCTGCAACAAAATTTAAACAACAACATATAAATCAGGCAAGAGTCAGTACATTAATCAAATTAATGTACTGGTCAGCGCACAATCAAACCTACATACAAGAAGGCTCTAATTCAAAGAGAGGCTAGATATGGACTCAATTTTCAGCACAAAGCCAATTTAAGGTCACCAACATTTTTGCAATGTATTTAGGGAATATCATTTTGCAAAGTGTAAAGCATAATTAACATGGCATGGTGTCAACATAAATAATTAAGCATCATTCCTTACTACCCAGCCGGTAGCAAGGCAACAATACCACTTACATCAATTTCATTATCATTTCAAAAGTTCAAATTCCAAAAGCATTTGCAAAACACAAAACTATACCCACAGCACATCATTATGCCGCTCATGACCGTGAGTACGACTAATCGATTAGTTTTAGACTCTGCAGAGTTTGTACAGTTTTACCCACATGATATGAATTCTCTAGTTTGTTTTGTGTCGGCCAAAGCACTATCACACTCCACATGTTGAGTGTGGTCTAGAGGTCATAACGAGACTTTTACATTGACTACCATCTAACCTTGCATGAGCACGATAAGTGTGAATCCACTCTAGGCATATAACTAGAGCCGTTAGGTGGTGGGCCCACGCCTTAACCTAACACCATGGCAGCGAGCACATCTGTTCTCCCACGAGACACATTACCATTGTATTGGACAAACTTAGACGCCCATGCTGTGAGATAGAACATTGCACTCATCCCCTCACAGAAAACACACACATAGGGAATTAACATCCTATCATCATACACCCACATGGGTAATTCCTATAGATAGCCCACAGTTCACTCGTGGCCTCTATCTATACTACGACAGCCTCCCGAATGCAAGGTTAGACAAGTATTCAACTTAATAGGCCAAGGTTATCCCATAACTAATACATGTGGATGTATGATAAACATAAGTGGGTGACATGTAGTTCGGTCCTTAATCGACTCAGGCGAACACTCCCTCTATTGGTATGCATCTACTACCATATGCATACCACTTGCCACCCAAGTCTGAAATCCACATGCTTTTTATTTTAGTTCGCAAATAAGCAAAGAATCACCTTTCTCCATAAGGTTTAAAATGATTCAGATAGCATAGTAAGTGATCCATAACCATGATACATTTAATTCTAAGCATGGCTAAGCATTTGCACTTTATAACAACATAGATGTTTCTGTTGGAGCACAATTAAGGCACTCTAAATATTCCTATGGTTACAAACAGCAAGTGGTCAAGTTCAAAAGGTTGTTTATGCAATGAATAATGAATAGGTTATAACTACTATTTTACAAGTTTTGAAGATAGTCAATAGTTACAATTATGTATGCTACTTTATAAAACAACATTTTTGCCTAAAAAAACATGAGATTCAATGTATTCAAAGGGAAAGGGCAAACTTGCCTTGATCAATGTCCTCACTGAGGTCAGCAATAAGTCCTCTTTCTTCACCAATAATGATTTCGCTCTCTAAAAGAAATAATGGTAACCAAATAAACGCCAAAACATGTAAAAATTCAAAATACTCTAAAATGCATGAACTCACGAATGTGGATAGGTACTGTATGGATATGATTTGTGGTGAAGGAATTTCAATTTTATCATGCATTTGTGAGTTATTAATGTTTAAAGCTTAATACTAGTAATAGGTTAATTATGTCCCATTAAGCTTTAGATGCATTTTAGCTCCAAGTTTTGTGAAGTTTTAAGTTACTGCAGTGAATTTTAGGTTCTCATGAGTTCAACAAAATTGGTTTCACCATTTCTAGAGTTAGCATGATTTTATTATGAATTTTACAAGTTAGAGTATGTCCAATATTCCATATTTGAAACTTTAGAGTTATTTCTTATACTGTAAGTGGCAAATTTTATTTTACAATATTAAAGTTCATAATTTTGTGAATCCATAGAAATTTGATTCATCTAAATATGAGCTAAAATGGATTTTACAAGTTTGAGGACATTTTCAGTTTAACCATAAAGGCTTTAGCTATTTTTCTTTAGATTTTCTAGATTTTAAATATGAGGGGTCCATAGGTCAGTCTCTGGAGTTTTGCAGAAGAGTTCGTAGGTTTTAAAAGAATCAACCTAAGGTCCTTAACACGTGCTAATACATTCTTTATTAAGAGTATTCAAAGTTTTATATAATTACAAACAAATTCCTGGGTCCACATGTCATACTAAGCATTCTTACAAATCAAACCTTACAAGATTTTAAATATCTCTAAGCAAAGTCCTTAGTGCCCTAATGACCATGGCCCACATGTCAGCGGCTCAGTGCTAGGAGGAGCAGAGGCAGCGGCGTCCGGTGACGTTCTCGCCGGCACCGGCGGCGAACGACGTGGTTTCAAGCGGCGTGGTGTCACGCCTGAAAATTCACTACCAGAATTTCCGAAACCGAATGTGTATTAATTTCCCTATCCAGGACTAGCCAGGGTACACAGACGACAATGTTGACATACAGATCCACATCTTACAAACACAGTAAAAGTCTTAAAGAAATACAGCGGAAAGACGAACACAAACTAAACTAAACTAAGAGCAGGACTCTTGCAGCGGGCTGGCACCATTCCACAAGCATCCTTGACGGCAGACGAAGCCTACTCCTCTGAGAAGCCTCCATCGGACGCATACTCCTCTTCTGGTGTGGGCAAAAATTAAGCAAGACTGAGTACTACCCATTGTACTCAACAAGTCATACCGGGAAGGAAGGTATGGTGCAGGGTATTCCAAAGGCAGGCAAGGGTTTATTTGCATAAAGTAAGCATTTCAAAACAGTAGTTGAAAGCAGTAGTAAAACGTCGAATTAATTGATCAATATTAACCATCACTGTCCAACGCTACACCATGTTGCGACAGGCCCAAACCATCCACCTGAACTAAACCAGTTCCAGTAAATCCAATTATTATGAAAATGGGACTAATCACGGTGAATCTGGTTGATCGCCCATAACCGCGGGCACGGCTATTCGAATAGTTCTACTCTGATCAGAGGTGTAGATATGTACCCACAAGACACAGCCCCACGACACGTTTCCGCGTGCCGGTATATCACCATGGTACCCCGGAAAGGGACTGTGACAGGACCCTTCGCATAACCCCCTCTAACTAATTGTACCATCACAGGTTTCGCCCCCACTCCACAAAAGGCAGTGAGCAGCCCCCTTTCGTGCCTTGGTGAATCCGGCAGCCGCATAGACCGTGGTCCATCCGCACTTCGTCATGCTGACCCTAGCCAGTGTACGTTAGCTAGAGGAAAGCTACACTACAAGTCCAGCCGTTGCCCACGCTGGCTTGTGGTACGCACGGTATTTCTTCTAGGGTTTCCCGTAAACCGGTCCTTAATTGCCATGGGTGCTTCCATCAAAACCATGCACCCACAGCCCACCATTAGCATATTTTGATTAATTATTATTACCATGGTGGCTCCTAAACCAAAGTGTCACCATAGGGACTACATTAATTAATTATTTAAGGTGATCCCCTTTAGTGAGCTAAGTTAACTAAGCATGGCTAAGCACTCCTAAAATCAGCGAATAAGGAATTAATTACCCAAGCTATCAATGGTACAAGATAATCAATATATTGGCTGAGTACAATAGGTAATAACCCACATAAAATGACATTATGAAATAATGCATCATTTACAGAAAAATAAGGAATTTGTAAATTTGGGCACAATATGATCAATGCGAAGCATGACTTGCCTTGCTCTTGAGGTGAAGCAACTTCTGTGACGATCTCGAAATAAACGGGAGCGTCGGAATTGCCGGAATCTACGCGACAAACAAAGCAAACAACAATACATGCTATAAGTCTACTGAAACAAAGCACAAAACCATTTTTAATGGATTCTCTGCATTTTTATGAATACAATGAAATTTGAATGGACTTAAACGGAGCTCGGATGAATTAATTATGAATTTTTGAAGTTCTGTGTTTTTACTATAGCAGAAAAACCTTAATTGAATTATTGCGCAATTAACCCCTACGGCTGGCGTCAGCGGGCACGCGGCAGCCGGTCTACCGTGGGTCGAGTCCATGGGTCCACGGCGCCGCGGCGCACCACATGGCGCACGCGTGGCGCCAACGCGGCGGCCACATGGCGGACACGCGGCGGCCACGCGGGACGGGCGGGGAATGGCCGGGATCGGCCCGAGTGGCCGATCCAACGGTCCACACACGCAGGCGCTGGGGCGGCACGGCCCGAGCTCGGCCGGCAACCCATGGCGCGCGGCAGCGGCGCAGGCGGAGTCAGCGGCCAAGGCGGCGGGCGGCAGCGGTGCGGGAGCGGCCGGAGGCGGCGAGCGAGCGCGCGCGGGCGGCGGCCGAGCGGCGCGAGCACGGTGGCGGCCGAGAGAAGAAAGAGAGAGAGGGGGAGGCGCGACTCACCGGAGGGGAAGACGACGATGGCGGCGCTAGGGTTTCGCGAGGGGCGACGGCGTTAGGGTTTGCCAAAAGTAGCGGCGTTTGGGAAAAAGAGGAGAGGGGAGCGCGGCGAAGATAATTTAAAGGGGATCCGGGGCTAGGACGTGCGCGTGGGCTCCGGATTTCTCGCCGAAGTTCGACCCGGGAGGAGAGAAAGAGAGAGAGATTCGGCCGCGAATCTCGCCTCCACGACGTGAGGAAAAGCGGTGCGGAGAGGGGGTGCGGGCGACGCGGGACGGGGTGTGGGCGGCGGTTGCGGTCGCGGTCGCGGGACGTGCGGGGAAGGCGGGCGGCATGGGCGCGCGTGGGCGGCGGCGGCCGTCCACGGGGAAGACGGCCCGGGCGTCGGCCCCACCTGTCGGTGGCCCGGGCGGAGGAGGGAGGCGATGCGGCCTTGGGCCGCCTTGGGCTGGCCCGAGAGGGAGAGGAGGGGACGGCGGGAGCGGCGCGGCCTTGGGCCGACCCGGGAAGGGGAAAGGCCGCGCGGGAGCGGTCGGAGGCGGCTTGGGTCGGCCCGGGAAGGAGGAGGACAATGGGCCGACGGCCCAAGGGAGGGAAAAAGAAAAAGAAAAAGGAAAAGAATTTTTCCAGGGATTTATTTATTGCGCTTGAGGTATTTAATTGATTAAAATTATTTCTAGGGCTATGAAAATTCCACTAAAAATCCTGTTAATGTATTTTGACATGGGGAACTCAAGAAAAATTCCACCTTGCCATTTTTCTTTAATGCATTAATTAATTGGATTTTTCTCCAGATTAATTAAGCAATTTCTCAGATAAATTATTAACTTCGATTTTTTTATGATTTGGGAGAACTTCAGGGTGTGACAAACCTACCCCCCTTAAACGGAATCTCGACCTCGAGATTCGGAGGTGCTGGCGAAGAGGTGCGGATGGGTGGCCTTCAATTCATCTTCTCTTTCCCATGTAGCTTCTTCCTCGGAGTGATGGCTCCACTAAACTTGCAGAACCTGGTAACTTTGTTTCTGGTCCTCCTCTCGCTGGTTTCGAGAACACGAATCAGCTTCTCCACATAAGTCAAGTCCTCTTGAATCTCAATTTGATCGGGACTGGCCTGCTCTTCTGGTACTCTCAAACATTTCTTCAATTGCGAGATGTGAAACACATCGTGGATACTAGCCATATTGGGTGGAAGCTCCAGCTGGTAAGCAACTTCTCCTCGATGTTCACGGATCCTGTACGGTCCCACAAAGCATGGTGCCAATTTGCCTTTAGTTTGGAAGCGGTGTACTCCCCGAAGCGGTGTGACGCGAAGGTACACGTAGTCCCCTGCTTTGAAAACTAACTCCCTTCGACAATTGTCGGCATAGCTTTTCTATCGAGACTACGCGATTCTCAACCTTTCTCTGACGGTTCTGACCTTTTCTTCTGCGTCGCTCAAGACTTCAGTCCCAAATAGTTGTCGTTCTCCGGTCTGATCCCAAAAGAGTGGGGTGCGGCACTTTCTGCCATACAACGCCTCAAAGGGTGCCATCTGCAAGCTGGCTTGGTAGCTGTTGTTGTAGGAGAACTTGGCATATGGCAAACTCTTGTCCCATGCTCCTCCAAAATCGAGCGCACAGGCTCTGAGCATATCCTCGAGTATCTGGTTCACTCGCTCGGTCTGACCATCGGTCTGCGGATGGTAAGCCGTGCTGAAATTCAAACGGGTTCCCAATTCTTCTTGTAACTTCTGCCAGAACTTTGAGGTGAACTGGCTTCCTCGATCCGATACGATCTTCTTAGGCACTCCATGCAAACACATGATTCTTGCGAGGTAGAGTTCCGCTAGCTTCTTTCCGGAGTAGGTAGTGTGCACAAGAATGAAATGAGCCACTTTCATGAGTCGATCCACGATGACCCAAATAGAATCGTGTCCAGACGACGTTCTTGGCAAACCGGTGATGAAATCCATTCCAATTTCTTCCCATTTCCATTCTGGAATTTGGAGAGGCTGTAACAATCTTGCAGGCCTTTGATGTTCTGCCTTGACTCGCTGACATACGTCACAGAGTGCGACGAATTCAGCAATTTCTCTTCTCATGCTAACCCACCAAAATTTTTCTTTAAGATCCTGGTACATCTTGGTACTCCCAGGGTGAATTGAATACTGAGTTTGATGGGCTTCCGTGAGTATCAACTCCTTCAACTCCTTGTCTTCCGGGACGCACAGTCTTTTTCCATCCATATCATGCCATGTTCGTCTTCGGAGAAATCTCGGGCCTTTCCGACCTTCATGTTCTTCTTGAGCTCTGCTATCTCCGGATCTTTAGCTTGAGCTGCTCGGACTCGCTCCACGAGCGTTGGTCGTGCTTCTAGAGCGGACGCGAACCCATGTTCAACAATACCGAGGTTCAGCCGTTCAAAGTCTTGTTGCAACTGGCTGCTCATCTCTTCCATACTGGTGGAATTACAGTAGCTCTTCCAGCTTAAAGCATCTGCCACTACATTTGCTTTTCCAGGATGGTAGTGGATTCCCAAATAGTCTTTAATCAATTCTAGCCATCTTTGCTGACGGAGATTTAAGTCCGGTTAGGTGAAGATATACTTCAAACTCTTGTGATCCGTATACACCTCGCAACGGTTTCCAATAAGGTAATGCCTCCAGATCTTTATGGCATGTACCACTGCTGCTAATTCCAGGTCATGAGTGGGATAATTATTTTCGTGTGGACGCAACTATCGTGAAGCATACGCGACCACTTTGCCTTCCTGCATCAGCATGCATCCTAGCCCTTGGCGAGACGTGTCGTAATAAACCTGAAAATCTTTCGTCTGATCTGACAGAATTAAGACTGGTGCCGTTACCAACTTCTTCTTAAGTTCCTCAAAACTTCTGTTACATTCTGTTGACCACTTGAATTTCTCATCCTTTTTCAACAACTGTGTCATTGGCTTGGCAATTTTGGAGAAGTTTTGAATGAACCGACGGTAGTATCCCGCGAGTCCCAGAAAGCTCCTGATCTGCGAAACCGTGCGCGGAGGCTTCCACTTGGTAACCGACTCCAGATTTGATGGGTCCACTGCCACTCCTTGAGCAGTGATGATGTGGCCTAGGAACTGTACCTCCTTGAGCCAAAAGTCGCACTTGCTAAACTTGGCATACAACTGATGCTCCTTCAATTTCTCAAGTGCTAAGCGAAGATGCTGCTCGTGTTCCTCCTTAGACTTAGAGTAGATGAGTATGTCATCGATAAAGACCACAACAAACTTGTCCAAGAATTCCATAAACACCTTGTTCATCAGGTTCATGAAGAACGCTGGTGCGTTAGTGAGTCCAAAAGACATAACTGTGCACTCGAACAATCCATACCGAGTGACAAAGGCGGTCTTCGGAATGTCCTCTTCTCGGATCCTCAACTGATGGTAGCCTGATCGCAGGTCTATCTTGGAGAACAGTGTTGCTCCTTTCAGTTGATCGAACAAATCATCAATCCTGGGCAACGGGTATTTGTTCTTGATAGTGACATCATTGAGTGCGCGGTAATCGACGCACATCCTCTTGGTCTTGTCCTTCTTCTCCACAAAAATTACCGAAGCACCCCAAGGTGACGTGCTCGGGCGAATGTATCCCTTCTGTAACTACTCGTCAACTTGCTTCTTGACTTCTGCCAACTCGTTGGCTCCCATCCTGTAAGGTCTCTTGTGTATCGGGGCGGTTCCCGGTACTAGGTCGATTCGAAACTCAATTTCTCTTTTAGGCGGCATCGTCGTCAGATCGTCCGGAAAGACTTCAAGATACTCTCTTACAATTGGGATATCCTCCAACTTCTTAGGGGTTTTCACCACTTCTCTGGTCTGCTCCTCGGTAGCAACCTGGTTCAAACTTGTTACGAACTTTTGTGGTGCCGGAGATCGGAAAGTAACCCTCTCTCCCTTGTCATTGGTTAGAGTGACGGTGCGTCTTGCGCAATCAATTACTCCCTTGTGCCTCGTCAACCAATCCATCCCAAGAATGATATCTAGGTCTTTAGATTCGAGAAGGATAAGGTTAGCTAGAAATTGTGATCTTTTGATTTCTATCACCACAGAGGGGCTATAATTGACGGAGGTGGAACTATTTGCCGGGGTGTAGACCCGCATTGGTATTTTAAGTTCCTGTTTTCTTAGAGCATGCTTCCCCACAAAATTCTTGGAAATAAACGAATGCGTTGCACCAGAATCAAATAAAACTGTAGCTGGGACTGAGTTGACAGAAAACATACCCAGTACAACTTCCGGTGCTGCCAGCGCCTCTTCTGCCGAAGCATGGTTGACGCAAGCCTGAAGAATCCTAGGCCCAGCATGTCTCGGCTTTGGGCACTTGTCGGCGAAGTGTCCCGGTTCACCATAGTTGAAGCAAGCTCCTGGCTTCACTCTAGTATCCCTCTTGGGCTGAGCTGGCTGGGCTGATGGGGTTGGTGCAGTTGGCGGGCATGGAGCTGGACGGTTGTGCTGCCCACCTTGGTTGTTGTTGTCTCCATTGTAACTAGCACGGAAGTTACCAGGGTGGTAGGGGCGATGCTGGCGAAAAATCAAGGTGGAAGGTCCACCCTGCTGTCCGGGCGCGAAGCGGGGCCTCTGACTGCTGCCTTGGTGTGCCTTGACTTGGGCCACTTTCCTCTTGCGGTCCATCTTGTTTCGTTGGTCTTCTTGACGAATGGCTTTGTCGACCAGCTTCTCGAAATCAGCATAATCTCCTGAGATTAGCTGGTTGGCCAACTCATCATCCAGGCCGGAAAGAAATTTTTCCTGCCTTTCCGCATCAGTGCGCACGTCGTCCGGAGCATAACGTGCAAGACGGTTGAACTCATGGAGATACTCCGTCACTGTCCGGTTACCTTGATGGAGTGATCTAAATTCCCTCTTCTTCTGGGCCACGATGCCGTCAGGAATTTGAGCTTTCCTGAAACTGCGGCAGAATTCCGCCCAGGTGACTTCCATTCCGGGCGGACAGGTGACCAAATAATTATCCCACCATGCTGAGGCGGGACTCTGCAACTGGTGGGTAGCAAAGGTGACCTTCTCTTGGTCGTTGCATTGAAGAAGGTTGAGTTTCTTCTCAATGGCATGGAGCCAGTCATTCGCCTCCATGGGGTTGGTAGTACTTGAGAAAGTTGGTGGCTGGACGTGAAGGAACTCTGGCAGCTTGGATTGGGGAGGCGGACCGAACTGTTGATTCTGCTGAGCCTGCTGCTGCTGTTGGGCCTGTTGTTGCATGTGCTGCATCATTTGTTGTTGCATTTGCTGATGCTGCTGCTGCATTTGTTGCATCATGGCAGTCATCATTTGTGTCTGGGCTGCCAGCACTTGCGCAATGGTAGGGTTCTCCGGTGGTGGTGGAGGGGGAGCGTTGCCGGTTGAACCGTTACCATGAGCTCCTCCTGCGAGCTCCTCGCTATTGCTGGTGTTGCCGCTGGTTCTGGTGTTGACCATCTGGAGTAGGCTGAGCCAGAGTAGAAGAGAAGGAAAACAGACTGCTTAGGAACTAAACTTTATTACATTAACATTAACTGCAATTGTTCTTATCTGAATTAAGAACACTGAAAAAAAAAAGCAACATCCTTAATGGGGCAGCCATACCAACACAAGATATGGACTCCCGACTAACCAAGAAGCAAACAAACCTAACACACAGAAACTAGCAGGGAAACCAAACTAAACAAAACGATAAAGGCTAAGGGTGATGGCTCTAAAACTCCGAGCGGCTCCTCCGGTCGGTGGAGTCAAAGTCGCTCTCCTGGTCATCGCCCTCATCCTCTAAGCGGCTCCTGGAGTCCATCATGAAAGTGTCGCCGCTGGTAGGTTCGGAGCTGCTGCCACTGCCGTTGCTACCACTAGGAGTAGCGGACAACCAACCCCCACTGCCACTGCCACCCTGGTAGGCCGAGGCTGGAGCGAAAGTAAGGAAAAGTGACGAGGGCGGAGCTGGAGTTGCTGCTGGCGTTGGGACTGGTGACGGCGGTGGAGCTGGAGCGGCTGCTGGCGTCGGGACTGGTGACGGCGGTGGAGCTGGAGCGGCTGCTGGCGGTGGGTGCCTGGGCGCCAGCTGGATGCGGACGAGAACGGTGGTGGTCCTCCTGGCTGTCGTGCGGATCCGCGATCCACCGGGTGCCGGCAGACCCTTCAGGACGGCATTCTCCCTCTTGAGGCGCGCTACCTTTTCCTGTAGATCCACGATCTGCCCCAGCTTCCGGTCGTTCAGGGCTTTCGCAGCCTTGTGGAGGTCGGCGTGCATCTTGTCTAGGCCCTTCATCACTGTGCTCATGTGGCCGAAAGTGGTGTCGTTCTCCTCCGCTGCGGACTGGTAGGTGCTGCTGTTGGAGGAACTGCCACGGCGAGGGTGGTAGCGGTACGCTGAGCTATGGAGAACGTGGTCATGCAGCTCTCGCATCCTGGCCATCATCAGGTAAGCCGCCTCCTGACAGGCGTGCTCGTCAGATCCTCCTGAAGCGGTGATCACCATGTTGGGAAGACTGGTGCCCACAAAGCCATGTACCTCCAAACGGACTCGGTGTGGCAACTCTCCTGTGAGGGGCAGCAGTGTGGTGTACTCTGGGGCCTCTGCGTATCCCACTGCCAGGGCCATGCGGGCCAATTCTGCCACGAAACCTTCCATATTCTGACCGTGGTGCGTCGGGGGATGGCCTGCCATCTATAGGAGACAAAGGGGTGGGAATCAATGCATGCTCAAATCCAAATTAAAATAAACGACAAAAGCCTCGAATAAACGACACAATAAAGCCAGAAGTTTTATGCATAAACTATTTTTGCATGAATACAAATAAAGACACTATTAACCCTAAGCAATAAAATAGCATGAGAAAATGGTTATAATAATAACAGTATTTCGGACAACAATAATAATAACGACATAAATAATTTTTGCAACCCATAAATCCTATTTCAGACCTAATGCAGCTTTCCCAATAATTCCCCAACCAACCGTCGAATAAAATTCCAATAAGCCATAACCGATTTACCCAAAGATTTTCAATACTTTACACCAACGTGAAAATTTTTTTTTACAAGCGACCAAATTTTTTTTTTCTTTTTGAAAACCGGGGAAACCAGTTTTTGAAACAACTCCAAATGCGGAAAGGCATATGCATATGAAAGAGTTTCAGAGGGCTCTTAGGGTTTCTAGTTGGCTTATCCTACGGTCAAGGTTGGCTCTGATACCAACTTGTCACGCCCGGAAATTCACTACCAGAATTTCCGAAACTGAATGTGTATTAATTTTCCTGTCCAAGACCAGCCAGGGTACACAGACGACAATGTTGACATACAGATCCACATCTTACAAACACAGTAAAAGTCTTACAGAAATGCAGTGGAAAGACGAACACAAACTAAACTAAACTAAGAGCAAGACTCTTGCAGCGGGCTGGCACCATTCCACAAGCATCCTCGACGGCGGACGAAGCCTACTCCTCTGAGAAGCCTCCATCGTCATGCTCACCCTAGCCAGTGTACGTTAGCTAGAGGAAAGCTACACTACAAGTCCAGCCGTTACCCACGCTGGCTTGTGGTACGCACGGTATTTCTTCCAGGGTTTCCCGTAAACCGGTCCTTAATTGCCATGGGTGCTTCCATCAAAACCATGCACCCACAGTCCACCATTAGCATATTTTGATTAATTATTATTACCATGGTGGCTCCTAAACCAAAGTGTCACCATAGGGACTACATTAATTAATTATTTAAGGTGATCCCCTTTAGTGAGCTAAGTTAACTAAGCATGGCTAAGCACTCCTAAAATCAGCGAATAAGGAATTAATTACCCAAGCTATCAACGGTACAAGATAATCAATATATTGGCTGAGTACAATAGGTAATAACCCACATAAAATGACATTATGAAATAATGCATCATTTACAGAAAAATAAGGAATTTGTAAATTTGGGCACAATATGATCAATGCGAAGCATGACTTGCCTTGCTCTTGAGGTGAAGCAATTTTTGCGACGATCTCGAAATAAACGGGAGCGTCGGAATTGCCAGAATCTACGCGACAAACAAAGCAAACAACAATACATGCTATAAGTCTACTGAAACAAAGCACAAAACCATTTTTAATGGATTCTCTGCATTTTTATGAATTCAATGAAATTTGAATGGACTTAAACGGAGCTCGGATGAATTAGTTATGAATTTTGGAAGTTATCTGTGTTTTTACTATAGCAGAAAAACCTTAATTGAATTATTGCGCAATTAACCCCTAGGGCTGGCGTCAGCGGGCGCGCGGCGGCCGGTCCACCATGGATCGAGTCCACGGGTCCACGGCGCCGCGGTGCACCACGTGGCGCACGCGTGGCGCCGACACGGCGGCCACGAGGGACGGGCGGGGAACAGGCGGGATCGGCCTGAGTGGCCGATCCAACGGTCCACACGCGCGGGCGCTGGGGCGACACGGCCCGAGCTCGGCCGGCCACCCATGGCGCGCGACGGCGGTGCAGCCGGAGTCAGCGGCCAAGGCGGCGGGCGGCAGCGGTGCGGGAGTGGCCAGAGGCGACGAGCGAGCGCGCGCGGCGGCGGCCGAGAGAAGAAAGAAAGAGAGGGGGAGGCGCGGCTCAGCGGAGGGGAAGATGACGACGGCGGCGCTAGGGTTTCGCGAGGGGCGACGGCGTTAGGGTTTGCGAAAAGCGGCAGCGTTTGGGGAAAAGAGGAGAGGGGAGCGCGGCGAAGACGATTTAAAGGGGATCCGGGGCTAGGACGTGCGCGTGGGCTCCGGATTTCTCGCCAGAGTTCGGCGCGGGCGGAGAGAGAGGGAGTGATTCGGCCGCGAATCTCTCCTGCACGACACAAGGAAAAGCGGTGCGGAGAGGGGGAACGGGCGCGCGTAGCGTGCGGGCGACGCGGGACGGGGTGTGGGCGGCGGTTGCGGTCGCGGGACGTGCGGGGAAGGTGGGCGGCATGGTCGCGCGTGGGCGGCGGCGGCTGTCCGCGGGGAAGACGGCCCGGGCGTCGGCCCTACCTGTCGGTGGCCCGGGCGGAGGAGGGAGGCGATGCGGCCTTGGGCCGCCTTGGGCCGGCCCGAGAGGGAGAGGAGGGGACGGCGGGAGCGGCGCGGCCTTGGGCCGACCCGGGAAGGGGAAAGGCCGTGCGGGAGCGGCCGGAGGCGGTTTGGGTCGGCCCTAGAAGGAGGAGGACAATGGGCCGACGGCCCAAGGGAGGGAAAAAGAAAAAGAAAAAGGAAAAGAATTTTTCCAGGGATTTATTTATTGCGCTTGAGGTTTTTAATTGATTAAAATTATTTCTAGGGCTCTAAAAATTCCACTAAAAATCCTGTTAATGTATTTTGACATGGGGAACTCAAGAAAAATTCCAGTTTGCCATTTCCACTTCTTTAATGCATTAATTAATTGGATTTTTCTCCAGATTAATTAAGCAATTTCTCAGATAAATTATTAACTTCGATTTTTTTACGATTTGGGAGAACTTCAGGGTGTGACACGCGGCCAAAAGAGAAAAGGTATCGGGACTCTTGCGAACCCAACGGTGGTCTACTCGTTGCCTGTGGTGGCCGGAATAGGTGTCAGCGGCAGTGCGGGCGGCGGTGTCTCTCGGCATGGAAATGCATACTGAGTCCTAGCTTGAATTAGTGCAAACTAGTGCATGCATGAATGACTATGGGGTCCTTGGAGTCTCACTCGAGGTCGCGCGTATGCCGACAGAGGCTGGAAGATGACGGCGAAGCAAATGTCAACTAAGCGGCGACGGAAATGGCAAGGTGACGGCGTCGGCTTTGCTTGGCCTTTAGTGTGCCAAGAAGAGGTACAGCATGGTTTAGTAGTGCACTAAGAATGTGTAACACCCACATTTTTTTTAATCTAAAAATCCCAGATTAAATTTAATTAAAGTGTCGTCCTTCTTCCAACTACGGCCTTCAAAAATTTGAGAGTTAATTTTAATCGTTGTTCATAAATTTTCCCGTCTTTATCTAATCACTTCCATTCTAATCCGTTTAATCTCCATTATTTTTGGATTTCTACCACCCGGCGATTTTGGTCCCTTCCTTTCTAAACAAATTATTGTCATTGAAGGAACCACACTTTAATCTTTCTTGAAGCAATCGACAGCCATGCATGCACACTAATTTCCCTTGCCATAAAACCGCAAGACGACGGCTAGCAGTTTAGGCATCGCCCCGTCCTCCTCCCTGTTAGCCCCGTCCTCCTTCCTGTTAGCTGACAGCATCTCTGCTCTGATTTTTCATTCACTCGAGCACGACAACCACCCGAGCAACACAGAGAGAGCAGAGAAAAACTGTAGTAGGAGACCCTCGCACAGATGCAAAAATGATGGCATTCATCAATGGAGTCTCCACTAAAGATCAAAGCACCGTATAAATACCCCTCACAATCAAGCATAAGATTCCTCCCACTACTCCCCACAAAGTTTGCACTACACTTTTGCATTATTAGAAGAAGTCGCCGAGGCCACGGAGTTGTCGCAGGTAGTCGGCGTCGCATCCTCCTCCCTTCCTGCTCCCGGTAGAATTGCTGCCCTCGTGAGCACCACGGCTGGCCGAACCGACACCGAATGACCGATGCTCGGTCACTGGCTGCCCAAGCCGACCACGGCTGCTATCCTCCTCCTCCCGGGCTTGGCTGCCTACCTACACCGAGCCTACCGGCAGCAGCCACCGCCCGACCGAGCTGGCGCCGTGCCTGTCGCCCTCCTCCTTCCTCCTCCACCCGGTGCCGCCCCTACCCAAGGCCGAGCCATCCCCTTCCCTCCCTTGCCCGGTACCGGTGTAGCCAGGCCGCCAGCCGCCGGCGCCAAGCCGCCAAGCCGCTAGGCCTCCCGCCACCCCGTGCCTCCTTCCTGCCACCCTAGNCCACCCTAGCGCCACTCCCAGGCCTCCCCGCCGGCCGCCACCACCCCGCCGCACGCCGCCCGGCCACCGTCGCCCCGCCCACACCACCGCGTGCCCCCTCCTCTCTGCTGTCGATAGGGAGAAGAAAGAAGAAGCACAGAGAAAATAAAGAGAGGGAGAGAAGAGATAAGAAAGAGAGTTAAAAGAGAAGAGAAAAAAGAAAAGAGAGTGGGACCCATGGGCCCCACATCTATTCCTCCCCTTTGACTTTTGACCCTTGACCCTTGACCAAGCTGACAGCTAGGCCCTACTGGAATATTCCAGGAATATTCCGTTTTGATATTTTCGTCCCTCGAAAATCCTCCAAACTTCAAAAATTCATTTCTTTTTATCCGCAACTCCGTTTGACCTCATTTTAGTTACAACATCTTTAAAAAATTCTACTCTATCCTTTGGCACTTCATTTCATGTGTTTATTCTGTTTCTAGCAGTGGTTCTATATATTGTTTGTTTTCCTACGTGTAGAGTTCGGGACCGACGCGGGGTTCGCTCAGGAGGCCGACACTCTGGCTTTCACAAAGGATCAAGACAAGCCTCCTTGACCACTTTTTGCACCCATATTTTGAACTAATTATTTTGTTTGCCAAGTTGCATAGTTTTAAGGCGCACTATTTTGGCCGCGAATGCGATTCGTTGGACCTTCCTATTAGTTGCACTTTTATTATGTAGGATTTGTAAAACTCCATTTTCTTTGTAGCACCACCATATTTTCGTCGGTATTCACTCATGCCGAAGTAGACTGCCTATAGGTAACGTTTGTACTATTGTATGAGAAACTTTTGGATATTTAACACCATTGTTGTTTAAAAACCTGGCAAGATGTCGGTCTGGTTTTAAGATGGAAAAATGCTTTTAAAAACTTGATGATGCGGGAGTCAGTACCTGAGTGGTTTAGCTACGCATCATCCATTAGGACCGATTCCTTTGGGAAATTCATGCAAGCATAAGACAGTACGACCACATGGGTAGAATGGGATGCCCTTGGCAGAGTAAGTAGCTAAAACATAGGTGTCTAGCATGTTGGTAGGTGAGGAGAACCGGTATGGTGGAGTTTACGGCAATCTCTTGCAGTGGGGATGTGTCGTGGTGTCCATACGGTGGGGCCTGAGTAGATGAGGGCCTGAGCCTGGCCTGATGCTTGGTGGAGGGATTCCACCCATCTGTGTGACACGGGACATTTATGGGTTGGTTACAGAAAAGTTTTGTAGTGAGCTCTCCTTTGTCGGCCATGTCTGATCCACATGTGCTCGGTAATGTGACAAGTTCACAGCGTGTGGGTAAAGCGTGCAACCTCTACAGAGTTTATAAAACTGTTTAAACAGCCATGCCCATGGTCATGGGTGGATGTGAGGTGTTTCTCATAGCGTAGTTTTGTTTTTAAAATTCTTTAATAAAATGGTTTGTGGGATGAGAACCGTTCCTAGAGTTTGTCTTTGTGACGAACGGCCAATCTCCATGGTTGAGGAACAAGCCTGTGTGACTCGGGGTGTCTATTGGCACCAGGATGTTGGTTTTGTGCTGAGACGACACGGTTTTGGTTGTGCTGAGACGGCACGGTGTTGGTTTGTGCTGAGACGGCACAGTGTTGAGTTTGGACTTGGGACTTATGATTATTGTGACAGGTTGTTGCAAAACAACCTGGGAAAATGGGGCGAGGCGTGGGTCTCGTTCCGAACTAAAATTTGAATCACTAGTGTTTTGAAAGCAAACTAATTTAAAACCTTGTTTTTCGAAAGTAACCTTACTCCCTCTTGCTTATAGCTTGCATGTCATATTTTTCCCGGCTTGTTGAGTACATCGAGTACTCACCCTTGCTTATATTTATATTTATAGAGTTAACAGAAGGATACATCGACCCTTCTACTGAGGCGTATTTCTAGGAGCAGGTTGAGTATGATTTCTCAGGGTTTTCGGCCTAGTTCCCAAACATATCCTGTGGTTCAGGTTTGCTGTTTTTCTCGTTGTGTCTTTTACTCTCTGCTTCCCGCCGTTGTTCACTATGCTTCTGCCTATGTCTTTTCTGCCTATCTATGTTTCTACCAATCTGGGGTATGTATCTTTTCTGCATGTTTATGTTTCTACCAGTCTGGGGTATGTCCATGACGGTAGTATGTATGAGATCTCTCTCAAGGTTGTAATAAAGCTTTGTTATTTCTGATTTTCATAATTATTCTATGAGTACCAGCTTGTGTATCCTGGGACTGGTACTTTTATCACATGTAATAATGTGACCTCCAGCCTATGCTAGTTCTTGTGCTTGGACTGATATAGTTTGGGACGCCATAGGATGCTACACATGCGAGGAATCGATCGGAGACCTACCATAACGACTGGAATCAAGAAGCGAAAGCGACAGCCAGACTTGGGGAAGAAAAAAGGGATCTCCACAACGACGGCGTCTCGGCTCGATTCCTCTGGCCATCAAGCTCCTAGGACCTTGGCGACGTCGGAGGCGCGCAGGCTCAGCTAGAAATCCACCGAGTTGACGGGAACGGCGGTGCGATGCATGGCGGCGCTCTGGACACCGAAGGTCGTACTAGCCGCACTCTGGCTATATTGACCTGTGTGAAAAGGAAAAAGCAAGGCACAACTGTGTTAGGCATCATAAGGGGATCACGTTCCCGTGGTTGGCTCACGGCGAAGCTCACCAGGGCACGTCGGCGACGGTGGTGGATCTAGACAGCGGTGGAGAATATGATGTGGCACCTGGAGGTCCCGAGGTGGTTTCTTTGTGTATACCGGTGGAACACGAGGAGGATGAAAGGTTTCGTCAGTGGGTGGAGCGACGCTATTTAAGGTGGAGCTCGGGGAAGCGGTGAACAGCGAGGTGGAGTGCTGGCGGCGTGACGAGCGTCCAACGCGTGTTGCATGTTCCCGGGAAGAAGAAGGAGGTGGAAACAATGTGTGAATGACAGGTGGATCCCATAAGGGCTAAGCCCCACATGGCAGAGAGAGAATTGGAGTTGGAGGCCTAGAAGCTTCAATTTTCCAAGTGTTGGTACTATTCCAATGTGTGGTTTACTCTTTTCCTCTCATCAACTTATATTAAGAATTATGGGGAGACAAATTAACAGAGCCTAGGAAAGAGTGTGATCTTATTAATGCTTAAATTCTCAAGGTTAGACCACTTTTAGTTTTACCATAGTAATTTTGTAAAGTAGCCTAAGTTATTAGGTTGACTGCAGGCTAATACTGTTTATGCATTTTGTGGTCATCATTTCATGGGGTTACTTTTCGAATTTAGATTAAACCAAGACACCTGTCAGTACAGCATAATGTGATTATTAGTCTGACCATAGGGTTTTATCTGAAGAATTATGATTTAATTTTGGTGAAGGTGCTAAGTAGGCTATGTGATATCTGGAATTTCCAGATCTTGCTGAGTTGGAGGATTTATTTGAGATAACAAATTATGTGATAAATTCAAACCAAAATTATTGGAAGCTTAGGGTGCTGATTAGTATTTATGAGAATTTTTGTAGGGTTTAAAGTTGCACCATCAGTTTTTAATATTTTCCTCTAGCCATTTCATGCTTATGAGTCCTATTATGTGATGCACAATATAATCCAAAAACAAGCCCAAAATAATAAAATACACATACAACCAATTGTATTTTTTTATCATTTGGGTTTACATATTTTAAAACCTATATTCCTATTTGTTTGTATTTAATTTAAATATGTGGATCAAGTTCAAAAGTAATAGCAAGATAATTGAAATTTAAATTAAGGTCAACCTCATTGTATTTGAATTGGATTATGTTAACACATAATTTATAAATTATGTTTTGGTCTTACTTTGGACTTGGTCCAAGAAAATCTATGTGTTTTATTGTTGTTAAATGAGTTAGGTCATAGAATGAGCTTCAATGTTCTGAACAATTTTAGAATTCAAAAAGTTTTAAATTTTTCATGTGAATTCTTCCTAGGTGAATTTCTGGTATGTTACAAGTATATTTTTGTCAATTGTTTCCAAACTTGTATATTCATGTAAAATGGGTGAAAAAAGTATATTTTGAAATTTTTTCGTGTACTCACACAAGCTTGTGTGACTTTTTTTTGGAGATGTTTGAGGAGGACTCGACAATTAGGTTCTTCTATGCAGCAGGTTTTGCAGACCACGATGATGGTGCTTAATAGGATTTACTAGTCAGTGTCTTTGGGAGGGTAGAGGCACATTGGCTAGTTTTTGATGGCTATATTATCTATGTTTCTGCCGTTTAACTCTGTTAATTTGTTGTTCTATTTGGCCGGTCAGTGCTATGTATTCGCTAAGTCTCGACTCTTGTATGACTTTATGTGTGGATTGCAGTGAGCTGAACCTATGATATATGGATTATGATATCAATGTTGAATGTGTGCACTCGTAATTGATCGACTAGCATGGTACTCACATAGTGTTTAAGGTCAAACCTAGATCCGACAAAGAGCACACGAGGCGGAGGGACGGTTGGGGATGCGACTAGGCTGGCGTTGATGCACATGGCTTGGTGTGCCCCACTATCATGATGGCGTGGCGTGGGAGCAAGGCATTGCTGGCGCGAGCGGTGGTTGAGGTCCGGTTGAATTGGGCAACCACGATGTGGGCTATGGAGCAGTTGGGTTGACAGATTATGGGTTTTGTTGGCAGAGAGAGGGGCACCACAATGTAACCATGACGACTGTAATATAGCATAGACATGCACGGAGATGGCGGTGAGGCCTTGGACTCGTAGCGGCTAAGTGCTATGTTGATTGGGGAGGAGCGCCTATAATCAAAGCCCCGGGGATTAGGCTTCGGCTGAATCTCGTTAACAAATATCGTGTGTTCCTATGTTGTCATCTGACATGTCTTGGGTTATCAATTACTGTAGCGATCGAGAATGTTAGTCGTCGTTTCGATATATCGACTAACTTTTATAACAAGTAAGTCTGGAGGATCGGTGGATCGGCATGGTAATTCTACTACTTCTTATTTGTTTACAGTTGGACTTGAAGTTGTAATAGATGATAGAGGGTAGAGTTAGAATTGGATTCTGTAACCTGGTAAGTCTCTTAAATAGAGAGAATAGCACCACAATATAATCATGACGATTACAATATAGCGTAGACATGCAGAGATATGATGGCGGCGAGACCATGGACTCGTAGTGGCTGGTGCTATGTTGATTGGGGAGGAGCGCCCATAATCAATGCCCGAAAATTAGGCTTTGACTAAACCTTGTTAATAAATATCGTGTGTTCCTATGTCATTATCTAATATGTTGTCTTGGATGATCAATGATTGAAACGATCGAGAAGATTAGTCGTCGTTCCGCTGTATTTTAATAACAGATGGCATGCACGGCAGCCTGGCGGTGACAGTGGGCGGCAGAGTAAGGCCCTGTTTAGATCCTCCATGCATGGAGTACTAAATATAAATGAAAAAAATAACTAATTACACAGATTGCGACTAATTTGCGAGACGAATCTTTTAAGCCTAATTGCTTCCTGTTTTGACAATGTGGTGCTACAGTAAACATTTGCTAATGACAAATTAATTAGGCTTAATAAATTCGTCTCGCTGTTTACAGGCGGATTCTGTAATTTGTTTTGTTATTAGAGTACATTTAATACTTCAAATATGTGTCCATATATCTGATGTGACACGCCAAAATTTTACACCCCTGAATCTAAACACACCCTAAGGATGGGGTGAGGAGGAGTTGACTCCCGATCAGTGTGTCGCGTGCTTCGACCTGGCGCGGCGGTGCTCTGTCCGGTGGTTGCTCAGAGACGTCAGCGCGTGGGTAGCGAGGGGCACTGGGCAGGGGTGTTGATGTATGCGGCTCGACCTAATCTGACGATGGCATGACGGCGTGGCGCGTGCGCTGGCAAAGGATGCAACGAGGTGGGGCAGACAGGGATGGCGGCTGACGTCGCCGGCACGTGGCCGTAGGGAGTTCGGTCTAGGCGGCTGTGTGGTGGTGACTTGGGCCTCGGCGTGCGCGCGTTCCTCGGACCAACGGACAAACGGGGTCTCACCGACTTTTGTTGAATACGTGGTGGGCAGGCAGAGTTGATGGGTCACCACGTCAGTGGCTGATGCGAATCTCAGCGAGCACGATTTGGCGCAGCACGTGTGGCGTGGCATGGCGTGGAATCGCATCAGCAGCGTAGAGAGGGCAGGCATCACGACGCCAACGGCACATGCGGCAGTGCGGTGAAGACGGTGTGTGGCTCGGCTGCCAGGCGCAGCGAGGTAGAGACTTTTTTGTATTTTTAGATTTTTTTTTTTTAATATTTACAGAAATATTATAGCGCCCAAAAAAATTGCAAAACTAGACCCTGCCGCCCTTTGAAAGGGCGGCAAGCCGACGTGGCACAACCGCGACAAACCGTACAAAATTTATCAAAAATTCAAATTATTTTTCAAATTTATTTGAATTTGACGCGGTTACCGCGGTTTACCCCTTACCGTACCCCCGCGGTAAGCGCGGTAACCGCGGTAACCGCGCGGTTTACCGCGGTAATTGAAACCCTCGGCACACCCTTGCAGAGGGCGGCAAGCCCTCGGCACACCGCGGCCCGTGCGCGCCGTCAAGACGCACACGGCGCCGTGTGCCACGTCGGCTTGCCGCCCTTTCAAAGGGCGGCAGGGTCTAGTTTTGCAAATTTTTTCGGCGCTATAATATTTCTGTAAATATTAAAAAAAAAATTCTAAAAACAAAAAAAATTCCTGTACTGGTCTGGCCTGGGCCTGAAGATTAGCACGACCGCTGATCTTAAGAACTGGAGTATATATATGGCCTATGGCCCAATAAAATGTGGGACTGATACCAATTTCTTTAGGGTTCATTTTGTAAATTCAATGAAGCATCATACAGTATTAATTAATGGATCACGAAAATGTCCAACAGAAAATTCACTTGTATTAATTATTTCTGCATCAATGCATGGGACAATATTACATTGCGATATCACTGATAAAATTATATTAACTCCCATGCAGTTAACAACTTTCAAAACAGGCACAAAGAGCTTTGCCGCCCCATCTTAATTTGATCTACAAATTTTTAACAAATGTAGCAAGAAAACTCAATTAACTATAAAGAAAACATGCAACACTCATACGTGATAAGTCTAAAAACGAGCTTACGCCGGTACATACATGCACCATGCCACCATTAGCAGGAGAATCGGATGGTATAGTATAGATTCCATGCATGGCCAGCCGTTGTGCAGAGAGCTTGCCGCCCTTGCAGAGAAAACGATCGGTTGACACTTGACACTTCACAGCCAGGGAATTAAACACGACGCAACCGCGCAAGCCCGCAAGCGGACCAGCAGCAAAAGGCGGCTCGCCGGGTGGGAGATGAGCTGCCGCCCTTGCAGAGGGCGGCAAGCCCTCGGCGCACCGCGGCCGTCAAGACGCACACGGCGCCTGTGCGTCGCCGTGTGCCACGTCGGCTTGCCGCCCTTTGAAAGGGCGGCAGGGTCTAGTTTTGCAAATTTTTTCGGCGCTATAATATTTCTGTAAATATTAAAAAAAAAAATTTAAAAACAAAAAAAATTCCTGTACTGGTCTGGCCTGGGCCTGAAGATTAGCACGACCGCTGATCTTAAGAACTGGAGTATATATATGGCCTATGGCCCAATAAAATGTGGGACTGATACCAATTTCTTTAGGGTTCATTTTGTAAATTCAATGAAGCATCATACAGTATTAATTAATGGATCACGAAAATGTCCAACAGAAAATTCACTTGTATTAATTATTTCTGCATCAATGCATGGGACAATATTACATTGCGATATCACTGATAAAATTATATTAACTCCCATGCAGTTAACAACTTTCAAAACAGGCACAAAGAGCTTTGCCGCCCCATCTTAATTTGATCTACAAATTTTTAACAAATGTAGCAAGAAAACTCAATTAACTATAAAGAAAACATGCAACACTCATACGTGATAAGTCTAAAAACGAGCTTACGCCGGTACATACATGCACCATGCCACCATTAGCAGGAGAATCGGATGGTATAGTATAGATTCCATGCATGGCCAGCCGTTGTGCAGAGAGCTTGCCGCCCTTGCAGAGAAAACGATCGGTTGACACTTGACACTTCACAGCCAGGGAATTAAACACGACGCAACCGCGCAAGCCCGCAAGCGGACCAGCAGCAAAAGGCGGCTCGCCGGGTGGGAGATGAGCTGCCGCCCTTGCAGAGGGCGGCAAGCCCTCGGCGCACCGCGGCCGTCAAGACGCACACGGCGCCTGTGCGTCGCCGTGTGCCACGTCGGCTTGCCGCCCTTTGAAAGGGCGGCAGGGTCTAGTTTTGCAAATTTTTTCGGCGCTATAATATTTCTGTAAATATTAAAAAAAAAAATCTAAAAACAAAAAAAATTCTTGTACTGGTCTGGCCTGGGCCTGAAGATTAGCACGACCGCTGATCTTAAGAACTGGAGTATATATATGGCCTATGGCCCAATAAAATGTGGGACTGATACCAATTTCTTTAGGGTTCATTTTGTAAATTCAATGAAGCATCATACAGTATTAATTAATGGATCACGAAAATGTCCAACAGAAAATTCACTTGTATTAATTATTTCTGCATCAATGCATGGGACAATATTACATTGCGATATCACTGATAAAATTATATTAACTCCCATGCAGTTAACAACTTTCAAAACAGGCACAAAGAGCTTTGCCGCCCCATCTTAATTTGATCTACAAATTTTTAACAAATGTAGCAAGAAAACTCAATTAACTATAAAGAAAACATGCAACACTCATACGTGATAAGTCTAAAAACGAGCTTACGCCGGTACATACATGCACCATGCCACCATTAGCAGGAGAATCGGATGGTATAGTATAGATTCCATGCATGGCCAGCCGTTGTGCAGAGAGCTTGCCGCCCTTGCAGAGAAAACGATCGGTTGACACTTGACACTTCACAGCCAGGGAATTAAACACGACGCAACCGCGCAAGCCCGCAAGCGGACCAGCAGCAAAAGGCGGCTCGCCGGGTGGGAGATGAGCTGCCGCCCTTGCAGAGGGCGGCAAGCCCTCGGCGCACCGCGGCCGTCAAGACGCACACGGCGCCTGTGCGTCGCCGTGTGCCACGTCGGCTTGCCGCCCTTTGAAAGGGCGGCAGGGTCTAGTTTTGCAAATTTTTTCGGCGCTATAATATTTCTGTAAATATTAAAAAAAAAAATCTAAAAACAAAAAAAATTCTTGTACTGGTCTGGCCTGGGCCTGAAGATTAGCACGACCGCTGATCTTAAGAACTGGAGTATATATATGGCCTATGGCCCAATAAAATGTGGGACTGATACCAATTTCTTTAGGGTTCATTTTGTAAATTCAATGAAGCATCATACAGTATTAATTAATGGATCACGAAAATGTCCAACAGAAAATTCACTTGTATTAATTATTTCTGCATCAATGCATGGGACAATATTACATTGCGATATCACTGATAAAATTATATTAACTCCCATGCAGTTAACAACTTTCAAAACAGGCACAAAGAGCTTTGCCGCCCCATCTTAATTTGATCTACAAATTTTTAACAAATGTAGCAAGAAAACTCAATTAACTATAAAGAAAACATGCAACACTCATACGTGATAAGTCTAAAAACGAGCTTACGCCGGTACATACATGCACCATGCCACCATTAGCAGGAGAATCGGATGGTATAGTATAGATTCCATGCATGGCCAGCCGTTGTGCAGAGAGCTTGCCGCCCTTGCAGAGAAAACGATCGGTTGACACTTGACACTTCACAGCCAGGGAATTAAACACGACGCAACCGCGCAAGCCCGCAAGCGGACCAGCAGCAAAAGGCGGCTCGCCGGGTGGGAGATGAGCTGCCGCCCTTGCAGAGGGCGGCAAGCCCTCGGCGCACCGCGGCCGTCAAGACGCACACGGCGCCTGTGCGTCGCCGTGTGCCACGTCGGCTTGCCGCCCTTTGAAAGGGCGGCAGGGTCTAGTTTTGCAAATTTTTTCGGCGCTATAATATTTCTGTAAATATTAAAAAAAAAAATCTAAAAACAAAAAAAATTCTTGTACTGGTCTGGCCTGGGCCTGAAGATTAGCACGACCGCTGATCTTAAGAACTGGAGTATATATATGGCCTATGGCCCAATAAAATGTGGGACTGATACCAATTTCTTTAGGGTTCATTTTGTAAATTCAATGAAGCATCATACAGTATTAATTAATGGATCACGAAAATGTCCAACAGAAAATTCACTTGTATTAATTATTTCTGCATCAATGCATGGGACAATATTACATTGCGATATCACTGATAAAATTATATTAACTCCCATGCAGTTAACAACTTTCAAAACAGGCACAAAGAGCTTTGCCGCCCCATCTTAATTTGATCTACAAATTTTTAACAAATGTAGCAAGAAAACTCAATTAACTATAAAGAAAACATGCAACACTCATACGTGATAAGTCTAAAAACGAGCTTACGCCGGTACATACATGCACCATGCCACCATTAGCAGGAGAATCGGATGGTATAGTATAGATTCCATGCATGGCCAGCCGTTGTGCAGAGAGCTTGCCGCCCTTGCAGAGAAAACGATCGGTTGACACTTGACACTTCACAGCCAGGGAATTAAACACGACGCAACCGCGCAAGCCCGCAAGCGGACCAGCAGCAAAAGGCGGCTCGCCGGGTGGGAGATGAGCTGCCGCCCTTGCAGAGGGCGGCAAGCCCTCGGCGCACCGCGGCCGTCAAGACGCACACGGCGCCTGTGCGTCGCCGTGTGCCACGTCGGCTTGCCGCCCTTTGAAAGGGCGGCAGGGTCTAGTTTTGCAAATTTTTTCGGCGCTATAATATTTCTGTAAATATTAAAAAAAAAAATCTAAAAACAAAAAAAATTCTTGTACTGGTCTGGCCTGGGCCTGAAGATTAGCACGACCGCTGATCTTAAGAACTGGAGTATATATATGGCCTATGGCCCAATAAAATGTGGGACTGATACCAATTTCTTTAGGGTTCATTTTGTAAATTCAATGAAGCATCATACAGTATTAATTAATGGATCACGAAAATGTCCAACAGAAAATTCACTTGTATTAATTATTTCTGCATCAATGCATGGGACAATATTACATTGCGATATCACTGATAAAATTATATTAACTCCCATGCAGTTAACAACTTTCAAAACAGGCACAAAGAGCTTTGCCGCCCCATCTTAATTTGATCTACAAATTTTTAACAAATGTAGCAAGAAAACTCAATTAACTATAAAGAAAACATGCAACACTCATACGTGATAAGTCTAAAAACGAGCTTACGCCGGTACATACATGCACCATGCCACCATTAGCAGGAGAATCGGATGGTATAGTATAGATTCCATGCATGGCCAGCCGTTGTGCAGAGAGCTTGCCGCCCTTGCAGAGAAAACGATCGGTTGACACTTGACACTTCACAGCCAGGGAATTAAACACGACGCAACCGCGCAAGCCCGCAAGCGGACCAGCAGCAAAAGGCGGCTCGCCGGGTGGGAGATGAGCTGCCGCCCTTGCAGAGGGCGGCAAGCCCTCGGCGCACCGCGGCCGTCAAGACGCACACGGCGCCTGTGCGTCGCCGTGTGCCACGTCGGCTTGCCGCCCTTTGAAAGGGCGGCAGGGTCTAGTTTTGCAAATTTTTTCGGCGCTATAATATTTCTGTAAATATTAAAAAAAAAAATCTAAAAACAAAAAAAATTCTTGTACTGGTCTGGCCTGGGCCTGAAGATTAGCACGACCGCTGATCTTAAGAACTGGAGTATATATATGGCCTATGGCCCAATAAAATGTGGGACTGATACCAATTTCTTTAGGGTTCATTTTGTAAATTCAATGAAGCATCATACAGTATTAATTAATGGATCACGAAAATGTCCAACAGAAAATTCACTTGTATTAATTATTTCTGCATCAATGCATGGGACAATATTACATTGCGATATCACTGATAAAATTATATTAACTCCCATGCAGTTAACAACTTTCAAAACAGGCACAAAGAGCTTTGCCGCCCCATCTTAATTTGATCTACAAATTTTTAACAAATGTAGCAAGAAAACTCAATTAACTATAAAGAAAACATGCAACACTCATACGTGATAAGTCTAAAAACGAGCTTACGCCGGTACATACATGCACCATGCCACCATTAGCAGGAGAATCGGATGGTATAGTATAGATTCCATGCATGGCCAGCCGTTGTGCAGAGAGCTTGCCGCCCTTGCAGAGAAAACGATCGGTTGACACTTGACACTTCACAGCCAGGGAATTAAACACGACGCAACCGCGCAAGCCCGCAAGCGGACCAGCAGCAAAAGGCGGCTCGCCGGGTGGGAGATGAGCTGCCGCCCTTGCAGAGGGCGGCAAGCCCTCGGCGCACCGCGGCCGTCAAGACGCACACGGCGCCTGTGCGTCGCCGTGTGCCACGTCGGCTTGCCGCCCTTTGAAAGGGCGGCAGGGTCTAGTTTTGCAAATTTTTTCGGCGCTATAATATTTCTGTAAATATTAAAAAAAAAAATCTAAAAACAAAAAAAATTCGCGAGGTAGACGCCTGCCTTGACCTAGCTAGGCCGCCTAGCCTGGATGGGCCGGGTGCGGCTTGGTGAGGCTGGGCTGGCGACGTCGCGGCCTAGGTGGAGAGGAAGGAGGAAGAGCCACTGGGCCGACAGTGGAAAGGCGGACAGGGTCAAGGAGGAGATGGGCTGCAGTGCTTGGCATGTCTTCAAGTTGGGCCGCCTGGCTATGGACCGTGAGGAAAGGCCGGCTGGTCCAGGAGGAGGTGGAGGGAAGCGGGGAGTTGGCTGAGTGGGCTGGGCCAGGAAAAAGGGATGAGGGGGAGGGGGAATTGAGTCTGAAATTTTGAAGATTGACTTGTCAATTTAGGTTTCTATTTCGAGGAGATTACTTTAGGGAAATTTAGGATTTGAATCTTGAGGGATTTGAGTATGAATGAATTTGTAATTTGGTTATATTTGTAATATAATTTGATTTATTGATATCACTTTAGACTTATGCTTTCCATTTAGATCAAAGTGAAACCTAATCTTTGTATTCTAATTAAATGATGTTCGAATTTCAACTTCCCTTCCATAAGATATTTGTATTCTTAATACATTCCTCGAGTTTGCATATTGCATTAGTATCTCAGGATTAGGGAATTAAGCAGGTATTTAAATCCTCGGTCCTTGATTGCCGAAAGATATCCTTGGTGCAATGATTTTATTTCTCTTTATTTATTTTGTCTTTGCATTATCTAAGATTTGTAAATAATATTATCGAGTTTCATTGGTATGCTTCGGGATTAAATTATTCATGGTTCTGTTTTGGAGTGGATTTCCACACAACTAAAGTAAAGATCATAGTATGATGCAAAAGTTTTAAAATTATTGAAATTTTAATGATTTTTAACTGGATTTTTGGCCTGCAGCGATTTTTCTCCAATTAAAAATTATGAAATAAATCATTTCTAGAATTTATATTAAAAGTTCAAGCAATTTATCAAGTGTATTGATGTGGGAAATAAAATAATGGCTGGGAATATTTTTGTAATATTCTCGATGCCCTAAAGTACTTTATGGAATTTCCCTGAAGTTTCCAGAGCTCAAGAAGTAATTTTAATAATAAAAATATCATTTCAGACATTATCTAAATTGAAAAACCAATTAAAATCCCCTCCTTATTTCAGACATTATCTAAATTGAAAAACCAATTAAAATCCCCTCCTTGTCCTCGGGCCGTTCTCAGCCCAAGTCTGTTTCTCCTTCCTGCTCCCTTCTCGGCCCAGCCTCCTTCCGACCGAAGTCCATCCATCCTCCTCCCTCTTCCCTGGCCCAGCTCGCCAACCAGCCCACTCGCCTCCTCTCTTTCGCGAAGTGCACTTCATTAAATCCTCCTTCAACCTCCAACCGGCCGAGCCGACAACCGCCATCATCGTCTTATCGCTCTCTTGGAAAAGCATCAACATGTTCTAGGCTACTCGCTCCAAGACCTCAAGGGAATTAGTCCTACTCTTTGCACCCATCGTATCACTATCGATCCTTCTAGTACACCTTCTAGGGAGCCTCAAAGGAGGCTGAACAATGCAATGAGAGAGGTTGTCAAGAAAGAGGTCCTCATGCTTTTACACACCGGGATAATCTATCCCGTTTCATATAGCGAGTGGGTTAGTCCTGTCCAGGTTGCGCCCAAAAAGGGATGGTTGAGAACGAGAAGAATGAACTAATCCCACAATGAACCGTCACTGGATGGAGGATGTGTATTAATTACAGAAAGCTCAACAAGGCTAAAAAAGGATCATTTCTCGCTACCCTTCATTGATGAAATGTTAGAGCGGCTGGCAAATCATTCCTTCTTTTGTTTACTTGATGGGTATTCTGGTTATCATCGGATCCCTGTCCATCCAGATGATCAAAGCAATACTTCCTTTATTTTTCCTTATGGAACCTATGCCTATCGATGAATGTCTTTCGGGTTGTGTAATGCTCCCGCATCATTCCAAAGGTGCATGATGTCTATCTTCCGCGACATGATTGAAGAGATCATGAAGGTCTTAATGGATGACTTCTTTGTTTATGGAAAAACCTTTGATCTGTAATATACCCAAAATTTTAAATTTCCATTCTTGCATCTAAAATATGGAAAATGATTTTCGTGAATTAGAGACACTAAAATTTTCCATACAAAAACCCTGGGCGAGTCTAAGAATACTAATTTCGATATACAAATCCGTGATTATTTTAAAACCTTTAACTTGATAGTTTCAAGAAAGAAAATAAAACATAGTGGGTGCATGTAATTGCATGATGTATTGTTAAGCTTTGAGTCCTTTTTCTTGTTTATGGCTTTTCCTAGCATTTTATATTAGGACTCATGAGCGTTACTTAAAAACCTGAAGCAAACACTTAATGTATTTTTACAAGGATGTAAACTATATGAAGTTGAGTAACTAAAAATATAAATCATGCTCAACAACATCATATTAGGTCAAGAATTATCTAAATATAATTTTACAGCACTTAATTATATTTTATAATAGGAAACATATATGTAAAGATAAGCTTAGTGAATATTTAAAAATAATTGGTGCAATATAAAATCATGGGGAAATTCATGTAGATACTATTCAATATATATATCTCACTGGAATTTTGGAATAATTTAATATATATATTTGATACCTCAATTAATTAGGTCAAAGCAGTCAAACTATAGTTTAATACTAAACCCTAATCGGCAGAACTAACATACATCTCATATGTGTATTTTATCACATAAAAATTTATAGGAATTATTATTTATTCAAATACTAATCTATTTATCTTGAATTAATATAATTTGTCCAGAATTTATTTTGTAGGTTTTGACCTTTTAAAAATTCAAACCAATTTTGGCTAAACTGAATTTCTCTATTTTCCTGAGATTAAAACATAGATTATTTTTGTGTGAAACCAAAGAAAATGGAACCTAAGTATTTTTATCTACCTCCATAAAAATTCACCCTATTTTATCTTACACAGAAATGAAGTTATAGAATTATGAAGATGGGAGAAAGAAATAAATATGGAAATATTTTGTAAAACTGCTCTAGCAGTAAATTTACCTAATCTTCTACCCATCCCTCTCCTTCTTACCTAGCCTAGCACGCCCTGGACCCACTTGACAGTGACACAGCCTAGCTCCCACCTCTGTGAATTTTACTCCACCGCTCAAGCCAGAGAGAGAGACAGAGAGCGAGAGAAGAAGCAGTGCATGGATCCTGCTCGACGCGTGACCACCTCCGTGTCCGATGCCGAGCTCGCCCATATCATCTCTCCAGTGCAACACCTTCTCTCCCATTCCATCCCTGTGCCGATCAAACCGAGGGAGATCAACCCTACCCTTCCCGTAGCGCTCATCTCCGCCACCGGCCGTGAGAACGACGATAGCCGCCGTCACCGACGAGCCACTGCCATCTCTATCTCTTCCATGTTCCATGCTCACCTCTCCATACCGAGCAAGTTTCAGTTTGACACATTTCGGTTTCGCGCAGCCGATCGACGGGAACACCACCGTGCCGACGATGCTCAGGAGTGCGCTCCGGACTGTGCCGCCGTTGGCATCATCGTCGGGCAGCACGACTGAGACCACCGCAGGCCGAGCCACTGCACCATCGACCATGCCTCGAGATCCTCTTCAAAACCCCTCAATTAATTTCATGAATTGTCCACCGACGAGGGAGATCACCGTCATCTTTCCTAGCTCCGGCCAACCGACGCCGTCGCTGTTTTCTTCCACTCCGGTGAGCTCCAAGCCAATTCCTTGCATTTACTCCATCCTCTAGTGGTTCCTAACCTCGGGAATATTTTGGTTTGGAAAGTTGTTAGCCGGTTTGCTCTACCGTCATCAACTCGGAGTTTGCTGCCGCCGCCGGAGTTCTTTTCTAGTCGCCATCGATATCTGAGTTTCGCCGACCATTTCCATTCCCTTGGTAAGTCTCTAGGAGTCCTATAGGACCATATGCATGTGTTCGTTCGCATCGATTCGAGCCGGACCTTGACTTGCACCTGCAGCCGAGAAGCCGTCGCCGCTCGCGCTGTCGCCGATGTCGATTTCGACCATCTCCGGTGATGAGACAACCACCGTCGGGTGCGCAAGAGGCAGGCGCATCTTTCTCCTTTTGGTTGCACCGGCCAAGGAACTGCCGTTCGCCGCCGTCGCCCTCCACCAGCCGCCTGTGCCGCCCCAGCCTGCGCCAGCTGCTGCTGCTTCCTTTCTCTCCATTGAGCCAATGACAGGTGGGCCCCACTTCATCTAATAGGCTGGGATTTGTTTAGAAAGAAATTAAAACATGCAAGGTTCTATTTGTAAAATTTCTATGTATGACATGTGGACCCTAGGACTCATTTGCAAATAGATTAAAACTTAGGGATTCTTAATAATATATGTATTAGCACGTGTTAAGGACCTCGGGTTTTAATCCAGGAACTCCAGGGGCTTTCCTGCAAAACAACCAGTGACTGACCTGTGGACCCAAGGGTTTTTATTTTGAAAATAATAAAGGAAATAAGTTAATCTTTATCTTTTCAACAGAAAATTATTCCGAATTTGTAAAATTCATATCAAATTAAATATAACTCCTTTTGAGATGAAACCAACTCCAGTAGGTCCATAAAATTGTAAACTTTAATATGGTATAATAAAAACCTATGCTTACAGAAGGATATTTATTTCTAAAATTTCAAATATGAAATAGTTGACATAGAACTTGTAAAAATTGTAGAAAATTCATTTATAATCCAAATAGAGTGAACTAAATTTCTGTAGAATTAGGAAAGTATGAAATTTAATTGAGTAATGTAAAATATGATACTTTTTGTACAGAAAATGTAGCTATAATTATGAATAACATAAAAACACTTATTTTGCAAAATAGGACTTATTTAATTTCTAGAAAATTTATAATTATTCCCAAAATTATGAATCCACTGCTGTTCACCTTAGAAGTATGTACCATTTAATCTGGATAAAAGGAATTTGACAAAACTACCTCCTAAAACAAGTTTAAACAAATAACTAATTCTCTTTTCGTTGAACTTATAAAATTCATAACTTTCAAAATAACAATGATAAAATAGAAATTTCTTCACATAAATTCATTTTAGGAGATGACTAACCCACTGTGAGGACTTCATGCATTTTAGAGCATTTTGGATTTTTCGCATTATTTGGATGTTTATTCGTTTTATACGTTATGATTATTTAGATTCTGACGTTCCGGAGTACGTGGAGCCAGAACCTGAGTTTGATTGTGGTTTTTCACAGCAGCCAGGCAAGCATCTAAGCATATAGAATCCCTATTTTGCTAAAATGAATTGATTGCAAAACAATATATATGCATGTGTTGATTTACTACAAACTTATCGGTAATGGTTAGTTTTGGTTATGCCTAATTGCTGCATGTCCTTCTTTGTTTCGTTGTTGCCATTTATCCTTGTAACCTCGGGATAGAGATATTTGGGAATGTTTTATTGTTACATCGGTGCTTAGCCATGCTTAGGTCTATTAGTGTTAAAAATCGATAGATGGAGCTATCGATTGAATTTATTCACTATTTACGATTATGGGCATAAAATCTGACTACTTTCACTAAATGGTTCATATAGAAAATATGCTTTAACTTGGACGAGTGATAGGGCGATGAAGGGATGGTGGTTTTCCCTGATGCAAGTAGCCTCGTCTGGGTTGTTAAGGACCGAACATATTGACCTCTATTCAAGCACCTTACGTACTACCACACGCCGGTATGGGACGGCTTGACTTAGTACTACGTGGCACTGGGATCATCTACGCTACGCTGGTCAATCGTGAGGATGCTGTTCCTTTGGAGAACCCAGGTGTGTCGTGTTTTGGCGGGGGGTGTCTCCCACGATGGTGAGCCCGCCTTAGCCACATCACGCACGCACGTGGCTAAGTCGTCGGGGCCCAGGCGTGGTTTAGGTGGTTGGGGTGTGACTAGGAAAGGGCATGTTATGAGCTTGTGTCACTTGTGAGTCACACCTATGTGCGTGTGAAAGCATTTGATTCTTGTTCATTTCGTGTGGGTAAAGATGTACCCCTCTGATCAGAGTAAAACTATTCGAATAGCCGTGTCCACGGTTACAAGACGATCGCTTGTTGTGTTAGCTCAACTATGTTAGTATCAAACCGGGTTAAATGGGTTGGTTAGTCTTGGATATGTGATGAATATGTTGATAAGCCATAGTTGGACAATGGTTGTCCATGGATGGTGATGAGAGCACGGGTTGTGCTGATACATAAATGGTATTGAGAGCACGGGTTGTGCTTATTGGTGATTAAATTTCAGATTATGTTACTTTAGAAATTCCATGTTTTTCAACTTGTTACTTGCTCAATCAAATTGGCTATTATGCAAAACTTGAACCATTATGCCATCTTCTAAGGTAGAAGCTTGCATACTCCTTTGTTCTATATATATATATATATATATATATATATATATATTAAAGAGTAAGTCTTGCGAGTACATTCCGTACTTAACCCGATGTCTGCAACTTTCAGACGAAGTTGCCGGTGAACTTGCTTTTTCTTACTACCCTACCGAGGGCGGTGAGGGTGGTGAGTAGTCTTTTTAGCTTGACTCTTGCCCCGGTTGGTTGCCCTTGTGGGATGGTGGGCAAACCACAGGTTTTACTTTTGCTTATGTGAATTTATGAAACTTCTGCTACTATAGTTTGTGTTGTATGATGGGTTGTTGAATCCCATTATAATATATGTATCTTGCTGTTCTGTTATCCATGTTTATGCATGTGTGATGGTTATCAATTGCTTGCGATGAAAGTGCAAGGCTAGTCGCTTTTCCTGGGGACTAGCTAAGCACGAGTATGAATTTTGAGCAATTGAGATGTTGTAGAGCTCTTGCAATTTGAGTCAAGTCTCCTAAGATGTGTAACACATCTGGTCGCCGCCTTCGTGTGGTTTGACGGGCACGTCTCAGGCTAAAGTTGACTGGCATGCAGAGTCCCAGCAATATCTCCTTTGCTCATTATTCAGCATTATAGATTTTATATTGAATGGTGTTAATTTGTGATCATGGGCACATTGAGATATGAGTGGCTATTTATGCGTGTATGGATCCCACTCAATCAAATTATGTGGTGGTCACAAATTGCATTAGACGGTATAATTTTCGGGTGCCCACATGATCAATGCTTAGAGAATATAGATAGAGTCTTGTAGAGATGTCAGCAGAAGGACGTGGTGCTTAATTGGGAGAAGTGCCATTTTATGGTCTGCGAGGGAATAGTCTTAGGAAACCTTGTGTCTGAAAGGGGGATAGAGGTGGGTAGAGCTAAAATAGAAGCTACAGAGAAGGTTCCACCTCCCATTAGTGTAAAGGGAGTCCGTAGCTTTCTGAATCATGCAGGGTTCTACAGGCGCTTTATAAAAGATTTTTCTCAAATTGCTAGACCCTGACATGCTTGTTAGTTAAAGATACCCTTTGAATTTAATGATGAGTGCTTGAAATCCTTTTTGAAATAATGTGTGATGCTAGTGACTATGCCGTTGGGGCCATTCTTGGCCAAACCAAGGATAAGAAACATCATGCAATTGCTTATGCTAGCAAAACGATGACTGGAGCTCAACTTAATTACACTACCACTGAAAAAGAACTCCTGGCAGTTGTCTTTGCTTTTGACAAGTTTAGATCTTATCTTGTGGGTGCAAATGTATTGTTTACACTGATCATGCCGTTTTAAAATACCTACTCACTAAGAAAGATGCTAAACCCCGCTTAAGAAGATGGATCCTTCTACTCCAAAAGTTTGATCTTGAGATCAAAGATAAAAAGGGAGTAGAAAGCTCTGTAGTAGATCATTTGTCACGCATGCATTTCACTGACGCACAGGAACTGCCAATAAATGACTTCCTATGGGATGGCATGCTGCTAAAGGTAACAACCTCCAACCCTTGGTATACAAATATTGTGAACTTTATGGTTTTGTAGGATATGTACTACGAGGAGAAAACAAGAAGAAGCTCATCTATAGAGTATGTGGGATGATCTATACCTGTACGGAGTATGTGCTAATGGTCTGTTGAGAAGGTGCGTACCAACAACCGAATGCAAAAGGATCATAGAAAGATGCCATGCTGCACCATATATAGGACACTAACGGAGTGTTAGCTCCTCAACGGGGGACAGAGAGGGCCCCCCCTTCGTGAGTTCGGCTAGGGGCACAGCGTGAAACTCCTTCCTCCCCTGATCCAACCAGAGAGCGAGAGAAAGAGACAGGGACACAAGCGTTTATACAGGTTCGGGCCGCTGGGAAACGTAACACCCTACTCCTGTGTGTGGTGGATATGCGACTGAAAAATCAAGGAATACAAGTATTTGCTCTCCCCTTCTCCCCTGTCTATCTGCTCTTTTTTTTTTCATCCCCCTTTTACTCAGGCCTGGGCCTCCTTTTATATGTCAAGGGGCTACCACATGGGCCAAAAGGCTGCCTAAGACTGAAGGAAAACATTCTTTTACATTTAATGGCTATCTTGTTGCTTGACTAGGAGGCCACACGCACAGACGCTGCAGCAGGGCCTTCGTCCGGTCAGGCGGCTGACACGGGGGACTCCCGTGTCAAACTCCATTAAATGGATGAAGACTTCCGTGTTTCGTTCGCATCAGGAAACAAAAACCATTTGATCGGGGCTGGCATACCAACTCCGGTTGAGGGATGAGAGGCAAAAGACTCTCATCATTCTGATAGGACGGGGCAAGGCGCGCCGTGCGCCACCCGACGTGCGGGCAGCGCGTAGGCGCCCTGCTGCCATCTCATCCGTGATCTAGCTGGTCTACGATCGGTCAATCACCATGACCGGTCATAGACTGGCCATGCACGCGCCATGCCGCATTAAATGCGGCGTGGTGTGCTCGCCTGAGCCGTCATTAATGCGGTTAGGTGAGTTCTGGCCACGCTCACCTAACCTTGCATACGAGGCACCAGCGCAGAGGGGGTCGAGGCGTTCCGACCCTTGAGGAAGGTCTGGGTGTGGCCCGACCCTCGAGGGGACTAGGGAGGGCAGCCGTCACGTCACCCTCGGGCCCGACCCCTGCAGGGGAAGAGCGATGTGGGTGCAGGGGGCCGCCCAACCCTCTAGTCTTGGTACCCTCGAGCCCGTATCACCGACGGTAGCCCCCGGCGTCATGCCTGGTCGGGCCTTCTCAAGGGGCGCCCAGGTTTGACGACACCCCTCGGGTCTGGTGACACGTGGGCCCGGGTCCTTGGAGCAAAACCCCGACAGTCGCGATTCCATGCGCAGCAAGGGGCTGCCACTCGGCAATAATGGGCAGTCACCTAGTTACTGCCACATTACTCGGGGCGGCACGCAGACCGGGGCACGTCGGTCCGTTTTGCCAGGGGACATAATGATGGCGCTTTTCACGGTAACCGTGCGCAATTAAAATGGACACGATTTGCCCCACCTCGACCGCAACGGCCGCACGACTGGCGCGTGCGCCGGAAGCGGGCGAGTGGGGCGAGTGGAGGAGTGGGTGCGAGAAATGAGGGGGCGAGTTAGTGGGTGCGGGAAGCGAGTAGCCAGGCGTGGCGAGGGCGAGGGTATAAAGGGCGCCGAGGAAAGGATTTGCTTTCTTTCTCTCGCCACTTTTCCTTCGCCTCAGCTAACCGTGCCCTAGCTCCCTTGTCTTCCTTGCTCCCTTCTCCTCGCTCGCACTCAGTTTCACGTTCCTCTTCCACCGACGACATGACGCGGAGCTCTGCGCCGCTGAACAGCAGTGTACTGCCGCCCTCTCGCATCCTGAGCGAGAGGCAGGCCGGGCTACCGTGCCGGTTCATGTCGGCGTCGACCGGCCGGGAGGTGGTCGTGCTGGGCGAGGGGCGCCCGGCGCTGCGCTACCTGGAGCGGTCAATATTCTCCCTTTCTTTTGCCATGGCGGGGCTAATCCCGCCGTTTTCCACTTTCTGAATGGATGTCCTAGAGTTCTACGGGCTCCAGATGGCGCACCTCACCCCCAACGCCATCATGACGCTGGCCATCTTCTCACACTTGTGCGAGATGTTCATCGGGGTGTGCCCATCCCTTCGGCTGTTTCGGTGGTTCTTCACCGTGCAGCCGGTATCGTCGCCGACGGAGGTCAGTGGCTGTTACTTCCAGCCGCGCGGGCAGGTGGCGAACTGCTACATCCCCTGCGTCCTGCGCAAGAAGTGGGACGACTGGAAGAGCGACTGGTTCTACACCGCCCTCCCCGACGAAGTACGCCTTTGACTCCCGAGCCGGCCGCCGGTGCAGGCGCCGAGCTAGCGGGCGATGACGGAGCTGGGGGACGCCTACGACGCCGTCCTAGACCGCTTGGCCGGGTTGTGAATTCTGGGGCTCACGGGTGCCATGGTGTTCGGTGACTACCTCCGCCGCCGGATCACGCCGCTCCGGCGACGAGCCCGGGGCGCTTGGGAGTACACCGGCCCCGAGAACCTCCTGAGGACCCACCAGGGCCGCAAGTGGGATTGGGACCCTGAGGACCTCAGGATGGTGGTCCAGCGGGTGCTAAACCTTAGCGCCGTGGAGTCGTCCCTCATCTCTCCGGGGATCCTCCCCCTCTACAGCGACCCGAAGCACGCCAACATTCTGGCCATCATGCAGACGGTCGGTGCCTCGGGGGATCAGAAGGGCAGTCGCTCTACCAACGCCAAGGGGAAGAGGAAGCAAGGGGAGACCCCCCTCCGTCTCCTCCCCATGTGGGCAGGGCGGAGCACACCGACAGCGGGCGCCTGGCGGGCGCTGCGCCGACGTCCTTGCCCGAGGCTGAGAGGAAGAGGAAGTGGCTCCACAAGATGGGGGAGACCGAACCATGCAGGGGGAGCCTCATCAAGCCCCCTGAGTGGTCTTTCAACCGCCCGTCCCGCAGGTACGATCTTGCGCCCGAGGCGGTCGATCCTTTATTCCCCCGGCCCCTTATTTTGCTTTTATCTGTTTTTTGTACCCCAGCGAGATCTTGTCCCGCGGCGCCTGGGGCGGTGACCCTTCCCGCCAATGCAAGGCTGGCCGACCCACAAGCGGCGGGGCCGAAGAAACGACGGCCGAGGAGGCGTGACAGTGGGAGGCCAACCGTCGGGAGGCCGAGGCACGCCTGTGGGAGGCCGAGGTGGCTCGGGCCCGCCAGGCTGAGGTGGCCGCTCGGGAGGCTGAGGCAGCCGCTTGGGCGGCCGAGGCGGCCATACAAGAGGCTGAGGCCGCCCTCGCGTGTGAGGACAAAGCGGCAACGCGAGTAGCCGAGGCCGCTACGCGGGAGGCCAAGGCCGCCAGCGCAAGGGAAGTCGAGGCAGCTGCCCGGGCTACCGAATTGGCCGCGCGAGAGGCCGTGGCGACCGCGGGGGCCACCAGCGACGGCGGGAAGGGGGCGCTCCCGAGGCCTGACGCTTCGGCGGAGGCCGAGGAGCATGCCTTCGGAGGAGGCCCCGAGGTCCACATGGCGACCGGGGAGCCGAGCCGAACTCCGTCACCGCGGGGGCGGCAGTCCCCCTTCTCCGTCACCACTCTGCTGAGTGTGGAGCCCCTCTTACAGGCCTTGACCATGGCCAATAACACTGTGTTGGACGGGCTGAGTGCCCAGATGCTGGCTCTACAGGGGGAGCGGACCGAGCTCAACGCAACGTGGGCGCGCGTCGTGGAAGGGCGGCGCTCGGTGGAGGCAAAGGTGGATGTCAGCCGCAGGGCGCATGGTCTACACCTCGCGGAGCTCGAGGCCCGCGGTGAGTCCCTAGGCGAGGTGGCTCGCTAGGTGGAGGAGAGGCAGATAGCCCTTGCCGCCTCCGCCGTCATGGATGAGGCACGGGCCGATCTTCGCCTCCAGTACGAGATCCATACGGCGGAGCTGGAGAAGAAGCTCGATGCTGCGCGCGGGGTGCTCGACGCCGCCGTAGCCCGGGAGCGGAGGGCGGCGGAGGCCGAGGAATCGACGCGCCAGCGCGAGGAGGCCTTGGGGGCCCACACCATGGCGCTGGAGAAGTGCACCGGCATGCTCGGGGAGAGGGCCTTGTGCCTACAGGCGGCTTAGGCTACCGTACGTCAGCGGGCCGGGGCCCTTGACCTGCGCGCTCGGGCGCTGGAGTAGTGCGCCCGTGCCCTGGACGAGCGGGAGTCAACGCTGGTGGCGCATGAGGCCATTGCCGTGGAGGTGGAGTCCGCACTCTGCCTCCGCGAAGACGTGGCCGCCGAGCGGAGGCGCGCCCTCAAGGAGGCCGAGGCCGTGGCGCGGCGGCTGGCGGAAGATCTGCGCCTCCGCTGAGGAGGCGTGGAGAGAGAGCGACGGGGGAATCGCTGAGCGCGAATCCGCCATCTCCCGTCGCGAGGCGGCGGCGCGCGGAATGAGGACTAACTCGCCAAGCACGAGGAGGCCGCCACGGCTTGCGAGCGCCGCCATCTGGAGAGTGCCCACGCCAAAAGGGCCATGCTGGAGCAGCACGCCTCTGAACTCGAGGCGCTGGGAAAGGAGCTGGTCGCGTCAGCACGCAGTGGTGGGGTGGCCGTGGGCCAGGACGACCAGGCTGCCCGCCTCGCTGCGACCGAGGGCGCAGTCGTCGAGCTGCAAAGTGCCCTAGACTCATCCACCGGGGAGCTCGAAGCCCTCCGGTTGGCGAACGAGGTGGGGCCTGGCATGCTGCGGGACGCTGTCGCCCGTCTAGACCGCGCGGGGCATTGTGCGGGCATATGGCGCGGCCGGCACCCCAAGTACGCCGCCAACCAGGGGGGTCTCGCCCACTGCCTCTCGGAGATGGCCGGGGACCTGGAGAAGCTCCCCGAGGAGATCGAGGAGACGGTGAAGTCTTCCTTGAGGGACCTTGGACGGGGGCGGTGGAGCTCGTGCTGGCGAGCTACCAGGCCCGCAACCCCGACTTCTCTTTGTAGGTGGCGTTCGAGGAGTTTCCCCCGGGACCAAGGCCGGCGTGCACGCCCAAGTCCGGGAGGCCGCCGACGAGATTGTCCACGGCTTCAAGGGGACTGCCCCTCGACTCGTCTTCGTGCTGGACTCCGATGAGGAGGACGATGGCAACGATGGTGGCGATGACGGCGACAGCGACGGCGAGGTGTGTGGCCCGAGCGCTTCGGGCTGAGCGGGTGGGGCCGACCCTCGGGCTGTCACGCACCTTTATCTTTTTATCTTTTCTTATTTTGCTTTAAGGCCTTCGGGCCACACTTGTATATACATTTCCTACTATTTTCCCTTTACCTGCAATGAACAAGTTTTTAATTCAATGTTAATTATGCTTTTTTGCTCGTGATAAGACTGGCCTGTCTTGTGATCCCACCGAGCTTGGCTTGAGCGGGGGCTCAGGCTCGGGCCTCAGCCTCAAGCAGCAAGGGTCGGTGCTAATGCCTTGGGGAGTTCCACATGTCGAGACTGGCTAGGCCGGGAACGCAGTGACCGAGGTTTAGTGGGGACCCGATTGTGGGCCATTACCAATCCCCCCAGAGTTCGCCGCGCCCCGAGGCACGGCTCAAGTTGCCGAGGGTAGGAACGAGCATGAACGAGCCAACTCAAGCCAAGATACCCGAGAGGGAAGAGACAACGCAGGCACAACTTTAAATAAAAATCAAGAAGGCTTGCTATTAAAGTATAGAAAGGAACACATATAAATATATATATAGTGGGAGCCCTCGGCCAATCCCGTATGCCCGAGGGGGCATGCGGGGTTGGCCCAAGCCCGAGGTACAACTCTCGACCTCCTTATAGGTAGAAGCGGCGAAGATGCTCAATGTTCCACGGGTTAGGCAGCTCTGTGCCGTCCTCCGTGGCCAGTCGAACCGAGCCTGGCCGAGGGACGCCGACCACTCTATATGGTCCCTCCCACATTGGTGAGAGCTTGCTCAATCCAGCACGCGTTTGGACGCTGCATAGGATGAGGTCATTGATGCTGAGTGATCGGGCCCGGACGTGGCGCTGATGGTAGCGCCGCAGGCTTTGCTGGTAGTGCGCGGCTGGGAGGGCCGCGCGCCGCTTTCGCTCTTCCAGGTAGTCAAGGTCGTCTCGGCGAAGCTGATCTTGATCAACCTCGCTGTACATGGTGGCTCGAGGGGACCTCAGGGTGAGCTCGGATGGGAGGACTGCCTCCGCGACGTAGACCAGGAAGAAAGGCGTTTCTCCTGTAGCTCGGCTTGGGGTGGTCCGGTTTGCCCAGAGCACCGCTGGTAACTCCTCGATCCAGGAGTCCCCATGTTTCTTGAGGACATTATAGGTCTTGGTCTTAAGGCCCTTGTGGATTTTTGCGTTGGCGCGCTCCAGTTGTGTTGGCACCCGGAAATCATACCGTCCAATGTAATTTGTGACCATCACATAATGTTGAATGAGTGGGATCCATACACGCATAAATAGCCACTCATATCTCAATGTGCCCATGATCACAAATTGACATCATTCGATATAAAATCCATAATGCCGAATAATGAGCAAAGGAGATATTGCTGGGACTCCGCATGCCAGTCAACTTCAGCCTGAGACATGCCCGTCAAACCACACGAAGGCGGCGACCAGATGTGTTACACATCTCAAGAGACTTGACTCAAAAAGCAAGAGCTCTACAACATCTCAAATGCTCAAAATTCATACTCGTGCTTAGCTAGTCCCCAGGAATGCGACTAGCCTCACACTTTCATCACAAGCAATTAATCAACATAGCAAGTGCCATAATAGGGTTAAAGTGCAGCGAGGTACATGACACATAATAGGGTCCGAGGTCCCAACATACAACACATAAATATAGTAGCGGAAGTCTCAGATAGAGCTCATAAGCAAAAGATAAAACCGGTGGTGCCACAACCCCACTAGGGCAAACCAACCGGGCAAGAGCCAAGCTGCAAGAGATCACTCATCACCCTTGCTGCCCTCAGCAGAGCAATGACCACACAAGAAGCATAACTCATAACCGGTATCCTCACCTGAAACAGCGGCGCCGGGTTAAGTACAAGATTGTACTCGCAAGTCTTACCCAAAATTATATATACATAAGGGAGAGAGAAGTATGCAAGCTTTCTAGCCTATAGTGGGTCTCTAGGTTCAACATTTGCATAAAGCTAATTTTATTGAGTAATTAATGAGTAAAATAAGCAAGGACGAGCAAATCTAGCATCATTTTAATTTATGGACAGCAAGTATATAATTCTGAAATGTATAAGCAAATGAGCCCAAACGGCGCTCTCATCATCAACCATGGACTACCAAAGTCCATACCAACATGGCACAACATGCCAACACCACCATCAAACATAATCCCATCCATAATAATCCATATTTGATGCTAACATAACTGACTAACACATCAAGCATTGTCCATAACCGAGGACGCGGCTATTCGAATAGATTATACTCTGATCAGAGGTGTACAACTGGACCCACACGAAATGAACAAAGATCAAATGCTACACACCCCGTCGAGTGCGGTACACAAATGATTCAAGCTCATTACATGCCCTTTCTTAGCCCCACCCCAACCACCTATACCACGCTGGGGTTCCCGACGACTCAGTCACGTGCGTGCGTGATGTGACCAAGGCGGGCGCGCCACGTGGGAGGCACCCTCGGCCAAACCTAGGCACCCGAGGCCCTCCAAAGGCTACCTGCCTCACGACTCTCCAGCGTGGTATAAATGATCACAGTAGAACTAGTAAGAACAAGCCGGTCCCAAATAAGGCATGTGGTAAGTACGTAGGGTGCTTGATTAGATGTCAAAATGTTCGGTCCTTAACGACCTAGACGGGGCTACTTGCATCAGGGGAAACCAACCTCCCATCATTGCCCTATCACCCGTCCAAGTCCAACATATTTCATCAACCATTATTTAGTGTAAGTGCTCAAGTTTTATGCCCAATAATGCAAGTTGTCTATATACCACAATTAATAGCACTGTCCATCCCTATAGTTCTATTAGCACTAAGCATGGCTAAGCATTAATGAATAAGACATCCCAAGTGATCCAAACCAGTGGCAATAGGGTATAAGGACAACAATATCACAAGAACTAAATGCATAGATAGGTTCTACCCATACACCATAAACCGACAATATTAATATCTAGGCAATGCATGCATATATATACGTATAGATTGCAACCAAATCATTTTTATAGAAAGCATAGGTTCTATATGCTTAGGTGCTTGCCTTGCTGCTGAGGGTAGTCACTATCCTCCTCTGGATATGGCTCGTTACTCTCCGGAATCTCCGAATCTATCGAAAAAAAGCAATATGCGAATAAGAGCCAAATAAACATGCACATGCAAAATGATCAATAAATTATGAAATAAATACAGTGGGTAGATCATATTTTAACTTGAATTTAGGTGAAAGAATCACCAGATTATCACTTATGGTTTGGGAGATATCAAAATGACAAGATCTCAGGTGCTGAAAATAGCAGTTATGTAAATATGAATGTTTCCTTTAGTACATTACGAGTAACATGCATTTCAAACCAAGATTTCATAATAATGATCACTTTTAGAGTAAAGTACATCACTCAAAGGTCCTAAGAAAAATTATTTCACAGCTATATGTGTTGTCATTATTTATATATGGGTTTTACAAGTTAAAATCATGGGAATGCTAATTAAACTTCTAAACAAGATTTAAGAGGTAGTTTTGCCAAAAACAACTTCACGACAGCAAAGAGTACTAAAATATAAGCTCAACAAAAATGGTTTCACAATTTTAGTTTTTACCAATAATTTCTTACGAATTTATTAAGAGCTAGACCACACAAGGGATACCTATAGCTATTTATATTTTTACTTGGAAAACCAGTACAAAAGTTGGTCAATTTTATTTTACAACATTGAAGAGCTCTATTTTATGAATCTATAGGAATTTGGTTCACTGAATTCGGAGTTCATATGAATTAGTTATAGATTTTTAAAGTTCATACCTCTTTCAGCTCAATAGCTAGCTCAGAAATCGATTTCTATTTTCACTCCCCTTTTCTCCAACTTCCACCGGACTTCGCTCACATGGCAGCAACCTGGACATAGGGTCGTGCGAGGCTAAGGCCTCGGGCTGATGGCAAGAGACTTAGCAAGGCCTCAGGCTGACGGCAAGAGACGTTGCCTAGGGCTGCTTCAACCGAAATCAAAAGAGATGAACTCGGGGTGAGTTGCAGCCACCTTCTAGCTGCAGCAATGGAGTGGACAACCTATAGAACGTTGCTATAGATGTTCAACATGGAGGGAATTCAAAAGAGGCACCATGGATGAAAAGGAAGCTCACCAAACGGAGGAAAACAAAATGCTGCTGCTGCAGCCCTGCAGGCTGAAACCACCACTCTCTTATTCCATCTCGATCTCTCTCAACTCTCCATGCATGTGCAAGATGTTGGGATGGATGGAAAGCTTGGATGATGGGGATTGTTGTGGTCTAACATGCAGGGATTGATCTTGGGCTATTGGATGGGATTTGGGGAGGAGAAGTGAGATGAGAGCTCAGCTTGAGGAAGAAAAGAAAGAACAAGTAGTGAAGATGAAAGGGGAGGAAGAAGAAGGGGTTTTCTCTGCCCCCCCCCTTAAGTCCTGAGGTGGGAGCACGCCCATGGGTGTGTTGTGGGGCTAAAGAGGCACCCAAGGTCAGTGACAAGTGGGCCCAAGTCGTGGCTGTCTTTGAGGGTGAGACAGGTGGGTGAAAAACTGAGTATAGATTCATTCTTGCAATTTCCAGGATTTATTTTCTTTTCCTCTCTTGGAAAATTCGATTTGACTAGGTAAAACTTGTTCAACAATTTAGGAATTTGGTGTGGTGATAGGTGTTGGTTTATAGGTTCCATTTTTCAAAGTTTCACACATAAATTCCAAGTATTTTAAATCTGGTGAAAAGATGAAATTGGTTAGGCTGAAAGTTATATTGAAATTTCAGGAGGTCAAAACGGAGAGCTAAAATTCCACAAAATTTATTTTTGTTGGTGATAAATAAACTAGTATTTGAATAAATTATTAAACATGTATACTTCTGTTCAAGTTATTGTTAAAATAGAAGTGGTTTCAATTTTACCGATTAGAGTTAATTTTGTTATCGCATATGATCAATTTGCAATATAGTAAATATGCAATCTAAAGGACAACAATTGCACTTCTAAATACCTGGTTATGAGCCTAGGGCTGTTACAACTTGACCATTGCTTCTGGGGTGGGCGGGGGAGGCAAAACAGAGCTTAATGCCCATGTCATCGCAGTAGTCTCCAAACAGTTCACTGGTGAACTAGGTGCCGTTGTCCATAATGATACGGTTGGGCACCCCGAACCGGGCAGTGATGCCCTTGATAAACTTGAGGGCCTAGTGCTTGTCGATCTTCATGACCGGGTAAGCCTCGGGCCACTTGGTAAACTTGTCGATGGCGACATACAGGTACTCGTACCCGCTTGGGGCCTCCCTGAAGGGACCCAGGATGTCCAGCCCCTAGACCGCAAACGGCCATGAAAGTGGAATGGTCTGCAGGGCCTGAGCTGGCTGATGCGTCTGCTTGGCATGGAACTGGCACGCCCTGCATCGCCGGACCAGGTCGACTGTGTCATGGAGCGCCATTGGCCAGTAGAAACCCTGATGAAAGGCCTTGCCAACCAAGGTGCGCGAGGCGGAGTGAGCTCCGCACTCGCCTTCATGGACATTGGCGAGAAGCTCGATGCCCTGGTCCCGAGGGATGCATTTCAGGAGGACCCCATTGGCTCCGCGTCGATAGAGGGTCCCCTCTACTAGCACGTAGCGCTTGGAGACGCGAGTGACGCCCTCGCTCCCTTCGCGATTCTTGGGTAGAGTCTTATCTTTGAGGAACACTTAGATCTCAGTCATCCAGGCGATCTGTCTTGGGGGGTCTGGCCCGATCCCCTTGGGCCTCGAGGCCTAGACTCCGACGGGCCTCGGGGGTGGCGTGGCAGCATCCGGCTCCCCCAGGGGATCGGGACGTACCGACGATTGGGCAAGCCTTTTCTCAAAGGTACCCGGCGAGGCCGGGGTCCGCGAGGAGGCGAGCCTTGAGAGCTCATCGGCAAGCGCGTTGTCCCGTCTGGGCACGTGCCGAAACTCTAACCCGTCAAAATGGCGCTTCATACGTCGCACCTCGGGGACGTAGGCCTCCATTTGCGGGTCGGAGCACCGGTACTCCTTGGAGACCTGGTTTAAGACTAGCTAAGAATCGCCTAACACCAGGAGGTGGCGGACCCCCATTCCGGCCGCCGCTCCGAGTCCTGCAAGGAGTCCCTCGTACTCTGCCATGTTGTTGGTTGCCTGGAAATCTAGGCGAACCAGGTATCTGAGGACGTCTTTGCTTGGTGAGGCGGCGCCCTGGAGGGTGAGGGAGCCGTCAAACTGCATCACCCAATGGGTGGTGTGAGGCTGTCACGAGGGGCCTGCCTCGGCCTCGGGGGCGGAGAGCCCGAGGTCGGATTCGGGAGTCGGGGTCCACTCGGCCACGAAGTCGGCGAGGGCCTGACTCTTGATCGTGTGGCGTGGCTCAAAGTGTAGATTGAACTCAGAGAGTTCAATTGCCCACTTCACCACCTGTCCGGTACCTTCTCGGTTGGGTAAGATCTGGTCGAGGGGGTAGGACATGACCACGGTGACCCGATGCGCCTGGAAGTAATGGCGCAGCTTCCTCGAAGCCATAAGGATTGCATAAAGCTTTTTCTGGGCTTGAGGGTATCGGGTTTTGGTGTCCCGCAGCGCCTCACTAACGAAGTAGACGGGCCGCTGCACCAGTCGGCGGGGCCTAGCCTCTTCGTTGAGGGCACTGTCCTTGGGATGCCCATTGCTAGAAGGGCGGGGCCCACTCGGCCTCTGCACCGGTGACCTTGGGGTTGGAGGACGTCGGGCCGCTTGTTCCCCCAGTGGCCTCGGGGCCTCCTTAGGGGTCGGGGGCACTCAGCACCGTCTGATGAGCGGGCAGAGGGCCACATCTGGTCGTTAGGGGCCTTAGGCCGCCGTCCAACTCGGGGGCCTCTCCTCTCTTCTCTGGCTTGGGTCTGTCCGACGCAGGGTGGGGGGCGTGGGCTAAGGACTTCCCTCATCGCGCTCCACAACCAACGCTGCGCTAACTACCTGCGAGGTCGCCGCTAAGTAAAGCAGCAGCGGCTCCTCGGGCTCCGCGGCCACCAGGACCGGGGGAGAGCTGAGGTAAATCTTCAACTGGGTGAGGGCTTGCTCAGCCTCCTCTTCCAGGCAAACAGCCCAGAGCGCTTAAGGAGCTTAAATAGGGGCAGCGCCTTCTCTCCCAGCCTTGATATGAATCGGCTTAGGGCGGCCATGCATCCTATGACACATTGCATATCCTTAAGCTTGTTGGGGGCGCATCCGCTCTATTGCTCGTATGTTCTCGGGATTGGCCTCTATGCCTCGGGCCGAGACCAAGAACCCGAGAAGCTTGCCCGCGGGCACACCGAACACACACTTTTCGGGGTTTAGTTTCATGCGCGTAGAGCGGAGACTCTTGAAGGTCTCCGCCAAATCCGAGAGCAAGGTCACTTGGTTGCGCGTTTTCACAACCAAGTCATTGACATATGCCTCAACATTACGCCCTATCTGACTACCCAAAGAAATGCGAGTAGTATGTTGAAAAGTAGGACCTGCATTTATTAATCCAAAAGGTATGGTTGTATAACAATAAGTGCCTACAGGAGTAATGAATGCAGTTTTTTCCTCATCCTCCCTAGCCATGCGAATATGATGATATCCTGAGTATGCATCTAGAAAACACAAAAGGTCGCACCCTGCAGTGGAGTCGACAATTTGATCTATGTGTGGCAAGGGATAAGGATCCTTAGGACATGCCTTGTTGAGGTCGGTGTAGTCGATGCACATCCGGAGCTTGCCGTTTGCCTTAGGGACGACGACTGGGCTCGTGAGCCACTCCGGATGGATGACCTCTTGGATGAATCCGGCCTCCAGGAGCCGCACCACCTCTTCACGGATGAAGGCTTGGTGCTCCGGGGCCTGCCGCCGCACCTTCTGTCGGACAGGCCTTGCGTCCGGCCGCACGGCGAGACGGTGCTCGATCACCTCCCTGGGGACCCCGGGCATATCCGCCGGTCTCCACGCTAAAACATCGGCGTTTGGCCACAGGAAGGAGACGAGCGCGTCTTCCTATTTGCCGTCCAAGTGACCACCAATCTTGGTGGTCTTGGACGGGTCATCGCGCAACGCGACCTCCTTCACAGGAACCTCGTCGCTTGAGGCTGTCCATTGCCTCGGGGCACGCGAGGTGGAGGCATCGGGCCTCTCGTCGCCGCCCGCGGGCTTGGACACCGTGGCGAGGTTGTTCACGCGCTGCTCCATGCAAGCCAGCGCGATCTTGAGGTCGCCATGGATGGTGATGGGGCCACTGGGCCCGGCATCTTCATCTGGAGGTAGGCATAGTTGATTGCCGCCATTAACTTCACCAACGCGGGCCTTCCTAGGACTGTGTTGTAGGGTAGATTGAGATCCGCCACATCGAAGTCCAGCCGCTCGGTGCGAAAGTTGGTGGGGCCACCAAAAGTGACCGGGAGGTCGATGTGACCTAACGGCCACGTGTGCCCCGGCGTCACGCCGATGATCGGCAGGGACGGCCGAAGCTTCATCCCCAAGGCCTTGATGATGTCGAAGGCTGCGGGGGACAGGATGTTGAGGGCTGCGCCGCCGTCTATCAGGACATGCCTCAACTTGACGTTGTAAATGGTGGGGGAGACCACCATCGCGAGCTGCCCTCCCCGGGCAACGCATGGCGGGTGGTTGGTCTGGTCAAAAGTAAGGGTGACCTCTGACCAGCGCGCTCGCCGCGTCGCCTCATGGGTGGGGACAGCGGCCAGAAGCTCAAGCTTCATGGCCTTGAAGCTGCGACGGGAAGCGTGAACACATGACCCCCCGTCGACGGTGGCAATGGTGGCCTTGGGCTCCTAGAAGCCCAAGTCCTCGTCGTCGTCATTAGCATCCTCGGCGGGGGCCTTCTACTTGGCCTCACTTCGCTGGTTGCTGGTAGAGGTCGCCGGGGCCTTGCCCTCGTGGCATCCATGCACCTTCTCCTCCTCCCACTTCCTCACCCGCTCGGCCAAGTTCTTGACTGCACGGCAGTCGACGAGGTCATGGAGGAAGGAGTTGTGCACCGAGCACCACCTGCCTGCCGGGCGCTTTCTACTGGGAGCACCGACCTCGTTCTCTTTGTCGCCCGTGGGCCTCCCCTTGCGTGGGGCCCATGAGGCGCCCTCGACGGCAAGGATGTGACCCTTGTCGTCGGAACGGGCCGACCTTTTCTTCCTCCTCCTTTGCCGCCGCCCAGAGTGGGCAGCGGACTCGGGGGCAGCCGCAGCCGCCGCTCCAGAGCCAGAGGAGTTTCAGGTCCAGGCTTTCTCCTTTCGAGCCACACGGTGCCGCACGCCCCCCTTGAATGTATAGATGACCGCATGTGCAGGGATGTAGGGGATGGTGTTGCGGACTTGGCAGAAATGCTGGATGTATGAACGGAGAGACTCATCGTCCCTCCGCTGCACCGCGTGCAAGTCTGCTTCTTCTCCTGTGCGTGGATATGTGCCCAGAAAGTTCGTGGTGAACTGCTGGCATAAATCCTCCCAGGAGTGGACCGACGCGGGTGGCAGGTTCATCAGCCAACCATGCGCCTGGCCTTTCAGGGCCATGGGAAAGGAATTCGCCATGACCCTGTCGTCACCCCCCGCGGCCTCTATCCCAGTCGTATAGATCTGGAGGAACTCAGCGGGGTTGACGCTGCCGTCCTATTTCTCGGTGTTGCTATGCCAGAACCTCACGGGCCATCGGACATTCCGAAGACTCGCCACGAAGGCTCGACAGCCGGCACCACTGATTGGGGACACGGGGGGCCTGCCCTCATGGCTAGATTCGGGCGGCGCTCCAGAGGAGGAAGCGCCTTCCCCCGCATGGGCGGCGCGACGCTCGTCGCGCAGACGCCCGATATCGAGCCAGGCATCCGACCCCCCATGCATGCTCTCGTGACGCCCGCGGCTGGTTGAGGACGTCGATGAGGAGGTTGTGGACGAGCGACGGGTGTTGGTCGCCGCTCGCCGAGCTCTCCGTCTTGACGACGAAGAGCCGGCGGTGGCAGCGCCCGACGTCCCGGCGGTGGACGACCGCCCGCCGGTGCCTAGGTGCTGCTGCGCCGTCATGACCAAGTCGACCACGTCATCTAGCCAGCGCTGGACTGGGGTCTCCGGATCGGGGACGATGGGCGGGTGGTGCAGGAGCGCACCCGCAGCCTGGAGCGCGCCCTGCGGCATGCCGTCGTCACCATAGGTGAGGCGGCGACGTACTCCGCCATGTCGTCCCTTTTCGCCACCAAATATAGGCGAAGACGCGGATCCCTCTGGTTCCTGAAGCGCCTTCCCCCGCCTAGGGCTTCGGCGGGCGGGAGGCGATGGAGTGCGCGCTTGGTGACGAGGATTCGGCTCCCCGTCGTCATCGCTGGCACTTGGAGTGGGGTTGTATGCCACCGCCTCTTCAGCCATAGGGCTTACTCAGCGAGACTTGGTGCATACGAAAGAGAGTGTGGAGTCAGAGAAACACACGCGCGCCCCCTACCTGGCGCGCCAGCTGATGGGGTGTTAATGGATGATTTCTTTGTTTATGGAAAAACCTTTGATCAATGCTTAGAGAATCTAGATAGAGTCTTGCAGAGATGTCAGCAGAAGGACGTGGTGCTTAATTGGGAGAAGTGCCATTTTATGGTCTGCGAGGAAATAGTCTTAGGAAACCTTGTGTTCGAAAGGGGGATAGAGGTGGGCAGAGCTAAAGTAGAAGCTATAGAGAAGGTTCCACCTCCCATTAGTGTAAAGGGAGTCCGTAGCTTTCTAGATCATGCAGGGTTCTACAGGCGCTTTATAAAAGATTTTTCTCAAATTGCTAGACACTGACATGCTTGTTAGTTAAAGATACCCTTTGAATTTAATGATGAGTGCTTGAAATCCTTTTTGAAATAATGTGTGATGCTAGTGACTATGCCATTGGGGCCATTCTTGGCCAAACCAAGGATAAGAAACATCATGCAATTGCTTATGCTAGCAAAACGATGACTGGAGCTCAGCTTAATTACACTACCACTGAAAAAGAACTCCTGGCAGTTGTCTTTGCTTTTGACAAGTTTAGATCTTATCTTGTGGGTGCAAATGTAATTGTTTACACTGATCATGTCGTTTTAAAATACCTGCTCACTAAGAAAGATGCTAAACCCCGCTTAATAAGATGGATCCTTCTACTCCAAAAGTTTGATCTTGAGATCAAAGATAAAATAGGGAGTAGAAAGCTCTGTAGCAGATCATTTGTCGCGCATGCATTTCCCTAACGCACAGGAACTGCCAATAAATGACTTCCTATGGGATGGTATGCTGCTAAAGGTAACAACCTCCAACCCTTGGTATACAAATATTGTGAACTTTATGGTTTTGTAGGATATGTACTACAAGGAGAAAACAAGAAGAAGCTCATCTATAGAGTATGTGGGATGATCTATACCTGTACGGAGTATGTGCTAATGGCCTGTTGAGAAGGTGCGTACCAACAACCGAATGCACAAGGATCATAGAAAGATATCATGCTGCATCGTATATAGGACACTAATGGAGTGTTAGCTCCTCAACAGGGGACAGAGAGGGCCCCCCTTCGTGAGTTCGGCTTGGGGCGCACGGTGAAACTCCTTCCTCCCCTAATCCAACCAGAGAGTGAGAGAAAGTGACAGGGACACAAGTGTTTATACAGGTTCGGACCGCTGGGAAGCATAACACCCTACTCCTGTGTGTGCTGGATATGCGACTGGAAAATCAAGGAATACAAGTGTTTGCTCTCCCCTTCTCCCCTGTCTATCTGCTTTTTTTTTATCCCCCCTTTTACTCAAGCTTGTGTCTCCTTTTATATGTCAAGGGGCTACCACATGGGCCAAAAGGCTACCTAAGACTGAAGGAAAACATTCTTTTACATTTAATGGCTGTCTTGTTGCTTGACTCGGAAGCCACACGCACAGACGCTGCAGCAGGGCCTTCATCCGGTCAGGCGGCTGACACGGGAGACTCCCGTGTCAAACTCCATTAAATGGATGAAGACTTCCGTGTTCCGTTCGCATCGAAAAACAGAAACCATCTGGCCGAAGCTGGCATACCAACTCCGGCTGAGGGATGAGAGGAAAAAGACTCTCATCATTCTAATGGGACGGGGTAAGGCGCGCCGTGCGCCACCCGACGTGCGGGCAGCGCGCAGGCGCCCTGCCGCCATCTCCTTCGTGATCTAGCTGGTCTACGACTGGTCATAGACTGGCCATGCACGCGCCATGCTGCATTAAATACGACGTGGTGCGCTCACATGAGCCGCCATTAATGCGGTTAGGTGAGTTCTAGCTACGTTCACCTAACCTAGCATATGCGGCGCTAGCGCAAAGGGGGTCGGTGCGTTCCGACCCTCGGGGAAGGTCTGGGTGCGGCCCGACCTTCAGGGGGACTAGGGAGGGCAGCCGCCACATCACCCTTGGGCCCGACCCCTATAGGGGAAGTGCCACATGGGTGCAGGGGGCCGCCCTGCCCTCTAGTCTTGGTAACCCCGAGCGCGTCTCACCGACAGACACTATTGTGTATTTCGTACGGAGGCAAAAATCTAGCAATGTTGATTCTTCCGGCCCACAATGTATGACGATACAAAAGAATTCATCCGGAAGTGTTGGAAATGCTAGAAGAATGGAGGCATCACTGCTAGGGATGCTGTGCCCTAACATACAACCTTCAACTGGAGTTATTTGATGGATAGGGCATTGACTTCGTGGGACTTTTCCCAAAGTCCTACGATTTGTGAGTACATCCTGGTGCTTGTTGACTATGTGTCCAAATGGGTAGAAGCGATGCCCTTGTTGATGGCCACTAAAGACCATTTTTAGGCCATCAATACCTACAGAAAGTTATACAAAGACAACATAGGGGTAGGGTTTATTTCTAACAAATTCCACAAGTGTTGGTGTATATTTGGATGCAGGTGACAAACTACCAAAGTTGGAAAGAAATACACAAGTAACAGGGGAAAGATTACATTCCTATCCAAGCCCATGGAGTCTTGAGCCTACAAACCCAAGAAAATCACATCCAAATGGGCCAACTCCCGAAGAAACATTACAAGGAATTGCTTGCCAGGGCATAGGAGAAAACCAAGGGCCATATGGGCCAACAAGGGGTTGGGTTGGCCGACCCAGGAAAGGCCCCAATCAGCCCCATTTTTCACGTGCACATTGTTACCAACTTGCTATGACGGTTGTGACTGTTTCCCGTGCAACTACCTACTTCAAGAGGACACTTGGCAACAGGAGAAGAAAGATGCTCTTAGGATACTTTGGATGAACCTCACATCTCCTCCTATAAATACCGCCTCCTCCCTCATTCATAACACACTAAGACATGAGCTGAATTATAAGAGGCTCTTTGTATTCTTTTATGTATACTTAGAATAAGGAAGAGGGTGAGGAAGAAAGAGTTGGAGGAGTTCTGGAGTTGTCGGTATCTCTCTCTATTCTTTTGTACCTTACAATTACTTTACTCTAGTTGAGTATTTGAGATTTATCTTGTGTGGTATATTTCTTAGTTAGTTCCTATTAGCAAATTGGAATATTGTCATTAGAAATAGTGTTACGTTAGTGTTTGATCAACATTAGAGTAGTATTTAATAGTGTAGATGTGGTGTCTATATTGTTGAATACCAGTGTTTGTTGCGTATCCCACGGTATGTTAGAGGTTGGTGTAGAGGTGGTGATAGCCCTCGAGATCACCGTAGTCCTCCCTGTGCGAGTACGGAGTAGAGAGCATTCTGGTAGCAGTGAGCAAGCCAACGCCTGAAGTATTGCAATAGGATTAGAGTTAAGCTTACTTAAGGACCCTGTGCCACACTAGAAAATCCTCTCTTCCCTTTGGCCTACATTATCCTGTGTCCTTGGATGAACCTGAATAAGAGGTAAGCACACACGTTCCCAGTGAAAATTCGATACCTTGAAATACTCTTTGGTGAAGTGCTACCACGGTATCTCCGTGCGCTTGCGAATTTTATCTGTGAACGTTAAGAAATACCAACAAGCATTTCTGGCGCTGTTGCCGGGGAACGGTTGCTGTTTATCTCTGAACCTTGTTCATCCTCGTATCTTTTTAGTTTTCTTTCTTTTTACCTTTACCCCTGCTACCCTTAGAGAAGTTTCCTGGAAACACTTCTTTATCATGGAGCAATAGTCTATCTTTGGATTGTCTGCTTCCTCGGGCGAATTCTATGAGCTGCCTCTGTCATTAGAGCCCATCTTATCCACCAGCTATGAATTTTGCCCTAGCTTTATAGCCATGGTTCGGGAACGATCCTTCTCGGGACTTGACCAAGAAAACCCATACCACTACGTATGAGAGTTCGAGCAACTATGTTCATGTCTCATGATCCGAGGCATGACACAGGAGACCATCCGGTGGAAGTTGTTTCCCTTTTCTCTGTTAGAGAGAGCGAAGCAATGGTACACCTTTACCGTCGGGAGCGCACGCGGTGATTGGAGTAAATTGCGAGACAGATTTTGTCTTGCCTTTTTTCTCTATCTCGTGTCAAATCCTTGCGAGTAGAAATTCTTAGCTTTCGGCAGCGTGAGAAGGAGTCATTAGGAGCAGCGTGGGCCAGATTTATCTTTCTAGTACAATCTGGCCCTAACTTGTCGATACCCGAGCATGTATTATTGCAACATTTTCATGCGTGTCTAGATAAGGAGTCTGCCCTTTACCTCAACATTACTGCCGGAGGTTCGTTCGCACACAAAACCCTATCCGAAGCGAAGGAAATCCTGGATCGCATCCGGGAGAATACTTCATGGAGAATTTTTTTGAACCACCCCAGGAGGAACCTATGTCAAAACCCGAATAGCCTTCTATAGTTGAATTCGAACCACAAACTTCCACATCCGTAGATTCAACTCTAGAGCCCTCACCCGAACTAGGAACATCGAAGGGAGATGAAATTCAACCTTCGAAGTTCCCTTCCCAATTCGAGGATGTTCCATGTAGCAACCATCGAAACATCTCTAAATTTTTTGATGCCTGACTAGGGAAGGAACCTCCTTCTGTCCATGTCTCTCAATTTAGAAATCATTTGACAGAACCTTCCCTTAGAACTATGGTATCTCCTTATCCTCTCGATCCTCCCAACAAAGCAATTCTCATGGAGGCCATGAAGGTGGAGTGGTCGGAGGAAGTGATATGCTCTTCCGAAGTAATTCGGATTGTTTCACCTTTTATGACCATATTTTGTTCTATAAGGGGAACCATTGGAGAAGCCCTTCATAACCTCACAATTGGGGCTAGTATCATATCCAAGTTCTCTGTGGACACCCTTTTGAGCAGCATGCCCCTAGTCCCAACGAACAAACTTTTCACAAGTCCTTCAGGACTTATATTTGAGTTTCGTGGGATTGCGAGGGTTGTGCCAATTCAAATAGACAAAATCAGGGTCTGCCTAGATTTCCACATCTTTCCTACCCTCGATTTTGATCTTCTCATAGGCTTCCCCCGAAAACAACTTCTCTAAGAAGGTGGATATCAAGGGAGCCTCAAAGAAAAGCTTGGAAAAAATGCTTTTGCTACTCATAGCTTTTGCCTAGAAACATCAAGGGCAAAGCTTCATCTCAAGCATGAGCCGTTCGAGGAGGTGATGTTTGTATCTTCGTTCGTTTCATCTGAACCTACTGTCATCTTCATGAAACCGAATGACCTTCATCGCCCTCGATCGAGCCTAAGCCTTGTCCCTTTGGCCCTCAGAACATTGTTCTTGTTAATCATCAAGAAATAACCCCGATCTTGCACGATGCATCCCTTGGGAAGGAGAACCTTCAGGCCATGGACAAGCTTGAGACATCGACTCTGGAGGACGAGAGAAAACATTCCACAAATGAGCATGAAAGTTTATCTTTCAAAATTTCCTAGGATTCATGCTCGCATAAGGAATCCCCAGAGTCCTGTCCGATTAGCGCCGCTTCCTTGTGCGAGGACCACAATCACCTTACGGTTTGCAGTTCTAACATGTTTCGAAGGGTGGTTGTGGATGCTTATGTTTATCTTAAATATCGCAAATCTCGTATTTGTCTGTGGCACTAATCTGGCAGCGTGATGTCTCCATGGTCGAGCTTGTGACCATAAACAAAGCATTGCCGGGAGGTTGCCCGGATTATCATGGAAAGTTTCCTTTCTAATAAAAATAGGAACCAATTTTTAGGATAGTGTGCACCTTCGGGTATTCCTAGTTGCTAACCATCACTGGTTGAGATTAAGAACGAGGGTCATGCGATGCCTAAAAACACGGGAGCTACATCAACTGTACACTCTGGTGATCCTTGGTGATGGAACACACTCTATTGGAGACTCCAACATCATACACTTGGTTTTTGATGTCTTGGGATACAAAAGTCCAAGTGGGGGGGGGNGGGGGAAGGTCGACGAGCTTGTCACGACGAGTTCCATCAACCAAGGCCATCTTGGTTTAAAGTTGGTGTTAGTCCTACCTTGCTAAAAAAAAGGGAAAAGAGAGAGATGAAAAAAAAAGAAGAGAGAGAGAGAAGAACACAAGCTCCACATGGATCAAAGACCACATTATGTGCGTGTCATCAGGCTGTGGCACTAGATCTTGGAAAATACCATTTTTGCAGCGTATCCATGTGGCGGTAAGTGCTGGAGGTAAGTGCACTCAAGTATATGAAAGGCAGCAAAAGGTTCACCACTTCTTTTACTCATACTTATCTCCTTTTGAGTCTGGCTTGATCATACATGGTTATGCTTCCTTTGACTATTTTTGTATGCTCTGGTTTGGGTGTTTTCGTGAGACATCCATAGGCTTTTTAAATTAAGCATGGTGCTTGGGTTAAAATAGTCTGCTTTAATCAAATTAGACATGGAGTCGAGTTTGATTAATGAACTCTCAGAGTTAATATGTTCATGGACATTGGATGTATATCTTTTGTGGTCTAACCCCTACAGGAAAGTTTTTAAATTGGCGGGTGAGTCCTCACGTTCAATTCACACTGGAGGTAAGTTAGAGCCTGAGAAACAAATCAATAAATTGCTAACATGCAAAGGAGGAACACACCACCTTTCAAGGTGCACGGTGAGTATACTGCCAAATGCTCCTTTCCTATGTCCATGCAATTTTACCTCAGCCTGGTATGAGTTTTGTTGAAGATAAAATAATTGGTGAACAATAAATTTTGAAAAAAAAAGTTTTCAGAATAAAAGAATTCTCTCGAAAAAAATGAAAAAAATAAAATGATGGCAAACTTGTGGGATCCACGCTTCTTAAGTTTTGAATCCAATTTCTCTTTAGCGTGGATGTGAACAGCTAATCTTGAGGCGACAATAAAATCTCTCCAACCTTTATAGTCCCTCGGGTATTCGTTGTCCACTAATCTTTCGTAGGGGGTAAGATGACAACCAAGGAGCAGCGTACTATAACTCCAACATTCATATAACGGTCCTTGGTCAAAAAGATGCACAAGGAACCAAGCAGGACAAATGCAAAACTTTGTTGCATTCAATCCTAATTCTTGCATTCGGTTCTAAGCTTGGTGAGACCTATCTGGTAAGAATTCCACACACCTTGTGCATCCTCGCCTCATATCTCCACCTTGCTGAGTTACCCATCACCTCCATTATTGCCATGATAAAAAAATAATAAATAGTAATAAATTTAGGCACTTCATGCGCCTAGAGTTATTTGAATAAAGTTTGGCTCACTGGTATATCACCCCAGTGGAAGCCCTCTTTGCTTTCTATGTTTTTGTTGAATAAAGTCCAAGTACAAAATAAGTGCGGGGGGAATCTTTTTCGAAACTTATGACGTGCAACAAATGCAAGTTGACACGCCAACATGAAGAACAGAACCACATGAGCGATCATGAGCAAAATCTGCCAGAGCAGAGGATAGAGGGGTTCAGCCAAACCCATGGTTCGGCTGACTCATCTTTGCCCCTACTCCCTTCCACTTCGTCGTGTGGTCAAGTTTGTGCGTCTCCTTCCTTATCCTCCCCTGTTTGTGAGTCAAACCTGCATGAAAAATTCAAATAAAATTTAGTTTGACTCCAAATTAAAAACAATGCTTCTCAACAAATGAAAATTTCCTATGGTTGGCATGTATACTCCTTATTCTTTGCTAACACTTGTTACTTGTGAACATATATCTATCATAGGAACCCTTGCTAATCTAAGTAATTGATATTTGTGATATGGAGATGACAAAAGAAATTCCTGTCTAACTGTCATGATACTTGGGATTTTATCTTTGCGAAAATTTATTTCTTTGAGCAATACTCCTCATTGACTATGTGATTACCTACCAAGGCCAAATATGATTCATATTGCAAACCTTATATTTTGGCTGCTTGACATTACATTGAGCTTTGTCAAAATATTGTGACCCGTGTGAGATGCTTTCCATACTTTCATGATCAAGATCACGTACACTTCACATAACCATCTGCTAAACTTCTACACTGGAAGTTAGCATTCATATCATCCACAGAATAAATACTCCATGTTATTTATGCCTCTTTCTCCAAAGTTCATTCAAAAAGAAAAGGGAGGCATGACTATGCAAAAGAAGAAAACAAAAAAATTAAAGTCTTGCTCATACAAGTATAAAGCATAATAAAAAAAAGAAGAAGAAAAAAAGAAAGGTAGCCATGCCATCCCTCAAGTTTCAAAAGAAGGAGAAAGAGGTGTACAAAAGGAGTTATCATTTTCCTTTTTTCATCCGCAACCATACACATGCACTCTTGATCAAAAAGTATGATTTGCTATCTCCTTGGGTTCGGTCTTTTGGCTTGGCAAGATATGTGATGCAGGTACGCACCGATTGATCCCTACCAAGCTCTACATATAAAGCCTTTTAGAATAGGGACAATTCGCAATACATGCCATGATGAGGATCCAAAATCAAAATGAGTGATTCGAGGGAGAGTCATTTGAGGAGTATAGCTATATTTTGAAAATGTATAAAAAACCCAAGTGTTTGACAGGAGGAACAGGAACGACTTGAGTCACGACCATTCCATTTATCAAATACCCAAGATGGTAAGATAGACACTTCAAAAGTTCGAAGGTATAGGTATGGCTTAGAATAGATTGTATACTAGCATCATACCTTGAAAAGTTTTATTCCACAATAATCCTTAACCTTTACTCGGGATGAGTAAAGAGCTAAGTGTGGGGGTTTGTTGACGGCCACTAAAGACCATTTTTAGGCCGTCAATACCTGTAGAAAGTTAGACAAAGAAAACATCCAACATAGTGGTAGGGTTTATTTCTAACAAATTCCACAAGTGTTGGTGTATATTTGGATACAGGTGACAAACTACCAAAGTTGGAAAGAAATACACATGTAAGAGGAGAAAGATTACATTCCTATCCAAGCCCATGGAGTCTTGAGCCCACAAACCCAAGAAAATCACATCCAAATAGGCCAACTCCCAAAGAAACATTACAAGGAATTACTTGCCAGGCATAGGAGAAAACCCAGGGCCATATGGGCCAACAAGGGTCAGCCGAACCAGGAATAGCCCTAATCGGCCCTATTTTTCACGTGCACATTGTTACCAACTTGCTATGACAGTTGTGACCGTTTCCCATGCAACTACCGACTTCAAGAGGACACTTGGCAAGAGAAGAAAGATGCTCTTAGGATACTTTGGATGAACCTCACATCTCCTCCTATAAATACCCCATCCTCCCTCATTTACAACACACCAAGATTTGAGCGCAAATATAGAGTTTCAAACTTAGCATAATCTGAAATTTAAACACAAATAAACAGTATAAGCACAACCCGTGCTCTCATCACTATCCATGGACAACCATTGTCCAACTATGGCTTATCAATATATCCATCACATATCCAAGCCTAACCAACCTATTTAATCCGGTTTGATGCTAACATGAGTGAGCTAGCACATCAAGCGATCGTCCTGTAACCGTGGACACGGCTATTTAAATAGTTTTACTCTGATCAGAGGGGTACATCTTCACCCACACGAAATGAACAAGAATCAAATGCTTTCACCACCACACAGGTGTGACTCACAGGTGACACAAGCTCATAACATGCCCTTTTCTAGTCCCACCCTAATCACCTAAACTCCGCCTAGGCCCCCGATGACTTAGCCACGTGCGTGTGTGATGTGGCTAAGGCGGGCTCACCATCGTGGGAGAAACCCCCTGCCAAAACCAGGCACACCCGGGGCAACTCCAAAGGAACAACCATCCTCACGATTGACCAGCGTAGCGTAGATGATTACAGTGCAACGTAGTACTAAGTCAAGCCGTCCCATACCGGCGTGTGGTAGTACGTAAGGTGCTTGAATAGAGGTCAACATGTTAGGTCCTTAACAACCCAGACGAGGCTACTTGCATCAGGGAAAACCACCATCCCTTCATCGCCCTATCACTCGTCCAAGTTAAGCATATTGTCCAGATGAACCATTTAGTGAAAGTAGTCAAGTTTTATGCCCATAAATCGCAAATAGTGAATAAGTTCATTCAATAGCTCCATCCATCAATTTTGAACACTATTGGATCTAAGCATGGCTAAGCATCGGTTAAACAAGTAAAACATTCCCAAATATTTCTATCCCAAGGTTACAAAGATAAATGGCATCAACGAAACAAGGAAGGATATGCAGCAATCAGGTATAACCAAACTAACCATTATTGATAAGTTTGTAGTAAATCAACACATGCGTATATATCATTTGGCAACCAAACTATTTTAGCAAAATAGGGATTCTATATGCTTAGATGCTTGCCTGTCTGCTGCGAGAAAATTGCACTCCAATTCAGATCCTTGTTCCACGTACTCCGGAACGTCTGAATCTATCGCGAAGAAGCAATAATGCAAATAAGATTCAAATAAACATGCATATGCAACATGCTCTATCAATCATGGCCTAAAAACAGTAAGTAGAAAGTTTAATAAAATTATTTGAGAAGAAAGAATCATATCATTTACATTTATGGTTTGAAAGCTATGAAAATAGCAAGTCATAGACTTTGAAAATGGCATTTTTATAATTAAATATGAACTACCCTAAGTCATAACATATTCTATCATTTTCTAGTTATATTTTATAAATACTATCATTTTTAATTCAAAGAGAATAACTTACTAGTTATAACAAAACTTAGTTCACTACATTTAGAGTTAAAATGATTTAGCTATGAATTTTACAAATTCAACAAAAGAGAAAAGGATATTTGTTTAAATTGGTTTTAGTGAGGTAGTTTTGACAAATTCCTTTTATCCAAAACAAAAGGTGTTTAATTCAAAGATGAACATCAGTGAATTTATAATTTTGGAAATAACTAGTAATTTTCTAGAAATTAAATAAGTTCTAATTGCAAAATAAGTGTTTTTATATGACTTACAATTTTAGTTTTATTTCCTGTACAGAAAGTACCATATTTTATTTCACCAAATTAAAGTTCATACTTTACTGGTTCTATAGAAATTTAGTTCACTCTATTTGGATTAAAAATGAATTTTCTACAATTTTTACAAGTTCTATGTCAACTATTTCATATTTGAAATTTAGAAATAAAAATCCTACTATGAGTATAGGTTTTTATTATGCAATATTAAATTTTACAATTTTGCAAACCTACTGAAATTGGTTTCATTCCAAAATGAGTTATATTTAATTTTGTATGAATATTACAAGTTTGGAACACTTTTTAGTTGAAAAGATATAGATTTCTCCATTTCCTGTTATATTTCCAAAATAAAATTTTTTGGGTCCACAGGTCAGCGAATGCAGATTTTCAGAAAACCCCCTATGGTTCTTGAATTAGAACCCGCAGTCCAAACACGTGTATCAAGCTGTTTTCATTAAGAGTCCCTCTATTTTTCAAGTTATTAGATTAAGGTCCTAGGTCTACTGTCAGTGAGTAGGAATGTTTACATTTCGACCCCTACATTTGTTTAAATTCTCAAAACATAGCCCTTATCCTATTCCTTCCAGCAGCTCGATAGGCTGGGAGCCTACCCATGGTTTTGGCTGCTCACCAGCAGCGATTGGCAGCCCGGTTAGGGTTGAGGTCTAAAGACAAAATGAGGAGAACATCATTGCGATTCCATTCCTCTACTTATCTTGTCCGGTGGGGGTCGAACCAGCGTAGGCGGCGGCTGCAAGCGGCGGAAAGTCTCGGTTGTGCATGTCACGCGCTATGGTTCAGTTAAGGGAAGTACAACGCATGTATGTGTGTCTACAAGGATCCTAGGTACTCACCGAAGTGCGTTCGATATTCGGGATGGCCTAGATGTCAGCAGCGGCTCGCATGATCCCTCGGTGGCAGTGTTTCTCCTCGGCAAGACAAGCACGGCTCGAACGAGTCGATGATCTGCCAGGGTGAGGCATGCACATGGGCGTTAAGGTCTTAGAGAGGCTACAAGCATGAGAAATCGGACTCTAGCTTACCAGGGAGGGAGAAATCGACGACGGAGGCAGAATACCAACGACATGAAGAAAGTAGCCGATCTCCTTTCTCGGGGCATGGCTCTCGATGATTCTTGAGGGCTTTCGGAGAGAAGGTCGAGGGGTGACCAGTGGCGCCATGGCTTGGCTTGCTTTGGTCCAGATCAACGGCGTCGGTGACGATGCCGCTACGGTGGCGCTTGGAGTGCGCTCCAGAGCTTCCGAGAGCACGGTCGCGTTCCCGATGATCGGCTGGACGAAAAGGAGCGAGGTCAGTGGGAATGGAAGCGGCATGGTGGAGAGATGATGGAACGTGGAAGAGATAGGGATGGTGACGACTCAACGGCGATCGGCGGCGGCTTCCCTTCCATGGCTGGTGATGAAAGAGAGATGGAAGAGAGCAGCAGGAGCTCCTCTCCTCGGTGGCTCAGTTCTGGAATAGTGGGGATGGTTGTGCGACTCGCTGGAAAGGAGATGAGGGCGAGCTCGGCGTTGCCACGTCGAGTCCACGTGTCGATGTCGTCCAGAGCACGGTCGGCGTCGGCTCCTTCTCTCTCCTGCGTGCGCTTGGTCGGTTGGAGAAAAGGAACAGAGGATGGGTGAGCTAAGGACACTGATAGGTGGGCCCAGATCGATGGTATCAAGGTTTTGGTGAGAGAGGTGGGTAAGAGTTTGGGTGAACTACTGTTAGGGTAGATTTATAAAAGTTTTCCTATTTCTTTTCTTTCTCCCTTCTTTGAAATTCCATAACTTATTTTCTGTGCAAGATAAAATAGGGTGGATTTTTTATGGGGATAGGTAAAAATGCCTAGTTTCCATTTTCTTTGGTTTCACACAAAAAATAATTTATATTTTATTCTCAGGAAAATAAAGAAATTCAGTTTAGCTGAAATTGATTTGGATTTTCAAAATGTCCAAACATACAAAATAAATTCTGGAAAAATTATATTAATTCATGATAAATAGATTAGTATTTGAATAAATTATAACCTCTATACATTTTTATGTGATAAAATACACATATGAGATGTGTATTGATTGTGCCGATTAGGGTTTAGAATTAAACTATAGTTTGACTGTTTTGACCTAATTATTTAGGTATCAAATGTACATATTAAATTATACCAAAATTCTAGTGATATATATATTACATAGTATCTACATGAATTTCCCTATGATTTTATATTGCTCCAATTATTTTTAAATATTCAATAAGCTTATCTTTACTTATATGTTTCCTATTTTAAAATATAATTACATGCTATAAAATTATACTTAAATAATTATTGACCTAATATGATGTTGTTGAGCATGATTTATAATTTTAGATACTCAACTTCTTATATTTTAACTCCTTGTAAATATATATTAAGTATTTGTTTCCAGTTTTTAAGTTAATGCTCATGAGTCCTAATATGAAATGCCAGTAAAATCCAAAAACAAATAAAAGGACTCAAATCACAACCATACATCATGCAATTACATGCACACACTATGTTTTATTTTCTTTCTTGAAACTATCAAGAAAAAGATTTTAAAATAATCACGAATTTGTATATCAAAATTAATATTCTTAGACTCGCCCAGGGTTTTTGTATGGAAAATTTTAGTGTCTCTAATTCACGAAAGTCATTTTCCATTTTTTAGATGCAAAAAATAGAAATTTAGAATTTTGGGTATGTTACAGATCTACCCCCCTTAAAATAAATCTCGTCCCCGAGATTTGCGTCGGGTTGTGGGTGAAAAAGATGGTCAGGTGTAGGTTGATTTTCTGATAACGATAGTCTTAGTTTGGCTAGGAAAAGAGCGGTGTTTAATCGGTTATGGCGAGCATAGTTCATGAGGTGTATAATCTATTAGAAAGGCGTATCCTAGAGGTAGTCAAAATATCAAGATATGACTTTGCAAGACCTATGGTTGCAATCCAATCTTGTCGAACTCACAATCGGTCAAGGTTTTCCCTAAATCTGGAAAATGCAGATAAGATTAAGCTATGGGAGTACTACACAAATTACAAGGACATTGTTGGTTACAATTAGTATGTTAAGGCTAGGGCTAGGTATAAAACTTTAAACATTTCAATCATGACCTCTCATTGTTAAGCTCACTTTTGGCAAATGGAAAATTTCAGGACAGTAAGCCCAGTAATCAGGAAAATAGGGAATCAGTCTCTAATTACTATTACCTTCATCCATAAAGGTCTTACATAATTGGGGATACATGGTAGTCATAATACATGGCATGGTTCATTGAGTCACTAACCTAGGAAAATTAGAATGTTGGGACCTGAATAATTGAGACAAGGTCGGGTTATATCTTATTATATACATTCACGTACTTGGGTCATGGTAGAAAGCAAATTGTTAGATGGCATATGTATAGCAATAACTTTCCTTTTTTAAAAAGGCATGGATGTATGCGATGATATCATGATGAATGAATGATATGATGTATGTATGAAATGATTTAATGCGTATGAAAATATTTTGTATTGCATACATGCCATAGAACAATCCTTTTGGTTTAATTGGTTTGTAGATTGTGGTGGTAACATGGCTTGTTTAGGTTCATATCTCCCTATCTTCTATTTAGGACAATAAGCTAACTAATTAGGAAAATCTCACATTTACAAGCCTCGGATTGGCTTTACATCCATATGATGAGTTATTGCATGGAGGGAATACCTAACAACTATTGTACACATAGCACATAGTGAAGGTCTCCTCAGCGATCAATGAACATGTGGGCAAATATACCTGGCAGATTGAAGTATAATCAAAAAGGGGATGCTGTAAAGTGATCATGGTGTACCCTCATGGAAATGTTTTGGTCAGTAACAGTTACCCTTTCCAAGAGTACAAGAAGGTTAAAGTAGAGGCATAAAAATATTGCATAGGAAACTTGTAATAGGGAATGGGTCATGGACATACTATCTTTTGGGAAAATGGTTCTTGAAGGATTAATCCAACTCATGGTTTACCATGGGCATAAAGAAAATCACAACCATTATAGGATACAAGATAGGCAAGGTACTACCCCCTTAAAATTTAAAAGATTTTAGTCTCGGGGTTTAGTAAAAACGAAACAAACAGGCTATACGATAATGGGTTGGTTCTGTACACCGTTTTGCTTAAACATAGCCTAAGGACCAAGTTGGAGAGATGTTAAAAACAAACAAAATTTTCAGGTTCAGGTTCCTAACAGAGCTCTCTTTGTTCTAGGAAGAAATTAGGATTCTAGAATGAATAAATCATTCTAGGGAAAATGTTCAAAATATATAAGTCATTTTACAAACTATATTAATTTTAGAAATTACTTTTGTGATATTAAAAAAAAATACTTGTGAGTTGCTACAATTCACAAATTTTTCATCCAACCATAATGTGCACAAAACTTGCATATTGAGCCATCTCAACTCGAATTCTAAAATCATCCATTTGGGCATATAATGCGATCCTGCAATTATCTGCCTATTGTCTTTGTGGAATTTTCATGACAGATTTTACAAGTGCAAAAATTTTGGGCAAAATTCTGGGAGATGCATGTTTAAGTTGTAAAGCTACCCAGAAGAAAACATGATTTTATCACTTTTAGTTTGGGCTAAACAAATTCAACAATCAGACTACCTACAGATTTCAGGACATGACCATGCAGTACTATATGAATTTTTAAACCATGAAGCAAGGATTCAAAAATTCTACCAAAATTCATGGAGCCTACTGGGTATGTGTACTAGCTATTGCCAAAAGATGCACATTTTATCTCTTATGGTCTGGACTATACAAAATCATGATGCAGCTGTCTATAGAGTTCAGCACACTACTTGAATTATTACCTTATGATGCAAATGTTCAAAAATCACACAATAATTCATGAGGCCTACCGGGTTAGCCTATCATGCCATGATGCATCAACTGAAAATCCATTAACAACCAATCGAGCTCACACTACTTAAAGCCCGAGCAAAAAGCATGAAAGCGACATAGTTTTCCAATGCGATCGAACTAGCAAGTCAAAAGCATCAACCGCATGGAACGAAGAACCAAATAAACCAACAATCAAAAATGGCCACTAATACTACAAATTAGCTTTCTAACGAGCGTTACTTAGCTGGGAGTACCCTTAGATAATTTATTTGATGTATTCTTAATGCTTATACATTTTATTTTTCAGAAAACTAGAGTCTGAAATTTTTAGGACTGCAGGACAGCAGCCAATTCATGAATTTTTAGAGAGGCCTACAGAAGAGAGAAAATTTTGGAAATTTTTATCCAGCTTCCTGATAAAGTTGGTGATCTCCAGAAAAATTGGCAAGTGAAAATAGTCAGTGGATAAATTCTTGAATAGCAGCTGGTCCAGAATTCCAGAACACGTCTTGTTGATGCTTTAAAATTGGGAAGAGGAGTCATAAACATTTGAAACTTGTAAAATTTTTATGATAAGTTCATGGGTAAGTAAAGAACCATTTAGTACACTTCATTGTACAATTTTTACCGGCTTTTATATCGAACTATCATTTGAAAGAGAAAAGTAGGTATTCATTTTGCAAATAAAATCATAGTAAGATGTGGAGATTAAAATGAGAGTAAGGAGAATATGGACTCTAGAATGAGATAAGAAGTAAAAAGGATCACACATCCTAAAGATTTTCACAAATAATTCAAGTTGAATCTTTTCAAATTCTTTTCAAATCACCAAGCTAAACTCTAGCCTACGATCAGCATTGTTTTGATACCAACCGCTGTGGGCACCCGGAAATTATACCGTCCAATGAAATTTGTGACCACCACATAATTTTGAATGAGTGGGATCATACATGCATAAATAGCCACTCATATCTCAATGTGCCCATGATTACAAATTAACACCATCCGATATAAAATTCATAATGCCGAATAATGAGCAAAAGAGATATTGCTGGGACTCCGCATGCCAATCAACTTCAGCCTGAGACATGCCCGTCAAACCACACGAAGGCGACGACCAGATGTGTTACACATCTCAGGAGACTTGACTCAAATTGCGAGAGCTCTACAACATCTCAATTGTTCAAAATTCATAGTCATGCTTAGCTAGTCCCCAGGAAAAGCGACTAACCTTGCACTTTCATCGCAAGCAATTGATAAATATCACAAATGCATAAAAATGGATAAAATGACAGCAATCTACTTATATCACAATGGGGTTCAACAACCCATCATACAACACAAACTATAGCAGCGGAAGTTTCATAAATTCACATAAACAAAAGTAAAACCTGTGGTTTACCCACCATCCCACAAGGGCAACCAACCGGGGCAAGAGTCAAGCTAAAAAGACTACTCACCACCCTCACCGCCCTCCGTAGGGTAGTAAGAACAATCAAGTTCTTCAACGTCCTCTTCTGAAATTGCAGACATCGGGTTAAGTACAAAATGTACTCGCAAGACTTACTCTTTCATATATATATATATATATAGAACAAAGGAGTATGCAAGCTTCTACCTTAGAATATGGCATAAGGGGTCAAGTTTTGCATAAAAGCCAATTTAGTTGAGCAAATAACAAGTTGCAAATATAGAGTTTCAAACTTAGCATAATATGAAATTTAAACACAAATAAGCAGTATAAGCACAACCCGTGCTCTCATCACTATCCATGGACAACCATTGTCCAACTATGGCTTATCAATATATCCATCACATATCCAAGCCTAACCAACCTATTTAATCCGGTTTGATGCTAACATGAGTGAGCTAGCACATCAAGCGATCGTCCTGTAACCGTGGACACGGCTATTTGAATAGTTTTACTCTGATCAGAGGGGTACATCTTCACCCACACGAAATGAACAAGAATCAAATGCTTTCACCACCACACAGGTGTGACTCACAGGTGACACAAGCTCATAACATGCCCTTTTCTAGTCCCACCCTAATCACCTAAACTCCGCCTAGGCCCCCGATGACTTAGCCACGTGCGTGTGTGATGTGGCTAAGGCGGGCTCACCATCGTGGGAGAAACCCCCTGCCAAAACCAGGCACACCCGGGGCAACTCCAAAGGAACAACCATCCTCACGATTGACCAGCGTAGCGTAGATGATTACAGTGCAACGTAGTACTAAGTCAAGCCGTCCCATACCGGCGTGTGGTAGTACGTAAGGTGCTTGAATAGAGGTCAACATGTTAGGTCCTTAACAACCCAGACGAGGCTACTTGCATCAGGGAAAACCACCATCCCTTCATCGCCCTATCACTCGTCCAAGTTAAGCATATTGTCCAGATGAACCATTTAGTGAAAGTAGTCAAGTTTTATGCCCATAAATCGCAAATAGTGAATAAGTTCATTCAATAGCTCCATCCATCAATTTTGAACACTATTGGATCTAAGCATGGCTAAGCATCGGTTAAACAAGTAAAACATTCCCAAATATTTCTATCCCAAGGTTACAAAGATAAATGGCATCAACGAAACAAGGAAGAATATGCAGCAATCAGGTATAACCAAACTAACCATTATTGATAAGTTTGTAGTAAATCAACACATGCGTATATATCATTTGGCAACCAAACTATTTTAGCAAAATAGGGATTCTATATGCTTAGATGCTTGCCTGTCTGCTGCGAGAAAATTGCACTCCAATTCAGATCCTTGTTCCACGTACTCCGGAACGTCTGAATCTATCGCGAAGAAGCAATAATGCAAATAAGATTCAAATAAACATGCATATGCAACATGCTCTATCAATCATGGCCTAAAAACAGTAAGTAGAAAGTTTAATAAAATTATTTGAGAAGAAAGAATCATATCATTTACATTTATGGTTTGAAAGCTATGAAAATAGCAAGTCATAGACTTTGAAAATGGCATTTTTATAATTAAATATGAACTACCCTAAGTCATAACATATTCTATCATTTTCTAGTTATATTTTATAAATACTATCATTTTTAATTCAAAGAGAATAACTTACTAGTTATAACAAAACTTAGTTCACTACATTTAGAGTTAAAATGATTTAGCTATGAATTTTACAAATTCAACAAAAGAGAAAAGGATATTTGTTTAAATTGGTTTTAGTGAGGTAGTTTTGACAAATTCCTTTTATCCAAAACAAAAGGTGTTTAATTCAAAGATGAACATCAGTGAATTTATAATTTTGGAAATAACTAGTAATTTTCTAGAAATTAAATAAGTTCTAATTGCAAAATAAGTGTTTTTATATGACTTACAATTTTAGTTTTATTTCCTGTACAGAAAGTACCATATTTTATTTCACCAAATTAAAGTTCATACTTTACTGGTTCTATAGAAATTTAGTTCACTCTATTTGGATTAAAAATGAATTTTCTACAATTTTTACAAGTTCTATGTCAACTATTTCATATTTGAAATTTAGAAATAAAAATCCTACTATGAGTATAGGTTTTTATTATGCAATATTAAATTTTACAATTTTGCAAACCTACTGAAATTGGTTTCATTCCAAAATGAGTTATATTTAATTTTGTATGAATATTACAAGTTTGGAACACTTTTTAGTTGAAAAGATATAGATTTCTCCATTTCCTGTTATATTTCCAAAATAAAATTTTTTGGGTCCACAGGTCAGCGAATGCAGATTTTCAGAAAACCCCCTATGGTTCTTGAATTAGAACCCGCAGTCCAAACACGTGTATCAAGCTGTTTTCATTAAGAGTCCCTCTATTTTTCAAGTTATTAGATTAAGGTCCTAGGTCTACTGTCAGTGAGTAGGAATGTTTACATTTCGACCCCTACATTTGTTTAAATTCTCAAAACATAGCCCTTATCCTATTCCTTCCAGCAGCTCGATAGGCTGGGAGCCTACCCATGGTTTTGGCTGCTCACCAGCAGCGATTGGCAGCCCGGTTAGGGTTGAGGTCTAAAGACAAAATGAGGAGAACATCATTGCGATTCCATTCCTCTACTTATCTTGTCCGGTGGGGGTCGAACCAGCGTAGGCGGCGGCTGCAAGCGGCGGAAAGTCTCGGTTGTGCATGTCACGCGCTATGGTTCAGTTAAGGGAAGTACAACGCATGTATGTGTGTCTACAAGGATCCTAGGTACTCACCGAAGTGCGTTCGATATTCGGGATGGCCTAGATGTCAGCAGCGGCTCGCATGATCCCTCGGTGGCAGTGTTTCTCCTCGGCAAGACAAGCACGGCTCGAACGAGTCGATGATCTGCCAGGGTGAGGCATGCACATGGGCGTTAAGGTCTTAGAGAGGCTACAAGCATGAGAAATCGGACTCTAGCTTACCAGGGAGGGAGAAATCGACGACGGAGGCAGAATACCAACGACATGAAGAAAGTAGCCGATCTCCTTTCTCGGGGCATGGCTCTCGATGATTCTTGAGGGCTTTCGGAGAGAAGGTCGAGGGGTGACCAGTGGCGCCATGGCTTGGCTTGCTTTGGTCCAGATCAACGGCGTCGGTGACGATGCCGCTACGGTGGCGCTTGGAGTGCGCTCCAGAGCTTCCGAGAGCACGGTCGCGTTCCCGATGATCGGCTGGACGAAAAGGAGCGAGGTCAGTGGGAATGGAAGCGGCATGGTGGAGAGATGATGGAACGTGGAAGAGATAGGGATGGTGACGACTCAACGGCGATCGGCGGCGGCTTCCCTTCCATGGCTGGTGATGAAAGAGAGATGGAAGAGAGCAGCAGGAGCTCCTCTCCTCGGTGGCTCAGTTCTGGAATAGTGGGGATGGTTGTGCGACTCGCTGGAAAGGAGATGAGGGCGAGCTCGGCGTTGCCACGTCGAGTCCACGTGTCGATGTCGTCCAGAGCACGGTCGGCGTCGGCTCCTTCTCTCTCCTGCGTGCGCTTGGTCGGTTGGAGAAAAGGAACAGAGGATGGGTGAGCTAAGGACACTGATAGGTGGGCCCAGATCGATGGTATCAAGGTTTTGGTGAGAGAGGTGGGTAAGAGTTTGGGTGAACTACTGTTAGGTAGATTTATAAAAGTTTTCCTATTTCTTTTCTTTCTCCCTTCTTTGAAATTCCATAACTTATTTTCTGTGCAAGATAAAATAGGGTGGATTTTTTCTGGGGATAGGCAAAAATGCCTAGTTTCCATTTTCTTTGGTTTCACACAAAAAATAATTTATATTTTATTCTCAGGAAAATAAAGAAATTTTGTTTAGCCGAAATTGATTTGGATTTTCAAAATGTCCAAACCTACCAAATAAATTCTGAAAAAATTATATTAATTCATGATAAATAGATTAGTATTTGAATAAATTATAACCTCTATACATTTTTATGTGATAAAATACACATATGAGATGTGTATTGATTGTGCCGATTAGGGTTTAGAATTAAACTATAGTTTGACTGTTTTGACCTAATTCTAGTGATATATATATATTACATAGTATCTACATGAATTTCCCTATGATTTTATATTGCTCCAATTATTTTTAAATATTCAATAAGCTTATTTTTACTTATATGTTTCCTATTTTAAAATATAATTACATGCTGTAAAATTATACTTAAATAATTCTTGACCTAATATGATGTTGTTGAGCATGATTTATAATTTTAGATACTCAACTTCATATATTTTACATCCTTGTAAATATATATTAAGTATTTGTTTCCAGTTTTTAAGTTAATGCTCATGAGTCCTAATATGAAATGCCAGTAAAATCCAAAAACAAATAAAAGGACTCAAATCACAACCATACATCATGCAATTACATGCACACACTATGTTTTATTTTCTTTCTTGAAACTATCAAGAAAAAGGTTTTAAAATAATCACGAATTTGTATATCAAAATTAATATTCTTAGACTCGCCCAGGGTTTTTGTATGGAAAATTTTAGTGTCTCTAATTCACGAAAGTCATTTTCCATTTTTTAGAGAATTATAAGAGGCTCTTTGTATTCTTTTATGTATACTTAGAATAAGGGAGAGGGTGAGGAAGAGAGAGTTGGAGGAGTTCCGGAATTGTCGGTATCTCTATCTGTTCTTTTGTACCTTACAATTAGTTTACTCTAGTGGAGTAATTAAGATTTATATTATGTGGTATATTTTTTAGTTAGTTCCTATTAGCATACTAGAATACTGTCACTAGAAATAGTGTTTGATCAACATTAGAGTAGTATTTAATAGTGTAGACATGGTGTCTATATTGTTGAATACCAGTGTTTGTTGCGTATCCCACGGTACGTTAGAGGTTGGTGTAGAGGTGGTGACATCCCTCGAGATCACCGTAGTCCTTCCTGTCCCGGTACGAAGTAGAGCTCGTTCTGGTAGTAGCAAGCAAGCCAGTGCCTGAAGTATTGCAATAGGATTAAAGTTAAGCTTTTTAAATGACTCTGTGCCACACTAGAAAATCCTCTCTTCCCTTTGGCCTACATTATCTTGTGTCCTTGGATGAACCTGAATAGGAGCTAAGCACACACGTTCCCTGTGGAAATTCGATACCGTGGAATACTCCTTGGTGAAGTGCTACAGCGCGGTATCTCCGTGCGCTTGCGGATTTTATCTGTGAACGTTAAGAAATACCAATAGCCCTGCAGAGTTGCTGATGCAAAGCATGTCCGAAGGATGTTCCATGAGATCATCTTTCCTCAGCTCAAAACACCCAGGATGGTAATTAGTAACGAAGGGTCTCACTTCAATGATAAGACCTTCTAGAACTTTTTGAAGAAACTTGGGGTGCAACATAACATCGTAACGCCTTACCACCCTGTTGACGAAAAATCCGCGCCTGGCCAGTGGTGCCGAATCTGTGTTGAGGCGAACTATGTCGACATACACAATGGCCTAGGAGATCTTCTTAGCTGAAGTGCAGGTTCTATAATATTAATGAGATGCAGGCGTGCCTAGTTTGATCCTACAACTGACAAGATGGATAAATATGTTGATAACCAAAAAGATGATAGGCCAATAAGCCGATGTAAAGATATTAGCCGATGTCGATAGGGTTTTGATCAATCGGCTATATGTCCAATGTAGATTCTAACACTTGGATAAATAATGATATAAAGGCAATCGACTGGTAATAATATAATAAGATAATGAACCTATCGGCCGATATAAATGTGACAAACTAGATATCCAATGAACCAGTCAACTGATATAGATATAATGAAGCAAATATTCAACAAACCAATCAGCCGATTGATATAGAATATTAGATGTAGGCTCGATGGTTAAAACATACATCGACTGGAAGTCCGATGTTATTACATCCAAACGATTAAGTAATCAATGAAACCTTTGATGCAATCGGTTAAAACCAACTTGTATATAATCCTTATATGCCGATGTAACATTTAGATAACTCATCAGCTGAAACCTTGATGAAACAATGATTGATGCCTACTAACTTAAATAAATCTAACTTACAACCACAACCCCATAGGTCGAACCCAATCGATGCAGCATAAGGTTGATAATGGCCTGATAGATTTAAGCAAGCCGATATGATACCGATCAAAGTGGTAATGCATTAAACTCAATTAAGAAAGTAAAACCATCAAAGGAAACTTTAACACATCAGATAAGATCAACTGACACTCCGATGAAACATTAGCATGAACCTATCGGCTTAACAAGATTTAGATTATCAATAACAATCTAGTAGGTCAAACCTAACCGATGCAACACAAGATTGTATAAAATAATCTAATAGTCAATGAGCCGATAAATCTGTCTAATGTGTTAGATATAACGAATGTATCTAAAATAACATTGTGATTGTAGATATATATTGACTAAGCCAGAAGATCAGACCTAACCGAGACAGTCCCAACTAAACCAATGTGTCGCTAAACACAATGCAATTAAAGATAGAATCGAGATATCAAGTAAGCAAAGATATCGACTGAACCAGTGCAATCCAAGAGATCAAAGCGATGAAGCCTTAAACAACACCAATATAGCCGATACAATTGCCAGGGCCGGCGGAAATTAAGCTTACCCCTTCACCGGCGATCGAAGCCGATGCAGCCCCGCGTCAGGTGCCATGTTCCGCCAGTCGTAAAAACCTCGGAAAAGAGGGTGGCGATGCACCGAGAGTAGTTGTATTGATCGAGAGATAAATTACAAGGACCCAAGTATACATAGTTATACCTATAGGCCGATATGAGTCTTGATCGGAGACGACACAAACTTTCCTAACAATAAACGAAAAACATAAGTCCTGATCGAACACTAAACAAAACTTTCTAAAGATAAATCCTGCCTAATTAATAGATAAATTAAGCTGTCATGCTGTGATCTTCATGATTCCTTCTTGAACTCTGTCTCTTCTGGATAAGCTTTCCATCGGCTAATTGTGTTTTTTCTTAACCGAATCCACTAAGGAATCTTACCAAATTTTGGCGTTAATACACACGCAGACAAACGGTCAAGCAGAAACTTCAAACCAGCAAATCAAGAATATCCTACAGAAGACCGTACATGAGATGGGAAAATCATGGAATGCAAAACTACCCGATGCGCTCTGGCACACCGGACTACCTATAGGACACCTATTGGTATGTCACCCTACCAACTTATTTATTGAAAAACATGCCATCTACCAGTCGAGTTGGAACATAAGGCATACCGCACCATCATAAATTTGCAGTTATCAGAACTAAAAGAATGGGGAGATAAAACCTACCATAATGCCAGAATCTACAAAGAAATAACAAAGAGGTGGCATGACAAAAGGATCAAGCCAAAGGAATTCAAGCCTAGAGATAAGGTACTACTTTTCATTGCTACGGTCATGCTCTTCGGACATGGGAGGTTGCAAAGCAAGTGGATGGGACCATACACCATTGTCGACACTTCATCACACGGAGCAGTCACGCTACAATACGACGGAGGTAATCTCTTTAAGGTAAATGGCCATCGCTTAAAAATCTTCCTAGAACCTGATGAAGAACTGAATAAGAAAGTTGACGTAATCAACCTAGTTGATTTCAATGCCTTACTCTAACCTTTGCTAAAATTGCTTAACCAGTGGCTAGGTTTCTTTTTACCCCTAGCCCTTTTGTTTCTTTCTAGTTTTTGTCTCCATGAGTAAAAAGAAAGCAGGTACAAGAACAAGTGTGGGGAGATCTTCCAAGCTTTACATCGCGCATACATCCAGGATCCCCTACAAGAGGGCTGCCTGTCATCGACCGAACTCAGAACAATGGTTTGCACCCTCTACCCTTCTATTTCCATGTTACATGAGTTTAAATGCCAATTGGCCAACAACTTTACCAAGCCCATAGATGAGAAGAGATATCTGAGCTTAGGAGTGAGCTCAATATCTTGGATTCTCACAACATCTTTTGAGGAGTGGTTGGCTAATCAATAGCCAAGCATGAATGGTTACAAAATGTTAATTAAAATTGAACTCTTTTGTCTTGAGACCTCACCTTGTATAGATGTTGGTTTTGATACCAGGAATAGAGTTTAAACATTCCTCTCAATCCAAAAACTCATTTTTCAAATGTTTAAGGAAATTGTTGTGTGTTCGTTTTGTTGTAAAAAGTTTGTTCTTAGTCTCCTTTTGTGCTATCCTGTGACCATTGTTATGTCTTGATTTTTTGTTGGCTGATCACATATAGTGCAACTTCTCCTAACATGTCCATCTCTTCCTTCTTTGTTGAAAAATTCTCTTTGATTCTCTTCTACTGTGTTGCCCGGAGGGTTCTACCCCCCCAGCCAAGAACTGTCGGTCAACACTCTCTATCTCTGAAGACAACTTTTTGGTCTTGCCAAAAAGTTTGCCAGGAGGTTCCGGTTGAAAGTTTCGAGGGTTGGGGGTATAAATTCCCCGACCCGTCCCCGACCCTCTTCTCTCTCCTTCGTAACAGGTATAACTGGATCAAGTTTTCTCAAAGCAAATTCCCTCTCCTTCATAATCTTTAATAATGAGTGTTAGTATTTTCAATAAGGCATACCTCCTATACATGGGTTCGTGATATATGGAAATACTATATACCTAATAGTATACACAAAGGTATCTTTTGGTTAAGGAAATACAACGAATAAAGAAGAAAATTATCTTTCCAGAATAGAAGGTGTTCCGGATAAGGAAGGAGAAGCGGAGTCCTACTCGGACACTACAAGAACTACTCGGATCGTATCCATACTTGTCTCCCTAGTTCTACTTGGACAAGGGGACATTCGAGGGTATAAATACAAGACCCCCTATGTCACACCCCGATTTTTGTTTTGGATTAAAAATCATTTAATAAATCATTACTAGAAGTTATATTAAAATTTAAAAGCAATTTAACATGTGAAATTAATGAGGGAATTGAAATTTTCCATTAAAAATCAAGGCTGGGAATTCTCCATGCCCTAAAGTACTATATGAATTTCTTGTGAATTTTCGGAGCTCAAGAGCTAATTTTAATAATACAAACTTCATTTAACCAATTAATTAAATAGAAAAAACAAATTTAATTCCTCTACTTGGCTCTGGGCTGTTTTCGGTCTACCCTCCTCCCGAAGTCCTTTATCCCTCCCTTGGCCCGTTTCGCCCTCGTCTCTCCTCCCCGCTGGCCTTCCCATCCATCCCCTTCCTTGGGCCATCGGCCCATTTGTTCTTACTCTCTCCTCAAAGTCCAAATTACCTCTTCTCTGGCCTCCTCACTCCTTCTCACCGATAGGTGGGACCGATGACCCCACTTGTCAGCTCTATCCCCAACCTCCGGCCGAGAGAGCTAGCAACCGCTGACCCTGCCCACGTCGCCGCCACCTCTGGCCACCTCCTGCTCCCGCGCGCGCATGGACGCGGTCGTGCCCACCTCCTCCACGCCATCACTCACTTTCCGGCGGGAATCGGCATCGAGCTAAACCGCACCCGTCCATGTTGGCGCACACGTCGCCCACATTTTTTGGCCTCTTCCCCATCTCTCCGTCGCTCCCTCAGCCTATAAAACCCTCCCCGAGCTCCCTCTCTTTTTTCTCCACTAGCCCGAGCTCGCCGCAGCTGAAAATCACGCTCCCCGCGCCGCTCTGTTAACAACAGATTTTCATAATCTACTCGGAGAAGAAAGAGAAAACCGATGCAGAGAAGGAGTGCTCTAAGTCGAATCAGTTACTTTATCGGACCAAGCCAGAGTCGGACTGAACTCCGTATCGGACTCAGTAAGCGTATCGGACTGGGAGAAGCGCTAGTAGAAAGGCTGTATCGGCCGATTCGGATTCAATACGGCCATCGGCCGATAGAGTCAGGAAGTTGATAAAGTCAACATGGGCTCAGTTTGGGCTCGAGATAAGCTTCAAGGAGATTGCCAAATAGAGATAAGACTCGGTTTTAGGCAATTGTGTCTTGTAAATTAAGTAGGTTTAGATCTAATCTTTGGTAATAGTCCACCGCAAGGACTTGTTTGTTAGTTAGAGATATGATCGTTTCCTACGTGGACAATGTTGTAATCTCGGGTATAAATATCCCGGTAGCTTGTACATAGAATCTCTCTCAATCTGAATCAATCAAACAATAAACCAATCTACTTCAGCGCATCACGAACCCTCGCAAGAGGTTAGCTTTCGGTGAGTTCTTGCATCCCCAGAGCAGAGGTAAAAACTCGTACCTGACGATCTACATCGTCGGGGCTAGCGTGTCGCTTTGGGCACGTTAAGCCCTGATGATGTGATCGTCGTCTATCATGTTTTGGCTAATCTGGATAAGGCTTTCTAATTCCGTCTCGCCAGCGATTAACTCGTTTTAGGGTTTATTGCCGACGATGGTTGAATTAGCTTGCTTGTCTAGATTATCTAATGCATCTACAATCCCTAAAAGCGATCGACAGCTTGATTTTCTTTGTGTTAACCCTCGATCTACACTTTGAGTTGCCATCGACCTTAGTCGTATGTTGAGATTTAATTCAAAGCCTGTCTTTGATCGTAATTGAGGATAGCATCGGGGTTTCAGCCGGTCTTACCTAATGCATGTAATTATTCATGTTTTTGCATGTATTTGTCATTTATACAAGTAGATTAGTAGATATAAATATATTTATTGCAAGATGTTTTCGAGACTTCTCTGTAATTAGTATATTTATATCGATCGGTTGGCTTGTATAAGTTTGCACTACAGTATTAGCTAGTGTATTTACCTTCATGCATCTCTCATCGGCCGATTTTATTAAAATTGTCATAAACATATTAATATAGGCCGATGGGATTAAATCTGTTAATCTTACTTTATAACCTCAAGTAAGCCGATATAGCTTTGCCTTATCGGCTAGGCTCTCACGATGTGACATCGGCCTATCGGCCGATCGGCCATCGTTTACTAACATGGTTTACTTGTTTATTCTTGTTGATTGCAGATCAAATCAACTGGCACACCCTACACGCACTTAGGCAAGCCATTGGACCTGCACTGGAGCTAAGCAGATCTCCCAGGCCACCGTGGAAACGTGGAACCTGCTTTTGACACGTGAGCGGGTCGAAATTCTACACCAACGCGCTTTTGGCACGCCCAGTGGGACCAACAAGAACACAGGCTTTGCACCTATAATAAGCTCGCTTCAAGATGTCGAAGCACACTAACGTGTCGGAAGAAAATGTTCTCTCCGTGACTGCCGATCAGCTCAACGAGGAGCAAAATGCTGACATGAACAAGCTGGTCAAGTAGTTCCAGAACATGTATCTGCAAACCTACTCTAGGACTCGGCAAGGCACCCTGATCCAAAAAACTAAGATGGTAATGCCGAGTCTTGGGGACGAAGCTAGCACGTCGGCGGCGGCACACGAACAAGCTATCATGACAGAAGACAGTGCCGCGCCGACGCTGCAGGACCATATCGACTCCGCGGTTCACTCAGCATTGGTCAACCAATTCGGGATCCTGGTGAACACACTGACCAATACGGTGAAATCAATCCTAGACGGTTCCATTCACCAGCACAAGCCTCAAGGACCGATTTTCTTGCCTGAAAACAAATTTCCTGCATATCGGACCTTGAGGACCGATCTAAGTACGGCTCCGCAGCCGACAGCGCCGATCCCACCTCCATCGGCCCAACCAGCGTCGACCATGCCGCTGGTCCTAACCAAGCAAGCGGGAGGAAGCCCCCAGCACATCACGGAGGAACAATTTGCACAATGGACGAGAGGGAAACAGCCAATGATTGAGCCGATACAGCAAGCTCCAGTCAACCCGCCATCGGCCGCGCAACCTCAATTCTCCATGCCAAGCAACCCTCCACAAGCAGCTGCCTACAACGCACTGCAGGGCTACTAGCAGTACACCGCAGGGCAGTACGATGCGCAGAATCTGAATCACCACTTCCAACCGTGCTCCCCGAGGCAATATCGGCCAGAAGGCTTTCAACAGCCTTACCATCAAGAGCTTCCACATCAGCCCGCAGGATACTGGGCCGATTTGATAGCCGAGGTGATGCGAGATTAGTTCGGCTTAAAGCCCAAGGAGAGCTTCACAGTGTATCGGCATCCGTACCCCGAGGAGTTCGACAGAGTGCCACTGCCAAGCCGATGCAAGATCCTGGACTTCTCCAAGTTTTTGGGGCAAGACAATGTCTCTACGTACGAGCACATAAGCCGATTCCTAGCTCAATGTGGTGAGGCATCAGCCGTGGAGGCGTTGAGGGTGAGATTTTTCCCTCTGTCCTTGTCAGGGTCAGCGTTTACATGGTTTTCCTCTCTACCCTGCAATTCCATCAGAGGATGGATCGACCTGGAGAAACAGTTTCATTGTTATTTCTTCAACGGCGTACAAGAGATGAAGCTGTCCGATCTCACTGCCATCCGGCAGAGGGTTGATGAATCGGTTCCAGATTACATACAACGATTTAGGGATGTCAGGAACAGGTGTTATAGCCTCAGTCTGACAGATCCTCAATTGGCCGATTTGGCATTCCAGGGACTACTGGGGCTGATATGAGAAAGGTTCTCGTCACAAGAGTTTGACAGCCTAGCTCAGCTAGCGCAACGGGTATCGGCCCACGAACAAAGATTCCAGGAGGCGAAGAAGTTCGCGAAGAAGATCAACAGTGTCTATCAATACGTCTTCGACGAAGATGATGAAGTTGATGCCGACGTCGATCTGGCTGAGTGGGCCCGGATGAGGAAGCCGACGACATGCCAATGGGCCAAGAAGGGCAACAAAGATGACAAGTTCGACTTCGACATCAATAAGGCCGATAAGATATTTGATCTACTGCTGTAGGAGAAGCAGATACAGCTCCCAGTGGGCCACGTGTTGCCATCGACCGAGGAAATCAAGAAGAGAAGATATTGTAAGTGGCACAACACCTATTCTCATCACACGAACGAGTGCAAGATCTTCCAACAACAAATACAATCGGCAATCGAACAAGGTAGAATCAAGTTTGATGAAACCAAGAGGCCGATGAAGATATAAGGACACCCGTTCCCAGTCAACATGGTGCGGGCTGCCAGGGCTGATAGCGGTGCCTATCGGACCAACAAGCGACCTCATCAGACCTCAGAAGGCCTGATCAAAAAATACCAGCGGAGGCAGGAAGAACAAGCATAAGATTATGCTGACCAAGATAAATCCTACGATCCCCATTGGGAGTGCGAGTTTTTCTGGTTCTGCTGGAACGAAGGGATGAGGTTGCCATCAATCCAGGAGTGCCCTGCATGCAACGACGTAGAAGACTCTTACCAGGGCAGCTCAAGCAAACAAGCGCATCGGCCGAACAAGCAGAGGAAGTCTGTACACGAGAGGCTGGGGCCGATGTACCATGATCGTCGGACTGAGGACGACGAGCAAGTCCAGAACCCTCAGTGGTGCCCAAGTGACGTATTTAGCAAGACACAAAAGCGACGGGTTCAGAGGCTGAGGCAGAAGGCGCAGATCCAGGAGCAGCAAGTAGCAGTCGCCCATCGGCCCGCCAAGACTAAAAAAGAATGGAGAATAAAATCTACAGTGATCAAGGCCGATGAGGGCACCTCAAAGTCAGCTCAAGCTCTTGCGTCTGTAAAAGGAAAATGCATAGCATCGGCTTCTGTTAACATGGTTTTCATATTGCCAGCAGAGTACAGTATACAGATGGCCGATGAAGCAGTAGCCGATGACGACTTCGAGCAATCTTCGGCTAAGCTACAATTGTCGCCAGAACAAGCCGTGTTCGACAAGCCGGCCGACACCAGCTACAGGCACCTCCGACCGTTGTACATCAAGGGACTCATCAATGGACGGCCGATGACGAAGATGCTGGTCGATGGTGGCGCGACAGTAAACTTAATGCCATATACGATTTTCAGGAAGCTTGGAAAAGTACCTGAGGACCTCATCAAGACCAATATGGTTTAAAAGACTTTGGCAGCAACGCATCGGAGGCAAAAGGGGTGTTGAACGTGGAGCTCACAGTGGGCAACAAGACGATACCTACCACCTTTTTTGTGTTTGATGGAAAGGGTTCCTACAGCCTGTTGTTGGGACGAGATTGGATCCACGCAAATTATTGCGTCCCTTCAACAATGCACCAGTGCCTCATTCAATGGCAAGGGGACCAAGTCGAGATCGTGCAGGCCGATAGGTCAGTACACGTCGCCAATGCCGATCTCGCAGTATGGGAGATGGAGGGGATCAATTGCCTGTCCGGACGAGTTTGGGAGGCCGATTTCCTCAAGGTAACTGACTGCGACATCGAGACGATCAAAAATCAAGACAAGCAGTTACTTTAGCAAAGATGTGACATCCACCAGCCAAGATGAACAAGATAGTCTCTAAACAGATGATGCGGTGGATGAGTTAGACGGAAAGTTAGGACAGGGTTTCACGTCGGCCGATAAACTTGAAGAGGTTGATATAGGAATAGGTGATAGGCCTAGGCCGACGTATGTAAGTGCTAACCTGCCAAGGAATTATAAGAATAATTTGATAAATCTTTTGAAAGAGTTTATGGATTGTTTTGCATGGGAATATCATGAGATGCCAAGATTAAGCCGATCGATTGTAGAACATTGGTTACCTATTAAACTAGGCTATCGGCCGTTTAAACAAGCTCCTAGGAGATTTAAGGCCGATATGCATGAAGCTATCAAAGCAGAGATCACAAGGCTTTACGACGCCAACTTTATCAGACCCTGCCGATATGCGGAGTGGGTTTCCAACATAGTTCCAGTGTTGAAGAAAAATGGCAAGCTTAGGGTGTGTATTGATTTCAGAGACTTAAATAAAGCAACGCCAAAAGACGAGTACCCTATGCCGTTGGCCGATTTGCTAGTTGATGCTGCATCTGGACACAAGATCATCAGTTTTATGGATGGAAATGCAGGCTACAACCAGATTTTCATGGCTGAGAAAGACATTCACAAGACAGCTTTCAGATGTCCGGGGGCAATCGGCCTATATGAATGGGTTGTTATGACTTTCGGCCTAAAAAATGCTGGAGCCACTTGTGAGAGGGCAATGAATTATATTTTTCAGGATCTTATTGGCTTTTTGATCGAAGTTTACATAGATGACGTCGTCGTATAGTCAAAAGAGTACGATGTGCATCTGGCCGATTTACGCAAGGTACTAGAAAGAGCAAGGAAATATGGTCTAAAGATGAACCCTAACAAGTGTGCCTTTGGCGTATTGGCCGGTCAGTTTTTGGGTTTCTTGGTCCACGAGAGAGGAATTGAGATTACACAGAAGAATATTGACGCTATAAAAAATATCAGGCCTCCAGATAACAAGACCAAGTTACAATCTCTGCTCGGCAAGATTAACTTTGTCCAGCGTTTTATATCAAACCTGTCAGGCAGGATAGAGTCATTCACTCCATTATTGAAGACGAAGGACGATCAAGAGTTTATATGGGGTGATAAGCAGCAAAAGGCGTTGGACAACATCAAAGAATATTTGAGTTCCCCACCAGTCCTAATTCCTCCACAAAAGGGAGTTCCATTCAGGCTGTACCTATCGGCCGATGAGAAGTCTATCGGCTCAGTTTTGGTTCAGGACATTGATGGCAAAGAGAGAGCTATTTTCTATCTCAGCAGAAGGTTGCTGGATGCTGAAACGAGGTACACGCCAGTGGAAAAGTTATGCTTATGCTTATACTTTTCATGTACTAAATTGAGGCATTATTTACTTCCAATGAGTGCATTGTGGTAAGTAAGGCCGATGTGATGAAATACATGCTATCGGCCCCCGTGTTAAAAGGGCGAATTGGGAAGTGGATTTTTGCCTTGACAGAGTTTGACCTCAAGTATGAATCGGCCAAAGCGATCAAACGACAAGCCTTGGCCGATTTCATTGTTCAACACAGAGATGACTCCATTGCATATGCAGATATTGTGCCATGGACATTGTATTTTGATGGATCTGTTTGCAGACATGGATGCGGTATCGGCCTAGTCATCATATCCCCTCGGGGGGCAAGCTTTGAGTTCGCGTTTACTATCAAGCCCTATTATACTAACAATCAAGCAGAATACGAAGCCGTTCTCAAGGGTTTGCAGCTATTACAAGAAGTCGAGGCCGATTCCATAGAAATCATTGGCGATTCCCAATTGGTCATTAATCAGCTTTCTGGGGAGTATGAGTGTAGGAATGATATTCTCAGGGTTTACAATGAAGAGTGCAAGGAGTTGCTACAAGCTTTCAAGATTGTGACAATGAGGCATATACCCAAGAAGCAAAACTTTGAGGCAAATGATAGCTCAGGGGGCATCAGGATACAGGCCGGTGGCGAAAGATGTTCAGATTCAAATTGCAACCGTGGATGCCGATGACTGGAGGTTTGCTATCATCGAGTATTTACACAATCCTTCTCAATCGGCGTCACGACAGATGAAATATAAAGCTTTACATTATGTCTTACTTGATGATGATCTATACTATCGGACGATTGATGGTGTCTTGCTACGATGCTTAAGTTTAGAGGAAGCCAAAGTTGTTATGAGCGAGGTCCATGAAGGGATTTGTGGAACACATCAATCGGCACATAAGATGAGATGGCTTTTGAAACGCGTTGGATATTTCTGGCCGACAATGCTAGAGGATTGTTTCAAGTACTACAAGGGGTGCCAAGATTGCCAAAAGTTTGGAGCAATTCAAAGAGCGCCGACATCGGCTATGCATCCAATCATAAAGCCGTGGCCGTTTCGAAGATGGGGTATAGGTATGATCAGACAGATTAACCCACCATCAAGCAAATGACATAAGTATATTTTAGTGGCTACAGACTACTTCACAAAGTGGGTTGAGGCCATCCCTCTTAAGAAGGTTGATTCCAAAGATGCAATTCAGTTTGTCAAAGAGCATATTATATATCGGTTTGGACTACCACAGACATTGACTACAGATCAGGGATCAATTTTCGTATCCGATGAATTTGTCGAGTTTGCCAACAGCATGGGCATCAAGCTATTGAATTCTTCTCCATACTATGCACAAGCTAATGGGCAAGCAAAAGCCTCTAACAAGAGTTTAATCAAGTTGATCAAGAGGAAAATAGACAAACAGCCGAGACAGTGGCATACCACGCTGGCCGATTCCCTTTGGGCGTATGGTGCAAGTCAAGTGCCGCCTTATCAGCTGGTTTATGGACATCAAGCTGTGCTGCCATGGGAGACCAACATCGGCTCAAGAAGGATTGCCTTGCAAGACGACTTGACGGCCGATGAGTATCATAATCTTATGGTTGATGAGTTAGATGATTTGGCACACGTCCGATTGCGGGCCTTGGAAAAAGTAAAACGAGATAAAGATCGAGTTGCTCGTCATTATAACAAAAAGGTTGTAGCCAAGTCGTTTGAGGAAGGGGATCTTGTTTGGAAATTAATACTGCCGATCGGTTCAAGAGATAACAAATTCGGCAAGTGGTCACCTAATTGGGAAGGTCCTTTTCAGATTCATCAATGTGTTCCCCACAATGCTTATCTGCTAAAAGGGTTAGATGGAGAAGTTTATGGCAGAGCTCTTAACGGCAAATACTTAAAGAAATACTATCCAAGCGTATGGATCGACTCATGATCGGCCTACCAGCTGATTTATGATAATAGCCGATGCGCTTTGCATCGCCTTTAGATGGCCGATATACACTATCGCCCTTAGCTAAAATTTTACAACATGAGCCCTCATCTTCCAAAATTTGGGGGGCTTATATATATACTCAGCGATTCTTCAAGTTTATCAGATGGATCATGGATTCAAAATTATGGACTTCAAAATTTTTCTGATGGACTTTATCAGGCTTCTTCAAGATATACTAATCAAAACATAAGGTTATCTTTTTACAAGAAGATAAAAAATATATTACATCAGCTTATGAAGCTTTGGATAGCTGCAATGGCCTTGCGACGGATTTGATCGATGTCCTCTATTGTCTGAGCGTCATCGGCCATCGACCCTGGAATCGGCTTCAAGGACTTGCTCAGGGTTGCAGGATATTTGGCCGATGCCTTCAGCTTCGCCGTTTGATCTTCTATGACCCTTGGTGATGCAGTTATCCTGACTTCAACTTCTTGGATCTCTTTGCGAGTTGCCTTTAGCTTCAATACTAAATCTGCTTCGAGGCGGCAGAGTTCTTCTAGCCTTTTGTTTAGGGCGATCGGCTCAACAGCCAGCTCATCCAACTTGGTCTTGTCAGAGTTAACTTGAGCTTTGCTGGCAGTTAAGGCCGATTCCAAGCTTTTGCGCTCTCGCCTCTCCATGATTCTTTCTTTGGCCTTGTGAAGCTTGAAGTGGTACTGTTCCAAGAAGATGGCTGGCGTCAGGGTCTCAATCAGGTTTTCAGGCAGCTGATCTTGAATTTCTTGTACCCTACTCCTGATAGGATTGCAGTTCTCCACCAAAGATTCTAATGATGACTCCAGCCGATTAGCAATATTAGATAGCCGGCTCTTCAATTCTTCAGAGATCGATGCCTTGGCTGTGCTGGGTGGCTCTTTGTCCTTGTCATCCAAAAATTGGCTGATATCAAAAGAAAACATATCGACTAGGTTCTGCAAACATCAAGATAGGGCATGAGTGACTCAGTTAGGCAAAACCAGTAAGAGAATTGAGGTGACCTGGTTTACCTGTGATGGGACATCGGCTGTGCCTGTATCGGCCCCCTCTTGTTGTTCTGGAACAGTGGGCGAAGGGGCTGGCCAATGTGGGGCAGGTGATGGAGCTCGCGGCTGAAAAAAGGCAAGGAAACGATGATCAGATACATGTTGTCAGAGGAATACGACCTCAATCGCATCAACTTACCGAATCAATCGGAGAGGGTGGTGGAGAAGGAGATGGTGTCCTAAATCGGGCCTTGATTTGTTCACGTTTTTGCAAGGTTGCCTTCTTAGTTCTTGGTAACGGGGCTGATTGAGTTCTCTCCTTAAGCAAAGACGATGCAATAACCTGAAAGGAAATCAAGTTATAATAAACCAGCAAAAGGAAATCGCGTAAATTCAAGAAGAAGATTATATTAACCTTTCGGACTGCATGTCTGGTTCTCCTTGGTTGAGCAGCGTCGGTTTGGTCATCGGCCGGTGGATCTGCAGTAGTCGTAGCCGATGGATCTTTGGTTGACCTGGCCGATAGCTCTTCAGTAGCGCTAGCCGATGGGTTTTCTTCTTCGAGCAGATTGGCGGCTGCCGCATCGACCTCCTCCATCACTTGATCGTCCAGGAATTCTTCTACGGAGGGGTCTAGCTTGTTAAGATCGACCTGATTGTCATTCTTGGATTTCTTGCCGGGTTTTTGAATTTTCTCTTTTGCTGGCATCTTCCTTTTTGTGGTCTCTTTGATTATCGGCCCTTGGAGCAATGATGACACCTTTGGAGCAGTGAGGTCGATAATCGACTCCAAAACAGATTTTCCTGATGGAGCTACAACCGGAGCGTAGGATATCCTTTGCCCACTGTTGCTAATAGATGGAATTGGGGCATCAGGAACCTGAGGACTGATATTGTCAACAAGCTCTGTCAGATAGAACCTGGCCGATTGATGAAAGATATGAGTAGCCCATTCCTGCCACCATGATTGAAAGCTGATATGGATGAAGGCAATCAACCACAATCGGTCACAATCGCCCAAGTTTGGTATTTTAATCTCCACAGCTTTGTTCATGATCAGGGCCGATGAGACTGTACCCCTGCTTTCTAGGAGCCGATGGAAGTGCAGGCTGATAGGAAGTTGTCCAAGCCCGCATTGTCTGGCAACCACCATGGGGTTGTAAAACTCATATGATAAGCTGGTGCTTCTGCCTTGAAATATGCCTACTGGGAACAGGCAAGGACTGATGCCGATCATGAAGACCTCCCTTGAGACTATGTCATCATTCAGCTAGCTTAGGGTCAGATCGATAGGGAGCTCAAATTCAGAGTCCGAAGGATAGACAAACATGTCCATCTTGGCTGATGGAGGGCTAGTGTAGAATCAGACAAACCAAGTGGATATTTCTTCGGCCGATTGATCTTCCCCAGGATAAACTGAGGCTGCTTCTCCAAAGGACATGCATCTTCTGGTTGAAGGATCTTCATTGTCATTGTAGTCCGATGGGAAAACAGAGTCCGATAGCGGAGGCCGATCAACCTGGTGTTGGTATGGATTGTTAGCTAGAGCTGAATAAACCACCATGGACCTCCATGTGCCACTGTTCGTTTTAGCATCAGATCTTGGGTGGCAGAATAGAGCAGCCGATAGACAGCTCCCAGGAGGTATCGGCCAAGAGGGAATTGCTTCTTTTCAACCAGGGCCTGAGCTAAATGTTGGCAGTTCGAAGTGGGGCCGCAGGTTGATCCATAGAAGACAAATCTTTCTAGCCACAGAGTTAGAAAAGCCACATGCTCTCGCTCTGAGACAGATCCTTGCTCCATGTGCTCGGATATATATCCGGACCAGCCTCCAATCTTCTTGGTCTTCAATTTGTGGCTGCTATTGATGAGGAGGTTGAAGGGATTAATCTCGGAGTGGATGTCTAACCCTGTTAGCATCTTGATATCTATTAGTGTTGGGTCATCGGACCTTGCTGGAACAGGAAAGCGTTCAGGGTGTTGGACCAAAAATAGGTGGCTGCTGACATCAGAGGTTCGTTCTTCTTGGTATCGGCTAAAGACAGAGTGATGCATGGCCGATTCCTATTTCATCCTAGTGAACTTGCTTGGCCGCAACAATCCTTTTGTACCAAGTTCTGAAGCCATTGAGCTTTGACGGCCAAGATCTGAAAGTGTGCTTCCATGAGGAGACATTGGGTTTAATTTGTTTGAAAGGGATTCTGTGTGTCTCCGTATTTATCAGCTAGGTTGGGTCAGAATTGCCCATGGGGCCCAAAAGGAACCGGTGTGATTTGTCATTGGTGGGGATCAAAATCTGGTTCTTGAAGACCTACGGCATATGAACAATGTTGAAAAATAAGACCCAGGGGGGCAAGAGCAGAAACCCTAGTTTGAAAAGACTCGGCGGGAAAACAAAAATGTGAACTCAGAGAAGGATTGACTTACCACAAGGATCTCGGAAGCGTAGAACGGCAAGGAAGCCATAGGTGCTGTTGAAGGGGTCGCCGTGGGGAGTCGATGCCGAAAGGACGCCGGGGAGTCGCCGGAATCGAGAGGCGCAAGCGGCTAATGAGGAACTGCGCAAGGAAATCGGCGGCGGGAGGCTGCGAATCTGGATCTGCACGGTTTTCAGACAAACCCTAGCGAAGAAGTCGATGAGTTCCTCGGAGCTAATTCCGCCACATTATATAATGAAGCGGAATTGGGGGGCATGTGTTAACAGCAGATTTTCGTAATCTACTCGGAGAAGAAAGAGAAAACCGATACAGAGAAGAAGGAGCTTTCTAAGTCGAATCAGTTACTTTATCGAACCAAGCCAGAGTCGGACTGAACTCCGTATCAGACTTAGTAAGCGTATCGGATTGGGAGAAGCGCGAGTAGAAAGGCTGTATCGGCCGATTCGGATTCAATATGGCCATCGGCCGATAGAGTCAGGAAGTTGATAAAGTCAACATGGGCTCGGTTTGGGCTCGAGATAAGCTTCAAGGAGATTGCCAAATAGAGATAAGGCTCGGTTTTAGGCAATTGTGTCTTGTAAATTAAGTAGGTTTAGATTAAGTAGGCAATTGTCCGCCGCAAGGACTTGTTTGTTAGTTAGAGATATGATCGTGTCCTACGTGGACAATGTTGTAATCTTGGGTATAAATATCCTGGTAGCTTGTACATAGAATCTCTCTCAATCTGAATCAATCAAACAATAAACCAATCTACTTCGGCGCATCGCCAACCCTCGCAAGAGGTTAGCTTCCGGTGAGTTCTTGCATCCCTAGAACAGAGATAAGAACTCATACCTGACGATCTACATCGTCGGGGTTAGCGTGTCGCTTTGGGCACGTTAAGCCCTGATGATGTGATCGTCGTCTATCATGTTTTGGCTAATCTGGATATGGCTTTCTAATTTCGTCTCGCTAGCGATTAACTCGTTTTAGGGTTTATTTCTGACGATGGTTGAATTAGCTTGCTTGTCTAGATTATCTAATGATCTACCATCCCTAAAAGCGATCGACGGCTTGATTTTCTTTGTGTTAACCCTCGATCTACACTTTGAGTTGACATCGACCTTAGTCGTATGTTGAGATTTAATTCAAAGCCTGTCTTTGATCGTAATTAAGGATAGCACTGGGGTTTCAGCCGGTCTTACCTAATGCATGTAATTATTCATGTTTTTGCATGTATTTGTCATTTGTACAAGTAGATCAGTAGATATAAATATATTTATTGCAAGATGTTTTTGAGACTTCTCTGTAATTAGTATATTTATATCGGTCGGTTGGCTTGTATAAGTTTGCACTAGAGTATTAGCTAGTGTATTTACCTTCATGCATCTCTCATCAGCCGATTTTATTAAAATTGCCATAAACACATTAATATAGGCCGATGGGACTAAATCTGTTAATCTTACTTTATAACCTCAAGTAAGCCGATATAGCTTTGCCCTATCGGCTAGGCTCTCACGATGTGACATCGGCCTATCGGTCGATCGGCCGTTGTTTACTAACATGGTTTACTTGTTTATTCTTGTTGATTGCAGATCAAATCAACTGGCATGCCCTACACGCACTTAGGCAAGCCATTGGACCTACACTGGAGCTAAGCAGATCTCCCAGGCTGCCGTGGAAACGTGGAACCTGCTTTTGACACGTGAGCGGGTCGAAATTCTATGCCAACACGCTCCTTCTCCGTCGCCACCATTGTCGTATCTGGTCGAGCACCGCTGCAGCACTACGCCGCAGCCGCCTTTAGCTTCGCCTCACCGCGTTGCACCCCGACTACCACCTCTCCACTCGTACCAGTGCCCGGAACCCGCCCCTCACCATTAAGCCGAGCGCCGCAGCCGCTAAATCCTTGGCGCCGGCTGGCCTCGTGCCGCCGTCTCGCTGTGGTGCGCTCGGTGAGCTCCCCACCCCTTCTCCCCTCTCTCCACCGCTTCTCGTGCCCGTCGTCGCGTCGCGCCGCCATCGTCAATGGCTGTCCAGTCGTGCGCCGAGGGCGTGCCATGTTTGGCTGGGCCGGCTTGATCCGAGCCTGCGCCCTAGCCGACCGCTCCTTCCGCGTCGTCCGATTTGCCTTCGCGCGAATCTGGGCCATCCGCATGGCGCCCGCAACGGCTGCCAGCGGCTTTGCCGCGTCGACGCGCCCGTCCCATGTGGCTGCCTCGTTAGCGCCATGTGGTGGATGCGTTTCCTGGCCATGCGTGGACTCGGTCCACAATGCGCCAACCCCTTGGAGCCACTTGTTGGTGATATGCCCTAGAGGCAATCATAGAGATGATTGTATCACGTACTATGTTTACATCTTTATTATACATTGTTCCTTCAAATAGATAACTTATTATTGATCAATGAATATGTGATTCGTTCATGAGACTATTTATGTTGTATGTTACTATTTCTAAAGGATCCCTGATCAAATAGCATATATGGAACAAATATGGTAAAGGATAGCGCGTAGGCTATGATAGCAGAAAACAAAACTTTTCTACCGCGCACACCAGGTCATCTTGCGAAGATAGGATCATGGATCGTTACCACTAGACGCGTAGCGCAGCGGAAGTAGAGTTGGAGAAGCCGGTCCAACCACGCGCGTCGAGGTAGTAGTGGAAGTAGTCGATCGCCACGAACAGATCATCTCCTCCACGCGATTAGCCGCACCAGGAGTAGGTCCAATCTACCGGTTGTTGACGCCAATCTATGCCGCAACGAGCAGCGCCTCCACCGGTATCCACACGTACGGGGCTGGAGCACCGATCGCAAGTGTGCTAGCACTCGGGAGCGGCTAGGGTTTGGCTCTGGAGGTGGCGGCTAGGGTTTTGCTCTAGATGAACAGATGAGTACCTCCCTCAGCCCCTCACCTCCATATATATAGATCTCTCTGCTTGGGCCTCGTGGACCAAAGCCCAATGGTAGTCTACTCGGATCCCTATCCAAACTGAGCCCACATCTGAATCACATTCGAATGAGTGTTCCAACTTGTTAAGCGTGCGAACCTGTAGGTTCACATATACTTGGTCGCAACCCGGAAATGCCTTTCCGATCAACCTGTTAATAGCGGCCCCTCGCAAGGCATATTAACCTCCAAAGTATATGTAAAGATCATATCGGCTGAACCTGTAATGTTCTCATGTACGAATCCCTTTGCCTCATGATATAGATTGAGCTCAAGGCGAGACCTTGTAGGATTATGAGGTTGCTACGCTAGCCGACAAATCAAAATTTTCTACCTCATAAACCAAGATCTACTGCTAGTTACAGGTTACGGGATTACCACTAGACACGCAGGTGCAGCGGAGATGACTCGATGTAATTGAACACATCGCAGCAGTGCCGTACAGTTGCGTGGTCGTCCGTCACACGTCCGTCCTTCGCTCGCGAATCGTCCCTCGTGCGGTTCGTCCTTCTGCTCCAGATGCAGCACCTCCGAGGAATCTCGCACGTACGGGGAGGAAGCGATGCGCCTTCGGACTGCTAGGTCCGCGAAGAGCGCTAGGCGTGAGCATGGGGGGGTGCGACGGCTGCAGGGAGGGGGAGTTAATTACCCTAGCCTCGCACCCACCCCTTGCTTATATAGGCGTCCTGGTGTGCCTCGAGTTGGAGGCCCATCAGCGACCCTAAACCTAGTCTAATTCGGGTCCAACCCGAATTAGGCTTCCAGGCCCTTAAGAGTGCGACCCTATGGGTTCACGTACACATAGACATGGCCCAAATACTCCTACTCAACCAATAGTTGACAGCGGCCTCTAGCAAGACATGTCAACTCCTATGCGTACGCAAAGATCAAATCAGGCGAATCACCACAGTACCATATACATGTTATTCCCTTGCCTCTCAATATATGGTTCACTCATAGGTTAACACTTAACCTAAGCACGGCCATGCATTTGTTGATCCAATCATTAGAGTGATCCAGTGATATCTCTCTCACGTGGAGAGGGACAATTTCCATCTTGATTGTTTATGTCTCACAACATGTTTTCTGACAAACCCGAAGACCACCTTTATAACTACCCAGTTACGGAGTAGCGTTTGATAGTCCCTAAGTAAGTCGTTTCACATCTTGAGCACACACAACAATCTCAGGTCTAAGGACATAACGTATGTGTTGTGTATAGAGACAATTCTCACGTCGGGTCAGTCCAGCTCACATGTCATACATGCGCCCACATTATTAGTTTGACATCTCTATGTCCATGACTTGTGAAACGTAGTCATCAACTAATAATGTGCTGATCTAATATTCATGTGTGTTACTACACGAACTCCGATCAAGGACAAGTTTAGAATAGCCATACAAGTAAAAGAGTTTCACAAACAATTCACATAACTGTTGATCAATACAAGTTATCTTTAATGGATATTCAATAAACACATAAATATATCATGGATACAATCGTAGCATCATCATCTCTATGATTACCTCTAGGGCATACTACCAACAGTCTCCCACTTGCACTAGAGTTAATCTCGAAGATATCTAATACCCATAGCTCTCATGTGCACCTCATGCTTAGGCTGTGGAAGAGCCTTTGTCAAAGGATCTGCAACATTCAAATCCGTATGTATTTTGCACATCTTGATTTCATCTCTTCTAATGAACTCTCGAATGAGGTGAAATTTCCGAAGTACATGTTTGTTCTTCTGGTGATTCCTTGGCTCCTTAGTCTGCGCTATCGCCCCATTGTTATCACAATGCATGTTCAATGGGCTAGACGCATTAGGAAACACACCAAGCTCAATGAGGAACCTCCTCATCCAAACACCTTCCTTTGCAGCTTCTGAAGCTGCAATGTACTTGGCTTCTGCTGTAGAATCAGTGACTGTCTGCTGCTTGGAACTTTTCCAACTGACGGCACCACCATTTATTGTGAACACAAAACCTGATTGAGATTGTGAATCATCCGTGTCGGTTTGGAAGCTAGCATCGGTGTAACCATTTACAACGAGCTCTTCCTCACCTCCATAGATTAGGAACACATCTTTAGTCCTTCTTAAGTACTTAAGGATGTTTTTAACAAGCGTCCAGTGACTCTCACCTGGATTAGCTTGATATCTGCTCGCAACACTTAGAGCATATGAGACATCTGGGCGAGTACATATCATGGAGTACATTATGGAACCAACGGCCGAAGCATATGGAACCTTACTCATGCGCTCTCGTTCCTCATCATTCTGAGGACACTGTTTATCACTAAAGCGCATCCCATGTGACATAGGTAGGAATCCTTTCTTGGATTGCTCCATGCTGAACCGTTTCAGTACCTTGTCAATGTACGTATCTTGGCTTAATCCTATAAGCCTCTTCGATCTATCTCTATAGATCTTTATGCCCAGAATGTATGTTGCTTCTCCTAAATCCTTCATTGAAAAACTATTATTCAATGAAGTTTTTACAGATTGCAACATCGGAATGTCATTTCCAATCAATAATATGTCATCCACATATAAGATTAGAAATATTACAGCGCTCCCACTTTCCTTCTTGTAAACACAAGGTTCTTCTTTGTTCTGACGAAAACCAAACCCTTTGACTACTTCGTCAAAACGAATGTTCCAACTCCGAGATGCTTGCTTTAATCCATAAATGGATTTCTTAAGCTTGCATATTTTTCCAGCATTATTAGGATCAACAAAACCTTCGGGCTGTATCATATACACGTCCTCTTCTAAATTCCCATTTAGAAAGGCTGTTTTAACATCCATCTGCCAAATCTCATAATCGAAATAAGCAGCTATTGCTAGAATGATCCGGATAGATTTAAGCATCGCTACCGGCGAGAAAGTCTCGTCGTAGTCAATCCCTTGAACTTGTCGAAAACCTTTTGCGACAAGTCGAGCTTTATAGACGTGAACATTTCCGTCCATATCCTTTTTCTTTTTAAAGATCCATTTGCACTCTATGGGTCTAACCCCTTCAGGCAGATCAACCAAGTTCCAAACTTGATTGTCACTCATGGAATCTATTTTGGATCTCATGGCACTTTGCCACTTCTCGGAATCTGGGTCCATCATAGCTTCCGCGTATGTCGCAGGTTTGTCATCGTCTAACAATAACAAGTCCCCACGTAATGCATGGAGTCTAGCTGATCTTCGTGGTTGTGGCGGTGTCTCAATTGCCACGGGTACCTCAACTTGTTCAGCTACATTAGCGTCACTCATAGAGTCATTCCCTATTGGCTCATCCTGAACTTCTTCAAGATACACCTTTTGTCCACTCTTCTCTCTTTGGAGAAACTCTTTCTCTAAGAAAACACCGTTTTGAGCAACAAACACTTTGCCCTCTGAGCGGTTGTAGAAATAATATCCTAAAGTCACCTTTGGATATCCCACGAAAAAACATTTGTCCGATTTGGGTGTTAGCTTATCTGATATAAGCCGTTTGACATAAACTTCACAACCCCAAATCTTTAGAAAAGACAAACTAGGACTCTTCCCAGTCCACATCTCATATGGTGTCTTAACTACGGACTTAGACGGTACCCTATTTAAAGTGAAAGCGGCTGTTTCTAGAGCGTATCCCCAAAACGATAAAGGTAGGTCACATTGACTCATCATAGATCGAACCATGTCCAACAAAGTCCGATTACGTCGCTTGGACACGCCGTTTCTCTGAGGCGTTCCTGGCGGCGTAAGCTGTGGAACTATTCCGCAACTCTTTAGATGATTGCTAAACTTGTGGCTCAAATATTCGCCTCCACGATCAGATCGCAAGGCCTTGATTTTCTTGCCTCGTTGATTCTCTACTTCATTCTGAAATTCTTTGAACTTTTCAAATGTTTCAGACTTATGTTTCATTAAGTAGACATAGCCATATCTACTAAAATCATCAGTGAAAGTTACGAAGTATTGAAATCCGCCTCTAGCTGTCGTGCTCATTGGTCCACATACATCCGTATGTACAAGTTCCAACAAGTCAGCCGCCCTCTCAGGAAAACCTGTGAAAGGCGTCTTGGTCATTTTGCCTAGAAGGCATGCCTGACATGTCTCGTATGATTCAAAATCAAACGAACTTAGAAGCCCATCAGAATGGAGCCTCTTCATGCGATTCTCGCTTATATGACCCAAACGACAATGCCACATATATGTAGGACTTAACTCATTAAGCCGAGGCCGTTTAGCACTAACATTACAGACAGGCGCATCATCAAGATCTAAAATAAATAATCCATTCACAATGGATGCAAAAGCCACAAACATATCATTCTTAGAGATCACACAACCATTGTCTTTACTCGCAAATGAATAACCATCCTTCATCAAGCATGAAGGTGACACAATGTTTTGACTTAAACTAGGAACAAAATAACAATTATTCAATTCCAAAATAAATCCTGATGGTAGGTGAAGTTGCATCGTCCCGACGTTGAACGCATCAACTCTTGCATTATTGCCCACGTGGAAACCAACTTCGCCTTTTCCAACGCTTCTACTTCTTATCATTCCCTGCATCGTATTGCAAATATGAGCAACCGATCCGGTATCAAATACCCAAGAATTGATATCAGAGTTAGCGAGGAAAATGTCTGTAATATGAACAACAAGTGTATGATAAACGGGAGTACCTTTACTTCCGCCATCCTTCTTCAAGGATTCAAGATACAACTTGCAGCTCCTCTTGTAGTGACCTTTCGCACCACAATGAAAGCACACTGTATCAGCAGGTACACCAGTCTTGGGCGCAGGTGGTTTTGGCTTAGAGATCTCATCTTTAGCCTTGCCCTTATTCTTCTTCCAAGAATTGCCCTTTCTCTTAAACTTAGACCGGTTTTGTACTGCCATCACATGGCTGCTGCCAGCGCCTTTCTTGATGTCAGCCTCTGCTGTTTTCAACATGCCACACAATTCATTCAAGCCCCTCTCCGCCCCATGCAAATGGTAGTTCGAGATGAAGTTTCCATAGCTGGGTGGAAGCGATGCAAGGATGAAATCAGTTGCCAACGCTTGGTCAAGTGGGAAGCCAAGCTTCTCCAACCTCTGAGTGTGACCAACCATTTTGATCACGTGTGGTCCAACAGGTGCACCCTCTGCTAGCTTGGATTCAACAAAAGCCTTGGACACATTGAACCTTTCAATCCTGGCTTGAGTTTCGAACATCTCATTAAGCGCCACGATCATATCACGCGCACGATGGTTGTTATCGAACTGCATTTGCAGCTCTGGTTCCATACAAGCAAGCATTAAGCAACTCACTTCAAGATCAGCATCTAATGCTCTCCTGTAAGCGGTTCTATCAGCAGCAGGTGCATTCTCATCAGGCTCTTCAGGTACTGGGGTGTCTAGCACATGTTCCTTTTTCTCAGCCTTGAGAACAATTCTCAGATTGCGAATCCAATCCGCATAGTTTGTTCCATTCAACTTATCTTTCTCAAGAATTGAACGCAAAGTAAATGGTTGCTTAGTGGATGCCATTAATCTACAGTAAAAGTAATGCAAAATACTAAGACAAAGTATCCATGATAGAGTAAATCATATTCTGAATAAAATCTACTCCCACTAAAATCAATATCCCTGAATTGAAATTTAGTGATTCAAGACCCACAACTAACAAGTCGACTAGTGAGCTTTAGCATCACCGCTAGAAGACATGGTAGATCGGTAAGCAACTCCTTGCTAATCATATCAAATATGACTCTTGTTGTTGGATAGCATCTCTATGCTTGTGTTACCAACGACTCATGCTCCAAGGTCCCTAACCGTTAGGATGACCTCATCTAAGCAACCAAACCTTATGCAGTAAGTATCCAATACGAACTTGTCTAGTCAAGGAAAATCAGTGGCACCCTAATTTCATAGACCCACCACCGAATGTACAAGACTTATGACAATGCAAGGCTTGGGGGAGCATAAACACTTAAACATTGCCGAGGGATCGTTCTACTTCATTACCACATGTGTAGACAAAAACATAATCACGTGAAAGTAGAACATAATAGTAAGAACGACATCATCATAGATTTATGACTTGGTATAGCCCATTGTCACTTAGGGGATCTCCATCTCCATCAATCTGTTCATCATGGTGATCGCCATCTCCATGATCCATGTATGCCGTCCTCCAGTGATGAGTCCACCATAACTATCCATCACTAACGCAAGGTAGTGAATAAAATTACATAGTCGTGGATTCATCACAAATTGGCACGCAGGCCATTACATCAGGTGGACAATATCTATGTGGCTCCAGCCATATTGTCACAATCACGACATGCAAGCCATGAATTAATTACATACATGCATCACATACACATACGGGCTATACCAGTCATGAATTCCGGCAAAACAGAGTTATCCAATTCTGTCGTCTAAAATTGCAGGGGCAAAAACTCTATTTTCCAAGAGGTTTTTCGCGATTATGAAATCAGTGAAATCGCCGTTGGCTATTTTCTCTCTCTTCAAAATTTTGTTTTCTACGCCCCTACATGGAAATTTTCTCAATCCGAGTTACGGTTCAAAAGTTATGGTTGTTTTACCGAACAACACATGCGCCCGGCGCCCGGTAGTAGATCCCATCTATCACCGTCGCGCATCACATGCGCCTGGCACCTAACCTAGGGTTTGATTTGATCAATCTGATTGATCTCAAACTTGCCATGAATGGATTTACATGTATCACTTAACTCGGATGGCGGAATTCCGACCTGTACGAGTAGATCATTACAATACCAACACGACAAGATGACGAACCAAGGTTAGAGACTCATCTACAACCGCGCATATCACCATATGCATAAAACCGAACCTATAACAAGGTAGTAACCGCTCTGATACCACTGTAGGATTATGAGGTTGCTACGCTAGCCGACAAATCAAAATTTTCTACCTCATAAACCAAGATCTACTGCTAGTTACAGGTTACGGGATTACCACTAGACGCGCAGGTGCAGCGGAGATGACTCGATGTAATTGAACGTGTCGCAGCAGTGCCGTACAGTTGCGTGGTCGTCCGTCACACGTCCGTCCTTCGCTCGCGAATCGTCCCTCGTGCGGTTCGTCCTTGTGCTCCAGATGCAGCACCTCCGAGGAATCTCACACGTACGGGGAGGAAGCGATGCGCCTCCGGACTGCTAGGTCCGCGAAGAGCGCTAGGCGTGAGCATGGGGGGGCGCGACGGCTGCAGGGAGGGGGAGTTAATTACCCTAGCCTCGCACCCACCCCTTGCGTATATAGGCGTCCTGGTGTGCCTCGAGTTGGAGGCCCATCAGCGACCCTAAACCTAGTCTAATTCGGGTCCAACCCGAATTAGGCTTCTAGGCCCTTAAGCGTGCGACCCTATGGGTTCACGTACACATAGACATGGCCCAAATACTCCTACTCGACCAATAGTTGACAGCGGCCTCTAGCAAGACATGTCAACTCCTATGCGTACGCAAAGATCAAATCAGACGAACCACCACAATACCATATACATGTTATTCCCTTGCCTCTCGATATATGGTTCACTCATAGGTTAACACTTAACCTAAGCACGGCCATGCATTTGTTGATCCAATCATTAGAGTGATCCAGTGATATCTCTCTCACGTGGAGAGGGACAATTTCCATCTTGATTGTTTATGTCTCACAGCATGTTTCCTGACAAACCCGAAGACCACCTTTATAACTACCCAGTTACGGAGTAGCGTTTGATAGTCCCTAAGTAAGTCGTTTCACATCTTGAGCACACACAACAATCTCAGGTCTAAGGACATAACGTATGTGTTGTGTATAGAGACAATTCTTACGTCGGGTCAGTCCAGCTCACATGTCATACATGCGCCCACATTATTAGTTTGACATCTCTATGTCCATGACTTGTGAAACGTAGTCATCAACTAATAATGTGCTGATCTAATATTCATGTGTGTTACTACACGAACTCCGATCAAGGACAAGTTTAGAATAGCCATACAAGTAAAAGAGTTTCACAAACAATTCACATAACTGTTGATCAATACAAGTTGTCTTTAATGGATATTCAATAAACACATAAATATATCATGGATACAATCGTAGCATCATCATCTCTATGATTACCTCTAGGGCATACTACCAATAGACCTGTGCCATCCTCTTAATAGCTCAATCGCTCTCTCGATTCTGTGATGGATTATAAACTTGTGATTGACTCCTCAATCACCTAGCATGGCCATGCATTTCCATAATCCGTTACATCGAGGGGCCCAGAGATATCTCTCCCATATGGAGGGGCAAATTCTATCTTGACCATCCACATCCCACTACATATTTCATAGCAAACCCGAAGACTACTTTTATAACTACCTAGTTACAGAGTAGTGTTTAGTTATCCCAAAATAAGCTACTACGTGTGGAGATTATGGGTACCGGATACCCTCACAGCTAGCTTATCCGATTTACCATAGGGGATAGGTTATGCTTCATGATTATGTAATCCGGCTATGACTTGGGTATTACGTTACCATTAAGATAAGGTAACGGCTCATAGTCTATAGTTGGTAAGATTGAGGAGTCCAACTTAGAATAGGATGGGTCTCTGACTTGTAAACTTACCCTCCGAGACTATATAAGGAGGGGAGGGCGTCCCTTGAAGGACACACAGAAAATACACGAGACTACAGAGAGAAAACTCACGAGAGCCCTTATTGAAAGAGATCAAGAGATCAATAAAACACTTGCGGATCGAATTCCTAAAACAGGAGTAGGATATTACCTCTCGAAGAGAGGGCCTGAACCTGTCTAAACCATTGTCCCGACTAACCCATTGTGTTTGGCACTTGACTGCTACCCCCAGATTGATATTGCCGAAACCAAGTTTCGACAGTTGGCGCGCCAGGTAGGGGCTCTGCGTCAAGTTTTCTTCTTCATCTTGCCGACGAGCGCAATGGGATCTCCATCAGGTTTCGCTGACTTCGTCCTCGCCCTTGCGCAGGCGCTTTGCTTTGGCGGACTCGACTTCATCACCGACAGATTCGGTAAGCTCTGTCTTCTCGACTCAGATTCAAACCAGTCGGGAAGGGAAAATCCCTTGGCGCTGCTCGGGTTACCGGACGACGCTAAAATCTACCATAACCTCCTATTTTCTAAGTTGGATTCGATCCACTCGGAAAACCTTGCATCTTCATCGCCTTCATGCTGTCCCCCGGCCTCACGAGAGGTCGCGGTCATACTCGAACAACTCGGGTCGTACTCATCCACGGACATTGACGAACATCTGAGCTCCACCGACTTCGATGACCTCTACGACATCTCCACGGATGAAATCAACAGCTACGACGCAGACAAAGACTACTACGATCCGGACCTTCTCAACGTTCTCATGGCCGAAGTAGCCGAGACCGACTCGGGCATGGCCCGGAGGATCGCGGAGGAAGAACGGGCCAAGCTTGAGCAAGAGCGCAAGCGCGTGGAGGAGGAACTAGCTAAGCTTGAGCAAGAGCGCAAGCATGCGGAGGAGGAGAATAAGCACAAGGAGGAGGAGCTCAGGAAAAAGCAAGAAGTCGACAAAAAGAAACGAGACCTGAGGGTGACTGGGCGCTCAGCCCGCGAGGCCATACTGCAGACACGAGTCGACAAACGCCAACATCTTTCAAACGCCTCAGCAAAACGCCGTCGCTGCCCTCACCCTCATCGACACCGTCATCGAAGCGGCGCCGGCTACGGTAACACCACTCTTGGACAAGATCAAAACCATCGTCGCGGCTACGGCCAACGGCCCTCCCTCCAACTCCGCACGAAGGCCGACCGAGTCCATTGCTGAAACACCTGACAGAAGCCGACTGCCGCCACTACGCTCCAAGGACTATAAGAGACCCGAGCAAAGCAAGACACCAGCCAGATCTAAAGATCCTCGCCACGAGGCAGTATGGAGGCCACGAGTTCATACGGCTGACTCTCACGAGAGAGAACACAGCCGACAACCCGTCCACGACCGAAATCGTCGCAGCTACAACTCCAACTACCAAAGCAGCCCGCGAAGGCCCCCGCCGAGTGATCTGCGGGAGGTTCTCGACCGACGCTACCGGGAACGTGAACGGCGCTCTTCTGACGACAGAAGGAAATCACCCGAAGACCATGACGATGGAGTGCCCGCATTCACTCGGGACCTGCGTCGAGTAGATTGGCCGAGTGGTTTTAAGCCTGCAGGGATTGACAAGTACAACGGTAAGACCGATCCCGAGTCATGGCTAACTGTGTACACCCTCGCCATCCGCGCAGCAGGAGGAGACAGCAAAGCTATGGCTCATTACCTACCCGTCGCTCTCGCCGACTCAGCCAGGAACTGGCTCACGAGTTTGCCAAGAGGCTCGATCGACTCGTGGAGTGAGCTTCGGGACCACTTCATCGCCAACTTCCAGGGCACTTTTGAAAGACCTGGGACCCACTTTGACCTCTACAACATCATCCAAAAGCCGGACGAATCGCTAAAGGACTACATTCGACGCTTTTCGGAGAAACGGAACAAGATCCCCAACATCACCGATGACGTCATCATTGCTGCAATCCAGAAAGGCGTCCGTGACGAGTTGCTTATCGGCAAGTTTGGGCGCAAGCCACCGAAGACGGTCAAGCAAATGTTCGAGACAGCAAACTCCTACGCTAAGTCTGATGACGCAATCAAGGCCTCGCGACAAGACCGGCATGACAAGAGGGACGACAAGCCATCTAAAAGCAGCTGGCGTCCTAAGAAGGACAGCGGCAACAACAACAGCGGCCAAAAGGATCACAAGCGCAAGCCCGAGGATCTGGTCGCCACGAGATCAAACTACCAGCAAAAGCGTCCCCGAGTCGCCGCTTACGACAAGATCATGAACGCTCAGTGCACGCACCACCCAAACCACAAGCACGCGGCAAAAGATTGCTTCATCTATAAACAGTTCGCTGAGCAGTACGCGGCACAACTACGACAAAAGCCGACTGATGAAGCCAGCCCATCGGGAACCAAGAGGAACGACCCGGCTAGCAGCACAGAGCCCTTCCAAGACCCCGTGGGCGAGCTAAACCACATCTTCGGGGGGCCACGGGCATATGAGTCCAAGAGGAAGCAAAAGCTGACTGATCGAGAAGTCAACGCCGTGCAACCTGAAGTCCCGCATTATCTATGGTGGTCGGAGGTAGCTATCACGTTTAACCGCTCGGATCACCTCGACCGAGTGGTTCACCTGGGGTGGTATCCCCTGGTACTAGACCCGGTGGTTCATAACATCAAACTCAAGCGCGTCTTCATCGATGGCGGCAGCGCTCTCAACATTCTATTCGCCAAGACACTGGACGAGATGCCGATTCCGAGATCCGAGTTGAAACCGAGTTCAGCCCCCTTCCATGGAGTCATCCCGGGGCTGTCCTCTACGCCACTCGGGCACATCACCCTCCCAGTCACCTTCGGAGTTCGGGAGAATTTCCAGACGGAGAACATAACCTTTGAGGTTGCCGACTTCGAAGCGGCCTACCACGCAATCATCGGAAGACCTGCACTCGCTAAGTTCATGGCGGTACCACATTACACCTACCTCATCATGAAGATGCCCGGGCCCCACGGAGTTATCACCCTGCGCAGCGATGTCAAGCAAGCCTTCACCTGTGACAAAGAAAGCTGCGACATGGCCCAGACTCGCGAGAGATTACGCGGCCAGCAAGAGGTCCGACTGGCTGCGTCAACATCTGGAGAAGGAGAAGTCCCCGCCAAGAAGATAGCCAAGTCGGGAGAAGGCGACGCCAAGACAAAGAAAATCCCCCTTGACCCATCTGATCCCTCTAAAACTGCTGTAATAGGCGCAGAGCTAGATCCTAAATAGGAAAGCGCGCTCGTCACCTTCCTCCAGAATAATAAAGATATTTTTGCTTGGAAACCGTCTGACATGCCGGGTATTCCTAGGGGGGTGATCGAGCACTCTTTAAACGTCAAAGATGACGCCAAACCTATAAAACAACGATTGCGCCGTTTCGCTCAAGATCGAAAAGATGCCATCAAGGAGGAACTCGCCAAGCACTTGGCTGCCGGATTCATCAAAGAGGTTTACCATCCCGATTGGCTAGCCAATCCAGTTCTTGTTAGGATGAAGACAGGGCAATGGCGCATGTGCGTGGACTACACTGATCTCAATAAAGCTTGTCCTAAAGATCCTTTCGGACTACCTCGAATAGACCAAGTCGTCGACTCAATAGCCGGCTGCGAGCTTCTGAGCTTTTTGGATTGTTACTCGGGTTACCACCAGATCAGCTTGAAGGAATCCGACTGCCTGAAGACATCATTCATCACCCTGTTTGGAGCCTATTGCTACATCACGTTGCCCTTCGGCCTGAAGAACGCCGGAGCCACCTATCAGCGCATGATCCAGAGATGCCTTCAGAATCAGATCGAGAGAAACGTCGAAGCCTACGTCGACGATGTCGTCATCAAGACCAAGCAGAAGGAAGACCTGATCGCCGACTTAGAAGAGACCTTCGCGAACATTCGGGCCTTCAGAATGAAGTTGAACCCGGAGAAGTGTACCTTCGGTGTGCCATCAGGTAAGCTGCTCGGTTTCATGGTGTCACATCGCGGCATTGAAGCAAATCCAGAGAAGATCAACGCTATCCGGAGCATGAAGCCCCCGAGTACCCAGAAGGACGTCCAGAAGCTCACCGGTTGCATGGCGGCATTAAGCTATTTTGTCTCCAGACTCGGGGAACGAGGTATGCCTTTTTTCAGGTTACTGAAGAAGATCGACGCTTTCCAATGGACCACCGAGGCCTAGAAATCTTTCGAGGACTTCAAGGAGTTCCTCACGACACCACCCGTGTTGGCTTCACCTCACCCTCAAGAACCCCTGTTGCTCTACGTTTCCGCAACTCACTAGGTGGTCAGCACGGTCTTGGTCGTTGAGCGTGAGGAAGAAGGCCAAACTCAAAAGGTTCAACGACCGATCTACTTTGTCAGCGAGGTGCTGGCAGGAGCCAAAACCCTCTACCCTCAGGTACAAAAACTATTATATGGAGTTTTAATCACCGCTAGGAAGCTAGCCCATTATTTTCAGGGTCACTCGGTCATCGTCGTCACATCCTTTCCACTCGGCGATGTCATCCATAACCGGGAGGTTACTGGGCGCATCGCGAAGTGGGCTCTGGAGTTGATGCCGCTGGATATAGCTTTCAAGGCGAGGACGTCTATAAAGTCTCAAGTCCTGGCAGATTTCGTAGCCGAGTGGACCGAACAACAAGAAGATGTGCCCAGAGAAGATTTGTAGTATTGGACCATGCACTTCGACGGATCCAAAAGAGTCACCGGCTTGGGAGCGGGAGTCGTGCTGATTTCCTCGACTGGGGAGAGGCTACGATATGTCCTTCATATCCACTTCCCTGCCTCACACAATGTTGCTGAGTACGAAGCCCTCCTTCACGGTCTGCGACTTGCTGTTTCACTTGGGATACGACGGATGATTGTGCGAGGAGATTCCTAGTTGGTGGTCAACCAGGTAATGAAGGACTGATCCTGTCTAAACAAGACCATGGAGGCCTACCGACAGGAAGTTTGCAAGCTTGAAGACAAGTTTGACGGACTGGAGTTATCCCACGTCTTGAGACACAATAATGAAGCGACAGATCAGTTGGCGCAGTTTGGGTCCAAGCGCAAAGCAGCCCCGACCGACGTTTTCGTGGAACACCTCTATGAGCCGACTGTTGCCAAGAAATTAACCCCCGACGAGGAAGACACAAACCAGGTTGCCATACTCGACGCCGACTGGAGGACACCGTTCATCAAGTTTTTAACTCAGCAGGAGCTGCCGGGTGACCGGGATGATGCGGAACGAGTCCGACGTCACAGTCAAGGCTATGTCATGGTTGATTCAGAGCTATACAAGAGAAGCCCCTCTAGAGTTTTGATGAGATGCGTCACGCCGGAGGAAGGACGACAATTATTGCAAGATATTCACTCGGGCATCTACGGCAGTCACGCCGCGGCGCGCACTCTGGTAGGCAAGGCTTACAGACAAGGATTCTTCTGGCTCACGGCGGTCTCCGATGCAGACAAGGTAGTTCGCACGTGTGAAGGTTGTCAATTCTTCGCTCGGCAGAGCCACGTTCCAGCCCAAGATCTTCAAACAATTCCCTTATCATGGCCTTTCGCCGTATGGGGCTTGGACATGGTCGGTCCGTTCAAGAAGGCGCCAGGAGGATTCACGCATCTGTTCGTCGCGATTGATAAGTTTTCAAAGTGGATCGAGGCTAAGCCGGTTGCTACGATAACTACGGACAAGGCGCGAGAATTTATTCTAAACATCGTGCATCGGTTTGGTGTCCCGAACAGAATTATAACCGACAATGGGACTCAATTCACTGGAGGCGTTTTTAAGGAGTTCTGCGAAGACTTCGGTATTAAGATTTGCTATGCATCGGTGGCGCACCCTAAGAGCAACGGACAGGTTGAACTTGCTAATGGTATGGTTCTTCAAGGTATCAAAGCCCGAGTGTTTGATAGACTACGACCGTACGCCGGAAGATGGGTTCAAGAGTTGCCTTCGGTGTTATGGTCATTGCGGACCACACCCAGTCAGGCTACCGGCCAATCTCCTTTCTTCTTGGTTTACGGAGCAGAAGCAATGCTGTCGAGTGAGATGGAGTACGAGTCTCTTCGTGTTCGTAGCTTTGACGACGAGCGTTACGACCAAGACAGAATTGATGACCTCACCCGACTGGAGGAAGCCCGCGAAGCCACATTGATTCAGTCGGCGCGGTATCTTCAAGGACTTCGCCGCTACCACAACCGTAATGTTCGATCACGAGCTTTCATTGTTGGAGATATGGTTCTACGCAAGATTCAAACTACAAAAGATCGCCACAAGCTATCTCCACTATGGGAAGGACCCTATGTAATTGCTGAGGTGACTCGGCCAGGAGCATATCGCTTGAAGCGTGAAGACGGGACTATGGTGGAGAACTCCTGGAATATTGAGCACCTTCGTCGATATTACGCTTAAGTTTTTCCGGTTTTATGTTTTTCTCGACTGCCAATCTCAAGCAAGATGACTTCTTGAGTTGACAGTCGGGGGCTATAAATATATCAATAAAGCATGATTTTTCTTATTTCGCTTATCATTGTTCAGTGTTTTGGTTCGAGTTCAATAGATAAGGACTGAGGTTTTTTGATGACTTAGTCAAGCCTAGGCTTGGTTCTAGTCGGACGAAAATTCTTAAGAAATTATATATGAAGACTCGGATCAAGGCATTAACATAAATAAGCTAAATATTTACAAAGTCATGAATACAACAAGTTATATACATCATGACGATTCAGTCATTCTTGGAAGTGTGAAGCTACATCACCGGCTACTTTCTTCGTCGACTCCTGCGCTTCACTTATGAGCTCCAAGGCTCGCTCGTCCGAGGTGCCAGCCACAAAGCCATCTCCGACAGAGTCCACATCTATCCGTGGATAGAGTGATTTCGTCTGCGCAAGAGCAAAGCTTGCACCCATGATGGCTGCATCAGAGATATTCTTGATATATTTAGCCGGGGCCGTCCTGAGTTTATCGAAGACTTCTACGGCATCCAACGAGCTCGTCCCGAGTCCTTGTTTGTACAGTGCCGACAGGATTGGTGCAGCAGCATTGGCGATATCATCCCGCACGTTTTCAACCCTTCGGATTCTCTCGGTGAAGACATTGAATTGTGCTTGGGATTTCACCTTATTGGCTACAAGATTGATATGATTCAGATTGCGTCAGTAATCAAGATTGGGTATATTCAAGAAGTATGAGCTTCACAAGTTACCTTCGATTTCTTCCAAGGCTTTTTCTTTATCAGACTCCAGCTTGGCCTTATTGGTTTCCATTTCTTCTAGCTGGGTCTTGAGGGTATTAATCTCAGAAAGGTTGGCTACAATGCGAAGACTTACGGATGTCAGGATCAGAAGGTTAAACGAAGACAGAGCAAGTATAAGGGTGGTTTGGCTTACCCCCGATTGAGCCACGAAGTTCCAAGTTTTCATCTCGGAGCTTCGCAATTTCTGCTCGCAAGACGACCTCTCGAGCTACGGCTTCTTCTCTGGCGGCCTTGAGATCTTGGTGGACATTTTCCAGAGAGTTTACATGGGGGACCAGTTTTTCGAGGGTGTCTGATTTGGCCATTGAGCGACAATATATTCTCTGCATAAGGGGATGAAGATAGTCAACCACGTCAGATAACGATGACAAGACACAGAGGAAATATACTTACATTCATCAGCCGGGTCGCTTCATTGAGGCTGGCCACGAGCATATCGCGTTCTTCATCTTCTTTTTGCTTATTTAACACGATGTCATGCTTAATGCGTTCGGCATCGCGCCACTCAATTTTGATAGGAGGGACCGAGTCCGTTGAAGACTTCAGTCGGGAGATCTCCTCTTCTTCGGCTGATTGATTTAGAGGGACTGAATGAAGATAAAAGAAAAGAGCATAATGAAGACAAGAGTCTGGTGATTATTGAGGGATTTACCTGTTTTAGGAGCCGGATCCTCGGTTGGTGCTTCTTGACCACGTGAGCCCTGTGGATCTTCATCCGGCTGGTTTCCAGTCGGGGCATCCTGATTGGCAGTCGGGGGCTGTTCTTCTTCGGCCGACTGGTTCCCAGCTAGGATGTCCTGGCTGGCAGTCGGGGGCTCTATTGCAGGAGCATCTTTGCTTGAGGATTCCGCCTCAGGAGTATCCTCACTCGGGACAGGGTCTTGAGTTTTTGGTTCTGCAGGCCTTGGCTTTTCTGACGCTGCAGATGGATTGGTGGATTCGGCCCGCCCGGTGGGATCAATGTCCTGAGGTTTTCTGCAAGATAGAAGACAAAGCTGATTGGGATAGAAAGGAAAGATTTTTTGACGAGGAGTTGGTTTGGGTTATGTGAGATACCTATTGGACCTCCTGATTTTGGGAATAGATCTGGCCGATGGTTTTGGAGGACTTATATTAGCTTGAGGAATCTAGACTTCTTCGTCATCCGAGTCATCGACGACCAGTCTCCTTTTACTCGTCCGCTTGCTGATATCTTCGTCGGCAGCAGCCCTTTTTTCTTGAGGCTCGACCTTGATTTTGGGGCCGCCAGTTGGTTTTTTGGTAGCAGGTCGAGTTGGCATATCGTCATGATACACCTTGTATGGCCGAGAAATAATGAGAGCGTTTGCCTGCAAGTGGAATTTTTGAGATACATCGAAGGACGTATGCGAGATTAAAAGAGTTTCAAAGAGCTGAGTCGACTTACGGGAGGAGGAGGTCGGAACAAGTTGAAGGGAGGAACCGACATCTTGTGGCTGCGATCTACTGTGATTCCAGAGGAGAAAAATTTGTACATATGAGTGCACAAGGCCTGGTAACTCAGAGCATCGCGGTCCTCCCGATTGGGGTCGCTTTCACCCTCATACTCGAACGCTGGCTTGGATCTCTCCTTGATGGGTGCCAGTCGGTTCTTGATGAAGTGCCAGGTAATTTGTTCTCCTTGAAGGCCTTTTTTCTTCATTTCAAGAATGTTAGCCAAGAGGTTATTCGCTTCTATCCAGTCTTGATTCTTCGACATTGTGCTCCAGTTGGCTCTTTGGATCGGTGGAAGGCTGACGAAGTCGGGCAAACTGGGATGAGGGTTCGAGATATAGAACCAGTTCGCATGCCAGCCTTTATTGGAGGATTTCAAGGGGAGAGAGAAGTAATCTCTGCGGAGAGTCCCGCAGAGTTGAAAGCCAGCCCCACCGACGACGGAGGGGTCATCCTTAGTCGGGTGTGGCTTGATATAAACATGCGGCGAAATAGATTGAAATGGGGAAGGATGCCTAGAAATGCTTCGCACACATGGATAAAAATTGCAATGTGGAGGATGGCATTAGGGTTCAAATGATAGATTTGAAGGCCGTAGTATTCGAGAATACCACGGAAGAAATCGGAAGTGGGAAGACCAAATCCGCAATAGAAGAAAGAAGTGAAGACCACAATCTCACTGGTGTTTGGAGTGGGGAACTCTTCGCCGGCCGCCGGATGCCAGCCAATGATTTCTTTGGGCGGAAGAACTCCGTTCTTCACCATTTCCCGCAAGGTCGACTCTTTCATGTCTGAGGTCGCCTATTGGTCGAAAGGGATTTCTCTCTCTTCCGCCATGGATGCGAGCTGGGTGGAGGTAGATCTAGCGTGGGAGATGGGGATTTTTCGAGGGGATGTTGGCAGATGGATGCGGATGATGGATTGTGGTGGAACTTGAGTTTTTTCGATGGATGATTTTGTGTGAGCACGAGTTCTCAGATTCCTCGGAGCAGTTGGTGAACAGGAGCGCGAAAAGGGGAAAAAATTTTGGGAAGATGAAGCGGCAGGGACGACGCTGGCGTTTTAAGAAAGATTTAGGGTTTTTGCTAGGTTTTCTCGTATTTGGGCCGAGCCCATGAGAAACTTGCGGCCCATTTTATGAGTATGGCTTGACATATGTCCATGAGGACTTAAGCAAATTTGCTCTGGCAATATGCATGTCTCATTGCCCGATGACTTAAAAATCCTTTCATAACAGCAGTTACACAACTTGTTGAAGGTTGGTACGATGCAATTTGGAAGGTGACAAACAATTTTTTATCCATGAGGTTGGTTGCGAAGTCTGCTATGAGATAACTCAGGCAGAAAGACTCGGATGAGCATGAGCTAGCCAAGTATTAAACACTATGCCTTGATTATGAGGTTATGTGTTATCAGATTTTTTATGATTATTTCTGGCTTGAGCTAGGTGTTAATTTAACTCAAGAGAGTCTGATTATTATAGTTCTTGACTAAATGCTTAGTTTGTTTAACTAAACACATAGTCGGGGGCTACACCTAATTAGGTGCATCAGTCAATGCACCTAAATCTTTATTTTTAATATTTTTGAGATGTTTTTCAGCCCTTCACAGCCTTTTTTGGATGATGAAACACTCGGGAGATTTAGGCAGAGATGATGGATGCACTCGGCAGTAGAACCACTCGGCTAAGGAGTCATTCGGCTGTATGTTATTCAAGTTCGAGGTAATGTTATCTCATCGACTGTGAAGGTCTCGAGGGCTACTGTGGAGATTATGGGTACCGGATACCCTCACAGCTAGCTTATCTGATTTACCATAGGGGATAGGTTATGCTTCATGATTATGTAAACCGGCTATGACTTGGGTATTACGTTACCATTAAGATAAGGTAACGGCTCATAGTCTATAGTTGGTAAGATTGAGGAGTCCAACTTAGCATAGGATGGGTCTCCGACTTGTAAACCTACCCTCCGAGACTATATAAGGAGGGGAGTGTAACATACCCAGAATTTTAAATTTCTACATTAGCATCCAAAATATTGAAAATGATTTTTGTGAAGTACAGACACTAAAATTTTCCAACGAAAACCCTGGGCGAGTCTAAGAATTCTAATTTTGATATACAAATTCGTGATTATTTTAAAAACCTTTAACTTGATAGTTTCAAGAAAAAAAAAATAAAACATAGTGTGTGCATGTAATTGCATGATGTATTGTTGAGGTTTGAGTCCTTTTTCTTGTTCATGGATTTTACTAGCATTTCATATTAGGACTCATGAGAGTTAACTTAAAAACCTGAAGCAAACACTTTTTAATATATTTTTACAAGGATGTAAAATATATGAAGTTGAGTAACTAAAATTATAAATCATGCTCAACAACATCATATTAGGTCAAAAATTATTTAAGTATAATTTTACAGCATTTAATTATATTTTATAATAGGAAACATATAAGCAAAGATAAGCTTATTGAATATTTAAAAATAATTGGAGCAATATAAAATCATGGGGAAATTCATGTAGATACTATGTAATATATATATCTCACTAGAAGTTTGGTATAATTTAATGTGTACAGTTGATATCCCAATTAATTAGGTCAAAGCAGTCAAACTATAGTTTAATACTAAACCCTAATCGGAAAAATCGAAATACATCTCATAGGTGTATTTTATCACATGGAAGTGTAGATGGAACATAATTTATTTAAATACTACTCTATTTATCAGGAATTATTATAATTTTTACAGAATTTATATTGTAGGTTTGGACATTTTAAAAATTCAAACAAAATTCGGCTGAACTGAATTTCTTATTTTACCTGAGATTAAAATATAAATTATTTTTGTGTGAAACCAAAGAAAATGGAACCTAGGTATTTTTATCTATCTCCAGAAAAATCCACCTTATTTTATCTTGCAAAGAAATTGAGTTGTGGAATTGTGAAGAAGGGAGAAAGAAAGAAATAAGGAAAATATCCAAATCTGAACAGTACATCTACATAATTTCCTACCCATCTCTCTCTTGTTACCTCTGTGCACATCCCTTGGACCCACACGACAGTGAGACGAGCTAGCTTCACTCCTGTGTCAACCTTTTCCACCGCTCAACCCAGGGAGAAAGAGAGAACGAGAGATCGGTGTTGGCATCCTCGACGCGTGGACTAGACGTGGCCGTCACCAAGCTTGCCCTCATCTCCTCCCAGCCGCGTCGCCTCTCCTCACTCTCCACCCAGATACCGAGCACACCGAGGGAGGAAGCCCTCAGCCTCTCCATCGCCCACATCTCTGTCGTCGGCCGTGGAGAAGCAAGCGCCACCGATCGTCGTCGAGCCATCTTCGTCCCCACCTAATCCACGTTCCACTACCTACTCGCAACGCCGATTCCATCCCTGCTGACCTCGCCCTCAATCGTACAGTCAATCGTCGGGAACGCCGATGCACCCACGAAGCTCGGGAACACGCACCGAAGGCCGCTGCCGGTGACATCACTGTCGCATAGTATGAAGAAGACCACCCCGAGCCGAATCCTCTCGCCATCAGGTTTCCCATGAGCTCCGCAGCAAAACCCCTCAAGAATCCAAAAGGATCATTCACCGACGAGGGAGATCGGCGTCCTCTTCTTCAACTCCGGCCGACCGATGCCGTCGCTGATTACTTCCACTCCAGTGAGCTCCAAGCCAATTCCTTGCATTTACTCCATCCTCTAGTGGTTCCTAACCTCGGGAATATTTTGGTTTGGAAAGTTGTTAGCCGGTTTGCTCTACCGTCATCAACCCGGAGTTTGCTGCCGCCGCCGGAGTTCTTTTCCAGTCGCCGTCGATATCTGAGTTCCGTCGACCATGTATAACCCCTTGGTAAGTCTCTAGGAGTCCTATAGGACCATATGCATGTGTTCGTTCGCATCGAATCGAGCCGTAGCACTAAGTGACCCATCCACCCAAAAGCCATCGCCACTTGCACCGTTGCTGCCGTCGATTCCGACCATCACCGGCGGTGAGACGACCACCGTCGGCTGCGCAATGATGCTGCGCATCTTTTCTCCTTTGGCCGCCTCGTCCATCTCACCGCCGTTCGCCGTCGACGCCATCCACCAGCCGCCTGTGCCACTCATCCGGCACCAGCCGCTGCTGCTTTCTCTTCTCTTCTTTGAGCCAATGATAGGTGGGCCCCACTTCATTCAAAAGGCTAGGATTTGATTAGCAAGAAATTAAAACATGCAAGGTTTTATTTGTAAAATCTCTATGAATGACTTGTGGGACCAAGGACTAATTAGTAATAAATGAAAACTTCAGAGTTTCTTAATGAACTTTGCCTTAGCACGTGTTTAAGGACCTCGGGTTCTAATCCAGAAACTCCAGGGACTTTTCTGCAAAACAACCAGTGACTGACCTGCGGACCCAAGGGTTTTTATTTTGAAAATAATAAAGGAAATGAGTTAATCTTTATCTTTTCAACAGAAAATTATTCCAAACTTGTAAAATTCCTATCAAATTAAATATAACTCCTTTTGAGATGAAACCAACTCCAGTAGGTCCATAAAATTGTAAACTTTAATATGGTATACTAAAAACCTATGCTTACAGTAGGATTTTTATTTCTAAATTTCAAATATGAAATAGTTAACATAAAAATTGTAAAATCTATAGAAAATTCAATTATAATCCAAATTTAGTAAACCAAATTTCTATGTATTCCTTATTTTGTGCTCTTTATGTTTTTAAAATAAAGTTTTCCCAAGTTTTATACAGAAAATGTGATTATAATTGTGAATAGCATAAAGACATTTATTTTCTAACTAGGACTTAATTAATTTCTAGAAAATTACTAGTTAATCCCAAAATTATGAATCCACTGCTGTTTACCTTAGAATTATATACCTTTTTAACTAGATAAAAGGAATTTGACAAAACTACCTCCTAAAACCAATTTAAACAAATATCTTTTTCTCTTTTCGTTGCATTTGTAAAATTCATAACTTTCAAAATAGCAATGCTAAAATAGAAATTTCTTCACCTAAATTTATTTTAGAATATGATCAACCCACTGTGAGAACTTCATGCATGTTAGAGCATATTGCATATGCATGTTTATTTGAATCTTATTCGCATTATTGCTTCTTATCGGTAGATTTAGACGTTCCGGAGTACGTGGAGCCTGAACCTGAGTTCGATTGTGATTTCTCACAGCAGACAGGCAAGCATCTAAGCATATAGAATCCCTATTTTGCTAAAGTGATTTGATTGCAAAACGATATATATGCATATGTTGTTTTATTACAAACTTATCGGTATTGGGTAGAATTGGTTATACCTAATTGCTGCATATCCTTCCTTGTTCTGTTGTTGCCACTTATCCTTGTAACCTTGGGATGGAAATACTTGGGAGGGTTTACTTGTTTATCGATGCTTAGCCATGCTTAGATCTAGTAGTGTTTAAAATCGATGGATGAAGCTATCGATTGAACCTATTCACTATTTGCGATTTATGGGCATAAAATTTGATTACTTTCACTAAATGATTCATATGGAAAATATGTTTAACTTGGACGAGTGATAGGGCGATGAAGGGATTGTGGTTTTCCCTGATGCAAGTAGCCTCGTCTGGGTTGTTAAGGACTGAACATGTTGTCATCTAATCAAGCACCTTACGTACTACCACACGCCGGGTATGGGACGGCTTGACTTAGTACTACGTTGCACTGTAATCATCTACGCTCCGCTGGTCAATCGTGAGGATGCTGTTCCTTTGGAGAACCCAGTTGTGCCTGGTTTTGACAAGGGGTGAATGCTGGGGATGGTTTTGGCAAGGGGGTTTCTCCCGCGATGGTGAGCCCGCCTTAGCCACATCACTCACGCACGTGGCTAAGTCGTCGGGGGCCTAGGCGGAGTTTAGGTGATTAGGGTGGGACTAGGAAATGGCATGTTATGAGCTTGTGTCACTTGTGAGTCACACCTGTGTGGTGGTGAAAGCATTTGATTCTTGTTCATTTCGTGTGGGTAAAGATGTACCCCTCTGATCAGAGTAAAACTATTCCAATAGCCGTGTCCACGGTTATAGGATGACCGCTTGAGGTGTTAGCTCAACTATGTTAGCATCAAACCGGGTTAAATGGATTGGAGTAGTTTTGGATATGATAGGGTTAAATTTGCATGCCATAGTTGGACAATGGAAGTCCATGGTTGGTGACGGGAGCACAGGTAGTGCTTATACATGGATAGTGATGAGAGCACGGGTTGTGCTTATTGATGTTTAGATTTCAGATTATGCTAAGTTTAAAACTCTATATTTGCAACTTGTTATTTGCTCAACTAAATTGGTTTTTATGCAAAACTTGAACCCTTATGCCATATTATAAGGTAGAAGCTTGCATACTCCTTTGTTCTATATATATATATATGAAAGAGTAAGTCTTGCGAGTACATTTTGTACTTAACCCGATGTCTGTAATTTCAGAAGAGGACGTTGAAGAACTTGCTTGTTCTTACTACCCTACCGAGGGCGGTGAGGGTGGTGAGTAGTCTTTTTAGCTTGACTCTTGCCCCGGTTGGTTGCCCTTGTGGGATGGTGGGTAAACCACAGGTTTTACTTTTGCTTATGTGAATTTATGAAACTTCCGCTGCTATAGTTTGTATTGTAAAATGGGTTGCTAAATCCCATTGTGATATCAGTAGATTGCTGTCATTATATCCATTTTTATGCATTTGTGATGTTTATCAATTGCTTGCGATGAAAGTGCAAGGCTAGTCGCTTTTCCTGGGGACTAGCTGTCACGCCCGGAAAATAGAACTCTATATTCCGATTGTGAGTGCATAATTCCTTGTCCCAGGAGGCAAGGTACACATTACAAAGTTGATAAATATCAGAATAAACAAGCGGAAGCGTAGATAGAGTATTTTATTACATGGGCGACTAAAGGCCCAACACTGAAAGATAAACGAATAAAAAGGCGGCAGCTACGACGAACCACCACAGGCACTTCGACGTCAGGCACGAGCTAGACACCAAAGTCTTCGACTTCAAAGTACTCCTCTGCTAGAAGGGGGAAAAAGGAGCAAGGCTGAGTACAACCACCGTACTTAGCAAGCCATGCCGGGAAAAATGCAAATATAATGCTAGGGAGTACAAAGGATTCATATATAGGGATATTTTGCATAAAACCAGCATTTCGAAACATTTAAATATTTAAAGGCATTTTAAATCAACATGAACCTATTTCTAGTCAAATTATCATCAAGGCGCACACCGACGCGATCTTGCCTTATCCTAGGCCAACAGGTACTAACTCCAGTTATTTTAGTTTTAAACAGAATCAAATTCTAACTTGGGTACATTGCTCAACTTGCCCATAACCGAGGGCGCGGCTATTCGAATAGTTTAAACTCTGATCAGAGGTGTACATCTTTACCCACCAGACATGTCTTCCTCACGTGTTGCGACGTGCCACATGCCACCACGGCATACGGACGAAAGCCATGACATAACCTGCCGCCTAGTATTGCCCTAAGCGAAAAAGACCGACATAGACTTCCCCCGCCAGGCGCCCTGGGTCGAGCGGACAGTCTATGCCCCCGGGCGTACTGCCAGAGACGTCGACCCCACCAAGGGCTTCATTCATCCCTATCCGTGTCTTTTTGCTCATGGCCGTCCTAGACGACAAGTTAAGCCTTACCCATTAGACAAGTGATAGTACGGAATATGCCTTGCAACAGAGGCCTGAAGACCGGTCCTTATGACGGCCGAGGTGCGACTAACAAAACCAAGCACCCCGAGCCCAACCGAAAACAAGTTTGGGGAAATTTTGAAGGGGAAACATCACTTCATGGCTAAAGAGCCATTACACCAAAATTACCATTATTTATAAATTATTCACAATTCTAATTATTAAAAATTAACTCTAATTGTTTCTATGTAAGCAAGGCTAAGCATATTCCTAAAGTTTCTAGTAAGCACCACATAAATAAAGTCCTCACTAGTTTTATTTTTTCTAGGGTTATCAAGGATCATAATAATACAAATAATAAGGTCGTAACAAGGGAAATCGGTAAGGCTAAATAAAACGGTAATAATCGCGGGAATTTTATAAAGCGAAATGCAATAATTTAAATAAACATAATTTTGTAAACTGGGATAGCAATATGATCAAAATGACACGACTTGCCTTGCTCGCTACCAAAGTCTTCCGTGTCAACCTCGAGAAAAAGCGGCTCTTCCGGATCTGCAGCGTCGACACAACATACGCAAAGGAAAAAGGCCAAAAATAAATAAAAACCATATAAGATGCATGAACAAAGCATAAAAATAGGTTCGTTACTGTTTAAGGAAAAATTAGCAATTTGAACGGATCGATTCCGAGTTTAAATAGTCGAGATACGACAATTTGAATTTTAAGTGTTGTTTGAATGGCATATTACAAATCTGCTAATTAATATTTTTTTCCTCTCTTTTTTTTTTATAGAGAGAACAGAAGAGACAGAGAGAGGGAGACAGTGAGGAGGAAGAAGGAGACAGAGAAAGAGAAGGAGTAGGGAGGGAGAGAGATGGCAGTGAGGGCGGCGGCAAGGCTCACCGGAGCTGCGGGAATGGCGAGGGGATGTCGACGACGAGTTTGGCGGCGAGGAACAGTGGCGGCCGGAGTTGCGACGGCAACTGCGCAAGACAACAGCGGCGCGGCGGCTCGGGAGAGCGGGAGAGGAGGGTGGCGGCGTGTGGGGAGAAAGGAGGAGGCCGAGGGCTGCCTTTTATAGGCCGGAGGAAAGGGAGACGGGCGCCAGGGAGAGGGATCGACGCCGGCCATTGTGGAGCTCACCATTGATTAGAACCTTCAAAATCCACCACAAAATAATGCCGAATCGAGCGGGATTTGTTGGGGGAAATGATGAGGAGGAGGTGAGGAATCCATTTTCGCAATTATTTCCGAGGGGAAACGATCGGGGAGGGAGATCAAACGGTGGCTACATGCAGCTGTTCGTGGGAGAGAGAGAAAGGAACGGTCAGGAGGTTGAAGAAGCTACTGTAGCGAGGGAGGCGTATCAGACTTTTCCTTTTTTTTTTGGCTGGATTAAGGGGGAGGATAAACAGACTTCACTGGGAAAGAAGAGGGGCTGCTGGCTTGGGTTGGGCCGGGGAGAGAGAGAGGAATTGGGCTGGATTTGGCCCAGAGCCAAGGAAGGGATTTCAATTTCTTTTTCTTTTTTAGAAAATCTGAGAAATGTTTTTGTTGCATTAAAAATATTTACAGTGCTCTGAAAATTCAAGTAAAAATTGTTTAAATATTTTGAAGCATGAGGAATTCAACAAAAGTTCCCACATACCGGTTCGAGTTGAAACTTGGGGATTTTTAATTGTTGAAGGCTAAATTAGATTATTACAATTTCTAGAAATAATTTAGACGGTGAAATTTTAAGGTGATTTTTAGGGCGCGACACTAGCTAAGCATGAGTATGAATTTTGAACAATTGAGATGTTGTAGAGCTCTCGCAATTTGAGTCAAGTCTCCTGAGATGTGTAACACATCTGGTCGTCGCCTTCGTGTGGTTTGACGGGCATGTCTCAGCCTGAAGTTGACTGGCATGCGGAGTCCCAGCAATATCTCTTTTGCTCATTATTCGGCATTATGGATTTTATATCGAATGGTGTTAATTTGTGATCATAGGCACATTCAGATATGAGTGGCTATTTATGCATGTATGGATCCCACTCATTCAAAATTATGTGGTGATCACAAATTTCATTGGACGGTATAATTTCCAGGTGCCCACAGGGAGGGCGTCCCTTGAAGGACACACAGAAAATACACGAGACTATAGAGAGAAAGCTCACGAGAGCCCCTATTGAAAGAGATCAAGAGATCAATAAAACACTCGGCGGATCGAATCCCCGAAACAGGAGTTGGGTATTACCTCTCAAAGAGAGGGCCTGAACCTGTCTAAACCTTTGTTCCGACTAACCCATTGTGTTTGGCACTTGACTGCTACCCCCTGATTGATATTGCCGAAACCAAGTTTCGACACTATGTATGTTGGGAACCGTGATAATCTCAAGTTTAAGGATTCTACATAAACAGTACTTGAGACCAACTGATGACACATAGAATCTCTGCAGTGTCTCATGGCGGGTCTATCCAACATATGTTCAACAACATATGTCCATATTATTGATTAGTATCTCTATACCATGATCCATGAGACATGATCATCAATCAATACATATGCTGATCTTTAAATCATATTTGTTCCTCATATGATATACGATCAGGGATTATTTAGAAATATCATCATTGTAACATTAAGAGTCTCATGAATAAGTCACGTACTCATTGATCAAGAATAATAATGTCCATTTCAAGAAACAAAGCACTGAATCATAAACATAGTCTGTGATATATACAATATCCCAATGCTGCCTCTAGGGCATATCATTAACATATGGTTCAATGATCAACACATTCATTGATTGATAATCATGTCTCATGGATCATGGTATGAAGATACCAAATTAATAATGTGGACACATGTTGGAGAACATGTTGTTAGATAGACCCAACATGAGACACTGCAAGAGCTATATGTGATGTGTCATCAGTGGTCTCATATTAGTGTTGGTGTAGAATCCTTAGACCTGAGATTATCATGGTTCCCAACATGTGTAGTAGCTTACTTAGGGGCTGCCAAACACTACTCCGTAACTGGGTAGTTATAAAAGTAGTCTTTGGGCATGCTATAAAACATGTAGTAGGATATGAATAATCAAGATGGGATTTTCCCCTCCCTTGGAGAAATATCTCTAGGCCTCTCGATGTTATAGATTATGAAAGTGCATGGTCATGCCAAAAGTGATTGAAGAGTCAATCGCAGGTTAAATAATCTATTGCAGGATCGAGTGAATGATTGAGCTATTAAAGGATGGCACATATCTAGTCTTGAGCTTAATCGATATCGTGAGGCAAAGGGGTTCATACAAGTATACACTAGAGGTTCAGCCGATATGATCTTTATGTATGCCCGATGGGTTAACATGTTCTGCTAGGGGCCGCTGTTGACATGTGGACCGAAAAGAAGTTTTCGGGTTGCAGCCGAGTGTACATGAATCTACATGGTCGCACACTTAACGGGCCGGAATAAAGGGATTGGATGGAGATCCAATATTTGCTCAATTTGGATAAAGATCCGAGTACGATTCTTATGGGCCTAGGAAGCCAGGTTATGGATCCTATATATATCCTTCAGGTGATGAGGCTGGTTGAGATAGAGAAACCCTAGCCGTCACTTTCCTCCCGAGCAAAACTCTAGATGCACACGGGCGCTAGCACGACCTTGCGACGTGTTCCATCCCTGGACGTGTGGATACCGGTAGAGGCACCGCTGGTCTGCGGTGCTGATCGGCGTGAGAGCATGGCAGGGTGCACGCACGAGGAGGAGAAGCTTGGGTTTTTGCGATCTACTATTTCCTCTACATCGACGAGCGCTACGTCGCCAATGTTCCTTCGGCTTCTTAGCACCTACTTCCGCTGCACAGTGCGTCAAGTGGTAATGATCTATGATCTCATACTTACATGGTTCCTGGTTTACACAACAGAAAAATTTTGATTTATGTTGTCGCAGCCTATGTGTATCCCAATAGTGGTATCAGAGCCATCTTGTATAGTCTGTGATCTGGATCTAAGCCTATAATTGATATGCGGCCGTAGTAGATGAGATCTATTACATGTTAGATGAGTTATCTACCTGGTCGGACCATGAGATGGATCGACAAGCACATGAGTTAATGAGATTAATTAGTATTGGGGTTTGGTGACTTCACCAGATTGTCTGGTATTCGTCACTACAATTGGTCTCATCGGATCGTCCAATATCCACTAGAACCGTACGTCAATGAGAAAAAGTGAGACAATGAGATTTACTCGTTTTCGGTGTAATTTAGTTACGCTGTTAAAGTTTTCACATGACGAATCATAGATGAGATCTATCTACCCCGGCTAGCTGGACCGCCGTGTACGTCATCCCTTAGATTTCGCTTGGGGTTGTATTCTATCTTGATTTATTATCGTTGTATATTTGATATGACAATATGGTAGGATAGATTCCCTCAGAAAAATTAAGTGTAATTAATGTCTTCCCAATAATTGCACCTATCATGGTTTTAGATCAGTGGACAATAGTTGTTTAGTCTATTATAATGACATTTTCTATTTTTATGCACCAATGATGAATGGTTTGTACACTGTGAATCTTGATGAATGTTCAGTCTATAAGATTAATGTGAAAAGGCAATGTCCTAATGATTTGAATCCCATCTTTATTTGGCATTATCGCTTGGGCCATATAAATAAGAGACACATGGAGAAGCTCCATAGAGATGGACTTCTACACTCTTTTGATTTTGAATCATTTGAGACATGTGAATCTTGTTTACTTGGCAAAATGACAAAGGCGCCTTTCACGGGTCAAAGTAAAAGGGCAAGTGAGCTATTAGCACTAGTACATACTAATGTATGTGGACCAATGAGCTCAACGGCCAGAGGTGGTTTTGGGTACTTCATTACATTCATCGATGACTTTAGTAGATATGGATATGTCTACTTAATGAGGCATAAGTCTGAATCCTTTGAAAAGTTTAAGGAATTTCAGAATGAGGTATAAAATCATTTAGGCAAGACAATCAAGTTTCTACGATCTAATCGTGGAGGAGAATACTTGAGCCTTGAGTTTGACAATCATCTAAAGGAGTGTGGAATTGTTCCATAACTTACTCCACCAAGAACACCTCAATGGAATGAGGTGTCTGAACTGAGGAATCGTATATTGTTGGACATGTTGTGAACAATGAAGAGCCAAACTGATCTCCCGTTAAGCTTTTGGGGTTACGCTCTAGAGACAGCAGCGTTCACACTAAACAGGGTTTCATCAAAATCTGTGGAGAAGACACCATATGAGATATGGACAGGGAAGCATCCCAGTTTGTCTTTCCTGAAAATTTGGGGATGTGAGGCTTTTCTAAAATGTTTACAATCAGACAAACTCACACCTAAATCAAATAAATGCTTCTTTGTGGGGTATCCTAAGGAAATGAAAGGATATTATTTCTATAATCGGGAAGAAGGCAAAGTGTTTGTCGCCCAACACGGTGTTTCCTTGGAGAAAGAGTTTCTTTCAAGAAAAGATAGTGGGAGGACAGTGCGACTCGAAGAAATTCGGGAATCACCAGAAAATATTTCAACTTCTACTCAACCACAACAGATTGAGCAAGATGTTGTTTAACAGGTTAAACAAGTTGTTGTTGAACCAATTGTGAAAGCATCGACTTCACAAATGTCTGAAAGGATACGGCATACACCTGCAAGGTACGCATTGATAACCACAGGACAACGTGATATATTGTTGTTAGACAACGATGAACCTACAACCTATGAGGAAGCGATGGTGGGACCAGACTCTGAGAAATGGCTTGGAGCTATGAGATCCGAAATAGAGTCCATGCATGACAACCAAGTTTGAAACTTGGTTGATCCACCTGATGGTGTAAAAGCCATCGAGTGCAAATGGGTCTCTAAAAAAGACAGATGTAGATGGAAATGTTCACATCTACAAGGCACAATTGGTGGTGAAAGGTTTCAGACAAATTCAAGGTGTTGACTATGATGAGACTTTCTCACTTGTCGTCATGCTAAATTCTATTCGGATTATTCTAGCGATTGCTGCCTATTTCGATCATGAGATATGACAAATGGATGTCAAAACCGCTTTCCTCAATGGAAATCTGGATGAGGATGTGTACATGACACAACCTAAGGGATTTATCGATCCGCAATCAGCTAAAAAGATATGCAAGTTGCTTAAATCCATTTATGGGTTGAAGCAAGCATTTCGGAGTTGGAATATTCGTTTTGATGAAGTAGTCAAGGCATTGGGCTTTGTCAAAAACGAACAAGAGCCTTGTGTATACAAGAAGAATAGTGGGAGCGCACTGGTGTTTCTAATTCTATATGTAGATGACATATTGTTGATTGGGAATGACATTCCTATGCTTGAATCCGTTAAGACATCATTGAAGAAAAGTTTTTCAATGAAGGACTTGGGGGAGACAGCTTATACTCTGGGCACAAGGATCTATAGAGATAGATCAAAGAGGCTAATTGGATTAAGCCAGAGTACATATATTGACAAGGTGTTAAAAAGGTTCAACATGCAAGACTCCAAGAAAGGTTTCTTGCCGATGTCACATGGCATTAATCTTGACAAGAATCAGTGTCCTCAAAAGACTGATGAGCAAACCAAGATGAATGTGATTCCATATGCTTCAGCTATTGGGTCTGTAATGTATGCCATGCTATGTATATGTCCAGATATTTCATATGCACTTAGTGCAACAAGTCGATACCAATCAGATCCAGGTGAGAGTCACTAGATAGCTGTAAAGAATATCCTAAAGTACTTGAGAAGAACTAAGGATATGTTCCTAGTCTATGGAGGAGAGGAAGAGCTCGTTGTAAATGGTTACACTGATGCAAGCTTCCAAACCGACAAAGACGACTTTAGATCGCAGTCTAGATTTGTGTTCTGCTTAAATGGCGGTTCTGTGAGCTAGAAGAGATCCGAGCAACATACAGTCGCCGACTCTACAACAGAAGCCAAGTACATTGTTGCTTTTGAAGCGGCAAAGGAGGCTGTTTGCATAAACAAATTTGTTTCTCAACTAGGTGTAATGACTAGTGCTCTCAGTCATGTGGACCTCTATTGCGATAATAGTGGGGCCATTGCGCAAGCCAAGGAGCCTAGATCGCATCAAAAGTCCAAACACATTTTACAGCGGTATCATCTCATTCGCGAGATAGTTGGTAGAGGAGATGTGAAGATATGCAAAATACATACGGATTTGAACATTGCAGATCCGTTGACAAAGCCACTCCCTCAACCTAAGCATGAGGTACACTAGGGCAATGGGTATTAGATACGTGCATGATTGACTCTAGTGCAAGTGGGAGACTGTTGGTGATATTCCCTAGAGGCAATCATACAGATGGTTGTATCACATACTATATTTACATCTTTATTATACGTTGTTCCTTGAAATAGATAACTTATTATTGATCAATGAATATGTGATTCGTTCATGAAACTATTTATGTTGTATGTTACTATTTCTAAAGGATCCCTGATCAAATACCATATATGGAACAAATATGGTTCAATGATCAGCACATTTATTGATTGATGATCATGTCTCATGGATCATGGTATGAAGATACCAAATTAATAATGTGGACACATGTTGGAGAACATGTTGTTAGATAGACCCAACATGAGATACTGCAAGAGCTATATGTGATGTGCCATCAGTGGTCTGATATTAGTGTTGATGTAGAATCCTTAGACATGAGATTATCATGGTTCCCAACATGTGTAGTAGCTTACTTAGGGGCTGCCAAATACTACTTCGTAACTGGGTAGTTATAAAAATAGTCTTTGGGCATGGTATAAAACATGTAGTAGGATATGAATAATCAAGATGGGATTTGCCCCTCTCTCGGAAAGATATCTCTGGGCCTCTCGCTGTTATAGATTATGAAAGTGCATGGTCATGCCAAAAGTAATTGAAGAGTCAATTGCAGGTTAAATAATCTATTGCAGGATCGAGTGAATGATTGAGCTATTAAAGGATGGCACATATCTAGTCTTGAGCTTAATCGATATCGTGAGGCAAAGGGGTTCATACAAGTATACAACATAGGTTCAGCCGATATGATCTTTCTGTATGCCCGGTGAGTCAACATGTCCTACTAGAGGCCACTGTTAACACGTGGACCGAAAAGGAGTTTTCGGGTTGTAGCCGAGTGTACATGAACCTACACGGTCGCACAATTAACAGGCCGGAATAAAGGGATTGGATGGAGATCCAATATTTGCTCAATTCGGATAGAGATCCGAGTACGACTCTTATGGGCCTAGAAGGCCAGGTTATGGATCCTATATGTATCATTCAGGTGATGAGGCTGGTTGAGATAGAGAAACCCTAGCTGTCACTCCCCTCCCGAGCAAAACCCTAGACGCACACAGGCGCTAGCACGACCGTGCGACGTGTTCCATCCCTAGACGTGTGGATACCAGTAGAGGCGCCACTGGTCTGCGGTGCTGATCGGCGTGAGAGCATGGCGGGGTCGTCAAGTGGTAACGATCTATATTCTCATACTTACATGGTTTCTGGTTTATACAATAGAAAAATTTTGATTTATGCTATCGTAGCCTATGCGTATTCCAACACCGCTGACTTGTGGGGCCCACGTGTCGGCGCTAGTGCCCCATGCTGACGTCAGCGATCGCCTTTTCCCTTGTAAAAATAATTATTAATTATGCAATAAATTGAATTAATTTCCAGAAATTCATTTAAATGACTCAAGTTTTAAAATTCATAACTAATTCATACGAACTCCAAATTGGGCCATTCAACTTGCAAAATTCATCTAAAACTGAGATCTATATGTTTGCTTACTTTCCTTGTAATGTTTATTTGGTTTTTCTTAGGGTTTTTTTCTTGTTTGCATGCCAGCGTGTAGATTCCACCATTTTAGAAGATCGTGCTCGCGAGGAAAAGTCTTCGGAAGATTGTTTGAAGAAACAAGGCAAGTCACACATGCCTCCTTGTGCATATTGAACCTAATTTATGAAATGTTTTACCGTTTACAAATAAAATTGCATGTTTTGCTAATTACATGAGAATAGGGTTTACCTATCTGCTCGCTTGTGCTTTGTTTACTTGATATCTATCCTTTGCCAAACTTGGGTTATAATTTGACTAGCTTGTGTTACTTATGTTGACCTTGCTAGAATTATGTTATGCTTAGCCATGATTAATTACCACTAGCTCACATAATGGGATAATTACATTATCTACATTTAGCATCTTGATGAGCTGCGAGTTCGAGACATCTGACCATGTTTTATTGGTCGTAATTATCCAACTAAAATATGACTTAATGGTGGGATATGAGTGCATAGTTTTGCTAGTCGCACCCATAGCAATTAAGGATCGGTTCGCGGGAAACCTTGGAAGACTTACCGTGTTTACTACAAGCAAGCATGGGCAACTGTTGGACTTGTAGTATAGCTTTCCCCTTTCCGACGTTCCTAGGCGAGGGTGGGCGTGATGGAGTTGGGTCGACTGGGGTTGTACCGGTTGATTGACTGCTGGATTCACCATGATGCACGGGGGGCTGCCCACCTTGGATTTAAAGGTGGGGGTGAAACCTCAGCGTGGTGCGATTGGTTAGGAGGAGTTATGCGAAGGATCTTCTCACAATCACTCGCATGGTGATGTGTTAGGCATGACACGGTGACATACAGTGGATTGTGTCTTGTGGATACAGTTATACAACTCTGGCCAGAGTAAAACTATTCAAATAGTCGCGCCCGCGGTTATGGGCGATCATCCAGCTTCACCGTGATTAGTCTCACAATTAATTAACCTGACTTAATAAACTTGTGTAGTTCAGGTGGTTTGGTTGGGCCTGTTCAACGTGATGTAGTGTTGTTAAGTGGATATTTAATCTTGCCTTAATTAATCAACGGTTTTAACGTTTTCGAATATAACTGCTTATAAATGCTTTATGCAAATAGACACGTACCTTCCCCTTCTCTCCCCTTACATGTTTGCATCATTGGTGTGGCTTGCTGAGTACGGTGGTTGTACTCAGCCTTGCTATTATTCCCCATTTTCGGAAGTGTAGTGCTTTTGAGCTGAAGACGGTGTTAAAGGACCAAGGCTTATACCCTAGATGAGTTTTTGCCTGTGGAGTGGAGCTGAAGCCTCGCTAAGATCGCCTTTTTTTGCTGCTGCTGCTTTCTTTTTCGTGTGAGGACTAAGTGTCTCTACTGTAAGTATTTACGCTTTATTTATGTTTGGATCTGTATATTAATTTGTCATTTTGTATACCCTGGCTTGATTCTTGGACAGAGATTTATACAAAAAATAGTTTGGAAATTTGGCTAAAATTTCTGGGCATGACACCCTAGGAGGAGAAGGGAGAGGTCAACACACGCCAAGTCATAATAGAAGCCTAGACAAACCCAATCTGAAGCCACAAAGACCGATATGAGGGACCTAGAGCTACATCCAATCTCGCCGAGTTCATATTCGAGAAAGAAGACTACACTAACCATCGACCACGTGTGAGAGCTCCATGCCACCAAGCCGACCCCGACTAGATTAGGTCATCCCAAATATTGTACTCGTGTGGTACTGATATATAAAGGCAACATTAGCTTCGGCTAATAGGAGTAGGGCTATTACCTGTCAGTTAAGGGGCCCAAACCTATATAAAAATCCCTATCTCCCATCTCTTTTACCTTAATCTCACGTATACCCTGGTTCCAACGATCGCCATACTCTACAAATACCGTGGTCGGCGTATAGCCCGTTGACAATGAGAATCTTAGGTTCTGATTGGAGGAACTTCTAGCCAAAGAGTTTAAAAATCCTTCCATGAAAAAGGGAGTCCCAGTTCACCAAACAATTACAAAATGTGATGTATAATTTTGTGCTGATCTATCAAACAACAAAATTTAGATATAAAAATCTGCAAGAATGTACTGATGGTATGCTTACTACATTAAATGTTTGTGAAGCAACTTGTACAACCCGTTGGTAGCATATAGTAGATCAGTAGCTCTGGGAGGGTTTGATGGAAAAAGAGAGTGTCCGTCTATGCTATGCCATTGGTTTCTAACGTTTCTGAAAGTTGAGAAATTTTATGGAATAGCCAAAGATGAGAACAAAGGTGGCCATAAAGCCGAAATGAGCAAGTATAACATATCCTAGGAAGTCATGTCGGATGCCAAGATTATCATCCAAAATTTGGTTCATTGCCACATGGCTTCCATCGGGAACTGAAAGCGATCCACCGTTCCCTCCAAACTGTGATGCAATGACACCATATATTGTCCAGGATACTGGGTTTGCCCAATAGTACCACCTCCACCAAACTGGTATTGCCTGTGACACATACATCAAGTTGATGAAGGAACCTAGATACACTAAATAGTAAATAAGCAGAATAACAACGAAAGAAAACCTTGCTTGCTTTACCTTCCTAAAAATAAGGAACCCCGCAAACAAGTTCCAAAGAGGGAGTGCAAAGGTTATGAGAATGTTCGCGAGCAGTGCAGATGGGGTGCATGCCACCAGCATCATGCCAAAATATGTGAAGTAGTTGAAGCTTGAGATAATGAAGAATAGAAAATAAAAGAATTTGCTAGCTTTCCAATCATATCCGATCATTGCATAGATGATGACCGTGTACAAAATCCCTTGCATGATATTGTAAATGAACTCCACGCTTGCCTGCATAGATCAACCATATAAAATCAACTTCCACACCAAAAATAATGGTTGATTCTACTGCTACTCTTTCTTGAGTTTGTGTGATTCACTTGGATTTTGCATTCTCTCAACAGTAAAAAAATAAAACGTCCTACAGTCTTTAGAATGGATGGATTTAGCGACAGCTTAGAAATGATACAATTGTTTCTCTGCATTCAAAAAGTTAAGACATTTTCCAAGAGAATGTGAAATAGATTGTTGTCCTCAAATTTAAGAGAACTATTGTTTACTAGATTAGAATGGTATGTACATCAACCTAACATTAAACAAAGAAACTAGAATATCTAGTTCACTAATCACCTTTTTTTTAATATTTTTTCAGTATCTTGGAGTACCACAGCATTGATGTCCCTTTTTATTTGGAACGTTTTGAATCCAAACAAAATTGTCAGATTTCATTCAAAATGGCTGATAAACATAAACAAGAATGCGATGTTACCTGAGAAAATGCATAGGACAATGGAGAGTACATTCTTGCTGCGCTTTCACGATAGTAAACTGCTCTCTCAATTGATACAACAGGCTGAACTGACATGCAGTTAGTAGCCCCAATGAAGAAGATTGCAGCATAAGTGGCTCCGAGTAAATTGTACAAATCTTGCTGTGAGTCTCTATGCATTACACATATAAAACACACTTCAGGCCCATCGAAGAATCTAATATAGTATCAAACTATATTTCCAAGTATGAACAACTAGAACTTACAACTTTGTTCCTTTTTGCCAAAATACCGTGCCAAGGAAAAGGCCATAGAGAAATGTTATGAGATAGCGCATGCTATTGTAAGGTGGATTTTTCCAATAAGACTTATACTGCTTCCATAAGTTCGCAACACATTGGATATGGAAACTCTGAGAATATTTTGTAGCAAATAAAAGATCCTGAGAGCCTGGTGGGGGAATGCTCAACTCCTCAATAAGTTCTTGTTTTTTTCTGGCATATTTATGAAAGATGAACTTAGTATGAGCCGTACAAATGACTACTATAGTTTTTTTTGTGGTTTAGAACTCATAATCATTTTTATGTGAACAAAAGCCAATAATACAAAATATTGTCAAACAAAGTTTCAACAATTGAGAATGCTTACCTATAAAGCAGGGAATTGGCATAAATTTCAGCAAAATCTATATTCATACGAGCTTCAACTAGAGTGGAGCTAACTTCTAGCATCCATGTTGCAGGATTATATCCTTGTGTAATACTTGGAACACCCGGAATTGTCTGCACAACAAATGTATCTTCTGTGATAAATATAAAACTTGTTGCACCTAAATGGAGTCGAACCATGTCTATGCTTGTTGACTTTTCAGAACTCACATATCATATTATTAATCAAAGTGTGTATTGAACTTCACAAAGAAGCAAAACAGTGCGAATCTTTGTAAAATCCGTAAAAAAACATGTAAGCAAAACAAAACTGACCTCAAAATATTCAACTAGTTTATGAGAGTGGTCACCAAGTTCACCAGCATAAATAACCTGACCTCCTCTTTTCAAAAGCAAAAGCTGGATTAAATTACCAATTGAAAGTTAATAGCATTTGTGGAACTCAAAATGATTAAAATAATTATATATGAATAGTTCACATATTCATGCATGAATGGCACACACTTAACACAGTAGACAAACATAAGGTCAATGCATGTGTATGTGAGAGAGACCTCATCAAAAGACTCAAAAATATCAATGCTTGGCTGATGGATCGTGCAGACCACAGTACGCCCAGTGTTGACAGTATTTCTCACAGTTCGCATGACAATTGCAGCAGCTCTAGCATCAAGACCAGAAGTAGGCTCATCCATAAAGATGATTGAAGGATTTGCTACCAGCTCCACGGCAATCGTTAATCGCTTTCTTTGTTCAGTCGATAACCCGCTAACTCCAGGGAGACCAACCATAGCATTGCACAATATATCAAGCTCTACAAGGGCCATGACCTCCTCCACAAATATCTAAATGTATTAAATTTATTTATTTGATCAGAATTAACAAATATGGGAGTTTTAAATCTGATATAAATGCATATTAAGTGAAAAATGTGGCTTAGAAAAAACCTTTCTTGTATTGCTATCAACATCTGAGGGAAGGCGCAACCAGGCAGAGTAGAGAATGGATTCATATACAGTAACATTTGGCGAATGAATATCAGCTTGTTCACAGTAGCCACTAATGCGAGCAAACGTTTCTTGTTTCTTAGGGTAACCAGAAAGGGTTATGGTTCCTTCAATTGTTCCACTTGTTTTCCTTCCTGCTAAGACATCCATCAAAGTGGTCTTTCCAGCTCCACTGACACCGACTAATGCCGTTAGAAGACCTGGCCTAAAAGCACCACTAATATTAGAGAGCAGTTGGAGACGACTTTCTGTGAGTCCTTGTTGCTTCATTTCCTAATTGACACAAGACAACATATGTAACTACATATATCCTTTTTTTTGGATTAGATGTACTTATAATTTGTCATACAAGTCAGAACTTATATTCAAACATGAAATATGAAATGGGTAAGGAAGGCTTACTGAGGGCATGTCCACATAATAATTTAGATGGTTGAAACAAAGTGACAGTGGCTGGAAAGGTAAGACAAATTGTGACTGAGTTGGCCTATTTCCTTCTCTGTCAGCACCTGCTGAAACAAACATTGATATTTACTATTGTATAAAGTTTGTTATCAACAACTTAACCTATAACATCATTACTGTAAAGGTGTAACAAACATAGTTTGGATTGAAACATTTTTGTTACATAATTGTATTATTATAATATAGATGAAGATGATCTTACCCATGGGTATCGATGATGTTGTGGTGGATGTCATGTGTGATCCATCATTGTATACAATTCGGGACCTATGCTCTTCATTTCTTGCTTCCGTGTACAACTCAGTTTCATTGTGTTCATCAAGAACTAGTGTGTTTGCACTTATAATAGCTAGGAGAGCAAAGTATTGAAGTATAAGTGTCCAACTGAATAAATAAACGAAGCAATAAACATGATGAAAAAACAATGGTTCTTACGACTTAAGTATGTAAGTGCCAAGATGTATAAGGTGTTGAACAAAATAATGAATCCTACTAGGGCTCCAATGGATAACCAAAATCCCCACTCTGCAGTGAACAAGCCTTTTGACTTTAGAATAGCCTCGCCTACTGTTTTTGCATCAATGGCTGTGTTATTGTTTGGCTGTAGTCAAAAAAGCTCATACATTAGTTGAAATGTTGCCATATTACTGGGTTTGAGGTTGCCTCACTATGTATTTCATAGAGATAAGGAGAAATTACTGAGAAACTTACAATGGCCCACCTACTGGCCAGAAATTCGTTGACCGATATTGCATTCTGGCTATACATCATAGGAGATGCCCAATAACACCAGATCCACCATGGTTTAATGTCATCTATCCACATTGAAATCAAATAGGAGGTTTATATCACTCATGCAAATTAAATGTAAGTGCAATTATGTGATTTCTCATGAAAACTGAATAAAAACAAAGGTAATATGTTAGATGTTTGCATACTTTTACGTATCACAAATCCTCCAAAGATGAAGACAATAAGCAACACAAGCATCCCAAAACTAATAGCTATAACCATTGTTTGCAAAATAGCACCAAGAAATCGAAACAAAGCCATTGCCATAAGGTGAGTAACGAAGAAAGCTAGAAACTGACGAAAGAACCTGAAATTAATCAATACATAATTTTGTAAGCTCCTGCAATGATTCATAGCGTTAAAAATAAAAAAAACTATGTTAGGTATGTTTAAGGATTTTTGGTACCTTCCTGCTGCGGGTGCAAATCCCATCACGTAGTACGTGATGACAACCCATACCGCAGCCTCCACAAGAGATACAGGAACCTTTATTAGTATGTTTGCAACCCCAAAGGTCCATGGAGGGAAGAATAAAAAATCTCTATGTTTGTAGAACACAGGAAGCTTCTTTACTGTCAAGTTTAGCTCAGAAAGACCATTGAACATGACTGTTATTAAATTGAATGTCAATGCCCCAAGAAATTTAGTGCCATCAGAAAATTGCCCATGGTGCATCTTTGTTCTGAGAAACACGGTCATAGACATGAAAGCAAGAATGATCAACTGGGTGACCTTGAATATGTAAAGAAAAGAGTTGCGTTTCATCAACAACTTCTCTCTACAAATCACAGCCTTCAATGACTCCCAGTTGGATAATGCATTTTTCATTGTAGTTAGTGCGGCAGGATAGTTTTTGGATTTTTCAAAAGGAATATGTACTCCTTCAGCATTTGTTGGCCAATATAAAATGACTTGAAACGTTCTGCAAACTCCGGAACTGACACATACCGATAAGGCTCCTTGTCAAGGAACCAATATTGTTGTTGGTCTTTCTTGGAAGTGACCTCTTGAAGGAAGTCAGCAACTGCTTTCCTTTGAGGGCATCGGAAGCCAGAAGCTTCAAAAAATTCCAAGATATTCTCGCGTGGCCCATGAAAGACTATGTATCCTTCTGATAGTAGAACTATGTCATCAAAGAGATTATATGTCTCTGGTGGTGCTTGCAAGAGAGAGATCATCACGGTTTCATTCATTATATGGACCAAATGCCTAATAAATTTTACAATCTGAAATGTGCTAGAGCTATCTAGGCCAGTGGATATCTCATCCATGAGCAAAGCCCTTGCTGGTCCTATTAACATTTCCCCTGCCACCAAGAAAAGTAATAATTGTAAACAATAGACATTCTATGACTAATTTTTAATATAAGTGTCTAGTTTCTACCTGTTGTCACACGCTTCATTTGCCCACCGGAAATTCCTCTAATCATCTCATCGCCAACAATAATATCAGCGCAAATGTCCAGCCCAAGCACCTAATAATGTTCAATGATATTTTTCTTGTTATTTCACCCCTAGTAGACTATATGCAAGAACATCACAATAATATCACCTTGAGAATAACATCTGTTATGATATTAGTCTCTTGTCCTTGCATTGCAGTAGCTTTCATAAAAGCATCGATCTCAGGGTCTGGCTTAATGCCTGCATTGCGTTCCCTTCTAGAGATTTCTGTGAGCATGTCGTATCTTGACCCAATACCTAAGCACTGCCTAGAGAAATCTAATGTCTCTCTTACAGTCATCTCTGCATTATGGAGATCATATTGACTAACATAGGCACTTGTCCGCTCTGGATAGAACTCAGAAAATTTATGCCCACAATAGGTGATATTACCAAAGACCTAGATTGTGATAGAATGAATAAGCAGGTAGTGGTAATGCATAATAATCAATATAATAGCAGTATTCCATGAGATGACTGGATTCGAATAGAACCTTGAGGTTTTTATCAAGGTTCCTAGTAAGGGCTCGCATAAGTGTGCTTTTTCCTGAAGATGGAGGCCCAAGAAGGAGAGTCATCCTGAAAATAATACTAGCCAGATTAACCACTTTTTTCTACTTATCATATTATGGCATTAAAATTTCTTCTAGGAAGATTGGTTTCTATATGCTTATTATACTATACAATGCCCAGGTTGGTGGTAGAACGTAGCCACCTCCCTAAATCTATTAACAAATATATTGAGGTGGTAAATCAATCTTGCAATTGTAGATGGACCTATAATTTTAATTTGTAAATGGGCCACCATCAACTATGAATAGACCCTCCCAACACTTTATAATTATATACAAGTAGGAGAAAACCATAAATCCGTTCTGTTCTCAGCCATGACAATTCATCCCTTATTCTCTGGTGCATCGCTCCCCTCTCCCCTCCCCTGCACACACACCTCTCGCATCATCCTCCTGCACCACCACCTAATCCATAGCCCCAAAAGATGGTACCATCCATGGATCTAGCTTGTCTATTGTGGTGGTCACTACAGAAGATCTTTAACGGCCGTGGTCAACCATCCTTCTAGATCAGCTAGTGGAACTATCAATAGCAGCCAACAGCTATTTTTTATTGAGCAAATTGCATTTTTCTACATTTTCTTATCGTTATGTACAAAACATACTGGACTAGCTATTAGCACATATTTTTACTTTTGACTAGGTGTTGTTACTAAAGCTTTCACTTTGTACTATTTGTCCACAAGTCATCCATTAAATCTTCCCCTCCCCCATCTCCAGCTCCACCAACGGGTGCATCAGTGTCATGTTCCACCTCAACCACGATCAATTGAATGGCCATCCTTGAACCTTTCTATGATGGTGCCTTGGCCTCTTCCTCCTTCCCATCCCCAAATCATGGTTTACCTCAAACCACTCCTTTTTAAAAGTTTTTTTGTGTTACCAAATGTAAATGCTGCAAATTCTAGGATTTGTATATTTCTAGTTGTAAATACTATAAGCTGAATGGTTTGTGAATGCAAGAGTAAGACGGGCATATGTCACTACTTCTGGAAGTGATTCACGGTCATGATTACTTCATTTACGGGCAGTTTATTTATTAACAACTATGAGGAAACTAATGTGTTTACAACTTCGGGGGAGGTGTTAATAGTTGCAAAGGGAATTCATATCTCGTGACGATAAAAAGGTAGTAATTTAGGATTTCAGAAATAGCGGGGTGCTGGTATCGCCCTCAGGCTTCTATATTGTGTTTTGTATTGCTAGAATGCTAGGCATATTAGAACAATTATTAGTCATTATCTTAGGTGGTTTTTGAAAGTCCTAAAGATAAAGATAAAGATGAAGATAAAGTGTTTCACATAAAACGAGGTGACAATAACGTGCGATTAATTGAGTTTTAATTATTACAAACTTAAAAAATGGATTAATCTGATATTTTAGAGCAACTTTCATATTAAAAATTTTGCACGAAACGTACCGTTTGAGAGATTGAAAAGCGTGCCACGAAACTTTATCTTTTATCCGCACTGTTTTAGAAGAAAAGAACAGGAGGATTCCCTGGCATGAAAACTAACCAGTTACTTTTTTCTTGCATTAACACTAATCACCAGCCCACAAGAGGAAAAAACAAAAAGGAAAGGACCATGTTGCTGCGAGCAAGTGTTTATATGAAGAAAATATTGGAAAATTGGTTTCATACCACAAAATATGGACTTTTTAGTTTTACTCCGGTGAAATTTGATAGTACACTTTGATACTCAAATTTTCTTGGGTTTCCATTTGACTACTAGTGTTCAATTCTTCCGCTACTTTAGGATTTTCATGTTTTTTTCATTTGGTGAAATACCAAATCTTCCCCTATAGAAATTTGTTCATCCCTAATCTCTCAACATGTGGCCTTTGGAAGAAGAGGCCCAGAAATCACTCACCACATTCCATCTCAACATTGGATCTTGGATCCTGACCATCAGCTGGCTTGCGAGGTGAGCACCCTTTGTTGTCCAGCTCAACTTTATCAACCCTCTCCAGTGGATTAATTGCTCCATCTCTTCCTCAGCTCCTTAACTCCCTTGCCTTCACCGAATGTTGACCATGTCATAACAGGTCTAGCGTGAATAGGGCAGCTTAAAACAATAGTGCAAAGGTGTCCGATTAGGCATTGAGTCAAGCATGTGGAACACGGCAGTGTGCCGGGGCATTCTGGTGTGGGAAATAGGACATGAGGGATGGATTGTGTAGACGAGGAGCCTATCGGACAACGTGGATGAGTAGGGATGAGAGCAGAGGAGCTGAGCGGCACTAGGAGGGGCAGCATGGACCATGGAGGATCCATACGGTGTTGTGGAGGGGCGGTGAATAGAGTTGCTGGCAAGCTTGCTTCCTCGGTCTCCTCCCTCCTCTTCATGGTACCTGGAGGTGCGCTCCTCAACGAGGGAGGAGAGGACAAGAGGGACAAAGGGAAGAGAGTGAAAAAAACAAGGTGGAGAAGAATATGCGAGAGCAAAGTTGAGTGAGGTAATGAGAAGAAAATGTGGAAACTAGCTTCCATGGGATTCCAATGAACAGAGAACTAGTTCAGGCGAGAATCCAAAATAAATTATTTTAGTGGTATAAAGGTAAATCCTTCTTGGACCAAATCATTTTTTCTAAAAAGAAAACAATATGTCATAGTTAGTAACTCAGTATGGAAGAGCCTAAATGATATGTTGGTTTGATAACAATGATTTGTTGTTGTAGTGATAATATAGATGCAACTACTATTGCATAAGTGAGCACAAATTTTAGTTTTATTGTACACGCAGCCATAGGCAATAGGTAGGGAGGATAGGGGTTGGACTATTGAGCCCCTGTTACTCCTGTATTGTCTCCTTTGGCAACCTAGGAGGTGATTCGCTCACGTCCCTCTGTCGTCAACCCATCACCGCTGCCATCAGCAGCATTTGGATCACCTCCCATGTTCCTTCTCCCCCTTCTCTTTCTTTTCCCCATTCTTCTTCTATGTCTTTTCCATTTCTTTCAGATCTAGCCTTTTCCCAACAGAACTGGATGTCCTAGGTTGACTCCATATCTCGGTGGCAGTGGAATCACCCTTGCCCTTGTCTACAAGCTGTCCTAAGCTAACTCCATATGTTGGGTGTAGTGTGCAGGTGGCATCCCAAGCTGTGCAGTGGAACATCAATGAAGGTCGATAAACGATCAGGTGGTTGTGTGGAGCAATGGCTAGGACGTGTAATTGTGGCCGCCTGCACGTGTGACTTGATGCGGCTTTGACCAAGCAGCATGGTGCCCATGGTGGACCTGAGCATCACTGGTTGGAGGCGGAGCTTGCTTGGGTGGCCACATGGCCAGCATGAGCCGGGGAAGTGCTAGGTGTGTTAGAGGAGGAGTGGTTGTCATCTGTTGTAGCACGGAGGAGGTGGTGTTGGTAGAGGCTTGCGTGGAGGTTGCATCCAAAGAAGCAAATGCCAATTTTGCTTAGACCCTAATAGCAGTGGCAACTCATCTCCATGTCAAATCTGTCTCTAAATCAAGTTCGAGGGGAGCTTTTTGGCATCCTGGCAGATCTATTGGAGGTTTTTTGCAATTATTTCATGCCTTTTCCAACATGAAGTTGTGCAGGATTGGTGTCAGAAAGTATCCTTCTCCATCTTGAAGGTGTTGTTGTGGGTTTCCTATCTCCACTCTCAAAGGCCATCTAGTTGAAAACCTAGATATAGTTTATCAAATTGAGCTGTGATGTCAATCTTGTTGACAACTCTTCCTTAGAGGCATCTCTTTGCTGATCCTAATGTCATACACCATACTTGGGTGTTTGCCGAGTTGCTACCGGTGTCAATTATATTGGGAGCAACAATGAAACCTCTCTCCCATATGATGGGACAGAGGATTGGCGGTTCAAGGTTTGTTGGGTTCTTTCATCCTGCCTCAACCCTATCACAATGAAGTTGGTGGTCATGGAGTCAGAGTTGTGGTGTCGCCGAGGCGTGACATGTTGCAACGATGGCATAGGTCCACTGGAGTTGGGAATGTGGGTTGGGTTGCATGCTTTGTTTCCTAGTTCTTCTTAGTGAAGTCAGAGTTGCTTGATCATGGGTACGATGGTGCAATGATGATGGAGGTTCGTTGGTGGCTGTATGCAAGAGTATCATTGCCCTTTAAGCTTGCTACCCATGTTTTCATGGTAGATTGGCTTGGTAGTGAGTTGGTTGTGTCCATGGTTTTAGTTCGGTTTCCCTTGAATAAATATTATGTTTGGCCTCGTTTCACCCTAAAATGAGTCACCTTCTTCTTAATATATCACTGACATTCATAAAAGGGAGGACCATTCAGGATTGTCTAGCTTGGAACTTTGAGTTTTTGCATCAATGTCATCATTCAAAGAAGGAAATTGTCTTGTTAAAGCTAGATTCTGAAAAAGCTTTTGATACTATAGAACAAGAGGCTATACTGCAGGTGATGAGAGCAATGGGGTCCACTGATGTATGGTTGAATTGGGTGTCATGAGTTTTCTCTTCTGCATCTTCATCAGTTTTATTGAATGGAATACCAGGGACAAACTTTCAATGCAAAAGAGGAGTTAGACTGGGAGACCCTCTTTCCCCTGTATTGTTTGTGCTTGGAGCTGAATTGTTACAAGTTATAATTAATAAGGCACATGTTTTGGGTCTGCTGTCAAAGCCAATTCCTCTAGTTCAGGATCATAACTTTCCAACAGTTCAATACGCTAATGATACCCTTCTTTATGTCAAAGCAAGTGGTAGATAGTTGTTCATTTTATCCCTTCTACAAACCTATGCTCAAGGTACTGGCCTCAAGGTTAATTATCATAAATCATATTTAATTCCCATAAATGTTGAAGAAGATAAAACTCAGATGTTGATAGGAGTTTTTGGCTGTCAGGTTGGATCCTAGTTGACAAAATTGAAAGAAGATCATCTGCTAAATCAACCTTTTTGTCCTATGGTGATAGACTCACCTTGGTTTATTCAGTTTTTCTCTTCACTGCCTACTTATTATATGTGCACTTTGAAATTGCCTAAAATGGTGACATATAATATTGATAGAGCAAGGAAGCATTGTCTTTGGAGAGGGTCTGATATTAATACAAACAAAAAATCTTTGGTAGCTTGGGATGTGGTTTGCAAGCCTAAAGTTAAGGGAGGTCTAGGTGTTATTAATCTTTCAATTCAAATTCAAGCCCTACTGCTGAAGTATCGTCATAAATTTTATAATAGGAGGGAGCTGCGTTGGGTTAATCTTATATGGAATTCTTACTATGAAAATGGTGTGCCACATTTGATTAATCTGGAAGGATCATTTTGGTGAGAAGATATTCCAATGGCTTTGGTCTCCATTCATGGCGGTTCCTTGATACCTGAAATCGTTCAGACCGAGTTAGCTCATCGAATCAAACCGGATTGGAAGTGGGAGGCAATCCCTCATGGTGAGAATTCCTTCCTTGTCGCTTTTCCGTCTTTTGAGGAATTGAAGAGGATGGATGATGTTGAATTCCGCCTAAAAAATCATGGTGTATCATTGACAATAATCGAGTGGAAGACGACGGATGAGCTGATTCCGGCTTATGAGTTGGATGAAGTGTGGGTGCATGTGTCGGGTGTGCCTAGCCCATGGCGACATTACTTGCCTTTTTGGGCACTTGGTTGTGTTATTGGAGCTACTCAGGGAGTAGATATGCTCACCTACAGACGGACAGGGGTGATTCGTGTGAAGGTTTATATGCATAGTAGCATACAACTCCCTGTCACTACAGATGTGGTATTCGGGAAATTAGGCTACCCAATCACTTTTGCTTTGGAAGAGGAAGGTTTTCAGCCTGCACAGTTTTTGGAGGTGGAATATATGGACCATGACAGAGATGCACAGGAGGATCATGAAGACTCATCAAAGGATGGCTCTCATGATCAGGCACACAAGAGGGCCAAGAATTCAGCTTCTCCAACGGTTTCAAAGGAACAAAAATCAGAGGTTACAACCATGCAACTAGTTCTAACACCGTTTGGAAACTGCCGACCTCCACCACCACCTCGTCCTGTGATCGCTGATGGGATAGCTTACACCATTGTGCACAGCAAATCAGGTGCAACAGTGGTGAGTGAGGTAATAACTGCAGCGAAAAAGGTGACTGAAAATTCTTTGTCTCAACCGGTGGACAGTCCTACCACACCTGAGCAACCTTCTTTGCTGCCACCGGAGTTGGAACATTGCTCCTTGTTGTCCTATCAGCCAGCTGCAGCTGCTAGGACCAACGGCAAGGCCTCCCCGGCAGCCACAACTGCTGCTGTCTCTCTAGCTGTACCTCAGATGGCTGCACCTGCCTTGACTGACGTCAATCGCAGCAAGAGCTGGCTGAGCAAGACATCTTCTACACCTCGTCGTCGTAGTGTGAGATTCAATGTTGAGAACATGGACAGCATCGCTGGGGGGGATGACGACTCGCTGCTCAAGGCAATGAAGAGGAAAGCATTGCGCAATTTGGATGACAGCTTTGATTCATGGGAGGTTTCGGCAACGAATACTCAGCAGCACTCAACCTCTCATAAAACATCCCCTTGTCAAGGTACTGCTATAAGCTCATCCCCTTCTTTACCTTCTTTACCTCATGATTTTGTTGCTTCCAACCTTAGTTCTTTAGGGGTTTCTTTGGGTAACTCTCATGATGTGATGACGAGGGCGACGATGTTGATGGCGCCCTGCTAGCTCACTTAGTAAAGGACCTCTCGGAGATTGATATGGACGATGTGGACCAAAGTGACAAAATTTGTGACTTGTTGGTATCCACTAGAAAATCCAAATCCTCTTCAAAAAGAAAAGAGCAAAAGGCTCGTTCCCAAAATTCAAAAGCCTCTAAAATTGTTTCCTCATGAAAGGTATTTTTTGGAATAGCAGAGGTCTTGCAGACTTGGCTAAATACCGATATGTTGCAGAAATAGTTAGAGAGAAAAAACTAGACTTTGTTGCGTTACTTGAGATAAGAAAGGGTGAAATGTCAAAGATGAATTTAGATCGCCTCTCTGGGGGTGCTGATTTCGTCTCGCATTGTCTCCCACCTAAAGGAAGATCAGGGGGTATACTTCTCGGAATAAATGTGGCTATTTTTTATTTATCTTTAATTGTTGAAGAGGAATTTTTTGTTAAATTTCATCTCAACAATAGGGAGGATAATTTTAAATGGATCTTGATGGCTGTGTATGGTCCGGCCCAAGATGATTTTAAATCTAGTTTCTTGGCGGAGTTAGTTCGTGTTTGCCAACAAAATCATCTCCCTACTCTTATAGGGGGGACTTTAACATTCTGAGATGAGAAGCAGTGTGGAAAAAAAACAATGACCGTTACAACTCTCGTTGGCCTTTTCTCTTCAATGTTGTGATTGATAGCTTTGACTTACGAGAAATCGCTCTAACGGGTAGGCAATTTACATGGGCAAATTCGCTTCCTATTTCGACTTATGAGAAACTAGATAGGGTCCTCGTGTCAACGGAATGGTAATCCAAGTACCCTCTGGTTTCGGTTCATGCTCTTGACAGAGGGGTGTCAGACCACACGCCTTTGCTCCTTGACACAGGGGAAGCGACCTTCACGGGAAACATTAAATAGTTCAAATTGGAGCTCGGTTGGTTTCTGCATGATGATTTCTATGATCGTGTCCTTGAGATATGCAACAGACCAATCAAGGGTCGTAATTCGGTCCAAAGATGGAATAACAAGATGAGCGCTTTACGTCGCCATCTTAGAGGTTGGGCTGCTCATACCAGTGGCATCTTTAAACAAAAAAAGGTGAATTTACAACACACAGTTGATTCTCTAGACATCGCAGCAGAGGTACGACTCCTATCGGATTAAGAAAGAATTATTCTTGATCAATCGAGGGATACTTTGGCATCTCTACTCTGTGAGGAGGAGATTAAATGGTACCAACGCTCAAAAATCTCGGACGTACTCTTAGGAGATAACAACACAAAATATTTTAACTTGATAGCCAACGGTAAATATAGGAAGAAGAGGATCTTTTTCCTAGACCAGGATGAAAGGAAAATTGAGGGGGTTGAGGCCTTGAAAAATTATATTACGAATTTTTATAGGAAGCTTTTTGGACCACCAGAGGAGAACTCGTTTTCGCTTGATGAGTCCATAATTGGTGATATGGCTCAAGTTACATAGGCTGAAAATGATTTTCTTACTGCTCCTTTTTCGAAAGAAGAAGTGAAAGAAGCTATCTTTGCGATGGAGCATAATAAAGCTCCTGGACCAGATGGTTTCCCAGCTGAATTTTACCAAAATTTTGGGGTGTCATTAAGCATGACCTGATGAACCTTTTTAATGAATTCCATACTGGCAGCCTCCCAATTTTTGGACTAAATTTTGGGGTAATTACTCTAGTTCTGAAAGTTAAAGAAGCAAATCAAATCCAACAATACAGACCGATATGCTTGTTAAATGTCAGTTATAAAATTTTCACTAAGGTGGCTACAAACCGAATTACCTCGGTTGCTGACCATTTAGTGAACCCGACCCAAACTGCTTTCATGCATGGACGAAACATTTTAGATGGAGTTGTCATCATACATGAAACAATTCATGAGCTACATAGGAAAAAGTTGAGTGGGGTGATATTCAAAATTGACTTCGAAAAGGCATATGATAAGGTTAAATGGCCTTTTCTGCTACAAACTCTATGGATGAAAGGTTTTTCACCAAAGTGGATCTCTTGGATTGAGTCTTTCATTTCCAGGGGAAGTGTGGCAGTCAAAGTCAATGATGATGTCGGGCCTTTTTTTCAGACTAAAAAGGGCCTTCGGCAAGGAGACCCTCTCTCCCCAATCCTATTCAACTTTATCACCGATTTGCTAGCCGCCTTGATAAACAGGGCTAAACACACAAGGGCAAATTGATGGAGTCATACCACATTTGATTGATCGGGGATTGTCCATACTACAATATGCTGATGACACAGTGCTTTTTATGAATCATGACCTTGGAAAAGCTCAGAACATGAAGTCAGTGCTTCTAGCTTTTGAGCAGTTGTCGGGTCTTAAGATCAATTTTCATAAAAGTGAACTGTATTGTTTTGGTGAAGCACTTGATTATAGTGATCAATACAACCAGCTCTTTGGTTGCCAGGTCGGCAACTTCCCTATAGGAAGTTGAGAAATGTGGAATGGAAAGAAGTGGTCGAGAGATTTGAGAAGAAATTGAGTAGCTGGAAAGGAAAACTTCTTTCTTTGGGAGGACGACTTACTTTGATTAACTCAGTGCTTAGCAGTCTCCCAATGTATATGATGTCATTCCTTGCAATCCCTAGCGGGGTACTTAAAAAACTTGACTACCTTCGATCTAGGTTTTATTGGCAAGGGGATGGACATAAGAAGAAATACCGGCTTGCTAAGTGGGACATCATTTGTCGTCCTAAAGAACAAGGGGGGCTAGGAATTCATGACCTCCACGTAAAGAATAAAGCGCTGATTAGTAAGTGGCTATACAAACTACTTACCACCGACGGAATCTGGAAACAGCTGCTACGCAATAAATATTTGGGATCACAACCTTTATCTCAGGCCTATTGGAAAGCGGGGGATTCACATTTTTGGGCTAGTCTTATGAAGGTCAAACAAGACTTTTTCCGGTTTGGATCCTTCAAGATTAGGGATGGTTCTCAAATTAGGTTCTGGGAAGACAAATGGTTGGGTAATGCCTCGTTGAGAGAACAGTATCCTTGTCTCTATAATATAGTTAGGCATAAACAGTCGATTATCACACAGATCTTCCAAAACAATCCTCCGTGTTTTTCATGGCGACGGGATTTAATTGGTGCAAAACTAGCTGCTTGGCATAACTTATTGCCTCTCATAGTTGATTTGGTTTTGGTACAGGAACAAGATGAGTTTCGCTGGAACCTCACCCTGAATGGGATCTTCTCGGTCAAATCTCATTATCTAGCTCTAACACATACTGGGGTTTCGAATATCAATAGACGTATTTGGAAGGTGAAAGTACCCCTAAAAGTTAAAATCTTCCTTTGGTATTTACGTCGGGGCGTAATTCTCACCAAGGACAACCTTGCTAAGAGAAATTGGAAAGGTAGCAAGACATATTGTTTTTGTCACAAGGATGAAACCATCCAACATTTATTCTTTCAGTGTCGCTTATCTCGCTTGGTGTGGTCTGTAATTTCTTTGGCTTCTAATTTAAAACCTCCTCGCAATGTTAGTCATATGTTTGGGAGTTGGCTATCATGTGCTCCTAGAGACATGAGGAATCTGCTTTTGATGGGTGCAACAGCTCTGTGTTGGTCCATTTGGCTAAGCAGGAATGGAGTAATTTTTGATAATAAGATAGTGTCTTTTCCTTTGCAGGTTATCACTTTAGTTATCCGGTGGCTACGTACCTGGGCTATCCTCCACAAACCGGGACTACAGGATATTATTGCGGTGGTATCACGACAGTTGGACCAGGTGGTGCAGGAGTTTTTTACTCAGGAGCATGGGTGAAGGTCTAGTCTACGGATTGATAGCCACTAAGATATATGTTTCTGTCAAACTTTTGTGCTTGGGAGATGTTTCTAGTTGTTTCTTTCTTTTTGGCTGTGTGCATTTTATGCAGAGGCCAGGGGTGACTCAGTTTGATGGTATCATCTTGATGTAATTAACTGAGTTAAAATAAAGCTTCCATTATCTAAAAATATGCAAGCAGATGGATGATTTTAGAGGAATTGCTAGATGTTCCTTGGGAAATGGAGTCTCATGTTCCTTTTGGGACGATGTTTGGAACGATGGCCCTCCTCTCTGGTTTAGAATGCCAAGGCTGCATTCTTTTTCTGCTGATAGAAATGTCTCAGTGCAAAATTTTATGGGAATCGAGCTGGAGAATAATTTCCATTGCCTCTATCACAGCAAGCTTATAATGAGTTTTTGGAAGTACAGAAACTGCTAAGTGGGATTGAATCTACTGAAGAGCATGATCATTGGACTTATATTTGGGGGGCCCCCAAATATACTGCTCAGAAATTTTATGCTCTGAATTTCAGAACTCTACAGCCGCCACAGCATCTTGTATGGCTCTGGAAAAGTAAGATGAATTCGAAGGTTAAAGTCTTTGGATGGTTACTGCTGCTGGACAAATTAAACACTGAGGCTGTGTTCGGTACACTCCATTCCCAACTCATCTTTCTCTTTTTTCACGCGCACGCTTTTCAAACTGCTAAACAGCGTGTTTTTTGCAAAAAGTTTCTATACGAAAGTTGCTTTAAAAAATCATATTAATCCATTTTTCAAAAAAAATTAGCAAATACTTAATTAATCATAAAAAAATACGTTGTTTCGTTTTGCGTGCGTGGAAGGTGAGTTCCCAACCTCACCTCCCAAACACAGCCTAAGTATGTGTTAGCTCATAAGCACTGTGCGCCAGTCGACTGTGATCTTTCTTGTGTGTTTTGTCATCATCAACCCATAGAGACTTTGATGCATCTCTTCTTTCAGTGCCCTTTTTCAGTTGATTGCTGGAATAGATTGGGTATAATGTGGAATATCTCTGTTAATCTTCAGAATATGATGTTGGAAGCCAAAGCCAATTTTAGTGGAAGATGTTTTATGGAGAAATTTCTGATGGGAGCATGCATGGAACATTTGGAAGCAAAGAAATGGCTTTATCTTTGATCATAAGCCTCCTTTATCTTCTTGGAGGCAACTCTCTAAGGGAGACCTCATTCGTCTGATGTTTAGACTAAATGAGAGAGATAAAAATATAGTCAGAGATTAGATTCTTTTGTTCTAATTTTGTTGTAACTCTCCTTTTAATAAAATATATTTAACAGCAAGGGCCTCCCCTGCTGTGTTCTTTCCAAAAAAAAATCACCAACAGTTTTGCTATGATCTTTGAAGAAAATATATTTTACACCTAGCCATTTAACTATACGGTCCACAATTTTTTTAGGGTTGTGTAAGCTTTACCTATGGTGTACTAGTATTTTAGAAAAAAAAAGGGTAAAATTTTACTTCACATCTCATTTTATTTACTTCAGTAAAAGTAATTTTGCTATCTATACATGTAAATTATAAACCGGTGACTATGCACCCTGATCTACTATTGCTCGATAAATGTGCTAGCTAGGTCAAATGACTTTAGGTATCAAATGTTGTATACTCTTTGTATTCTTATGATATGTGAAATTTGATCATACTGTTTTGAACATTTATTTCCTTGCGTGTGTACCTGGATGACTTGAGGATGCCATTGACTTGCTTTAGTATATTGATGGTCTTCTTGTTTGAAGAACCAAATTGTCCAATAAGCCCCTGCCATTTAATTAAAACTTCCATTTAGCACGAACATATAAATAAGGAATAAGTCCATAATATACCCCTCAACTATCAGGCTTGAGTCAAAAGAGAAAAACATTCTATATTTAGTCCCTGATATATGGTCTTGGTTCGATTTTGGTCTCTCAACTACGAAACCAATCTTTAAGTAAAAAAAGAAAAGAAAAGTACAAAACCAATCACTATTGGTCTCTGAACTTTTCAAAGTGTTCATGTTTCGTCCTTAGGCCTAAACTAGGATAGTTTACAATGATGCGGTGTCACATGTAATTCTACTTAGCAATTTAAAATATATGTATAGGATATGAAAGAAAAAGGAGGACACTGAGATGAGCTTGACACATATGTTGTAATATTTTCTTCTTTTCTTTTTTGTTGCTTTTGTTCTTGTTTATTATTTGTTAGTATGTTGATGTCATCACTATTTGTCCATGTGGAATTGTGGACTCTATGTAGGCAAAACATCATTGAGAAAACACTATGGACCTAGGGGGCTTTGAGATTTGAGGGACTATAATGAATGTTTCCATAGATAATGGACCATATCTTGCTAAGTAGGTCGTAGATAAGTAAAAAAGCAATATTTTGATTTTAAAATTGTGAAAACTAATATTAAAACCGGGTTGTATTGAACTTAGCAGGGTATCTTGGATGGTTTTGATAGTAGAGGAGTGTAAAATTTTCGGTTTCATAGTTACTTGTTTTTTTTACACAAACTCAATAATTTAGGGATGTAATATAGATTTATCCCTATAAAGAAATAGCACTAATTTCATGTCTTACTTATTTTTTAAAAGAGTAACTATTAGTTAGAGGCGGCTAGCAATGGCATGAGAGAAATAGGAAGGTGACTTTTTTTTCTTAGGCTAGGCGATACACGTTTATTCAAAGACTATGACGTTACGGTTAAAACAATAAATACTCTAACCATTAATCTATAAAAATATTTTTTTTATTACTGATCTTTCTTTTTTTCCCTCTCATGCATCAAAGTTTCCAATTACAAAGGCTAATAATCGTTCCAGAGCAATGGCCTGTTACCTGTAGCAACAATATTTATCTATCCTCTCTTCTCCCTCTTGTAGTCTTGTATGTCAGTAAATATTCCTAAGCAAGGCTAAGAGCCCATTACTAATGACCACTGTACATGCACACGTGGACACCCACTCCAATGAATTTCATTTAGAAAATTCAATCCCTATGCATCAATTCTTTCTCAAAGGACCATCCCTACCGTAATTTTATACTTTGTCCAGAGGGCTTTCTATATTATACTTCGTCCAGATCAAGAACAACTCTGCTATTTTATGTTCATTTGATCATGACAGCTAGACCTTGGGTTCATGTAAAAGGAAAAAAATAAACAAGAAAGTCATATGATTTTTCGTGCATGCGATTAGTGCCAATAAAACTCCAAGCCTCGAATATTTGTGAAAGAACGCCTACCACACTCAAGCACCTATTCTTTGGACCTGTATAGTGGGAATGTCTAAGGCTTAGTTCGGTAGGTTTGTTTAGTTTTTGCAACTCTCTCGTTTATCAATAACACGTTTTCTAAACTGCTAAAAAGTATTTTTTAAAAATTTTTCATATAAAAGTTTCTTTAAAAAAATCAAATAAGTTCATTTTTAAATTTACAATAATTAATACTCAGTTAGTTATATTGTCATGGTTAACCTTATTGTGCTTACCACAAACATTCCAAACCAAAACCCACGTTTGAATGGACCTAATAATTCGTAATCAAGAACCATTTAAAATCTTTTAACTGTTATGATTATGAACCATAATGAAAATGAATTGGTTCTATAATATCTCTAACCATTACAGGTTAAGAAACATTAGTGGTTTGGGTTAAATATACCAGAGAATCTGTTGTGTAGCAGTGACTTTAGCCTAGTTCTACAATCTGACTTCGCTCGGTTCTATATATAATATACCATCATATTTTGTTTAAATTTTTATGATTTATCATCATCGTCTAATTAACCTCCGTTTATACTTCTATAATTTACCATCGCTCACTGTCAAGATTTGCTATATTTAAGTACATAGGGAGTAACATTTAATGATATTAATTATAAAATACACTTTGAAAAAATGTGTTCTGTCATTTGATGTCAATGGACCAATTTATTCATTAACTGTTGCTGATATTTTCTCTATAAAATAGAGAAAATATAGTGTATATATACTTTCTTTGCCAAAATATAGTTACTTCATGTGTATATCGACGTTATTTTGGGGCTGAGGCAGTACGTGCCTGGAGAAAGTTGATGGCAGAGTTGGAAAGGGTGGGTAGGGCGCGGCTGGCGACGAAGGCGTCTGCCTGGACGGTGAGCTGCTCATACCGAATTTCGATCTGCGGAAGTTCGATGCCAACCCTGCGTGTATGCAGCAGCAGAACCAAGTAAATAAACGCGAGAAATTGAACAAAGAAAATAAAGACTTGGGCAGTTGGGCTTAGTTGAACTCAGCACTCGACTCAAAACTTTTGGCGAGACATAAAACAAAGAGAACCATTATAAAATGATTAACTAAGTACTAACGATAAACTTAAAAAATAAATTTATTTAAATTTTTTATAAAATTTTTATATAGAATTTTCTTCAAAAATATATCATTTAGCTGTTTGAGAAAATATGTAAACCAAAAACGAGGTAGTGGTTGAGCTAAAAAGCTAAGTAGAAGACACCCTTATGTGCTACAACGACGTACGTACATATCTATGCGGCCCCTGAGCCGGCGCAGGAACCGCTCGCTGTCATCCTGTAAGAGGCGTTCCACGAGGGCGCGGGCGGCGTCGCTGGTGGCAAGCCTCCCGATGTCGACGAGCTCCACCGCCTTGCCGGTGCCGGCGTCGTGGTCCGTGCCGTCGGCCTTGTGGTCATCATCACGCAGGAGCGCGCTCCGGACGACGCCGCGTCGCATCCGGTCGCAGGTGGGTAGCTTCTCAAGCGCCGCCCAGCGCAGGTCCTCCTCCTCCTCGTCGTGGCCCCTCACCGACTGCGCACGCCGGAACGGGTCCTCCGCCTCCACCTGCCGGAACGACTGCGAGATGGCGGAACCCCAGCTCGGGCTCCGTCGGCTCGCGGACGCCACCAGCGCCGCTTGCTGGCGGTGGCTTATCATCTCCGGCGGCGTCGCCGATGCCATCTCGCTGGCTCTCTCGGTCGGTTGATTACACAGTTGGCAGCAACTTAACGCAAGCCTACGCTAAGCTATATATATGTATATACGTAGATGCCCGCCTCCCACGGCTACCCGCTCTATGTACGTACCCAGAAGGCGGCCAGAAGGACAATACGTGAGCAATTAGCAGCTAGTAGCTACTAATTTCCCTGCAGCCAATGCTTGGCTGCTAGCTGATTAGCTGTCCATTATACTATTGTTATATACAGTACAATATATAGGAGTACGTTGATAAGCATACAGAGACACCCCAAGTGCCATGCGGTACAGCCGTGCAGGGCCACCGTTTCGAATGCGTGAAGTGGACCGGAATTCCAAAATTTCGGATGAAATTTTGAAGAAATTTTGCTAAATTTAATTAAATCAGTTTCCTCAAATTTTTTTAAAAAATGAAAATTTCGATCGGGAAGAACCTCTTACACAGGTCACTTCTAAAAAACCATTTTTGCATACGGTCCAAACCTATTTTTTTCATGCGGTTGAACCAGTTATATGCCCCGAGGTGTTTGTAAAAGTCACTATTTTTTCATGCAGTTGGCGCATCCGCAAGTAAAAATTCGATTTTCGCGTGCGGGTGCTTACGTCGTCCTCATGCAAAAATAAAATCATGAAAAAAAATAAAAATCTCAAAAATCCCATCCGCCACCGCTAGTCGTTGCCATCGAGTCCGCTGCCGCACGTCGTCGCTTCCGCTGCCGCTTGTGGTCACCGAGGCCCGGCAGCTCCTCCTCGTCGTTGTTGCCGCAGTCCGCCACCGCTCACCGTTGTCATCGCCATTGCCGCACGGGATCGGTAGACGGATCTGCCACCGCCAAGCTCCCCATCGTCGGATCTACCACTACCGCGTCTCCCAACCGTCGGATCCGCCAGCGCCGAGCCCTCCATCGTAGCCCTCGTGCACACCGTCGCCGCCGCCGCAGCTCCCGCGCCGCTGGTCTGCCCCTACCGGATCCACCTTCCTATGACCCACGACCTCTGGCTATCCGGAGAGAAAAAGCTGAGGGAGAGACTGAGGAGAGACGGCGGGATATATAGTCGGAGGCGGAGGCCTCGTCGACGCCACCGCAACTCGTCCTCACCGACGCCGCTCCTGTCGTCGCTCGAGAGGTTAGGGAGAGAGAGGGGAGGTTGAGGAGAGGTTTGGGGAGAGGCCGGGAGAAGTTGGAGAGCGAGGGGGGAGAAAATGAGCGAGGAGAGAGACGGGAAAATAAGAGGTATGAGAGAAGGTGAGGAGATAAGGACGGAGACTTATAAAATTTTGAAGATGCTAAGAGGACAGAGAGGAGGCAGGTTAGACTTGTATGCGTCTGCGACAATGCATTTTCGTATGTGACCACTTAGGAGGTCCACCTGGGAAAATAAATCTGTTTTCACAGATGGACCTCCTAAGCGGTCACGTGTGAAAATGCATTTTTGCATGTGGCCCTTCAACCAACCCCCGAGGAAACGATTTTTATAAGCGGAAACAATTATGGCCTTCCTACCATCTAAATAGGGTCTCTTCGAAAAAAATAATTCTGTACTAGTGGGTACCCACCAGTAAACAAAAATTCTGATACGGTGTGTACTCTCTGTCCTCTTGCTAGATAGTCAACCGGTTATGCAAAAGAAAGCAGCATGTGTACTTCATAAGTATATGGACCAGTATGCTTGGCACGGTTGTGGGCGGTGGCACAGTACGAGGTACACACCGTTTTTTTCTTAGTAACATTAAAAGGATTGCGTACATGTTTATATTTAGATAGCTTCCAATATTTAATTTGGGAGATGAATGCGCAAAGGGCCTACGATCATGCACTACTAAAAGATAGAAAAATGGACAGCACCATAGATGTTGAAAATTAGAAAACCAACATCTATATATATATATTAAAATTAACTAAGACATCATGGTGTATAACATGGTACAAAATATATATATATATATATATATATATATATATTAAAAATAAATGGTGCTCCATGGAGCCCAGGCACCACAGCTATCTACTGTTGATTTGCTTTTTAGTTCGTGCTTGACAGGACCTGGTCTCATTTGAAAAATCGTTAATCCAACTGTTAGGTTACGCATAGACTATAATAGCATAAATCAAATTTTTTCTATCACGTAAATCAGGAATCATGCAAGTATGAGATCATAGATCATTACTACTCGACGCGCTATATAGCGAAAGCAGGTGCTAAGAAGCCGAAGGAACGTTGGCGGCGTAGCGCGTGTGAGGAAATAGTAGATCGTAGCAACCCGACCTTCTCCTCCTCGTGCGTACGCCTCGCCATGCTTTCATGCCGATCAGCACCGCAGACCAGCGGCGCCTCTACCGGTATCCACACGTCCAGGGGTGGAACACGTCGCACGGACGTGCTAGCGCCCGTGCACGGCTAGGGTTTTGCTCGGGAGGGGAGTGAAGGCTAGAGTTTCTCTCACGCAACCAACCTCATCACTCGAAGAATATATAGGATCCATAACTGGGCCTCCGAGGCCCATAGGAGTTCTACTCGGATCTCTATCCGAATTAAGCATATATTGGATCTTCATCCAATCCCTTTATTCCGGCCCGTTAAGTGTGCGACCCTGTAGGTTCATGTACACTTGGCTGCAACTAGCCGAACCTAGCAGAACATATTGACCCACTGGCCACACATAAAAATTATATCGGCTAAATCTCTAGTGTATACTTGTATGAACCCCTTTACTTCACGATATCGATTAATCTCAAGGTTAGATATGTGTCATCCTTTAATAGCTCAATCATTCACTCGATCTTGTAATAGATTATTTAACGTGCGATTGACTCTTCAATCATTTCTGACATGGCCATGCACTTGCATAATCTATAACATCGAGGGGCCCAGAGATATCTCTCCAAGGGAGGGGCAAATCTCATTTTGATTATTCATATCCCACTACATGTTTTATAGCAGTCTCGAAGACTACTTTTATAACTACCCAGTTACGGAGTAGTGTTTGGTAGCCCCTAAGCAAGCTACTACGCATGTCGGGAATCATGGTAATCTCAGGTCTAAGGATTCTATACCAACACTAATATGAAACTGTTGATGGCACATCACATATAGCTCGCGCAGTGTCTCATGTTGGGTCTATCCAACAACATGTTCTCCAACATGTGTTCACATTATTAATTGGGTATCTGCATACCATGATCCATGAGACATGGTCATCAATAATTGCATGTGCTGGTCATTGAATCATATTTGTTTCATATATGATATTTGATCAGAGATCCTTTAGAAATAGTAACATACAATATAAATAGTTTCGTGAACGAATCACATATTAATTAATCAATAATGAGTTATCTATTTCAAGGAACAACGTATAACAAAGATGTAAATATAGTATGTGATACAACCATCTATATGATTGCCTCTAGAGCATATCACCAACAGTCTCCCACTTGCACTAGAGTCAATTATGCACGTATCTAATACCCATTGCCCTACTGTGTGCCTAATGCTTAGGCTGAGGAAGTGGCTTTGTCAACGGATCTACAATGTTCAAATCCGTATGTACTTTGCATATCTTCACATCTTGATATGACCTCGCCGAGCACGCCGACCACCCTGCCGAGCACACCTACCGGCACACCGACCACTCAGACCACGCCAACCACACCGCCGAGCACACCAACCAGCACGCCAACCACTCAAGGTGTTGATGGACCGATCACACGAAGCCGAGCTAAGAAGCTACAGCAAGAGGCGCACGCGCTACTTTATGAAATTCATTTTAATGTTAATGAGAATTATATACTACCTCAGTCGTGCATGTTTTTTATTGCTCAGTTTTACCAAGTAGGAAGGCGTAGACACACCAAGAGTGGACTACCAAGAAGGATCACGTTCGAACCAGTCCAGTGTGATAGAACAGTCCAGAAGAATCAATCATATCTTTTGATTCGCAAAAGCTATGAAGGCTCATGAGGACTTGTTGGAAAGCTGTTCGAGTCTAGTTTCCAACATTTCAAGTGCCAACCAGTTTGGATCTTCCATATTACCTGCAGACCAGTTTTAGTGCAGACTGGTCAGAAACTCAACAGCCTGCATGAAGCTTGTGTTCTCATATTAAACTGTACCATTCTACAATATTTCGTAGAGCATGCTGCACATGGTGTGAAACCTTATCAAGTCAAGTTTCCAACGCAACAAACCCCACATCATTTGGAGTTTCCAAGGTGGAGTTATTGTCAAATCATTGAAGACTGCACACAGTCCAACAGCTACGCGGGAACTATCCAGGAAGGTGTCTCGAGGAGGCCTGTTCACATAGTGCGACTTATCTTTTCTATTTCGTGTTTCCACCTATCTAGCAGGGCTGTTGCTAGTATAAATACCCCCTAGGATCATTGTAATCTCAGACTTTTGATAATTGAAATACAGAACCCCTTTGTTAAGCTGTGCGCTAACAAATTCACAGAGAGATCTCTACCCCTTTGCTCTTGTGTTTTCCTTCGCGGAGATTACAGAAGCGGCCGCGTCATCGGCACCCAATCCGTGCTCCTGATTCTCGAGTTCAGGTTGCATAGGTTGGTTCTTCGAGAGTGTGGTTGGGCGAATCCTTGGTTCAGGCTGCCGTATAGGGACGGTGGTTCGCTCCTTGTGCGTGTCGTCAGGTTGCACTAGTTATCACTGCTTGCAGCAAGTTATCAGCCGTTCTTCGGCAAGTTATCAAGATCATCCATACGTCGTGAAGATCGGGACATCATAACGTATCATCTGGTATCAGAGCCTCGGTTGCCACGGTAGGAATTTTTACCCTTAGCTACTTATATATTTTGTTTCGTCCTATCCACTAAAAAGCCACAAAAAAATATATATTGCTTTAGCCCCTTGTTTCAATCTGTTATTTTAGTGAGTTCGGTTAAGTCATAGTCCATTAGAGTCTTTGTTTAGTTGCTGATCATTATCCTTTGCGTATCTTTTGTGCCTCTTTTACATATCTGAAAATCCCCACAAAAACAAATTTATAGCCAATATCATCCTTTGCGTTATCTTTGATCCTATCATTTATAGCTACTGGTTGTTTTGTTTCTATCATTTGAGTGTGCAAGTATCATATATCATATCTGATCTTTGTGTTAAGTTATATAAAAAAAATTGTGTCAAAAAAAAAGGGAAGAAAAGTTGCAAAAAAAGAAGTTCAGAAAAGTTGAGAAAGGAAGAAAGAAAGTTCAGAGTGTTTATGTGCACAAGTGCTGAAAGTTTGTGATATCAAGTTGTGCAACCAGTTTGCTTTCTGTTTTGGTGCAAAATCTTGGTTAGGTCTGATCGCAACCCTTGCATCTTGACCATACTCCTTGTTTGCATCAATTCTGAATTTTCTTTGTGTGTGTGTGATCCATCTACATCATTCATACTCCGTGGTCAGCACTAGGCAGGGAATTTCTAGCTTGGATTGTTACTTAACTTGACAATATCTAAGATTCAGATTGCATTCCTTGTTTAATTAATCCCCACCAAGCTCCACAAATAATCCACCGTCATAAGAACACTGATCTTGTATTCTCCCAACCATCACTCTCAAGTTACCACCTCGCATTGGCTCTCTGTAATTTGCAGGAATTCACATGAGCTTCGGTTGGTAAGAGAAGGTGAGGTTGTGAGATTCCACATATAATTTCCTATTCCACATATATTGCTTTGTTGTCGCTAATTTGACAGGAAGATGAGTGATAGAGTTCAGATCGATGATTGTGTCACTGTGGCACAACTTAATGAACTCCGGCAAAGCATGGAGGAAAGGCAAGATCAAATGACACGTGATCTTCAGGCCCTTATGATTGAAATCAGAGGACGTCGTCCTCCTCAAGATGATGCAAGCCACCACAGTGAAGATGGAGAAGAAAGTGATGCAAGAAGAAGAGGTCGTAGACACCGGAGGGCTGCACATAGCAGAGGAAGTGGGCGAGGTCGAAGGACTGACGATGAAGAATCGGTAGATGAGGATGATGATAATCATTCTCAACATAGTCATGGTCGCCGACATCACAGGAGAGGCAACCAAGAAGAGAAATTTGGCAAACTAAAATTCAGTATGCCAAAATTTGATGGAGGATCTGATCCTGAAGATTATTTCACATGGGAATTGAAGGTAGACAAGATCTTTCGAATGCATAATTATTCAGAGCAGAAGAAGTTAGCAATGGCATCTCTGGAGTTTGAAGGATATGCTCTGATTTGGTGGGAACAACTCCTTCATGATCTTGAAGAAGACGGAGAACGTCCTATTGCAAGTTGGCAAGAAATGAAGAGAGAAATGAGACGCCGATTTGTGCCCAAGCATTATCGACGTGATCTTTTTGATAAGCTGCAGAATCTGAGGCAAGGGAGCTTCACTGTTGAAGAATATTACAAAGAGATGGAGAAGGCTATGATTAGAGCCAATGTGCATGAAGATGAAGAGCAAACAATTGCACGTTTTATGGCTGGGCTGCACCGAAATATTCAGCGTATTGTTGAATTTCAGCCATACCGACATCTAATTGATTTGGTGCATCAAGCAACCAAAGCTGAATGCCAACTGCAGCAAGATGCTAAGAGCAGTAAGTCCTCGTCGTTTGGCATGAGGAATTATTCTGGAGGAAGCAAATCAGCGGCGAAGTTTTCTGCTGCACCCTCAGCGGTAAAAGGCTCAAGTGGAGGCTCACGTTCTTATAATCAAGGTAATTTTAGTGGAAAGAATTCTGCTACCTCAAACATGAGTTCAAAACCTGCAGCATCGAACACTACTTAAGTGGGTTCTACATCGAAGAGTAGTGGTATTCAGTGCTTCAAGTGTGGAGGTCATGGACATATTGCCAAAGAATGTCCAAACAATCGTGTGATCATTGTGAATGATGATGAAGAGTATGAATCTACTAGTGAAGAAGAGCAGGAACATACTGAAGAACAAGACCATCTTGAGAAAGATATCTGTGAATTTGAAACTAGGGCTGCTCTTGTTGTCACCCAGATTTTAAGTGTGCAAATGAGTGAAGCTGAAAATGGACAGCGGCACAACCTTTTTCAAACCCGAGCCAAGGTTGAAAATAAAGTGTGCAAGGTAATCATTGATGGTGGGAGTTGCCACAACCTCGCAAGCAAGGAGATGGTTGAAAAGCTTGGTTTAAAGCTGTTGAAGCATCCTCATCCATATCATGTTCAATGGTTAAACAATTCAGGCACCATTAAAATTGCACAACGAGTAAAAATTCCTTTCAAGATTGGTGAGTATGTTGACACCGTGGAGTGTGATGTGGCTCCCATGACAGTGTGTCATATGCTGTTAGGAAGGCCGTGGCAATATGATCGGTCTTCTTTGCATTGTGGACGAACCAATCAATACACCATCAAGTGGAAGGGCAAGGAGTTGATTCTTAAACCCATGACACCGCAACAAATCATGGCTGAACACTTGCAAAAGAAATCTGAAACCGTTCCAGTGAGTAGAGAGGAAGGAGAGAAAAAAAATTGAGTGACATCCACAATTCGGTGAGCGAGTGCCACAAGCCAAATTTGAGAGATAAAAAGAAAAGAGAGAGAGAGCATCTAGTTATGTTAGCCACCAAATCTGAACTGAGAGAAGTGAGGAACAACCCAGATCAAGTGCTCTTTGTACTTGTGTGCAAGGACATTTTAATTTCACCTAACGATAACACCTCTCTTCCTAGTGTTGTGTCTCATCTTTTGCATGAATATGATGACATATTTCCAAAGGAGACACCCACTGGCCTACCTCCAATTCGTGGGATTGAGCATCAAATTGATCTCATTCCAGGGGCTGCACTCCCCAACCGACCACCATACCGAAGTAATCCTGAAGAAACGAAGGAGATACAAAGGCAAGTACAAGAACTTCTTGATAAAGGTTTTGTTCGAGAAAGCTTAAGTCCTTGTGCTGTTCCTGTGATTTTAGTACCTAAAAAGGATGGTTCCTGGAGGATGTGTGTAGACTGTAGAGCTATAAATAATATCACTGTTCGCTATCGCCATCCTATTCCACGTTTAGAAGACATGCTTGATGAATTGAGTGGTTCCACAATCTTTACTAAAATTGATTTGAGAAGTGGGTACCATCAGATAAGAATGAAACTTGGAGATGAATGAAAAACTGCATTTAAAACTAAATTTGGGCTGTACGAATGGTTAGTTATGCCTTTTGGTTTGACTAATGCTCCTAGTACTTTTATGAGATTAATGAATCATGTGCTGAGAGCTTTCATTGGAAAATTTGTGGTTGTTTATTTTGATGATATATTAATTTACAGCAAGTCCTTTGAAGAGCATATGAATCACATTCGCCTAGTTTTGGATGAGCTTCGAAAAGAGAAATTATTTGCTAATCTTGAGAAGTGCAGTTTTTGCACAGACCATGTTGTGTTTCTTGGCTTTGTTGTTTCAGGAAAAGGAATAGAAGTGGATGAAACCAAGGTGAAAGCCATCAAGGATTGGCCTACCCCTACGAATGTAAGTCAAGTAAGAAGTTTTCATGGTCTTGCTGGATTTTATAGGAGATTTGTGAGAGATTTCAGTACTATTGCTGCTCCTTTAAATGAATTAACAAAGAAAGGGGTTGAATTTAAATAGGAAAACTCCCAAGAAAATGCTTTTCAAGAATTAAAGAAATGTTTGACTGCAGCACCGTTGCTTGTTCTTCCTGACTTCACTAAAACTTTTGAAGTAGAATGTGATGCTAGTGGAATTGGGATAGGAGGAGTTTTGATGCAGCAAGTTAAACCTGTAGCATATTTTAGTGAAAAATTGGGAGGTGCTCAACTGAATTATTCTGTATATGACAAAGAATTATATGCTTTGGTGCGTGTACTTGAGACATGGCAGCACTACTTATGGCCAAAAGAGTTTGTTATCCATTCCGACCACGAAGCTCTAAAGTACTTGAAAGGCCAAGCCAAGCTGAACCGTCGCCATGCCAAATGGGTTGAGTTCATTGAAACATTTCCATACATTGTGAAATATAAGAAAGGTAAGGACAATGTGGTTGCTGATGCTTTGTCTCGAAAGAATGTGTTGCTGAACCAACTCGAGGTAAAGGTTTTGGGACTTGAAAGTTTGAAAGAAATGTATAGTAATGATCCTGAATTTTCAGAACCTTATGAACATTGTAAAGATGGAAAAGGTTGGGAAAAATATCACATACAAGATGGATTCCTGTTTAGAGCTAACAAACTGTGTGTTCCAAACTCTTCGGTTAGATTGCTTTTGTTGCAGGAGTCACATGGAGGTGGTCTGACAGGACATTTTGGACAATAGAAGACTTACGAACTGCTCGGTGATCATTTTTATTGGCCCAAGATGAGAAGAGATGTCATCAGATTTGTGGAGCGCTGCATCACTTGTAACAAAGCTAAGTCGAAACTGAAACCTCATGGTTTATATACTCCTTTACCTGCTCCTAATATTCCATGGGAAGACATAAGCATGGACTTTATTTTAGGATTACCTAGAACTCAGAGAGGGAAGGATTCTATTTTTGTTGTGGTTGATAGATTTTCAAAGATGGCTCATTTTATCCCATGTCACAAGAGCAACGATGCTTCACATGTTGCTAATTTGTTTTTCAGAGAAATTGTGAGACTACATGGAATGCCCAGAACCATTGTGTCTGATCGTGACGTGAAGTTTGTGAGCTACTTTTGGAAAACATTATGGGCAAAGCTTGGAACCAAGCTCTTGTTCTCAACCACTTGCCATCCTAAAACCGACAGACAAACTAAAGTGGTGAATCGTACACTATCGATGTTGCTGCGAACAATGGTGAAAAAGAATTTGAAAGATTGGGAAGATTGTCTGCCTCATGTGGAGTTTGCTTATAACAGGGCAGTGCACTCTACCACTAATTTGTGTCCATTTGAAATTGTTTATGGGTTCAAACCTATTGCTCCGATAGATTTGTTGCCTTTGCCATTACAGGAAAGAACGAACATGGAAGCCTCCAAGCGTGCTGCATATGTGAAAAAGATACATGAGAAGATCAAAGAAGCAATTGAATTGAAGGCGACTCGCAAGGCTGCAAGTGTGAACAAACATCGGAAGAAAGTGTTGTTTGAACCAGGGGACTTGGTTTGGATTCACTTGCGCAAGGATCATTTTCCTGACAAGCGCAAATCCAAGTTGATGCCCCCGAGGAGACGGACCATTTCGTGTTCTTGCAAAGATCAATGATAATGCATACAAGATCGATCTTCTAGCCAGCTATGGCGTGAGCAACACCTTCAATGTTGCTGACCTATCTCCATTTTCAAGCGAAGATATTTCAGAGTCGAGGACGACTCCTTTTCAAGGGGGGAGGATGATATGATCCCGCCGAGCACGCCAACCACCCTGCCGAGCACACCTACCGGCACACCGACCACTCAGACCACGCCAACCACACCGCCGAGCACACCAACCAGCACGCCAACCACTCAAGGTGTTGATGGACCGATCACATGAAGCCGAGCTAAGAAGCTACAGCAAAAGGTGCACGCGCTACTTTATGAAATTTATTTTAATGTTAATGAGAATTATATACTACCTCAGTCGTGCATGTTTTTATTGCTCAGTTTTACCAAGGAGGAAGGCGTGGACACACCAAGAGTGGACTACCAAGAAGGATCACGTTCGAACCAGTCCAGCGTGACAGAACCGTCCAGAAGAATCAATCATATCTTTTGATTCGCAAAAGCTATGAAGGCTCATGAGGACTTGTTGGAAAGCTGTTCGAGTCTAGTTTCGAACATTTCAAGTGCCGACCAGTTTGGATCTTCCATATTACCTGCAGACCAGTTTTAGTGCAGACTGGTCAGAAACTCAACAGCCTGCATGAAGCTCGTGTTCTCATATTAAACTGTACCATTCTACAATATTTCATAGAGCATACTGCACATGGTGTGAAACCTTATCAAGTCAAGTTTCCAACGCAACAAACCCCACATCATTTGGAGTTTCCAAGGTGGAGTTATTGTCAAATCATTGAAGACTGCACACAGTCCAACACCTACGCGGGAACTATCCAGGAAGGTGTCTCGAGGAGGCCTGTTCACATAGTGCGACTTATCTTTTCTATTTCGTGTTTCCACCTATCTAGCAGGGCTGTTGCTAGTATAAATATCCCCTAGGATCATTGTAATCTTAAACTTTTGATAATTGAAATACAGAACCCCTTTGTTAGGCTGTGCGCTAACAAATTCAGAGAGAGATCTCTACCACTTTGCTCTTGTGTTTTCCTTCGCGGAGATTACAGAAGCGGCCGCGTCATTGGCACCCAATCCGTGCTCCTGATCCTCGAGTTCAGGTTGCGTAGGTTGGTTCTTCGAGAGTGTGGTTGGGCGAATCCTTGGTTCAGGCTGCCGTATAGAGACGGTGGTTGGCTCCTTGTGCGTGTCGTCAGGTTGCACTAGTTATCGCTGCTTGCAGCAAGTTATCAGCCGTTCTTCGGCAAGTTATCAAGATCATCCCTATGTCGTGAAGATCGGGACATCATAACGTATCACATCTCCTCTACCCACTATCTCGCGAATGTGATGATACCGCCATAAAATGTGTTGGGACTTTTGATGCGATCTAGGCTCCTTGGCTTGCGTAATGGCCCCACTATTATCGCAATAGAGATCTACAGCATTGGGAGCACTAGTCATCACACCCAGTTGAGAAACAAATTTCTTTATCCAAACAACCTCCTCTGCTGCTTCAGAAGCAGCAATATACTCGGTTTCTGTTGTAGAGTCAGCGACTGTATCTTGCTTGGAACTCTTACAGCTCACAATGCCGCCATTCAGGCAGAACACAAATCTAGATTACGATCTAAAGTCTTCTTTGTCGGTTTCGAAGCTTGCATCGGTGTAACCATTTACAACGAGCTCTTCCTCTCCTCCATAGATTAGGAACATATCCTTAGTTCTTCTCAAGTACTTTAGGATATTCTTTACAGCTATCTAGTGACTCTCACCTGGATCTGCTTGGTATCGGCTTGTTGCACTAAGTGCATATGAAATATCTGGACACATATACATAGCATGGCATACATTACAGACCCAATAGCTGAAGCATATGGAATCACATTCATCTTGGTTTGCTCATCAGTCGTTTGAGGACACTGATTCTTGCCAAGATTAATGCCATGTGACATCGGCAAGAAACCTAGTCTTGCATGTTGAATCTTTTCAACACCTTGTCAATATATGTACTCTGGCTTAATCCAATTAGCCTCTTTGATCTATCTCTATAGATCCTTATGCCCAAAATATATGTTGCCTCCCCCAAGTCCTTCATTTAAAAACTTTTCTTCAATGATGTTTTAACGAATTCAAGCATAGTAATGCCATTCCCAATCAACAATATATCATCTACATATAGGATTAGAAACACCAGTGCACTCCCACTATTCTTCTTGTATACACAAAGCTCTTCTTTGTTTTCGACAAAGCCAAATGCCTTGACTACATCGTCAAAATGAATATTCCAACTCCGAGATGCTTGCTTCAACCTATAAATGGATTTAAGCAACCTGCATAGCTTTTTAGCTGATTGTGGATCGATAAATCCCTTGGGTTGTATCATGTACACATCCTCATCCAGATTTTCATTGAGAAAAGCTATTTTGACATCCATTTGCCATATCTCATAATCGAAATAGGTAGCAATCGCTAGAATAATCTGAATAGACTTTAGCATGGCGACAGGTGAGAAAGTCTCATCATAGTCAACACCTTTAATTTGTTTGAAACCTTTCGCCACCAATCGTGTCTAGTAGATGTAAACATTTCCATCTACATCTGTCTTTTCTTAAAGACCCATTTGCACTCGATGGCTTTTCCACCATCGGGTGGATCGACCAAGTTCCAAAGTTAGTTGTCATGCATGGACTCTATTTCGGATCTCATAGCTCCAATCCATTTCTCAGAGTTTGGTCCCACCATCACTTCTTCATAGGTTGTAGGTTCATTGTTGTCTGACAACAATATATCACGTTGTCCTGTGGTTATTAATGCGTACCTAGCAGGTGTACGCCGTATCCTTTCAGACCTTCGTGAAGACGGTGCTTGTACAATTGCTTCAACAACAACTTGTTGAACCTATTGAACAACATCTTGCTCAATCTGTTGTGGTTGCGTGGAAGTTGAAACATTTTCTAGTGATTCCCGAATTTCGAGTCGCACCGTGCGCCCACTATCTTTCTTGAAAGAAACTCTTTCTCCAAGAAAACACCGTGTTGAGCGACAAACAATTTGCCTTCTTCGCGATTATAGAAATAATATCCTTTCTTTCCTTAGGATACACCATAAAGAAGCATTTATTTGATTTAGGTGTGAGTTTGTTTGATTGTAAACGTTTTACAAAAGTCTCAGATCCACAAATCTTTAGGAAAGACAAACTGGGACGCTTCCCTGTCCATATCTCATATGGTGTCTTATCCATAGATTTTGATGGAACCCTGTTTAGTGTGAACATTGCTGTCTCTAGAGCGTAACCCCAAAAAGTTAATGGGAGATCAGTTGGCTCATCATTGATCGCACCATGTCCAACAATGTACGATTCCTTCGTTTAGACAATCCATTCCATTGAGGTGTCCCTGGCGGAGTGAGTTGTGGAACAATTTCATACTCCTTTAAATGATTGCCAAATTCAAGGCTCAATTATTATCCTCCACGATCAGATCGTAAAAACTTGATTGTCTTGCCTAAATGATTTTGTACCTCATTCTAAAATTCCTTGAACTTTTCAAAGGATTCAGACTTATGCCTCATTAAGTAGACATATCCATATCTACTAAAGTCATCGGTGAATGTAATGAAGTACCCAAAACCACGTCTTGAGCTCATTGGTCCACATACATCAGTATGTACTAGTGCCAATAGCTCACTTGCTCTTTCACTTTGACCCGTGAAAGGCGCCTTTGTCATTTTGCCAAGTAAACAAGATTCACATGTCTCAAATGATTCAAAATCAAAAGAGTGTAGAAGTCCATCTCTATGGAGCTTCTCCATGTGTCTCTTATTTACATGGCCCAAGTGACAATGCCAAATAAAGGTGGGATTCAAATCATTAGGACGTTGCCTTTTCGCATTAATGTTATAGACTAAACATCCATCAAGATTCACAGTCTACAAACCATTCATCATGGGTGCATGGAAATAGAAAATGTCATTATAATAGACTGAACAACCATTGTCCACTGATCTAAAACCAAACAACCATTGTGCACTGATCTAAAACCATAACCCTCTGCTTGAAAATAGGAAGCAGAGATAACGTTTTTACACAAAACTGGAACACAATAACAATTATTTAAATCCAAAACTAATCCTGATGGTAAAGATAACACCATAATGTCAACCGCAATAGCAGCAACTCTTACTCCATTGCCCATGCGAATGTCCACTTCGCTTCTTGCCAAGTTCCTACTTCTTTTCAGCCCCTGCAATGATTTGCATATATGAGCAACTGAATCGGTATCAAATACCCAAGAATCAATAGAGGAAGTAGCAAAATTAATTTCTATAACATTAATACCTAAGGTGAAACTTTTTCCATCCTGTTGCTTCTACTTGAGCTGCTCTAGGCATTTCTTACAGTTTCTCTTCCAATGACCTACCTCCCTGCAAAAGAAACACTCTGCATCCTTAGCGGGCCTAGTCTTTTGAGCCTTGGTCTTAGAGTTGCTAGTACTCGCGATCTCATCGGAGTTCAGCTTTCGCTTTTGACCAACCTTCTTGTTGTTGAGCTTGCGCTTATGTATGACCATCACGTGGTTGGAGTTTTTCTTGATGCTCTCCTCGACACCCTTTAGCATCCCATGCAGTTCGGCTAAGGTCTTGCTCATGCTGTTCATGTTGAAGTTTAATATGAATGGTTCAAAACTAGGACGGAGTAACTGGAGAATCAGATCAGTAGCCAACTATTGGCTTAGGGGAAAACCAAAATTTTCCTAACTCTCAATGTAACCAATTATTTTGATCACATGTGGGCTAACTGGATTACTCTCTGCAAGCCTACACGCAAACAAGACCTTTCAGGTATTGAACCTCTCAACTCTTGCTTAGTTCTCAAACATGCTACGTAATCCCGTGATTATACTATGAGCATCCAATGTCTCATATTGCCTTTGAAGCTCAGGGGACATAGTAGCAAGCATGAGACAACTCATATCCAGATAGTCATTCTGTCGTTTTTCATGCTCGCCATGCTGAGCAGCAATAGCATTGTTGGGCAAGTCTTCTCGATAAGGCTCTTGTAGCACAAACTCTTTGCACTCCTGCCTAAGAACAATTCCCAGGTTACGATACCAGTCCATGAAGTTTGTTCCATTCAACTTTTCGTTCTCAAGAATAGATTGCAAGTTAAAACTTGATGTGGATGATGTAGGAACTGCCATGATCTACAATAGAAAATATATATATATATATATATATATATATATATATATATATATATATATATATATATATATATATGCAAATCAGCACCATGTTTACATTTAATCTTTCATCAAACAATATAACAAAAGATACCCACTATGTACTTTGCAACAAACTTTCCTCTAGCAACATAGTGAATCAAGATCCTCATTTTATTAGTACCTAGTCAACTTTGGCATCACAACTAGACAACTAGCAAACCAGGTAAGCAACGCCTTGCTAATCACATCCTATATGACTCTCATGCTGTTGGGTGACATCTCCATGTACCAACCCAACCTATGCCCCAAGGTCCAAAACCATTTTGATAACCTTGTCAAGTAAACTAATAATCTCCGCATATAGATGTCTGACATCCATCCTATCCCATCATGATAACTAGTGACACTCTGAACCCATCACTGATGATCACAACCATGATAGGTGCAATTATTGGAAGGACAACAATTACACTTAATTTTTCTAAGGGAATCTATCATACCATATTGTCATATCAAATATACAACGACAGTAAAACAAGATAGATAGATATCATATGCTAGTGCATTAGACTGAATTGCACTATCCATGATACGAACCCCAAGCGAAATCTAAGGGCTGACGCACACGGTGGTCCCGCTTTTTCTCATTGACGTGCGGTTCTAGTGGACATCGGACGATCCGATGAAACCAATTACAGCAGCGAATACCAGACAATCCGGTGAAGTCATCAAATCCTATACTGATTAATGTCATCAACCCATGTGTTTGTCGATCCATCTCATGGTCCGATCAGGTAAATAACTCATCTAACATGTAATAGATCTCATGTACTACGACCGCACATCAGCAATATGCTTGGATCCAGATCACAAACTATACAAGATGGCTCTGATACCATGGTTAGGTTACGCATAGGCTATGATAACATAAATCAAAATTTTTCTATCACGTAAACTAGGAACCATGCAAGTAACAAATCATAGATCGTTACCACTCGACGCGCTATGCAGCAGAAGTAGGTGCTAAGTAGCCGAAGGAATGTTGGCGACGTAGCGCGCGTCGATGTAGAGGAAGTAGTAGATCGCAGCAGCTTGACCTTCTCCTCTTCGTGTGTACGCCTCGCCGTGCTCTCACGCCGATTAGCACCGCAGACCAACGACTCCTCTACCGGTATCCACATGTCTAGGGATGGAATACGTCGCACGGACGTGCTAGCGCCTGTGCACGGCTAGGGTTTTGCTCGGGAGGGGAGTGACGGCTAGGGTTTCTCTCACGCCACCAGCCTCATCACCGGAAGAATATATAGGATCCATAACTGTGCCTCCGAGGCCCATAGGAGTCCTACTCGGATCTCTATCCGAATTGAGCATATATTGGATCTCCATCCAATCCCTTTATTCTGGCCCACTAAGTGTGCAACCCTGTAGGTTCATGTACAGTCAGTTGCAACCCAAAAATTCCTTTCGGTCCACGTGTCAACAGCGGTCCCTAGCAAAACATATTGACCCACAGGGCATACATAAAGATTATATCGGTTGAACCTCTAGTATATACTTGTATGAACCCCTTTGCCTCACGATATCAATTAAGCTCAAGACTAGATATGTGTCATCCTTTAATAGCTCAATCATTCAGTCGATCCTGTAATAGATTATTTAACCTGCGATTGACTCCTCAATCACTTTTGGATGGCCATGCACTTGCATAATCTATAACATCGAGAGGCCCAGAGATATCTCTCCAATGGAGAGGCAAATCTCATCTTGATTATTCATATCCCACTACATCTTTCATAGCATGCCCCAATACTACTTTTATAACTACCCAGTTACGGAATAGTGTTTGACAGCCCCAAACTAAGCTACTATGTATGTCGGGAACCATGATAATCTCAGGTCTAAGGATTCTACACCAACACTAATATGAGACTGCTGATGGCACATCACATATAGCTCGCGCAGTGTCTCATGTTGGGTCTATCCAACAACATGTTCCTCAACATGTGTCCACATTATTAATTTGGTATCTCCATACCATGATCCATGAGACATGATCATCAATCAATGCATGTGCTGATCATTGAACCATATTTGTTCCATATACGATATTTGATCAAGGATCCTTTAGAAATAGTAACATACAACATAAATAGTCTCATGAATGAATCACATATTTATTAATCAATGATGAGTTATCTATTTCAAGGAACAACGTATAATAGAGATATAAACAATACAACTATCTCTATGATTACCTCTAGGGCATATCACCAACCATTAACAGATTCAATCAGATTGTATTTTAGATATTTTTATTTACAATTTGCATGTAGGAATTTTCATATAATATCCAAAATTTTCGCTGATGGTTGCATGTGAACGATGAAGCCCTCGATCACCACACAGACACAGTTTGACTGTGTGGAGATTATGGGTACCGGATACCCTCACGGCTGGCTTATCCGACTTACCATAGGGGATAGGTTGTGACTCATAATTATGTAAATCGGCTTAGGACTTGGGTATTACGTTATCATTGTGATAAGGTAACGGCCTATAGTCCAAAGTTGGTAAGATTGAGGAGTCCGACATAGAGTGTGATTGGATCTCCGACTTGTGATCCTACCCTCCAAGACTATATAAGGAGGGTAGGGCGTCCCTTGAGGGATATGAGACGAATATAGAGAATCAGAGCGAAAACTCACGAGAGTACAGATTGAAAGAGATCAAGAGATCAATAAACCACTCGGCGGATCGAATCCCCAAAACAGGAGTAGGGTATTACCTCTCGTTGAGAGAGGGCTTGAACCTGTCTAAATCCCTTTGCATACTAACCCATCGAGTTTGGCGCTTGACTGCTACCCCCAGTTTCTTATTGTTGAAACCAAGTTTCGACAGTTGGCGTACCAGGTAGGGGTCAGTGCGTCAAGTTTTCTTCTTCATCTCGCCGACAAGCGCGATGAGATCTTCATCAGGCATCGACGACTTCGCCTTTGCCCCTGGGCAGGCGTTTCGCTTCGGCAGCCTCGACTTCGTCACCGACAAATTCGGCAAACTCTCTCTCCTTGACTCGGATTCGAACTAGTCGGGAGGGGGAAACCTGACGGCGCCGTTCGGGTTACCGGACGGATCTACCACAATCTTCTGTCTTCCGAGTTGGAATCGATCCAATTGGGAGAACCATCATCATCATGCTGCGATCCGGGCTCAAGGGAAATTGCCGTCATGATTCAACTGCTCGGGTCGTGCTCATCTACTAAGATCGCTGATTACCTCAGCTCTTCCGACTTCGACGACCTCTATGACATCTCCACGGATGAATTCAACGACTCCGACTTCGACAAGGACTACGATCCGATGTTCTTCAACGTCCTCATGGCCGAAGTAGCCGAGACTGACTCGGCCATGGCCCGGAGGGTTGCAGAAGAGGAACGAGCCAAGCTTGAGCAAGAGCGTAAGCGTATGGAGGAGAAGGAGCTCAAACGGAAAGAAGAAGCTGACAAGAGGAAACGAGACCTGAGGGGGACTGGGCGCTCCGCCCATGAGGCCATACTCCAGACACAAGTCGACAACGCCAACATCTTCCTCATGCCGCAACAGAATGTGGTTGCCGCCCTCACCCTCATCGACACCATCATTGAAGCGGCACCCGCTGCGGTAACACCACTTCTAGACAAGATCAAGACCATCGTCGCAGCCACAGCCAACAGCGCTCCCTCTAGCTCCGCGCGGAGACCTACTGAGTCCATCGCTGAAACACCCGAGGACAGCCGCCTGCCGCCGGTGTGATCCAAAGACTACCGGAGACCTGAGCTGAGCAAGAGACCCGAGCAGAGCAAGACACCCGCCAAGTCCAAAGACCCTCGCCATTACACAGCATGAAAGCATCAAGAACAATCGGCCGACTCTCATGAGAGAGGTCATGGTCGGCCACCCATCCACGATCGGATTCGTCACAACTCCAACTACCAAAGCAGCTCGCGGAGACCCCTGCCGAGTGACTTGATGGAGGTATTTGACCGGCATCATCGTAAGCGCAACAGACCCTATTATGAAGACCAAAGGGGATTACCCGACAACTACGACGATGGAGTGCCCGCGTTCACCCGAGACCTGCGTCGAGTGGATTGGCCGAGTGGTTTCAAACCCACAGGGATCGACAAGTATGACGGCAAAACCGACCCCGAGTCGTGGTTGACCGTTTACACCCTCGCCATCCGCGCAGCAGGAGGAGACAGCAAGGCCATGGCGAACTACTTGCCCGTTGCTCTCGCTGATTCAGCCAGGAACTAGCTCACAAGCTTACCAAGAGGTTCGATCGATTCGTGGAGCGAGCTTCGGGACCACTTCATCGTCAATTTCCAGGGCACTTACGAAAGGCCCGGGACCCACTTCGATCTCTACAACGTGATTCAGAAGCCCGACGAGTCATTGAAGGACTACATTCGGCATTTCTTGGAGAAGCGAAACAAGATCCCCGACATCACCGGTGACATCATCATAGCCGCGTTCCAGAAAGGCGTCCGCGACGAGTTGCTGATCGGCAAATTCGGGCGTAAGCCTCTGAGGACGGTCAACAAGATGTTCGAAACAGCTAACTCCTACGCCAAATCAAACGATGCAATTAAAGCCTCGCGGCAAGACAAGCATAACAATTAAAGCCCAGCATGGGGCCCCACCTCTGTCGTCACCGGTCAAAATACCAAAAAGCTAAGTCATCATTAATTTTTTTCTTTATATGATATTTTCTTTTTCCGCTGTCTCACTACATCAACTGGTCCTCTGTTGAGCAGTGAGTCGGAGGCTACAGATATTATATCATATTTTTGAGCTAATTTTTATACTGTTTATCTCGATTGCTTGCGAAATAATCCGAGTAAAAAGTGCCCATCGAGTTATGAAACTCTATTTCCCTATGCTTTCCGTTTGGCTTGTCGATGGATAGTTGCCCTTGGGCCGAATCCTAGCACCCGGGAGCTCGTTGGATTGAGTATATAACGCAAGGTGCTAAGTATTACTCGGAGGCAATCAAAAGATAATGCAATCAAAAGGATAGAGATAAAATAATTTGTTTTCTGCTCTAAACAAGTACGAAAGTACCCGAGTAGTAAACTCTGATATTTGAAACTTTGTTCCATTGATGACGAACTCATGTCAATGACTAGTCGAGCAGAGTGTTTAAACGTAATGAGTCATCTACTCGGGGAAATCAATATCGACAAGAGGAGAAATACATACTTACAAATATTTTAAAATGCTTGAATTTTCCTCGAGTACTATATTTGCATCAGATACTACTCATCCTACATGTTTAAACTGCAGGATTGATCAATTATACATCATCGCCGGCCTGCCTTCGCCGCCGCCGACTGGTGTCTCCGCCTACATGGGTGATTGTTGACATCACCGTTGTTGGGCGTCTACGACCTCATCGTCGGTCTGCCTTCGCCGCCGCTGACTGGTATCTCCGCCTACATGGTTGATTGGTGACATCGCCATTGTTGGGCGTCTACGACCTCATCGTCGGCCTGCCTTCGCCGCCGCCGACTGGTGCCTCCGCCTACACGGTTGATTGGTGACATCGCCGTTGTTGGGCGTCTACGACCTCATCGTCGGCCTGCCTTCACCGCCGCCGACTGGTGTCTCCGCCTACAAGGTTGATTGGTGACATCACCGTTATTGGGCATGTACGACCTCATCGTCGGCCTGTCTTCGCCGCCGCCGACTGGTGTCTCCGCCTACACGGTTGATTGGTGACATCGCCGTTGTTGGATGTCTACGACTTCATCGTCGGCCTGCCTTCGCCGCCGCCGACTGGTGTCTCTGCCTACACGGTTGATTGGTGACATCACCGTTGTTTGGCGTCTACGACCTCATCGTCGGCCTGCCTTTGCCGCAGCCGACTGGTGTTTTCGCCTACATGGTTGATTGGTGACATCACCGTTGTTGGGCGTCTAAGACCTCATCGTCGGCCTGCCTTCGCCGCCGCCGCCGCCGACTGGTGTTTGCCGCCTACACGGTTGATTGGTGACATCACCGTTGTTGGGTGTCTACGACCTCATCGTCGGCTTGCCTTCGCCGTCGCCGACTGGTGTTTTTCGCCTACACGATTGATTGATGACATCACCATTGTTGGGTGTCTACGACTTCATCGTCGGCCTGCCTTCGCCACCGCAGACTGGTGTTTTCCACCTACACGGTTGATTGTACACATCATCGTTATTGGGCGTCTACGACTTCATCGTCGGCTTGCCTTCGCCGTCGTCGACTGGTTTTTTCGCCTACACGGTTGATTGGTGACATCACCGTTGTTGGGCGTCTACGTTTTCATCGTCGACTAGTTCTATTGCCTCTACTTCGTAAGCTTCATCACTTCACCAACCACGACGTCTCCAAAGAGCCTCAACATGACATCCTCAATGCGTATCTTCACTCAAGCAATGGCTACTCAATGACAAGCTATAGTTCTTGACTCTATGATCAGTTGTTTCCCAACTAAGCATAGAGTCGGGGGCTACACAAAAACAAGACTCAAAATCTTCGCTCCAGAGCAAGCTTTCTACTTCAGCGACTCCAACATTTTCACCGATAACTTTGGCTCTCAGTTGACACCACACACATGCTAGCATCAAGAAAACTACTTGGGCTTCGATATCTTCTCAATAGTTTGATTGATTATTATCATCGGCACCTTCGTCATCGACATTATCTTCATCTTCAGTCAACTACTGTCAACCAAGTTCGTTGCTTCAGGAGTTTGGGCTTCATCTACACTAGAATTTGACTGGGGCACCAACGCCGCCATCTTCATCAACATCTTGCCATGACGGACAACTGGTTGTTTTTTCTGCTACGGATCGTCATCACCACCTGTTGCGTCTGTCACAGTTGGTTGGCCTATTATGCCGCAACTGATTAGTATTTTCGTCTTCATCGTTCGGCTATCTCCGTCGGTGCTGACTAGTGGTCTCATCGTCATTGTTGGCCTACGTCGTCGCTGCGGATGTGCGTCTTCATCTTCAACACCGACTTGCCTTGGTCGCCAATGACTGTCGTCATTACTGCTGGTCACGTTTATCACCGTCGACTATTTTCTTCGTCTCCATGGTTGATGAATTTTGCCATCGCTGTTGATGGGCAACTATGTCTCCACCACCGATATCTTCGTTACCTTTGATGGACAATTTTATCTTCACATTGGTGATCTCGCTTCCATGCCGATGGCATCAGTTGCCACCAATGGATAACCTCGACTGCGACAGAAGGACAAGCAACATGCTCAGGGGCATAATAGTTCTAGCACGAGGATCATACCTTCAATTTGGACTTATTCTGGATATATGCAACATGAATTCATGGCCGCGAACTTATCTCCTATATTCATGGTCTGGATCAATCATTATTTTCCCACAAGGGTCACAAGCTGAGTTCTTGCGCCAGTTGAGATTCAATTATCAAATCTATTTTGGTGTATCCCATGAGGGATAACCATTCAGATCAGAAGATGAAGTGGCGGAGAGAACACCGGCGCTTCAGTAATTTCTAGGGTATCGGTAGGCTTTCTCGTATTTGGGCCGAGACCCATGAGAGGCCTACAGCCCATTGTTCAGGTGTGGCTAGACACATGTCTCTAGGGACTTAAGCAGATTTGCCCTGGCAATATGCGCGTGTCTTATTGCCCAATGCCTTTAAAATCCTTTCATACAGCAGTTACACAACTTGTTGAAGGTTGATACGATGCAACTTGGAAGGTGATAAACAGTAATGTTTTTTATAACTGTCCTGGTAACTTTTTTATAGGTTGCAGGAGCTGTTTGGTTTTTACAAAGCATTTGATTTTATGATTATGTCAATGCTTCTCTGCCACCTTGGTGTGCTTTTTTGATTAAGACTGATATTATGGCTGAAGCTATTTAATATTTTGGTCATATTTTTCAGATGACTGATGAATTATTAACTCAGATTTTCTACCCATGAGGGTTGGCTGAGTTGTTTGTTCTGAGATGACTCGGGCAAAACGACTCGGATAAGCATGAGCTTGCCGAGTACTCGGAATTCATTATACACTATGCCTTGATTATGAGGTTATGTGTTATATGATTTTTTATGATCGCTTTTGGCTTAGACTAGACATTTATTTAACTCAGGAGAGTATGATTATTATAGTTCTTGACTATATGCTTAGTTTGTTTAACTAAACACATAGTCGGGGGCTACACCTAATTAGGTGTATCAGTCGATGCACCTAAATATCTATTCTTAAGAAATTTTTGAGATGTTTTCAGCCCTTCACAGCCTTTCTATTAGATGATAAAGCACTCGGGAGACTCAGGCAGAGATGATGAAAGCACTCAGCGATAGAAGCACTCGGCTGTGTGTTATTCTGGTTCGAGGCAAAGTTATCTCGTTGACTGTGAAGGTCTCGGGGGCTACTGTGGAGATTATGGGTACCGGATACCCTCACGGCTGGTTTATTCGACTTACCATAGGGGATAGGTTGTGACTCATAATTATGTAAACCGGCTTAGGACTTGGGTATTACATTATCATTGTGATAAGGTAACGGCCTATAGTCCAAAGTTGGTAAGATTGAGGAGTCCGACATAGAATGTGATTGGATCTTCGACTTGTGACCCTACCCTCCAAGACTATATAAGGAGGGTAGGGCGTCCCTCGAGGGATATGAGACGAATATAGAGAATCAGAGCGAAAACTCATGAGAGTACAGATTGAAAGAGATCAAGAGATCAATAAACCACTCGGCGGATCGAATCCCCGAAACAGGAGTAGGGTATTACCTCTCGTTGAGAGAGGGCCTGAACCTGTCTAAATCCCTTTGCATACTAACCCATCGTGTTTGGCGTTTGACTGCTACCCCCAGTTTCTTATTGTCGAAACCAAGTTTCGACAGACTGCTTTCTATCTGCCTGCCATCTCTCCACCTCCTTTGCAGCTATGTTCACCATTGTAGGTATGTTCTTATCATCATAGCGCAGGTTTTTTTTCAAACGCATAGGTTTTTACATGGAGCCTAACATTTTCTATCTGTCTTTTGTAGGATGATAATGCTATGGAAAATTCTAGAGAAGATTAAGATGCTCGTTCATTCACCTAACAATTGACTGGACAAAACAAGAGGATGATCATTCCGATGATAGAGATGTTCAACAATTTTGGACTTGTTGAACTGGGTTCCTATTGCTCATCCAGACAATTTCGAATGAACAACTCCGATTTTTGTAAGACCTATTTCTTTTTTTTCCTCGACAACATACGCAATTTATCTAAATTTTCACATCTACCCCCAAATTGTTCTTTGATATATTAATTCCAACGTCAGTCGGGGTTAATTTCGCCTTGTAACTTGATTTGTTTTTTGTATAAGTCGTTTTTTACCCAATGATCATCTAAGTCAAGATTATTTATTGTTCATTGTATGAAACGACTATGTGTGTATAATGGATGGATACAGTACACACGTTTTCCATGCATTTTCAGAGAAGAAGGGACCAGAAACTTTAACAACAGGAAATTCAATAATAAATTTGAATTCTAAGTATATAAATTTTTTTATAATTTTTGATGATATTTGTTAGATCGCGTATACGGTGTGTTCATGTATTGTGTACATAGATGTGTTCCTAAGGTGCCTAGCTTACATCGATGCGATCAATTGATTTTTTTTCTAGAAAACATCAGTCTAAAAGCTATATTTTTTTCTAATCCCATTTCAAAATATTTCATCAGATATCTGGCTACTTTAACATTGGAACGTAAATATTTGGTAATCTCAAGACATATCGGGCTAATTTTCTAGAGATACTTCCAGAGATATTTATCTAGATTTTTTAAATATATATTTTTGTTTTTTACGAATGAGTGTGCGTGTGTGCTTGATATATTTATGCACATAATCATTCGATGTAAAAACTATATCCAAGATCATTAATGCGATATCTATATATAACCTTAATTAATGGAAAGCGTTCGCGCCGTGCCTGTACGTGCATGCATGTACTTCAAGTCACATTTGGGTGCAACCATGTAATTTTTTGGGAAAGCACGTTCGTCCCGTATTATTCGTGTATTTTCAATGTACATCCTGGAGTGTAGTAAAACAACTAGGTATATAGGCTGGAATTTCTACTGAAACCAGATGAATCATTGAATAAAATTTGGCGAAACTTCTAATTAAGTATAGTTGTCAACAGAAATAACGTAGCTTTTAGCTTGTGTGATATACCCACATACTATGTACGCCGATGAAAGTTTTACAATTTACAATAACTAGGTTTAGCATCACAGCGCGGTCCGCATCGTCGTCATCCGCACCCGGAGGGTAGCGCCGCGCGTGGCCTGGATTCGCCCCACCACCACTGTCCCACACATACCTAACTCTAAGCTAGCTCTAAGTATACACATACCTATACTCCGCGAAATAGCTACAAGGTTCCATGCGCACTAGTTTAGTTGTATTTTATAATTTAATTAATTGTAGTTAAAATAATACAGTAAGAAACCTTGGGCACCAAATTACCCTGTGTTGAGCAACATACATATATACCTAGCTCTAAGTATACACATCTGAGTATTAAATCTGATATATACCCATTTAATTTTCCATTTAAATCTGGTATATACCTAATTAAAAACTGAGTATATACTCAATTTAAATGGGTATAAAAAAAATTAAACCATGGTATATACCTAATTTTGGATCACAAAAAGTTAAATTAGATATACGTTCAATTTAAATGAGTATAACAATTTAAAGGAGTATATACTTAGCTTGAACAAGTATAGAAAATTAAATGGGTATATATCCAATTTAGTTATATTTTTTGGGTATATACCCCGGATTTTTGGGTATATACTTTACACTCTAAGATATCCTACTTAACTAGTTCAGTTGGAAAGTAATTTTCAAATCCGGCAAGTTTAGGTACATGCACAATGGCAAGTAATTCAACCTACCATAATTAGCCCATTGCATGCGGCAACTTTCACTACTACAGAAACAGCCTTTCCGTGCGGGCCGAAAGGCACCTTTCCGTGCGGAAGGCCTGCCCGCACGCACGAAAAGGTCTGGGAAAAGACCATTTTCGCGTGCGGTCGGCCCAACCGCACGGGAAGATTCATTACCCCGTGCGGGCCGCTTAAGCAGACCGCACGGGATAAGCGATCTTCCCGTGCGGTCGCGTTAAGTAGACCGCACGGGATAATAAACCAACATATAAAATAATATTTTATATGCACATAAAATAATGGGTGGATCGCTTATTCCGTGCGGTCCACTTAACGCGACCGCACGGGATAAGCGATCTGTCCATTATTTTATGTGCATATAAAATATTATTTTATATGTTGGTTTATTATTTTATGTGAATATATTACCTTATCTCTCCCCTCTCTCTCCGTCTCTCTCACTCTCAGTAATAGTATACATACACATCGCACGTATTAAGAATATTGAACGTAATTAATTATTTTTCATGGAATTAAGATATTAAATTTGTACGCATGCATCACATATGTATATAATATACGTATCATCGCGTCTCGCAATTTACAGAAGTTTAAAAAACCACATAAAATATATCCTTAATTAGAAATATTTGTACTAGCTATTATACATATGTTCTTTTTCCCACTCTCTAAGTCGTTTGAAGGTATCCTCCGTCGCAAGCTGGCTCTCCGGATCGTAGAAATCGCCCAAATGGTTGCAGACATCGCGGCGGATGAAGCGGCAAATATCTGCACATAAGTTTAGTATGGTTCGATCGTCGAACCGGTTCGCTACAACTGGAACGGACGGGATCTGTTTCAGAAGGAATACACATTGTTATAGTTAGGAAAGTTATACAAGATCTTATAATGTGTGAAAAGATATTTTCTCTCGACTTACTTCTTCAAACTTTGTAGTGTATCTCCCGTTGAGTCTAAGCATCTCGCATACGTAGTATCCGCATAAATTAGTCTGTGGTGGTTGCTTAAAACACTATGTTGAAAAAAATTGTATACATCAATATTTTGAGTGAAACAAGTATATGTAAGAAATGTCGGAACAAGAGACATGTAATTACTGGCCATCTTGTCTTCACGAAAAGCTTCTTTTTTTGTGGATTATTGATTGGTCCACCGTGGTCTACGTAATATCTGTGTTCTCTATAAAGACAAAACAATTGTTTGAGTCGATTATATGTATTCGAGAGTACAATAGCCAACATTTAGTAAATGGTGCATAACAGGACTTACAAATTTAATATAACGAGAAACTCTGTAAATGTTTCCTCGCCATAGTGCGCCGGATCCAGCACTACGGCCAGGTGGTCCCGTGGATATACCAGAAAAAGTATGTAATGATCGCTGCAAAGAAGATATGATAGTTGTATGTGATATCGTACTAAAACATAAGTACTACAGAAGAATCATACGTACCGCAGCGCGTAAGGGACGAAGAGGACAGTTTTGTCTTTGTGCGCAACCATCGCTCTGCCCAAGTACAGTGCTACGCTGACCATCTTTTTCTTGTGCATTTTTTCGACGACCTCTTTTTTCTCGGACGTCGTTTTACCTTTGAGCTCAGCGGAATCTGCACGAATATTCACCGTGTGTTCCGTCCAGCAAACCCTTGTTGGGTTGATGTATCCTACTGGATGGTTGGCCTTTTCAGCGGCGTGGAATTGCATCCTAAGTAATAAAACGGGTAATTTATCAGAAGTTAGTTAGCAAGTGAATTAATATATGACATTAATTACGAATGACTTACAGGCAAAATGCAGCAACGAGATTTATATCCATTTTGTCCAGCTTGAATAATGCGTGAAGGTCGTTGAAATCGATTACCAGCATCCCATTTGGGCCACTGGTGAAAGCGTTATCCGGGACCTTCACAGTAATCATGCCCAGGCTTTTTTTAGATGCCTTCAGATACCAGTCATGCATCAGCCTCATTTCCCAAGGCAGGCCTTCCATGAGCTTCGGGGGCAGGAACGGCTTCCCGTGCACGTACTTTGTTGGCACTTCGTCGGAAGTCCAGTTTTGCAGGTCCTCCATTTGATTTTTCACCGATTTTTGTGAATCCGACAAATGTGGAGTTTCATCCTGCTTCTTGTCAATCGACGCTCTCCCCGTGAAAGCCTAGAATACTAACCTTTCCTCGTATACGGCCATTTTTTCCTTATCATAAGTTGACCTAATCATTGTCGGGATAAGCCGACGAGGTTCAAGCTTGGTCGGACTTGGAAGACTTGCGCTTCTCATAAGAGGCCTTTCAGGTAGCGCCAATGCAGACTGTGGTGTCGGAGGAGATTGTTCTGCTTGGACTTCAGGGGCTGATAGATGTGGTGAACCTAGACCTAAAGGATTAGGGGAAGAGGGAGGTGGGGAGGCAGGCCTATTAGTTGACGAATCTTGCCCTGGTGGAGAAGGTGGTGTAGGCGCAGCAGCAATCTTTGGAGCCGGCGGGCGTGGGGTTGAAGGCGATGGACCGACCAGCAGTATATCTCGTCGATGCCATAGTATAAACTGATTCATCGCATCCCCAAGCAATTGTATCCCGTCCGGTGTTGGAATATCTATCTCTAAACTGGTATGCTCTGATGCACCTTGGCTACTTGCACCCTTGCATATTCTTCAGGGATTAGCGTGTTCTGAATTTGGCGCCCCAGTATCGCAAGCCCTGTACCCACCTCCTTTCTCTTCCTGGCCCTTCCTATCGGCATGAGCAGGCTGCACGGCGTCGGGGCAGTTATGTTGTCTACTAGATAAGGTGCGGTGTCCACTGACCCGACACTGCTTGGCACCTGTACTGTGGGTTCTTCGGATTGCTGGAACAAGTGCGGGAAGGCTTGACGATTTTGAGCAACAAGAGAGTAGAAATGTTGTTCAACTTGTTTTGCTATCCTCTCTTCCAATTTCTGTTTGTACCTGTCCCGTTTCTTATAACCCTTAGCTTCCTCCGGAAACCCTTCCTTCCAGCTCGTCCTTGACGATAGGCCCCTTACTCGTCCGGAATGTTCAAGGTTGCCTAATGCAGCTGTTAGTTGATCATGTTCTCTCTTGGCAATGAATTCCCCTGTTTTCTCTTTTTCCACAATGTCCTTAAGACTACTGGTCACACGCTCGATATCCGGATCCTCGAACTGGATCTCTCCCGCATCGGTGACTTGCCCTGTGCTCCGTGCCCAAACCCAGTTTTTGCTTCTTTCCTTTAGGGCATCTACAAGCAGGGGCTTGCCTTGGGCGGCAAACTTCTCTTCAGTTGCTCGCCACTTCTCTACGTGGCCATCGTAGCCGCTCGAGCCCAACCGGTGCGGGTATTTGTTCCTTTTAGCTAGATCGGACATCTTTTTCCTCCACGCTAAGGCTTCCGGGCTAGTCATCTTTGCCACAAAGGTATCCCATTCGACGGGCGTAATACCACCGTAGTCGGCGAATGGAGTCTTGTTCTGTTGCATGTAGTGAGTGTTCAAGTCCGATTTCCACTGCCTCCACCGATGCGCCATCTTTTTTAGGGCAAATTCTTTTCCCATAGCCTTTGAACCAGGCGGATAGATAAGCCACTTCTGCAACTCGTTCCACATGAAGTTCTTCATGTTGTCATCCACCTGCTCCCAGGAATCTACATTCAAAGGGCTGTGCGTTCTGGCCACCACACCGCAGGTGGTGCTGAATTTAGTCATTGCTACCTTGGGCTCTACTGGTTTCCCATCCTGGTTCAAAGAGTTGATGTAGTATGTCTCCTTGGGGGTTTGTGTCTTATTTCTCTTAGCACGTCTTCTCTTTTGACCGGACGTTTCTCCGGTGTCGGTTTCTACCCGACTGGACGTTGCCGTGTCCGTCTCGGCTTCGGCTATTACGGCAGACTTGGCAGCCTTTCTTTTTGACTGGCGTCTTGTTTTCATCTGTTCGTACATCAGAAAAAGTTAAACGCGACCGAGAGGGAGACGGCTTAGTTTATAACACTACAACTCGACTTACTGCTTCCTCCATAGGGATGTAGTCAGGGTCTTCTTCAACCGGTGGTGCTGGCGTAACTTCGACATGGCACATCGGATCGCTTGGTGTCTGCCATGTGCCTTCGCTCGAAACCTCTTGCGTTGGTTCGACGTTGGGTGCATCGGAGGGAGCTTTCTCGGTCAACATTTGATCTACGGTTGGTCGTAACACAATTAATTTTATTTTCATCTTATTTTAACTAAAATACCAGGCGGAAGAAATATTATACATAATATTAGCATTTTTAGAGTATTAAAATTTGGGGCAAAATTTAAACATCACATATATTATACATATATTTACAAACAATGCTAATATTATGTATAATACAAATATTATGTATATTAAAAAATGCTAATATCATACATATATTAAAAAATGGTAAATATATTAATGTAGATTATACATATATACATAAATAAACATCTAATTTACATACATCACATATATTATACATATGTATAATACAAATATTATACATAATAATACGTTCACAGTTATTAATTCTCAATAAAAGGTGGACTCATAAGAAAATAATTGAATGCATGCTAGCTAATAGATGTACAAATAATTGTAGTGAGTTGAGTCAATGAGTGCTCCTTGAGTGCAAGTGAGAGTGCACTTTCAAGTCGCAAATAGAAATTCTGTGTCCTCCTTTACTTTAATTTCTTGATAATATGATATATGTAACATAATTTCTCTTTGCTCCTAAGCATATAAAAAACTTCAATTCTGTCAAAAAAGATGTCATATATATAGTATGTAATCCTTTGTGGCAAACACTTCTTTTTTGCTCAAATTAAGAAAAAAGTATATATGTATAAATCTAACAAAAATGGCCCAATAAGAAGAGCTTTATTTTTGTGAATAAGGTCATATAGACCAAGGAACAAAAACCCTGTACGGTGCTTTTGTTATGCAGTTTGGATAAGTGATTCTACAGAAATATGACTATATAGGATATATTCTCAAATCTGATCTTTTCTATTAATTAGCCCATACGATATGAAGAGCTGAAGACACATCTTCCTTTGTTCTGATTCTATTTATTGTACTAAGACAGTCTATAGGATTTGCTAGGTTGCCACCTGCCGTCAACAAAATGCAGCTCATCAGATTTTGTTATAGTTGACAAAACTAGCTAGCTGTCATATTATACATATCTCTTTTTAGAATACATTATTACAGTCTATTGATTTTTCTTATAGAATGGAAAGATCATTGTTTTCCAACCGTAGGAGTTCATGTGGTGATATTTATTTAATTATTTATTTTGAATAATGTGGTGTATTTTTATGAGAAATCAGGATCGCATCAACATGAAATTTTCATCTAATACATTATGAAGGGCATCGTAGCAACAATTCATATATTAACTCAAATTAAAGGTCATAGCTTTGAAATTAAGATGCATGTCATCAATGCTAGAGAAAATCAGGTTATAACATTATATTAAGCCCAAAGGTCATAGCTTTGACAAATGCTCCCTACAATTTGTAAAATAATATCCTTTATTTAAAAACCTCGTCAATTCGTTCATTCATCTGTGTGGACATCCCTGTACGTACTTTCTTTTTGTGCCGTTTGAAACAAAACTTTGAATAAATATGCACGAAATTAACAATAACTACGCTACTTTCATGTAACAATATAACATATGAGACAAACTCCATATCTATAATCAATTAAAATTATAAATATCTATAGTTAAGAGATGGTTGGCACTCAATTTTGTCAAGTGTCCATATTCATCTATCTAATCTAACGTCGACAATTCATCAAAAAAATTCACATCTATCCCTTGTAGGCATTTCGTCGAACAGTTGACGTGCCATCCCAGGATTGCCATCCATTCAATTCATCCATCCATCAAAACACATCAACCCAATCCATTGATCCGATCCATCCCACATCCATTCCATTCACAGGCATATCATCTCACCTTGCGAGGAGGGATGTCGGCGTCGGTTGTGTGGCGTCGGCGGCCGGGTGGCGTCGTCGGTTGTGTGGCGTCGGCGGCCGGGTGGCGTCGTCGGATGGGTGGCGTCGGCGGCCGGGGCGTCGTCGTCGGTGGGCGTCGTCGGATGGGTGGCGTCGGCGGCCGGGGCGTCGTTGGATGGGTGGCGTCGGCGGCCGCGGCGTCGTCGTGGGTGGGCGTCGTCGTCGGGCGTCGGTGCGGCGTCGGCGGGGATGGGCGGCGCGGCGGGGGCTGGCGGCGATGGGAGGGCACAGATCTGGGTGGGGGGGCTTGAGGCCGGCGGGCGAGAGGGCGCCGAGAGAGAGAGAGAGATGGGCGGCGGCGCACGGCGGCATAGAAATTTTCGGCAGCCTGGCGGCACAGATCTGGACTCGTCGGGGACTTAGAAAATTTCAGGGATCCCGCGCGACTATATATAGGTGCCAATTATCCCGTGCGGGCGGCTTAAGAGCCCGCACGGAAATATGTCTTTCCGTGCGGGCGGTTTAAGCGGCCCGCACGAGATAATTGGCGCCCTTATTTTAAAACTGTAAAACTAAAAAAGATATGAATGCTAAAATATTTATTAACATATTAATTATTGCATTTATTAATTGTCCCATGTAAAACTATAAAACTAACAAATATGAATGCACATGCTAACATATCAATGTAAAAAAATTCAATCAATATAAATTCGTCACATATTAATATATCAATTGCTCACATCTTAATTTATTAACATATTAATCATCCACATAAATACCAGAAGTTCGATATAAAACCACACGTTCACTGGTAACACCATAAGCTTGATACATTCGCGTGCAAAAACATATTGTACAAAAAAAGAAACTAGCGTTTCACTATTTTTGGATTAACATCCTTCCGCACGGATGCAAACTTTGATTCGTCGAGGACACTCTCAATGCGTTTCATTCGCGTAGGAAGATCTGTGAATAACTCAATGGCGTCATACTGGTTATAATCGCGTGCGTCTTGAATGTTGTCAATTCCAATGATGTTTTGGTTGCCCGATACAATAATGTCCATCTTTTCATCGGAAGGATCCTTCACATAAAAAACCTGTGCAACACGCTCCGCAAGGACCCATGGATCATCCTTATGTCCAATTTTACTCCGTTCGGCACAAGTAAATCCAAATTTATCTACCATGATGTCTTTCACCCATTGGCATCTGAGAACAGGGATCTGAATGTTTAAACCGTAGTCAAGTTCCCATATTTCTTGTATGATCCCGTAGTAAGACTTGTTCTGCCCTGTTGCGTCCAACGCTACGACACGAACCCCACTGTTCTGCGCTGAGCTTTTCCTATCTTTGCTGTTTGTGTAAAAAGAATATCCTCCGATATCATACCCTTGCCATGAGGTCACAAGGCTTGTTGGGCCAGCTGCAAGTCTTTCTATCGTTTTTTCCTCGATTGATTCTCCACACGGTAGCTTTTGATCCTTCAGCCACTGGGGAAACGTGCGCTTCTGTTCTTTCGAAACCCAACCGTCGGATCGCCCAGGATTGCATGCTCTGATATCGGAAGTGTGTTGCTCAATGTAGGGCGCAACGATGGCGAGTTGTTGAAGAACACTGCTGTGTGCATCTGATACCGCTTTGTAATCGTTGTCGTAGAAGCATTTTCTTCCCACAGTACCCTTCCCAGATAACCTTCCATCATGTCGAGGCACCGGTATCCCAATGGGGTTGGCATCGCTCATATAATCTAGGCAACACTCGACAACCTCCTCAGTTGTGTAACCCTCTATCATCGAGCCCTCCAGATGAGCACGATTACGGACATACCCTTTCAGAATGCCCATGTATCGCTCGTACGCCCACATTTGATGTAGGTATAGAGGACCAAGTTCAATAATTTGAGGGACATTGTGAACAATGAGATGTTCCATCATGTCCCAGTACGATGGAGGAAAAAACATCTCTAGCTGGCAAGAAGTCTCGACTGCGAATTTCTGAAGGGGTCCTAATTCTTCTGGATCAAAAACTTTCTGTGAAACTCGATTAAAAAAATAGCACAGCTTTGTTATCACTACCTTGGTGTGCACTGGTTTCACCGCCCTTATAGCGATAGGGAGGAATACCGTAAGCATCTTATGACAGTCGTGAGCGTTGTATCCAGAAATCGACAAATCTTTCATTGATACTAGTTTCCGGATATTCGATAAGAATCCAATCAGCACTTTCAATCCACGAAGACATTGACAGAAAGCTTTTTTCTCTTCTGGTGACATTGAGTAGCATGCCGGTGGAATCTCAATCTTACCATTCGTTAGCTCTATCAGGTGGAGATCTTTCCTTATGTCCAAATTGACCAGGTCATTAAGTGACTTCAACCCATCCTTTGTTTTACTTGGGATGTCAAGTAAAGTCCCGATGGTGCTGTCGAACACGTTTTTCTCGAGGTGCATGACATCGATGGCATGGCGAATCTCCAGGTCTTTCCAGTACATCAGGTTCTTGAAAAAGATTGAATGTTTCTTGAAGGGCAGCGTGTTTTCTACCACTTCTTTCTTCCTCTTGCCTAAAGCTGTCTTTCCCTTGCCGAACACGACCTTTATGTTTTTTGTCAGCTTAAACACCGTGGAACCATCCTTTGCTTCGGGGGCAGTACCTTCCTCAACAGTTTTGTCAAAAAAGGAAGCCATCGCACGATACCTATGTTTATGTGGTAAGAAACGACGATGACGCATGTAAACTAACTTTTTTGACGAGGTCAGGTATATGTACGATGTGTTGTCCAGGCATATAAGACATCCGGTCTTTCCTTAAAACTGTCCTGAGAGAGAAAAATTTGCTGGTAGATCGTTTATAGTAACGAATATGATAGCACGTAGAGTAAAATGCTCCTGTCGGTACGCATCAAACAATCGTACACCCTCTTCCCACATTTCTTGCATATCCTCCATCAAAGGTTCAAGAAACACGTATAGATCGATGCCAGGCTGTTTTGGCCCTTGTATAAGGATAGTCAACAAAATATACTTTCGCTTCTGACATAACCATATCGGAAGGTTATACATGGTGAGCAGAACAGGCCAAGTGTTGTGCGAGCTGCTTAGGTCACCAAACGGATTCATTCCATCCGTGCTCAACGCAAACCTTACATTTCTCGGATCATTTGCAAATTCTGGATGCTTCGAATCAAAGTTTCTCCATTGTCGAGCATCGGCGGGGTGTCGAATCATACCATCTGTTTTCCGACCCTTTTGATGCCTTCTCATCAACTCGGCGTCGGTGGGGTTCGAGAACAATCGCTTCATGCGATCTTTCACTGGCAAGTACCACATCACCATGGCCGGAATCTTTTTTCCTGGCTCAACCAATGTATTTGGTTCGGCAACAGCACTATCGGTGGCACTGTTATCCTTTTTGTACCTACTCGCCCCACAAGTTGGACACTTGTCCAAGTCAGCATATTCATTGCGATAAAGTACACAGTGATTAACACATGCATGGATCTTTTCCACACCAAGTGATAATGCACATATCAGTTTCTTGGCTTGGTAGGTGTTAGCTGGCAACAAGTTAGGCTTAGGAAGTATAGCTCTAAGGAGACCCATCAAGTCATTAAAACTAGTATCAGACCAGCCGTGTCTGGCCTTCAATCTAAGAAGTCCTAGCACCGACCGCAACACTGTATACTGCATGTCACATCCCTTTGATTGATCGTACAAAAGATCTTTCGATGATTTCTGCAACGCCTCCCAATTATTTAAATCTTTTGCTTTCTCTGTTAGGACCTCTGGTTCAGCGTGCCGCAACATATCCTCAAGATCAAGATCAATATCAACCTCTGCGGCGTCAAAACCAGTGCCGCCAAAATCACCAGTCATTTGACGAGACATGTCATCAATTATAAAATCCTCTGCCTGATCGAACCAAATATCACCAATCTCTACAGGAGGGGCGACTTCCCCGTGATAAGTCCAAACTGTATATTTCTCCACAAATCCACGCTGAATTATGTGTCCCAGGATTACATCCGGATCTTTCCACATCTTCTGATTCTTGCAATCCACGCATGAACAAAAAATATCCTTCCTACTTTCTCTCAAAGCGTGTGTCTTAGTCTTGTCAATAAATATTGATGCTTCTCTCATGAACACCGGATGAGTTCTCCGTGTCTCATACATCCATGTCCGACCCATCTAAAAAATTCACAGCATTAATTAATATTATATTGCCGGTGTTTTCTAAATAAACAAATTAAACTTAATTCATACATTTTAACTAAAACCTCATTCACAACAAATAATAATACGGAGACAATATTAGCTACCAAAAAATGGTTCAATCAAAAAAATAAAATATTTGACCTACAAATTACATACATATATAGCACAAAGTACCAATTCGCACAAGTTTACATATCTTCGCATTCAACCAATGAAATTTTACAAAAACGAAAGCAAATGAAGGAGATGATCGAACACATTACCTTTTATATTGATTTCAATCGAAGATTTTAACTCTAGAATCTCGCACCAAAAGAAAATGACTATTTTTTGAGAGAGAAACTGAGTTAAAATAAATTCAAATATCTTCACATTAAACCAATAAAAACTTTTAAAAGTGGAAGCAAATGAAAGAGGAGATCAAGCATGGTACCTTTTGTATTTATTCCAATTGAAGAATACAAGTTGAAAACCTTCCCCCCTACAATTGCATTTTTTTGGAGAGAGAAACACCAAGTTCAAAGTGCCACTGTCGGGGGTGGGAGCTGTTTTATAGTGCATCATCGCGTGCGGTTGACCTAACGAACCGCACGGGATAAGCATTATCCCGTGCGGGTCCTTAAGCGGACCGCACGGGATAATATTGTCTCGTGCGGTCGGCTTAAGGAAGCCGCACGCGATAATGAGTTATCCCGTGCGGTTGGCTTAAGCCGACCGAACGGGATAACTCATTATCGCGTGCGGTTCAACAGCCGGCCCCCTCGGGACCGGTTTTTCCAGGCGCGGCCACTTATGGCCCGCCTGAAAACTGTTGGGGGCCTCGTCCAGAAAGCCCCTTTCTGTAGTAGTGTTTTATTCCATGCATAGCTCATTCCATATCTTACATATAAACGGGTGTACCATTAAATTCAACACCCAGCCAATCAAATTGATCAGGATTACATCCAACGGTAAGAAAGTTTGGAGCCCATGACACATGATGCCTCATTTTGTTGTGTGTGTATATTATATTTATATATATATATATAATATGCCGTTTCTTAATAAAATCGGTATCTATAAGGTTGCTGTCTTATAAGTGTTGGTTTTTTTAGAAAAACCGACACATAGTGTGCGTGCGTGTGTGTGCCAGTTATCATAACCGACCGAGCCGGGGGACTAGATATTTTGCAGAGCGAGTGGAGGAGCCGAGCTGATCACTTCGTTATCCTTATCCTATCCTCTCCCTCTCTCACGTTCTCACTAATTCCCCTTCCGTCATTGCCCTTCACTCCTCGACGTCGTACCTCGTGTCTCCTTCTCCTCCTTCCACCTCTCCCCACACTACGCAGGGATGGCATGAGGGCACTGCCCACAGTGCTTGTCTGGGACAGCCTCTAGGCCGCGGCTGCAGCCTGCATCCTCGCGCTCCTCGGCCTCCCTCTCTCCTACACCTGCACCCGCTGGGATGGCGATGGCCGCCCCTACTTCTCTCCATGGGGGGTGGCCGGATCCGTCACCGTGCGCATGGAGGCAGCTGAATCTGCCACAGTGCATGGAGCAGGCCGCTTGACGATGACAGTAGTAGCGCGGCAGTGACATAGATGCGTTGAGCCAGCTTTTATTTTTTTGATTCATGGAACCTTAAAGGTGCTGGTTTTAAAACCGACACATTTGATTCCTCCTCATTAGTGCTCATCAGTGCTGCCTACTAGGTTTTGGTTGGGAAATCTGGCATCTATATGTGCTGCCTACTAGGTGTTGGTTGGGAAACTGACACCAGAACTATTAAGGTTTATGTAGTAGTGATGGGATTAAAATGTTTCAATTGACATCAGTGAAATATACATTATGAAATAAAATAATTTATTCATTGAAACATTTAGAAAAAAATTGTAACACTGTAAAATTAATGATAGTTATAAAATATCGCTCTCACGCATGAAATATAAAATTTAATAGTTAAAACACATATATTTCTTTCATCAAAGTATAATCATTTTATTATAAATATTTAATTGTAAAGAATATAATGGTTATTCATACCACAAATCAGATAAGCAATCTTCTTTACTTTGCGTTCATAAATATATGGACGAAAATAAAATGCCCAATGAGACTTTTCTCTTGAAGACTTTTGATGTATATTATTATTAGCTTATCATTGTCAAAACCAAAGTCATAACGTACGCTGCTTCAAGATAGAGATAGTGTAGTGTCCTTTTGTTTCCTAGACAAAACAACAAGTAACTTTGAAATATGGCAAATTTTATTATAGGACCACGTGAGTTCGAGATTTTAGCCGTAGATAACACAAGAGTAAAACTTTTGGGTGAAGAGACTATGTAAATATGATAATTAGTCAGTAGACATCGTTTCATTATTTTTATGTATTTGGCCTGACGAAACGAGAGAGGACCTACATTTACACATGGAGAGACTGAAATGCCCATGTGGTATCTGGCTCCTATGGAGTTGGATTGGTTGGAACATGGCATGAGCCACCAGTCTTGAAGACCCACAGTGGCCGGGCACATCTGGCATCATACCGTGTGGTGGCGATGACGTCAAGGCGATCGCTTTCTCCATGGCGGCCACAAGGGGAAGGTGCTGTGGACCCTGACGGCCATGATGAGGCGTAGGTGGCCACAACCCCATGGTGATGATGATGTCGTCTGCTTCGTTGTTTGCCTCACGTGGTATAGTGGGAATTCCTAGGTCAACGATCTTCCTCTTGTGAAATGGCTGTTTTGCAAGGACGATTGCACGGTCGTGGAGCGGACAGCAAGAGGCCACAGAATTTTTTAAGCGCAAGTTCAACGGATGTTTGACAGGACAATATGTAAGCAATTTTATTCAAGTTTCTAGGGCTTTCACAGATTTCAGGTTTAGGAATTTCAATCTGACTAAATGTGTGCTATTGTTGTGTTTTGCAGAGTGGTGCAAAATGTAAACTTTTTATGTGGCACGAGGACTATTTAGTGTAGAACTGGCACCTATTTTCTATTATAGATGTCGGTTCTAACCTAAAGAGCCTTGTGATGCCCATATGTCGGTTCTTTAGAACAACCGGCATCTACCACTAGCATGTAGGTATCGGTTGTTGATCGGAATGGACACGTGGCAAGCATTTAACTACTGGTATTTTAAAAAACTGACATCTACATATTGGGGAAAAAATAAAAATAACAGGACAAACCAATTTCACATATAAATCACACAAAAACATAATATTTTTAATCAATTCACAACCTTTCATCAACATATATACAACCACATTCACATTCATCAGCATATTCATTCACTCACATTCACATTCATTTAAATTCATAGCCACATTCATTCACATACATAGTTACATCCAAATTTACATCAATTCCATAATTCCATCCACATCCACATCTATATATATCAACACATAGAAATATTAAAAAAGCATAAAATTCCTAAGTCTAAATTCTAAACATTTGCATATATATCCTAAGTAAAAAATTACAAAGTCTAAAATTCCTAAATCTAAACATTCCTAAGTCTAAAATTCGTATGTCCAAAAATTCCTAAATCTAAACATTTGCATATATATCCTAATTCAAAAATTACAAAATCCAAAATTCCTAAGTCTAAAATTGGTATGTCCAAAAATTGCTAAGTCTAAATTTTAAACATTTGCATATATATTTTAAGTAAAAAATTCCTAAGTCAAGATTCTAAACATTTGCAGATATATCCTAAGTTTAAATTCCTAAGTCTAAAATTCTTAAGTATAATAATACCTAAGTCTAAATTTCTAAGTCCAAAAATTTCTAAGTCTAAATTCTAAACATTTGCATATATATTCTAAGTCTACAATTCATAAGTCCAAAAATGTAAATGTGTCTGTATTTTACCTACAATACCTGATGATAGTATGAATTTGAAAGTTCAATTGGGTTTCCTGTCCTCAGGTTATCGTGCCTGTAATAGAGAACATAACACAAAATACACAATAATAGTAAACAATGAAACATATTACACATAAAATAACCTTACGCAATACTTCCATAATTCGTTATTATGCATAAGTAGTAATTACATTACAATTCCTATAAAGAAATCTAGCTACCTGCTTTCTCTTCTTCAAAGATAATTTCTTCCTCGAAGTGCTGGGAGGGGCAAGGGATTGTCCTCTTGGTGTCTGCTTGTTGAGGTTGTAATCGTCAGCGGGGTCTATAATATTATTATGGATGAACCTGCAGAACTCATCGACGAGACCTATAATGATGCGTGGTAGGAACTCGCTTGTATTGGGATCCAATTTCTACAGCACAAGGTTGGAAGACGTAAAAATTGACTTAGTACTAGAATAGAATTGTTTAATTTATGACTTCGGCTCTGAAACATGACGTATCTCAGCATTAGAGTGCAGGTACCCCTCGTCCACAAAATATAGCATGTACCGCATGACGTAGAAGCTGCAAAGGTTAGTGGCAGGTTTTTGTCTAAGGATCCACTCATGTTCGAAGATCCTGAATGTTGTTGCATCCACCTTGCATCTCCCGTACGATCTTCTAGACCTACGGTATCTGGCATATGCCCTATTTAGTGCATGGATGCAAATCATGCTATTGTCGATATTGATTACGATGAGGGTCCAGTGATGGCTGTATATAGGACAATGCATTAATAACTTCATACGCGTGGAGAGCAACCAAAACTTGAAATTGATGATATTGACTTGCTGAGCAAGATAAGGAAGGAGAATGTGGTCACAGTAATTGAGCTTGACAAGGGTATTGAAGAGATAGCTCTCGATTTCTGCTTCTTTGGACAAATGATTTGTGAAGTTTACACCTGCTGGGTCTAGAAAAGTAATCTTAGAGTTCTTGCTTCGACACTCAAAAGAGCAATACCTCCAAAACAAGAACATTGTTCAAAAGCATTGAGCCTACAGTAGTGGCGGCTAGCTTCTAGATAGGAATTGTAAGATATGAAAGGACTCATAATGATCATATTTGAAGGATGCTGACATCGAGATCACTTCTTTGGTACACACTAAAGAGGTCCTTAAATTCAACCCAATATATATTGGGCGGATGGTGAAAATCTATGTCGATGTAGTATGCTTCGATCATTTGTTCATGCTGTGCGGCCGCCTCCAAATACCATCGATGCAGCCATCGCACTTGAGTTCCTAATTGTTCAAGTTCCAAGTCAATCACCATGGGTTTTTTAATCTGGAACTGCAGAACCACTTCAGCCTCTGGAATAGTGTCCAAATCATCAAGGATGTCTAGACCGGCTGACTTACAGAATGCCTCAACATCGGCCGCTTTGTCTGCAATGAACAACTCCTTACCCTAAGTTTGAAGATCCTTTTTACTAATAGTTCTTTAGAAGTCCAATACAAGTTTCTTTGGTGGCTTCGGTTGTGCGCACTTTATGAAATGATCGCTTCCTTTGCAATTGGAATCTCTGGTTCCTTGGGTTTCTTAGGGCCAAAAAGCGAGGTAATGCTGCCACTCACCGTCTTCTTAGGTGCCGCGCCCTAAAGCATCCTAAAATTTTGTTACCTTTTAATTGGTTCATGAGAAATTGTAAAAGTCAATTTAGCCTTCAACAATTAAAAGACATCAAGATTCAACGTGAATGGGTGTGTGGGAATTTTTGTTGAATTCCTCATGCCTCCAAATATTTAACCAATTTTTACTTGAATTTTCAGAGTAATACAACTAATTTTAATACCACAATACCCTTCCTCAGACTTATTTGAAAAAGAAAAATTAATTAAAACGTCCCTCCCTCCTTTTGGGCCATTTTTGGCCCACTCCTTCCCTCCTCTCTACCCTCCCTGGCCCGGTCCAGCTGCCCTCCCGGGCCGCCCCTTCCAGCCCACCTCGCGCGCCCGGCCTGGCTCGGCCCAAGCGAGCCGGCGCCTCCCGCCCGCCGCCACCGACAGGTGGGGCCGACCTGTCAGGGCCTTCTCCCACCTCCGGCCGCCCCTCTCCCTCTCTCCTCCTTGCGGCCGGCCACCTCCCGCCACCCGATTCGCCTCCCCTGCCGCTTCCCCTCCTAATAGAGTGGGGGAATTGCTCCCCGCCTCTTCCTCTTCCTTTCCCCCTTGATTGCTCCCCGAAAATCGGGCCGGTGGGGAGTAATTGGACGCCGGCGAACCGGCGCCATTAATGGCCGCCGAGCGAGCTCCTCCTCGGCCGTTCCCCTCCCCCACGTCCTATAAAGGAGGCCCTTAGTCTCCTCTCCCTCGTTTCCTCGCCGCCTGCCTCAATCCGCCCCTCCACCGTCGTCGCGCCGCTCCGTCCGAGCCCTGCCGCCGTCGCCTCCTCTGGCCGCCGCTAGGCGTCGACCGGGACCGCCCCGAGCACTGGCAAGGTTGTCGCCGGGCTCGCTGCCTCCGTCCGCACCCCGTTCGCGCCTCCACGTTCCTTGGCGAGCACCGGAGCCCCGCCTCCACCTCTACTCCTTCCCTCCGCCGCTCGCCACCGCCTTGTACGCTCGCGCTCGCGCCGCGCCGTCTTGCTGNGGCCGCCACGCCCGGCCGCCCGCCGGCGAGCCGCCGCCTCCTCGGCCCGTGAGCTGCCCGTGCGCCCGGCTCACGGTGGACCGAGGGGCTGACTCGTGGGGCCTGCGTGGTGCACCCGGTCCACCACTCCTTTGTCTCCCATGTAAAAAAATAATAAATATAAAATGAAAAGGAATAAATTTACAAATTCGAAAATTGCCACTTAAGCAACATACGATTTTCAAATGGCCATATCTTACACCGTTTGAACTCGGAATCGATCCGTTCAAATTTCTAAATTTTCCTTAAGGAGTGTAGAACCCATATTTTTTGTCACTTTAAAAATATGGTGTTATTTATAGTTTGGACCCTTTTTTGTTTGCACTGTCGTGTAAACGCTGCTGTTCCGAACAAGCCGCTTTACCTCAAAGTTGCTGTTGAGGATGTGGGCAGTGCGCAAGGCAAGCCATGTATATCTTGATCATATTGTCATCCCAGTTTGTAAATTATTTTTCACTTTAAATTATTGCATTTCGTTTTATTTAAATTCTCACGATAATCACTGTTTAATTTGGTCATACCTTTACATTCCTTTGTTGTGGCTCAATTACTTGTATTGTTATTATACCCTTGATAACCCTAGGTAAAACAAAACTAGTGAGGACTCCCACTACTTGGTGCTCATTACAAAAACTAGGAATATGCTTAGGCCCGGTTAAATTAGAAACTTTAAAGTTTTCAAACACTAGACCCTCGTATGAAATACTGAAACTCTGGAAGTACTAGCTTAGCGGCTGATTAGCTCGTGCCTGACATCAAGTGCCTGTGGTTGCCTGCGTGTTGGCCGTCTTCATTTTTTCTTTTGTCTTTGATGTGTTGGGCCTTTGGTCACCCATGTAATAAAAATACTTTAATTACGTTTCCGCTTGTAAACTCTATTAATTATCAACTTGGTAATGTGTACCTTGTCTCCTGAGACAAGAAATGATGCACTCACAAACGAAAAATAGTGTCCTAATTTTCGGGTGTAACAAGTTGGTATCAGAGCCTCCCATGATCTTAGGACAAGCGAGTCGACCCCAACCCCTAGGAAATATTTTACTAAAATTCATCCTATTTGCGAAAATTTGTATTTTGCCTTTAGCTGCTTACTCTTTTAAAAATTGTTCACTAACTTTCATTTAATTTTGTTTTCAAAAATTTTGTAGATGGCTCTTTCCTTGACTCATCATGGACACGGATAGCTGGGCTTCGTTCTGGAGCTACGTCACCTTTGCCTTGCCCTCGGCTACTCCGACGAGGTGGAGTACATGGGGGTGAAGCTCCCAGCTACTGGTGATGACGATGGTCCCCAGGCAGGATGGGATGTCACGGCCACCCTCCTCTCTAGCCACCCTAGTCGTTCCTCGATGATTGCCTCAGCTGGAGGAGACACGTTCGTGGACGCTTGCCAGAGCGCGACACTCCTCTTCATTGGCATGCTAGGGATGATGTACAACTACAAGCTACAGCACACTTCGTACCACTGCCACCCTCGCCGCATGGACCCGAACGACTACATCAGTTTCAAAGGGACCAGCTTGGAGGACGACACCACCCTTTTCACCTCGCGCGGATGGTGGAGGCCTACGACACCGCTCGTGTCGACTTCCACAATCTCGTGAAGCGTGGGTTGGTGGAGAGCAACCTGCGGATTCTGAGTCTGCGCCAGGAGAATCTAGGTCTTAAGAAGGAGCTCGACGCCCTGGAGGAGGAGTTGCGCCAGCTCAAGCTCGCCCAAGGCCAAGACGTCTCTCCCAAGCGCCGTTGTGTCTACCACAGCTTGAAGATCACCGTCCACAAGAGCGCCAGCAGACCGTCGCTCATCCGCAAGGCCCTGGCAGAGGGCAAGGTTCTGACTCCGAAGGCCCTTTGCAGCGACGCCTCCAGCAGCGGTAGCAGTCCTTTGGCAGCAGACGAGTAGCTTTTGGGCACGAGTGTTTTCCCTTGTTTGTCTTGTGGCTTTTATGGTGTGTGTGGGCACAGCCTATACCGGCTCGTTGTGGTATAGCTTCGCCCGGGGGTTAAAAACTTGAACTATCTCACCAACATAGCATAATAAAAATCTAAATAAGTTGGGTTAATAGTTTGGCTCCTGCTCTTCTTTTCTGTCTCCTTACCATTGTCTTGCTTGGTTCGGTCAGATGGTAAACACCAGGAGGTCAGTTGCAAGGCAGGACAATACCGAAGCTGAGGGTAGTGCACAGGACCATGAGAACGTGCCACCACCACCACCACCCCAGCCTCATGACAACGCCATCCTCACCTAGATTCTAGCTCAGCAAGCTAATATGATGGCAGCCTTACTCCATCCTATCCAAAACCAGCCCGCCACCGGCGCTAATGCTCCACCACTGCCCCCACTGCAATCCAAGCTTGTAGAGTTTCTAGGCGTGTGCTCGCCCACCTTCTCCAGCACCTCCAACCCAGTAGATGCTATAGACTGGCTGTACACCATCAACAAAAAGCTTATCCTAATCCAGTGCACCTATGCCGAAAAGTTGCCTTCGCCGCCCACCAGCTCCAAGGATCCGCCTCTGAATGGTGGGATCAGTTCCAAGCCACCCAACCCGCAGTACAACCTATCACTTGGGCATGTTTCAACGCCGCGTTCCAGGATTATGGCTTTGAAGAAGCGAGAATTCTGGGATCTCAAGCAAGGTAGCCGCTCAGTGACAGAATATCTGCAAGAATTCAACTGTCTTGCCAGATATGCTCTAGAGGAAGTGCGCGAAGATGAGGACAAGCAAGAGATGTTTCTCTCGGGACTCAACCCCGAGTAGTCAGTATAGAGTAGGTTTCCAACGATTATGTTGATTTCCAGCGTCTGGTGGATAAGACTATTTGCTAAGAAGCCAAGAACAAGGAGCTCGAAGATCTCAAGCGCCGCATGAACAACTTTAGGCCACAACCGGGCCCTAGACAGAGGCTTCGTTACATGGTTCCACATCCCGGTGGCTCCTCCTCCAACATACGGATCCGCCAAGCTCCTCAAGCGCAGTACCCTAACCGAGCTCCCCCACAGTAGCAACAACATAATCTAACAGCCAAGAATGAGCCTCGCCCTGGTCCAACCACGAAACAGAACAGGCCAGCAAAAGGCAAGACTTGTCATGGCGGTTTGTATCGACGAGATTAGGGCTTACATCGTTTTTGACAATCTAATCTAGTCTATGCATCTGCCTATTTATCATATATATTAGCTAATCTAGATCGATGGCTCTGTTTATTTATATCGGCTAAGCCTTTTATAGGGTTCTGTTGATATCGGCTAAGCAATTTTCGTCAACTTAGATTAGTTAAGGTATCCATCACCTTGAAAAAAAATTAAAGGCTCGATTGTTTAGACTTTATGCTTTATTTCATATTTAGTGCTGCATCAATTGGGTTTGACCTATTAAATCATGCTCTAAATCATAAAAACTAACATGCTTCTTGATTGCCGATAAGGGTAGTATTGGAGTTTCAGCCGATCTTACCTGATATATCTATTTTGCTTTTTCTTTCATATGTTGAATCTTGCTTAACATGTTATATTTACCCCTTATACAATTATATCATTCATTTAAATATATTAAGCCTGTACTCAATCTTGGCCAGATCTAAATATTTGGAGATTGGTGCTTGCTTAATATATTTACCTTAGATTGATATTCTTGCAGGTTGTATCGGAGTATTAGCCGATACGTTATCTAAAACCTCCTGAAAGATCTCATCGGCTATGATATAAGTTCATATAATTATTAATTGGTCTAATCTTGGTTATAAGCAGTTAATATCATCAGAATTGCTTGGATCTAAGAGAAGATTAAATTAGTAATTGCCTTCTACTTGCCTCTACAGCCAATCGTGATTGTTTTAGGTCTAATCTACAATATGTACTCATCGGCTAGCTTCTCAAACCATATAGTTGTATAGTAACTAACTTTAACTCTATCAATCTTATGTTGCATCGGTTGTGTTCGACGTACAGGAATGGTTTTGTTAAAGAAGGATTACATATGATTATGTAAAGTTTGAATCTAGTTTATGAGTAGTTTCATCCACCTTATAGTTGATTCAACCAAATTGCATCGGCTAGGTCTCTACGATATGCCATCGGCCCACCAGCCGATCGACTGTTGTTTACTAACTGGATTTTATTGTTTATTCTTGTTGGTTGCAGGATCAAACCAACTGGCACGCCCTGAACTCGAAGCAAGATTTGGACCTGCACTAGAGCTAGGCAAAACTCCTAGGCCGACGTGTTTTCGCATCGACATGCTTTTAGCATGCCCAGTGGGACATATCTCAAGACTTTTGTCATGTCTGAAATTAGTCAAGAAAACATCATTCTAGTTACTATTGATAAACTGTTTGATGAATAGAATGCCCAAATGGAACAATTGGTTCAAGAATTCCAGAAGATGTACATGGAATCCTTCAGTGTTACTCGGCAGGAAATAGTAGTACAAAAAGACAAGATAATCATGCCAAAGCCTGAAGGAGAAGGGAGTAAGTGTACTGAAGAAAAGATTCAGACAGAACCTAAAGGAGAACCACCTTTGATAAGTTTGCAAGATAGGATCGATTCTACAGTTCATCATGCTTTAATCAATCAATCAATCTCGGGTGTTGGTTAATACATTGAGAAATATGATCAAAAAAGTGGTAGATAGAACTATAGCTGAGGAAAAGACCAAAGGACCAATATATTTGCTAAACAATGTGTTCCCAGCTTATAGATCTGTCAAGACTAAGATTCCAGCCTCTTCATAAGATATTCAACAATCACAAATCCAACAACAACCAATGCAAGGGGGGCAAACATCTCTGCAATTGAATCTGGAACAATTTTTGCAGTTGGCAAGGGGTACACGTCCGCCATCAGCTAGAGTACAACAGAATATTCAGCCGATGGGGAATCAGATAGTTCAACAACCCATCATTCAACAACCTGTAGTTGAGCAGCCGATTGCAGCACAACCAATCGGATCATACTATGTGCACGAGGTTTCTCAAAATTATCAATCTCGACCGCATCAACAGTATGTGGGCCAATACTTCAACCCTCAACAGCGGCCTACTTCACCATACCAATATCGGCAAGAAGTTGTGCCACAGTTTCAATATCAACCTCAGTACAATAATTACGAACAATCACCACAGTATGGAGGTAATGGACAACAACAACAATGGGCCGACATAATCGCACAGGTGATGAGGGAGCAATTTGGACTCAAGCCCAAGGACAATGAGATCATGTATTGGCATCCATACCCAAAATATTTTGATAGGGTTCCTTTGCTAAACCGATACAAGATTCTAGATTTCTCGAAGTTTTCAAGATAAGATAATGTTTCAACATATGAGCGTATTAGCCGATTCTTAGCACAATATGGGGAGGCATCAACTGTTGAAGCTTTGATAGTTAGATTCTTTCCATTGTTCCTAACTGGATCAACATTTACCTGGTTTTTTCCTTGCTCTATAATTATGTCAAAGGATGGGCCGATCTAGAAAAATAGTTTCACAAATATTTCTTCAATGGGGTTCAAAAGATGAAGCTGTTGGACTTGACATCCATAAGATAGAGGTCTGATGAATCGGTTCCAGACTATATTTAGAGGTTCAGAGATATGAGAAACAGATGCTACAGTCTTAATTTGACTGATTCATAGCTTGATGATTTGGCGTTCCAGGGAAAGTTTTTTCTCAAGAATTAGAGAGCTTAGCTCACTTGGCTCAGAAGGTATCGGCACATGAACAACGGTTCCAAGAGACAAAGAGATTTGTCAAGAAGGTTAATAATATCAACAACATCTACAATTATGCCTCTGACTTAGAGGATGAAGATCCAGAGATCGACTTGATAGAATGGTCAAGGAACAAAAAGACTATCGTCTGTCAATGAGTTAAGGACACCGAAAAAGTGGTGAGGTATGATTTTGATATTAACAAAGCTGATAGGATATTTGATCGTTTATTACAAGAGAAATAGATTGTATTGCCTCAAAATCATGTGATTCCATCGGCTGAGGAGTTAAAGAAAAGCAAATACTGCAAGTGGCATAACACAAGATCTCATCATACCAATGAGTGCAAGGTGTTCAGCAGCAGATTCAATCGGCTATTGAGCAAGACATAGTCAAGTTTGATGATGGAAAAAAGCGGATGAAAATTGATGGCCACCCTTTTCATGTAAACATGGTCCACACAAAAGCAGATGATGTTGAGGCCAACAGAAAGAATTATCGAACTTACCAGCAAAATATGTTTTAATTCTACACGATTGATCAACAAGTACCAGAAGAGGTAGGAGAGAAACGTTCAAAGACATTATCAAGATGATTGGACTTGTTTTGATTCTCACTGGGATTGTGAGTTTTTCACATTTTGTTGGAATGAGGAGATGAGATTGCCATTGATTGAGGATCGCCTAGGATGTAGTGACACTGATTCAAGGTACTCTGGCAATTCTCATCGACAAAGTAGTTCAAGACATGATAATCCGCCGATACAGAACAAATTATCAGTTCATCAACGTTTAGTGCCGATTCACCAAGATTATTTTGAAGAGGAAGATGAAGAGGAGGAGCAGGAAGAACAAGTACAGAACCCTCAATGGTGCCCAACCGGTATTTTTACAAAGAACTAGAAAAAGAGAGTTCAATGGTTGAGGAGTAAAGAGCAGATACAGGAGGTCGAAGAAAAAATCAACCATCGGCTAAAATGCACAACGAAAGAATGGTGTGTCAAGAGCAAGATTGTACTAGCCGATAAAGTCAAACCTGATGGAGCAAGGGTACCAGCGGCTACTAAGGGTAAAGCTGTAGCTTCATATTCAGTCAACATGGTTTTTATACTGTCTGCAGAATACAACATGTCCACAGTCGATGAAGAGATTTGTGAAGAACCATTGGCAAAGCTGGCATTGTCACCACAGCAAGCTATTTTCGAGAAGCCCAAATACATGGAGCATCGGCATCTTAGGCCCTTGTATATTAAGGGGTTTGTCAATGGAAAGCTGATGTCCAAGATACTAGTCGATGGGGGGCAGCTATGAATTTGATGTCGTACATGACGTTCAGAAAGCTTGGCAAGACTCTAGAGAACCTGATCAAGACTAACATGGTGTTAAAGCACTTTGAAGGGAATTCATTGGAGACAAAAGGAGTTTTGAATGTGGAGTTGACAGTAGGCAGTAAAACAATTGCAACCACATTTTTTCTCATTGATAGAAATGGATCATATAGCTTGTTGCCGGGTAGAGATTGGTTTCATGCTAATTGATGTATCCCTTCAGCAATGCACCATAGTTTGATTCAGTGGCAAGGAGACCAGGTAGAAATTGTGCAAGCCAACAGGTAAATAAATGTTTCTACTGCCGATTTGTCTATTTGGAAGATAGAAGAAGTTGATTGTTTATCTGGAAAAGTTTAGGAAGGAGATTACCTAATGGTGTTCAATTATGATATACAGTCAATTGGTGATGAAGAACCCTAACTTTTGCTGTGAAGGCATGGTGGATGGCCCCAATTTCTATGCCAAATACATTGTTGTTGATGGTGTAGATCGCGACTACGGTACTTGGAGAATATAGGGTCGTTAGTATAAGGATCTACACGAAACGAGTTCAAGCACACACGAAAACAAAGATTATACTAGTTCAGGCCCCTCGAAAGGTAATAGCCCTACTCTAGTTTATATGGAATTATGATGGAAATCACATAGATTACAATAGAGAATAACAAAAGTATCAGATACCGACAAGATCCTCGACGAGAACAACTTGACGAGTTCTAACCAGTAGCTTGTCTTCAAATCCTCTGGATTGTTTCTCAATGACAATGGCGGTAGCTATGATTCAATGATCCCATACCCCCTAGAGGGCTTTGTATTTATATCGCAGACTGCCTTGGCCTCCAAGTAGAATTCGAAGAGTATTTCTTGCCTACAAGATCACAAAGATTGTATCTCCCCCGAATTTGGACTCTAACACCTTCTATTCGGGATATAATTTCTCTACTTATAAGCCTAATTCCATAATGATTAAGTAACCTTCTCGTATACTAAGGGTATGCCGCATCTGTATACTTCACGACCCCAAAAATAGGAGGTATGCCTTATCCATAACCCTGACAATAGCCCCCGACTTCAAGTCAAATGAATTCACATTGTTCTTGTACTATATTTCTTGAATATACGTTGCCATGCTTACCTAACCGCTCTCGAGTCACCGAGAAGGTACGAAGCCTATCTAAAGGAGGTATAAACCCTAACCCGACGCTTGGGCAAATAGTTTGTATAGGAGATTTCGCGCGATGTGGGTTTTTGCCTCCTCCTTTTTGAATTTTGTCTTCTTCTGAATTTCTATGGAATTCATCTTCTTCACCTGAATCTCAATTCCATCGCCTTCCTCAGCATCTTTACCCATCTTTGCGAGGCATACATTGGGGTTTTGCCTTTCATCTCTCTTTAGATATTTCTATGAGCTTCGATGGATGGAATCCTGTAGGGTATCATGCTGTTGCGGCTTTCGTCTTCGAGACGGGATGAAGGCGGAATACATCCTCTTCAACGGCCCTTCCTCTCGAGGAGCATAGAGGTCTAGATGGTTCTACCTCCATGTCAAAGAGCAGCCCACTTGTCATGCCGTTCCCGATGAGAAACCCACACGCTCCTCTCCGTGGACCTCCAAACCCTCCCTAACCCTAGTTGTCCAAAGCTTCGTAGATAAAATCCATGAGCTCCGAGAACAAGGGTTGTCGGGGTATGAAGCTGCTGAAGACTTCATACCTCGTCGAATCTAACCCCTCCAAGCCCATGCTCAACCCGCGTACGAGTTCACGAGGGTTGATGACGTAACACAGGTTTCATTTCGGGGTATACGTCCTCACGACCTTTCTAACTTCACACCATCCGAGAATGATTCTCATGACCTAACGTTTCCATCTCTTTGCAGAGCTTGACGACCTAACTGTGGAGACCCAGATGAGTCACCTAATTGCGGACTCTCCCGCAGGCCCGGATCAAACCGTCATCGCAGTATGCGACCTCCCGTCCTCCGATCGGGATGCTGCCATCAACATAAGTGATCTCGACCACTAAGTGATCTTACCTTCAACCTTGCTTCCCTCCGACAAGGACTCCAAGACAACTACGGGCGGCTCGACTCTATGCCCCGTAGCTTAGGAGCACATGAGAAGGGCCTAGAGTTTCCTGACGAGACAACTATCCTGGGTTCTCTGGGCACCCTTATCGGTCGGCTGGAGGGCGCGTCGACTAGGCACGCTGAGCAAGTCGTCGAAGAGATGCGCACCGGTCTCCGGACCGGCGCATGTCACATTCTCCCATGCTTCAAACTCACGCACCCCGAGCTAAACCTAGAGGAGGCACTGAAGAATGGTGGAGCCGACAGCGCACGCGAGGACGTGATGTCGGACCTTGTTGACTTGGGGGACACCATCATCCCCTTTTTTGAGCAGTAAATGATGTTCCCTTGTAATTTATTTAAGAACAGTTTGGTCAGACCTATCACGTTTTGAACACAATGTCCTTCTTTACCGCTTTTAATTTTTCATCATGGTTGTGCTGATTCCTTAGATGTATCGAGGACGAGGTCGTCCCGCAAGGAGGATGTCCTCATGAGAGCGAGATCGCGCCTCCTTCTCCTCAAGCTTCCTCATCACCGGGCAACGACAACTGAGAACTGGTCATCATTAATGTTGACGACGCATTGGACCTAAAGGGATCCCAACTTCACTCCCTCGTCGAGCAGACCCAAGGTATGAGAACCTAACCTTCGTAGTCCTTTTCGCCCACGTATATGGGGGACGCTATCTGAGGTCACTTGTCTCATGCAGGTCTTGATTATGACTTAGAGGAGCGAGAACGCCGTGAACAATATTGGAAGGCGAGATTTGAGAAGGCGGATCTTGAGAGGATGTCGAACGCCATCCGGAAGGAGCAAGCCATGGAAGCCCTTCGAGGTAGGGAAGTATGGATTGAAGCCTATCTCAAAGGTTGTTGCCAAGTACTCCAGCGCCTCTATGAAGAGTTGTGAGTAACTCATCCTCCTCCTGAGAAGTCTATCAATGGACACCTTACGGAGCACGTGCGACCATCTTATGGGAATCGAAAGCGAATCGACAACAGCCTGAAATAGGAGTGTTATCATGCTAGCCGATATGCCGGTGGTCACATTCTCGCTTGTATCCGAGACAGACAAACATCCGGAGATAAGTCTGAGCTTCATTCGAGATGGGTTCTCATGTTCTCAGATGAGGGTGGACGAGATCGACCGCTTGGCGCAGACCCTTGCTCCGCTTGCCGAAGACGTTTTCTCCACCATGAACTGGCAATATCCCTCGTGGTAGATTTTTTGTACCTAGGGAACACTTAATGTACATGTTAGCATGTTATACTTTCATTAGGACTTTAATTAAGAATTAGAATCTATGTCTTAAGTATTTTGTAAACAGATAGTGTGCGAGTACTTCTTGTTTGGGCTGCTTTCAGCCTTCGGAGTATGGTACTATCCCTAGCCCCCAGCTACGTCTGCAGAGAAGTTGTTCTCTATGGAGATAGCTTAAATCTTATACCTAGACCAAGTTGAAGCTTGCGAATACCTAGCCCTCAGCCGTGAAGTTGGGAAAACCATTTCCCGATTACACGGGTTAGTTAATACGCTGCCAGTAAGCTCTCTAACATGACCAATTATGATATGGTTGTTTGGCTCTGCATTGCCTGACATGACCTTATCTGCTCTGGGCGTCCCTAGCTGAGATCCGTATGACCTTGGAGTTATGTCAGACTAGCGTAAAAGGACAATAGGATCAACTTCGACACAAGACTATATGAGGAAAGGGATCGCTGGGTAAAACACTGATGAGACGATTGGACTGACTTGGATATATTATTGCTATACTTTAAATACTTACAGACTTTGATACATCGATGTTAGACATAAAATTTATGCAATTGATCGATGTTCCAAGAGTTTGCCATCTCGCGCCCTTCGTCATCTGCAATCTTGAATGCGCCTGGCCTTAGTACTTCGACCACCTTGTATGGTCCCTCCCATTTAGGTGAGAGCCTGTTTCGCCTTGTTTGATTCTGAACTCGTCGGAGGACGTAATCACCGGTGGTGAGTGTACGGGCACGAACACGCTTTTCAAGATAGCGACGTAGGGCCTGTTGGTACATGGCTGCTCGAACGACAACATGTTCTCGATGCTCTTCTAAAAGATTGACATTATCTGCTCACTGCTCCTCCTGGTCCTTGTCTGAATATTGTTCAACTCATGTAGACCGTACACGAGGAATAAGGGAGTTTCTTTGGTGGAGGTTGTCGGGGTAGTACGGACGGTCCACAGAACAGAAGATAGTTCATTAACCCAGCGCGTGTCATAGGCCAAAAGCCTATCATACACATGTGTTTTGATCCCCTAGAGCACGATGCCGTTGGCCCTCTCGATCTGCCCATTACTCTGAGGGTGGGAGACTGATGCGAAGCAGATTTTGACTCCTAATTCGATGCAGTAGTCCTGGAAAGCACTGCTGGTGAACTGGGAGCCGTTGTTTGTCAGGATCTGATGTGGTAGTCCATATCTGCAAAATATCCCTCTCATAAACTTGATGGCGTGTTTGGCTTTTATTTCTCTTGTTAGCTCTTCCTCAATCCATTTGGTGAATTTGTCAATAGCCACAAACAAGAACCTGTAACCGTCGTGTCCTCGCGAAAATGGCCCGAGGATGTCAAGCCCCCAGCATGAGAACGACCAAGTGAGAGGGATAGTTTGGAGCGCCTGGGCTGGTATCTTAGTGTGTTTGCTGTGAAATTGACAAGCTTCACACCGTTTTACCCAGTAACAAGCGTCGTGAAGGGCCGTTGGCCAAAAAATACTTGTCGAAAGGCCTTTCAGACCAGAGTTCGCCCACCGGCGTGTGATCCACATATCCCTTCATGGATGTCGAGTAACAGATCTTTGCCATCCACGGGAGAGACATACTTGAGCAGAACTCCGTTCGGCGCTTTTTTGTACAAGTTGTTGTCGATCATACAATAAGCTTTTCCCTGACGGGAGAGCTTTTCTGCCTCGATATCTTCGTCCGGAAGTTTGTTGTCATCCAGGAAGTTGATGAGCGGCATACACTAGTTCTTTGTGGTCTCGATGTCGGCGATGATATGAGTGACCATTTCAGTAGCCCCCCAACTGTTCGCGGTGTCGGCTGCGGTACCTTCATCGTCGGCAATCTTAACTGAGGGTTTCTTCAAGACATCCAAAACGGTTCCCAGTTCTACTGGTTCTATTTTGGACGTGCGTCGAGCTAGGTTGTCCTTTTGATAAACGTGACATACTTCGAAGCCATCAAACTTTCGCTCGAGTGTCCTGACTTCGGCGAGGTACTTGGTTAATTCTGGATTTGAGCATTTGTAGTCTTTGTGAAACTAGTTAGCAACTAACTCTGAGTCCCCTTTCACAATTAGTCGTTTTACACTGAGTGATGCTGCTGCTCTTAACCCTATGAGTAGCCCTTTAGACTCTACGGTATTGTTTGCGGCTCTGAAGTTGAGGTGTATTGCATGTCTGAACTGATCTCCTGTTGGAGATGTCAGAATGCATCTTGCCCCCGCTCCCTAGTTGTTGAAAGCCCCATCGAAGGCCATTGTCCATGTCTCATCGTTTGTCTGGCCGCTGGAGGTGTTCTCGGGAACAATCTAGTCAGCAACGAAATTTGCGAGAACCTAGGACTTGATGGCTGTACGCAAGACGAAGGTGCATCAAATTGGCTGATTTCGGCGACCCATTTTGCAATGCGTCCGACGACATCCTTGTTCCTCATGACCTCGCCGAGAGGGAAGGAAGAGACGACCATGACTTTATGGGCCTGGAAATAGTGGCATAGTTTTCATGATGTCATAACTATGACATACAACAACTTTTGGATTTGCGGGTATCGAGTTTTGGCATTGTGGTGGGCCTCACTGACATAGTTCACAGGGTATTGTACTTTGTCCCTTTAATTGACAATCAAAGTGCTAACAGAATAGGGTGTGGCGGCAATATAAAGAAATAGTTCTTCCATTGGCTGTGGGGCAACGAGTACAGGGGGTTGGACAAGTACCATTTGAGCACGATAAACGTGTTATCAGCATCCTGTGTCCACTAAAATCTATCCTATTTTTTGAGCAGGGTGAAGAAAGGCTGTCCCCTTTCTCCCATCCTAGCCACGAACTGGCTTAGCGATACTATAGATTCTGTGAGTTTCTGGACGTCCTTGAGCCTTGTTGGTGACTTCATGTTCTTGATGGCCTTGATCTTGTCAGGATTTGCTTCAATTCCTCGTCCGGAGATGAGAAACCCTAGCAGTTTTCCCGACGGTACTCCAAACGTGCACTTCTCCAGGTTTAGTTTGAGCCGATGTCTCTGAAGATTGTTGAATGTTTCCCTTAGGTCATCAATTAAGTTGTCTTTTGTCTTTGTCTTGACTACGACGTTGTTGATGTATGCCTCCACATTCTTGCCAATCTGGTCGTCGAAAGCCCCTTGGATTTCTCATTGGTATGTGTTGCCGGCATTGATTAATCCAAAGGGCATCTTGGTGTAGCAGAAGACACCAAAGGGTGTGATGAACGCGGTCTTCTCCTCGTCCTCTTTGGCCATGTTGATCTACATGAGTAAGCATCGAGGAAACTCAACAACCCGCGGCCGGCGGTGGAATCCACCAGGTGGTTAATACGAGGAAGAGAGAAGTGGTCCTTGGGGCACGCTTTGTTGAGATCGATGAAGTCTACGTACATCCTCCACTTGCCGTTGGCCTTTCGCACCATCACCGGATTGGCTAGCCAATTTGGGTGGAGAACTTCTCTAATGAAGCCTGCTTTGAGAAGTTTATTCAACTCTTCTCGAATAGCCTCTTTTCGATCTTGTGCGAACCACCGCAGTTTCTGCTTGACTGGCTTGGAATCGGGGCACACCATCAATTTGTGCTCGATCACCTCCCTAGGGACTCCAAGCATGTTGGACGGTTGCCAAGCAAACACGTCGGTGTTCTCGCAGAGGAAGGTGATGAGCTCGAGTTCCTATTTGTTGTGGAGCGTTGCCCCAATTTTGACTATTTTGTCAGGGTTGCTACTTGTCAACGGGATGATCTTGACTGCGCCATCGGGCTTGTGTGCCTTGTTGGGTTTACTCACTTTCTTAGGGAGTTCCGTTGTGGTGGGTGGCATGGGAGTATGCTCGACCATGTCGAGGCTTCTCTTGTCGCATTGCACCGCTACTTTCGCATTCCCGAGGATTGTGATTGTCTCTTTTGGTCCTGGCATCTTTAGAATTTGGTACGCATAGTGAGACACTGCCATAAACTTCGCGAGTGCCGTCCTTCTGAGAATAGCCTTGTAGGCCATATCAAATTCGGCTACATCAAAGGTGATTTGCTTTTCCAAAAGTTGTTAGCTTGGCCAAACGTTACAACTAGCGTAATCTTTCCCAGCGGTGAAAAGGCTGGTCGGAAGCAACGAGCTCGCTTCTTGGGATGCCCATCGCGTCGAGTGTGCTGGTGAAGAGAAGGTTGATGGAGCTACCGCCGTCAATGAGGACCCGTGCTACTTTGATATTCTGGATGGTAGGCTCAACTACTATCAGATATCGGCCTGGCACCATCGATGTAGTCGGATGATCATGTTCGACGAACTCGATTTTCTGGTCAGATCACCTCATCTTGGTTGCAACTCCTATCGATATAGAGCAGACTTCGTGTTATACCTTCTTATACTCCCTTTTCGAGGTGTACATCATAGAACCACTGAAGATATGGGCTACGTGCAGGTTGAAGTCTGCGAACACGAGTTCGTTGTCGGACGAGAGATCATCAATGCTCTTCTCGACCACACGAACTCGCTTTCCTTTTTCAAGGGCAATTTGCTTCGCCAACGCCTTCTGGAAGACCAAACATTCCTCTAGAGTATGCATATTGGTGTTGTGGATTGGGCACCATTGTCATACTGGTTCACCACCTTGAGGGGCTGGGCGCTTTGTGGGTGGGTTCGCTTGCTTTGCAACAAGGACCTCTGTCTCCGCATTGCGCTTCCCTTCTTTCTTGCGGTTCTGCTTCTTTTTTTTGGTAGACGTTGGTGCCTCCATGTTGTCCGGCTGCTTCTCCTCAACCACCTTGTTCTTCCCATCCTTCCTTCTGAGGGCGTCATCCGCGTGAGCGCATCTATCGATGATCCCGAACAACTTCATGGCCGAAGTGATTCGTCTTGTCACTAATTCTTGGATGGTGTACTGATCTCGGATGCCATTCTTGAATGTGCGTATAACAAAAGCATCGGTGATCTCGGGGATTGTATTGTGGCATTCATTAAAATATTGTATATAGTCCCTTAAGGATTCACCCAGGCTCTGTCTAAGGGCGTGTAGATCGTCCTCGACCGCGTGTCGCTTGTACGTTACTTGAAAATTCACGACGAACTACTGCCACAGATCTTCCTAGGAAGAAATCGAGCGAGGTGGGAGGTGTACTAGCCATGACCGAGCAGACCCCTTCAACGATGCTGGCAAGTAATTTGTCAATGCGTTGTCGTTTGTGCCGGCCACGTAGAGGACAGTCAAGTAGACGTTCATAAATTCCTCTAGGTTAGTGTTGCCTTCGTATTTCTCTACTGCTGCAGGACGGAATTTACTCGGCCATCGTACCTCACACAAAGCAGGTACGAAAGCATGACATCCACCACCTGGAATGAAGGGTGGGCGATGTCTCGCGGCATGCGAGAACCGCCTCCTATATATGATGATGATGACGAAGGATCACCGTGATCGGGGGTGCGACCCCTTGATCTATGGCCTTGTTGTTGGTCCCTCCTGGAATTTGGGGATCGCGACTTCCATCGTTGTTGGTTGTCCTGATATTGTCGCCAATCTCGATCTTATTCGTCCCGCTGACTCTAACGATCCCAATGATGTCGATTGTTGTTACGTTTTCCTCGGTGGTCGTTGTCGTCCCACCTTTCGTTTCCTCGGTGTGGCACCCAAGGCTGGCGATGATCGACTTCATTTTGATCTTGACTTTCTCGTCTTCGCTTGTTCAAGTGGTTGCGGATATCACGGTCATCTTGACGGGGAGGGGTTGATTGTCCTGCCTTCTCGGCGAAGCATTCCGAGGGTTATGACCTCGATCCTGGCTTGGATGTAGACTATGGGCGTCCTCCACGGCGTCTTTCTGTGGTACTTGATCTTCCCTTCGAGGGTGCAGGTCTCGAGGTGGACCCAGAGAGTGAGATCCAGCTGCGGCCAAGAAGGCAGAGTTGAGGTTTAGTACCATCGACTATAACATTTTGACCCAAACATCTGCCTCTGGGTAGGTAACCGGGTCAAACGGAGCCTGTTTCAACAACGAATTTACCACGGTGAATTGTTCGGTAGGGGTTTGAACCGGCTCCTCATGTGGACGCAATGTATCGGGTGCAGGCGACTCTTCCTTTGAACATACCTCACCTTCTTCAGGCACGTCCTCGATGACTCCTTCGATTATGTTCACGTCTCTCGGATAAATGGATCCCGAAGACTCTAGGATGTGAAGGACCAAGGGCTCATGAGGATCAAAGCCAACGAATCCGACCAGACAATCTGGGGTTCCGTTACGCTGTTGTCCACCGACGTATCTCGAGATTGATCTCTGTTCTGATGGATCGAACAGCAAGGCATACGGACCATATGGTTGGTGATTTTTAGGAACACTTTGCAATCCGTAAGGGGGTGACTCTTTGATTTGTGAATCGGGTACCACGCCTTGGATGGAGATGTGTGCTGGATCTCGATCCTTATAGGCATTGAGTTCTGTCTTTACTTGCAATATCACCCGACATTCGATCAAAGAGTGCTGAGACGTCTTGTGGATCGAGCACCAGGTGTCGTAGTTAGTGAGAGATTTCCTTGTCAGCACCTGACCTCCAGCAGATGTCTGGGGTTTCGCCGCCTTAGGATTTCTATGGGATGCTGATGTTGGCGTACTCCTCTTCTCTGACTGGACGGGAGGAGCAGTTGATGAAAAGTTGTTGTCGACCGTCCTCGCTGCATTGTTCTCGATCCCAGCTGGTATTGGGGAAGGCAAGATTGGAACTGCGACAAAGACCGGATAGACAATGGATCCGACTTGTGTCCAAACATATGCCGGCTGAGTAGGATCTCCTAGGCCAGGGTGAGTATGGACGTTGTTGTTGAATAATCTTGAACTTGAAGTCATCTCATCGAAGCCTTGAGCACCAAGTTCCCCTACGTGGCCCGCCACTATCGATGGTCTAGACCGCGACTACGGTATTTGGAGAATATAGGGTCGTTAGTACAAGGATCTACACGAAACAAGTTAAAGCACACATGAAAACAAGGATTATACTGGTTTAGGCCCCTCGAAAGGTAATAGTCCTACTCCAGTTTATATGGGATTATGATGGAAATCATAGAGATTACAATAGAGAACAACGAAAGTATCAGATACCGACAAGATCCTCGACGAGAACAACTCGATGAGATCTAACCTGTAGCTTGTCTTCAAGTCCTCCGGATTGCTTCTCAATGACAATGGTGGTAGCTATGATTCGATGATCCCGTACCCCCTAGAGGGTTTTGTATTTATACCGCATACTGCCTTGGCCTCCAAGTAGAACTCGGAGAGTATTTCTTGCCTATGAGATCACAAAGATTGTATCTCCCTCGAATTAGGACTCTAACACCTTCTATTCAGGATAAGATTTCTCTGCTTGTAAGCCGAATTCCATAATGATTAAGTAACCTTCCCGTATACTAAGGGTATGTCGTATCTATACACTTCAAGACCCCAAGGATAGGAGGTATGCCATATCCATAACCTTGACAACTGTAGATGATCTAGTGGGCAAATTGGGGCAAGGATTTATGTCGGCCGATGAGTTAGAGGAAGTAGACATTGGAACTGGTGATAGGCCAAGGCCGACATTTGTAAGTGCTAAATTGTCAAATGAGTTCAAAAAAGAATTAACAGAGTTGTTAAAAGAATGCATAGATTGTTTTGCCTGGGAATATCATGAGATGTCAAGACTGAGCCGATCTATTGTATAACATCGGCTCTCTATCAAACTAGGGTATTGGCCGTACAAACAACCTCCAAGATGATTTAAGCCAGAGATGTACGATGCTATCAAGACTAAGATTACAAGACTTTATGACGCCAATTTTATAAGCTCTTGCTGATGCGCTGAGTGGGTTTCAAACATAGTACCAGTGATCAAGAAAAACAGGAAGCTTAGGGTTTGTATCTATTTCAGATATTTGAACAAAGCTACACCCAAGGATGAATACCCAATGCCGATTGCTAATTCGTTAGTTGATGCAACTTCTGGAAATAAGATTATAAGTTTTGATGGATGGCAATGCAGGATGTAATCAAATTTTTATGGCTGAGGAAGGCATTCATTAGACTGCTTTTAGGTGTCCTAGTGCAATCGGCTTGTATGAGTGTGTTGTTATGACTTTTGGATTGAAGAGTGTTGGTGCTACATATCAAAGAGTAATGAATTATATATTTCATGATCTCATCGGGTTGTTGGTTGAAATCTATATTGACAATGTGCTTGTGAAATCAAAAGCAATTGATGGACATATCGCGAATCTACGAAAATGCTAGAAAGAATAAGGAAGTATGGTTTAAAGATGAATCCTAACAAGTGTGCTTTTAGTGTATCGGCTGGACAATTCCTTGGTTTTCTAGTGCATGAAAGGGGGATTGAAATAACACAAAGTAGTATAAATGCTATCAAGGAAATCAAGCCTCCTGAAAATAAGACTAAGTTGCAATCATTGATCGGCAAAATTAACTTTGTGAGAAGGTTTATTTCCAATCTATCAGGTAGAATTGAGCCCTTCACTTCATTATTGAGGTTGAAAGCTGATCAACAGTTTATATAGGGAGAGCAACAGCAAAAAGCTCTGGACAACATCAACGAATATTTGAGTTATCCTCCAGTATTGATGTCACCTCAGAAAGGGGTCTCATTCAAGCTGTACCTGTCAGCCAATGAGAAGTCTATCGGCTCATCAAGTTTGGGTCAGTAGTCAGTTCATCAAGTTTGGTTTTATCTTCACTAACCTGCTGCCGGCTGGACTGAAGAGCCGATTCCAAAGCCTTGAGCTCAAGGCGATCTGCAATCCTTTGCCGAGCTATTTGGACCTAGAATTGGCAGGACTCAAGGAAAGCTGCTGGGTGATGGCATCGATGATATCGTCTGGCAGCTTGTCTTGGATTTTTTTCATTCTTCCCCTGAACGACCTGTTGTTCTCTACTAAGGCGTCCAGTGACGCGTTCAGCCGATCAATGATGTCTAGTTGTTGTGCCCTCAAGGCTTCAGAGGGGGGAGATCTAGCCTTGTTAGTGGTTTCTTCATCATCCTCATCCAAAAATTGTCTTATATCAAATGAGAACATATCGACTACGTTCTGCAAATAAAATTTTATGTTAGAAAGTTTGAGCAAAAGATAGCCGATAAAAGGTTTTGTGGTTTAAGTAAGCTTACTTAGACCATCGACACAGCGAGGACGGTTTGTTCTTCTTCCCCATGGTGGCTGCCGACGGCAGAGAGGGTGTGTTCACTTGAGGCAAGCCGATGGGGAGCAGCCGATGGGTTCTTGGGCTAAAAAAAGACAAGTGTTAGGATTACAGTGATATCGACTGAAATAAAAAGGAAAGAGCTAACAAAACTTGCCGATACAGGAGGCGATGGCTGAGGGCTTGGTCATGGACTTGGTGGAGGAGATGGCTGAGGGATTTGTTTTTGACGAGCAAGAGCCGATATAACTTTTGGCTGTAGGAAAGAGACAAGTGTTGGCAGATATTGATAATTGCAAATAGAAAATGAAAGCGCAATACTTACTTTGACCTTGCGAGCTACATGGCGATGAGGTGTTGGTGGTGGCTACTCGCTTGCTTCGCTGCTCTTGTCTTCAGGATTGGTTGCATCTTCATCGGTAGTACTTGCATCGGCTACACCTTCATCTTCACCGGCAGGCTCATCACCCGTAGCGGCAGCATCATTAATTTCCTCATTAGTTTCATCATTAATTTCATCATTGTAGTAGCGATCCTACAGGGAAGCGCTGAAGCCGACGATGGATGGAGCTAGTTCTCCAAATGGTAGCAATGCTGATGCATATACTATCGACTGGTTGCTATTGCAAGTAGCAGGAGGATCAGAATCGGTAGCCTGCAAGATGTTATATTAGTGTCTTAAAGAAGAGAAGTTGCAAAAGGAAAACATGAGAAGAAACAATTACTTGAGGATTGAGGAGAGAGCCGTTGCTATTTATAACTTGTGCCTTTAACGGTCAGGTTATGGAAACCCAAGATTTTTTTGGATCTTAACGAATGAATTCCGCAGCATATCTATCTATACTCCATAATTGGGGGGCATGTGTTAACAGCAAAATTTGGCAAGATACATGAAAATAAAGATGGATTCAAAGCGGATTCGGAGGAAAGAGTTGGTTTCCAAAAACAGAATAGCGCGTCGGCTGGAGACTTTATCGGCCGATACTGAATCGGACAAGGTTAGCCGATACAGGCATAACAGGTTCATATCAGACTCAGATGCGGGAACTCAAGATATTTCCAAACGAAGATCAAGTCCGAGGAGTAGCAATTGTATCTATTAATTAGGATAAGAGTCAGTTTTCCTTTATATATCTTTAGAAGATCTTTGTTAGACTCCACAATGGGCTGGTATGTTTATTTTTGTACTTAGTTAAGTTTGAGTCATGTCTGATATGGACAAGGTTTGTATGTATCGGGTATAAATATATGCTCGGGGTCTTGTAAAAAAAAACAACAACAGTTTAATACACACTTTCGACGCATCGTCACACTTTTATCTTTACTTTTCAATGAGTTCTTGTCTCGAGTTTGGGCTACATCGGCTTCGATCTCCAGCAAGAGGTAAGGCTTGTCATGACGGTTTGTATCGGTGAGATTAGGACATACATCGTTTTCGACTCTCTAATCTAGTCTATGCATCTGCCTATTTATCATATATCTTAGCTAATCTAGATCGATGGCTCTGTGTATTTATAATGGCTAAGCCTTTTATAGGGTTCTGTCGATATCGGCTAAATAATTTTCGTTGATCTAGATTAGTTAAGGTATCCACCACCTTAAGAAACAATCAAAGACTCGATTGTTTAGACTTTATGCTTTCTTTCATACTTAGTGCTGCATCAATTGGGTTTGACCTACTAAGTCGTGCTTGAAATCATAAAAACTAATTTTTGTCTTGATTGCCGATTGCCGATAAGAGTAGTATCGGCGTTTCAGCTGATCTTACCTAATATTTTTGTTTTGCTTTTTCTTTCATATGTTGAATCTTGCTTAACATGTTATATCCACCCCTTGCACAATTATATCACTCATTTAAATATATTAAGCATGTACTCAATCTTGACTAGATCTAAATATTTGGGGATTGGTGCTTGCTTAATATATTTACCTTAGATTGATATTCTTGCGTAAGGCTGTATCCGAGTATTAGCTGATATGTTATCTAAAACCTCCTGAAAGATCTCATCGGCTACGATATAAGTGCATTTAATTATTAATCTATACCTATACTAATTGGGCACTTTTTAGGAGTTCTCACGTTAATCACAAAAATCTGTCCATTGATTAGATGAGTCGTAGCATCAGAACCATTGATCGTGAAATCTAATCCATTTTTCTGTGGGCTCTATGCCTTTAACATGTTGGGCTCTTTTCAAAGCCCACTCTACCAACCCGTGCTCTTGATATGACACCGAAAGGATCAGATGGGAACGGGAGAGGACTCTGGCACTCCGCAACTGCTAACCGTCAGCCATGCATCTCCCATCGCACATGAGAATGCGAACGAAACCAGAGCAGATCGATCGAGTAGATGGGAACAAGAAAGCGAGGGGAACGTCGCCATGCTGTTGTTGATCAGTGGCAAATCATCGTGCTTCTGGCGCTGCAAGCAGCAGCACCCCCAGCGTTCAAGAGAACTGTGGCCATCACGTCGAGTCTATATAAGCCAATTAGTGAAAGCAACAGAGCATCTTTGAGATAATCAGGTATATTCATGTATTCTGTATTCATAACATTAATTTCCTCATGTTTTTCATAAGCAATCAACTGGACTTTTGTCGAAACTTGGTTTTGGCAATAGAAATTAGGGGTAGCAGTCAAGAGCCAAACACGATGGGTTAAGTGGACACGAAGGTTTAGACAGGTTCAAGTCTTCTATAAAGAAGTAATACCCTACCCCTATTTCGGGGATTCAATCCGTCGAGTGGTTTATTGATCTCTTGATCTCGTGGATTTGTGTACTCGTGTATCTTAGACTCTATTCAGCCTATCCCTAAAGGGACACCACTACCCTCCTTATATAGTCTCGGAGGGGGGTTTACAAGTCGGAGACCCACTCATACCCTAAGTCGGACTCCTCAATCTTACCAACTTTGGACTATGAGCCGTCACCTTATCTCAATGGTAACGTAATACCCAAGTCATAAGCCGGTTTACATAATCATGAGTTATAACCTATCCCCTATGGTAAGTTGGATAAGCTAACTGTGAGGGTATCCGGTACTCATAACTTCCACAGTAGCCCCCGAGACCTTCACAGTCAACGAGATAATTTTGCTTCGAACTAGAACAACACATAGCCGAATTCTTCCTCAGCCGAGTGCTTCCATCGCCGAGTGCTCCCATCATCCTTGCCTGTATCTCTCGAGTGCTTTTATCCAGCAGAAAGGGCTGTGAAGGGCTGAAAACATCTCAAAAAATTTCTCAAAACTAAATATTTAGGTGCATCGACTGATGCACCTAATTAGGTGTAGCCCCCGACTATGTGTTTAGTTAAAACAAACTAAGCAAATAGTCAAGAACTATATTAATCAAATTCATCTAAATAATATAAATAAATGCCTAACTCAAGCTAAAAGTAATAAAAAATAATAAAATTTTTTTTATAATACATAACCTTATAATATAATAAACTCGAGTGCTGGTAAGCTCATGCTTGTCCGAGTCGCTATGCCCGAGTCATCTCGGAGCACATAACTCAGCCAACCTCAGGAATAGAATATCCGAGTTTATAAATTCAAAATAAACGTATCAGTCATCTGAAAAATACGACCAAAATATTAAACAGCTCAAGCCATAATACTGGTCTTAAAAAGAAGCACACCAAGATGGCAAATTAGCATTGTTATATAAAAAATCAAATGCCTTATAAAAACCAAACAGCTCCTGCAACCTGTAGAAAAGTTACCAGAACAGTTATAAAAAACTTTACTGTTTGTCACCTTCCAAGTTACATCGTACCAACCTTCAACAAGTTGTGTAACTGCTGTATGATAGGATTTTAAAGGTATTGGGCAAAAAAGACATGTGTATATTGCCAGGGCAAATCTGCTTAAGTCCTCAGGGATACATGTCTGGCCACACCCGTAATATGGGCTGTAAGTTTCTTATGGGCTCGGCCCAAACACGAGAAAACTTAGCAAAAACCCTAAAAAATCTTTCTTAAAGCGCCGGTGTCTTTCCCGTCGCTTCATCTTCTTGAAATTTTTTCCCTTTTTGCGCTCCTGTTCACCAACCGCTCCGAAGAATCTGAGAACTCGCGCGCGCCCAAATCCATCCATCATGAACTCAAGTTCCATCGCAATCCATCACACGCATCCAGCCTCCAGCATTCCCTCCAAAAATCTCCATCCCTCGCGCTGGATCCACCTCCTCTCAACTCGCATCCATGGCGGAGGAGAGTGAAATCCCTTTCGACTAATGGGCGACCTCGGACGTGAAGGAGTCGACCCTGCGGGAGATGGTGAAGAACGGAGTTCTTCCACCTAAAGAAATCATCGGCTGGTGCCCGGCATTCGGTGAGGAGTTCTCCACCCCAAACACCGGTGAGATCGTGGTCTTCACCTCTTTCTTTTATTGCGGATTTGGCCTTTCCACTTCTGATTTTTTCCGTGGTATTCTCGAATACTACGGCCTTCAAATCTACCACTTGAATCCCAACTCTATTCTTCATATTGCAATCTTCATTCATGTGTGCGAAGCCTTCTTAGGCATCCTCCCTCATTTCAATCTTTTCCGCCGCATGTTCTATGTTAAGCCACACCCGACCAAGGACGACCCTTGCGTCGTCGGTGGTGCCGGCTTTCAACTCCGCGGGATTCTTCGCAGAGACTATTTCTCTCTCCCCTTGAAATCTTCCAATAAGGGCTGGCACGCAAACTGGTTCTACATCTCTAATCCCCATCCCAGTTTGCCCGACTTCGTCGGTCTCCCACCAATCCAAAGGGCTAACTGGAGCAAAATGTCAGAGAATCAAGATTGGGTAGAAGAAGCCAATAACCTCCTGGCTAACATCCTTGAAATGAAGAAGAAAGGCCTCCAAGGAGAGCAAATCACTCGGCACTTCATCAAGAACCGGCTGGCCCCCATCAAGGAGAGATCCAAGCCAGCGTTCGAGTATGAGGGTGAAAATGACCCCAATCGAGAACAGTGTGATCCTCTGAGTTACCAGGTCTTGTGCACTCGTATGTACAAGATTTTCTCCTCAGGGATCACAGTAGACCGCAGCCACAAGTTGCCGGTTCCTCCCTTCAACCTATTCCGACCTCCTCCTCCGGTAAGCGGACTCGGCCTCTTAAATTTCTTTAAGTCTTACTCATGTTCTTCAATGTATCTTAAGAATTCTGCGTGCAGGCAAATGCTCTCATTATTTCTCGGCCGTACAAGGTGTATCATGATGATATGCCGACTCGGCGCGCTACCAAGAAACCAACCGGCGGCCCTAAAATCAAGACTGAACCCCAGAGCAAAAGGGCTGCCACCGATGAAGATATCAGTAAACGAGCAAACAGGAGGAGGCTGGTCGTAGACGACTCGGATGACAAAGAAATCCAGATGCCACAAGCTAACATAAACTCTCCGAAGCCGTCCACCAGATCTACCCCTAAGATCAGGAGATCTAACCGGTATCTCTTATAACCAAAGTCGGCTTTTTGTTGAAAATCTTTTTGTCTCCGTCTTAACTGTCTTCATCTTTTTTCTTGTAGAAAACCTTAGGATATAGATTCCACCGGGTAGACTGAAACCGCAAATCCACCTGTAGCGTCAGAAGAACCAAGACCTGCAGAACAAGCGTCTCAAGACCCTCTCCCGAGTGAGGATGCTCCTAAGGTGGAGCCCTCGAGTGAGGATGCTCCCGAAGTAGAGCCCTCGACTGCCAGCCAGGATATCCCAGTTGGAAACCAGTCGGCCGAAGAAGAACCCCCGACTGCCAATCAAGATGCCCCGACTGGAAATCAGCCGGACAAGGATCTACAGGGCTCACGCAGTCGGGAAGCACCAATTGAGGACCCGGCTCCCATAACAGGTAAGCTTCGATATAGTCTCCAGACTCTTGTCTTCAATATACTTTTTACTTCTATCTTCATTCATCTTCTCTAGAACAATCAGCCGAAGAGGAGGAGATTGCCCGACTGAAATCTTCAGAAGACTCGGTCCCTGCTATCAAAATCGAGTGGCGCAACGCCGAAGGCATGAAGCAGGGCATCGTCTTGAACAAGCAAAAAAAAATGAAGAACGTGACATTCTCGTGGCTAGCCTCAACGAAGCGACCCAGCTAATGAACGTGAGTACAATCCTTCTATGTCTTAATCTCACAGTCTTATATAGTTGACTAACTCTAAACTCGTGTGCAGAGAATATATTGCCGGTCAATGGCCAAGTCGGACACCCTTGAGAAGCTGGTTCCCCATGTGAACTCTCTGGAGAACGTCCACCAGGACCTCAAAGCTGCCAGAGAAGAAGCTGCAACTTGAGAGGTCGTCTTGCGGGAAGAGCTCGCAAAGCTCCGAGACATGAACCTGGAACTCCGTGGTTCAATTGGAGGTAAGTTAAACCATCTTGCCCTTGCTCTGTCTTTGTATAGTTTTTCCTGATCCTGACGTTTGCAAGTCTTCATGTCGTAGCCAATCTATCCGAGATCAATTCCCTCAAGGCCCAGCTAAAGGAGGCAGAAACCGATAAAGCCAAGCTGGAGTCTGACAAGGAGAAGGCCCTGGAAGAAATCGAAGGTAACCCGTGAAACTCGTGCTTCTCAATTCACTCGGTCTTTATTGTTGATGTAATCCGAGTCATGTCAATCTTGTAGCTAACAAGGTGAAGTCCCAAGCACAATTTGACGTCTTCGCCGAGAGAGTCCGAAGGGCAGAAAGTGTAAAGGATGACATCGCAAATGCAGCTACGCCGATCTTGTCAGCGCTATATAGACATGGCCTCGGGACGAGCTCATTGGATGCTGTTGAAGTCTTCGACAAGCTCAGGACAACACCGGCAAAATATATGGAGAACATCACAGATGCGGCCATCATGAGTGCAGGCTTTGCTCTTTCGCAGACGAAATCACTCTATCCTCGGATAGATGTGGACTCTGTAGGAGATGGCTTCACAGATGGCACCACGGATGAGCGAGCCCTGGAGCTCGTAAACGAAGCACAGGAGGCGGCGAAAAAAGTAGCTGCTGATGTAGCTGAGAACTTCCAGAGATAGTTGCCTTGATGTATATGACTTGTTGTAATTTTGACTTGTATGCATTCAGCTTATTTATGTTAATGCCCTGATCCGAGTCTTCATATATAATTTCTTAAAAATTTTCGTCCGACTGTCACCAAGCCTAAGCTTGATTAAGTCATCAAAAAATTTCCAGTCCTTATCTACTAAACTCAAACCAAAACACTAAACAATGATAAACTAAATATGAACAAGTTATCAATGATGAAAAGAAAATCATACTTTATTGATATATATATAGCCCCCGACTGACAACTCAAGAAGTCATCTTACTTGAAGTCTATAGTCGAGAAGAACATGATGCCAAAAAGGCTTAAGTATAATATCGACGAAGGTGCTCAATATTCCAGGAATTCTCCACCATGGTCCCATCTTCACGCTTCAAATGATATGCTCCTGGCTGAGTAACCTCAGTAACTATGTAGGGTCCTTCCCATAGTGGAGATAATTTGTGACGATCTTTTGTAGTCTGAATCTTGCGTAGAACCATATCACCAACAATGAAGGCTCGTGACCGAATATTGCGGTTGTGGTAGCGCCGAAGTCCTTGAAGATATCTTGCCGACTGAACCAGTGCAGCCTCTCGGGCCTCTTCCAGTCGGGTCAAGTCATCAACTCTGTCTTGATCATAGCGTTCATCATTAAAACTACGAACTCGAAGAGATTCGAACTCCATCTCACTCGGCAACATTGCTTCTGCTTCATAAACTAAGAAGAAAGGAGATTGGCCGGTAGCTCGATTAGGTGTAGTCCGTAGCGACCATAATACCGAAGGCAACTCTTGAACCCATCGTCCAGCGTAAGGACTTAGCCTATCAAACACTCGGGCCTTGATGCCTCGAAGAACCATGCCGTTAGCGTGTTCAACTTGCCCATTGCTTCTGGGATGTGCCACCGATGCATAGCAAATCTTGATCCCAAAATCTTCACAAAATTCTTTAAAAATGCCTCCAGTGAACAGAGTCCTGTTGTCGGTTATAATCCTATTTGGAATACCAAATCGATGCACAATACTCAAGATGAAGTCTCTTGCCTTATCCGTAGTTATCGTAGCAATCGGCTTAGCTTCAATCCACTTGGAAAACTTGTCAATCGCGACGAATAAGTGTGTAAATCCTCCTGGAGCCTTCTTGAAGGGACCCACCATATCCAAGCCCCACACCGCGAACGGCCATGACAACGGAATTGTTTGTAACTCTTAAGCTGGAACGTGGGTTTGCCGAGCGAAAAACTAACATCCTTCACATGTACGGACCACCTTGTCGGCGTCGGAGACCGCCATGAGCCAGAAAAAACCTTGCCTATAGGCCTTGCCCACCAAAGTGCACGCCGCGGCATGACTGCCGCAAATACCCGAATGAATATCTTGCAATAGTTGTCGTCCTTCCTTAGGCGTAACGTATCTCATCAAAACTCCAGAAGGGTTTCTCTTGTATAATTCCGAATCAACCATAACATAGCCCTGACTGCGACGTCGGACTCAGTCCGCCTCATCTCGGTCTTCGGGTAGCTCTTGCTGAGTCAAAAACTTGATGAACGGCGTCCTCCAGTCGGCGTCGAGCATGACGACTTGGTCTGTAGCTTCTTTGTTAGAAACGGATTTCTTGGCGATGGTTGGCTCGAAGAGGTGTTCAACGAAAACATCAGTCGGGGCCGGCTCCCGCTTAGACCCAAACTGCGCCAATTCGTCCGCTGCCTCATTGTTATGTGTCAAGACATGAGATAACTCCAGTCCATCAAACTTGTCCTCAAGCTTGCGAACTTCTTGTGGATAGGCCTCCATATCATCATTTATGCAAGACCAATCCTTCATTACTTGATTGACCACCAGCTTGGAATCTCCTCGTACAATCATCCGCCGTATGCCAAGTGACACAGCGATTCGCAGGCCATGTAGTAAATCAAGAAAGTGAATATGAAGAACATACCGTAGTCTCTCCCGAGTCGGGGAAATCAAGACAACTCCTGCTCCCAAGCCGGTGACTCTTTTAGATCCGTCAAAATGCATGGTCCAATATTGCAGTTCTTCCCTAGGCACATCTTCTTGACGTTCAGTCCACTCGGCCACGAAATCGGCCAAAACTTGAGACTTTATAGACGTTCTGGCTTTGAAGGTGATATCCAACGACATCAATGCCAAGGCCCACTTAGCAATGCGCCCAGTAACCTCCCGGTTATGGACGACATCGCCGAGTGGAAAAGAGGTGACCACGATAACCGAGTGACTCTAAAAAAAATGAGCCAGATTCCTGCAGTAATCAAGACTCCGTAAAGTAACTTTTGTACTTGGGGGTACCGTATTTTGGCTCTAGCCAGGACCTCACTGACGAAGTAGATCGGCCGTTGAACTTTCTGGGCTCGTCCTTCCTCTTCGCGTTCGACGACCAAAACCGTGCTGACCACCTGATGAGTTGCAAAAACGTAGAGTAACATGGGTTCTTGAGGATGAGGTGATACCAGGATGGGCGGAGTTGTGAGGAACTCCTTGAAGTCTTCAAAAGCTTTCTGGGCCTTTGTGGTCCATTGAAATTCGTCCGTCTTCTTCAACAACTTGAAAAAGGGCATGCCTCGTTCACCAAGTCTAGAAACAAAACGGCTCAGTGCCGCCATGCAACCGGTAAGCTTCTGGACGTCCTTCTGGGTACTCAGGGGCTTCATATTCCTGATAGCGTTGATCTTCTCTGGATTTGCGTCTATGCCGCGATGAGACACCATAAAGCCAAGCAGCTTGCGTGATGGCACGCCGAAGGTGCACTTCTCTGGGTTCAACTTCATTCTGAAGGCCTAAATGTTTGCGAAGGTTTCTTCTAAGTCAGCGATCAGGTCTTCTCTCTGCTTGGTCTTGATGACGACATCATCGACGTAGGCTTCCACATTCCTCCCGAGTTGGGTCTGAAGGCATCTCTGAATCATACGTTGATAGGTGGCTCCGGCGTTCTTCAGGCCGAAGGGCATTGTGATGTAGCAATAGGCTACGAACGGGGTAATGAATGACGTTTTCAAATAGTCGGACTCCTTCAGGCTGATTTGATGGTATCCCGAGTAGCAATCCAAGAAGCTTAGAAGCTCGCAGCCGGCTGTTGAGTCGATGACTTGATCGATACGAGGCAATCCAAAAGGATCCTTGAGGCAAGACTTGATAAGATCGGTGTAGTCCACGCACATGCGCCATTGTCCTGTCTTTTTCCGAACCAGGACCGGGTTACCCAGCCAGTCGGGGTGGTAGACATCCTTGATGAATCCAGCGGCCAAGAGCTTGGTGAGTTCTTCCTTGATGGTGTCCCTTCGATCTTGGGTAAAACGGCAAAGTCATTGTTTTATAGGTTTTCCCGGCATATCAGACGGTTTCCAAGCAAATATATCTTTATTAGTTTGAAGAAAGGTGACGAGCACGCTTTCCTATTTGGGGTCTAACTCGGCGCCGATTACAGCCGTTTTGGAAGGATCAGAGGGATCAAGGGGAATCTTCTTTGTCTTGGCGTCACCTTCTCCTGACTTGGCTATCTTCTTTACGGGGATCTCTCCTTCTTCAAATGTTGATGCGGCTAGTCGAATCTCTTGTTAGCCACGTAATCTCTCGCAATTTTGGGCCATGTCACAGCTTTCTTTGTCGCAGGTGAAGGCTTGCTTGACATCGCTGTGCAAGGATATGACTCCGTTGGGGCCAGGCATCTTCATCATGAGATAGGTGTAGTCAGGTACTGCCATGAACTTGGCGAGCGCAGGTCTTCCGATGATTGCATGATAGGCCACTTCGAAGTCGGCAACCTCAAAGCTGACGTTCTCTGTTCGGAAGGTCTCCTGAGTGCCGAAGGTGACCGGAAGGGTGATGTGCCCGAGCGGCGTAGATGACACCCCCGGGATGACTCCGTGAAAAGGGGGTAAACTCGGCTTCAATTCTGTTCTCGGGATCTGCATCTCGTCCATCGTCTTGGCGAAGAGGATGTTGAGGGCGCTGCCGCCATTGATGAGTACGCGTTTGAGCTTGACGTTGCGAACCACCGGGTCTAGTACTAAGGGATACCGCCCCGGGTGAACCACTCGGTCAGGGTGATCCGAGCGGTTAAACGTGATAGCCACCTCCGACCATCGTAAGTAGTGTGGGACTTCGGGTTGTGCCGCGTTGACTTCTTTGTCGGTCAGCTTCTGCTTCCTCTTGGATTCGTACGCGAGCGGTCCTCCGAAGATGTGATTCAACTCGGCCCTGTGATCTTGAAAAGGCGCTGAGCTGCTAGCCGGGTCATCCCTCTTGGTTCCCGACGTGCCGGCTCCATCTGACGGCTTCTGGTGTAGTTGCCTTGCATACCGCTCGGTGAAATGCTTGTAAATGAAACAATCCTTGGCCGCGTGTTTGTGATTCAGGTGATGAGTGCATTGGGCGTTCATGATCTTGTCGTAGGTGGCGACTCGGGAACACTGCTGTTGGTAGTTTGACGTTGCGGCGACCAGATCCTCGGGGTTACGCTTGCGATCTTTTTGGCCGTTGTTGCTGTTGCCATTGTCCTTCTTAGGATGCCAGCTGCCTCCGGATTGCTTGTCGTCCCTCTTGTCGTGCCTATCTTGTCAGGAAGCCTTGATTGCATCATCGGACTTGGCGTAGGAGTTTACTGTCTCGAACATCTTCTTGATCGTCCTCGGTGGCTTACGCCCGAATTTGCTGATCAGCAACTCATCACGGACGTCTTTCTAGAATGCGGCTATTATGACATCGTCGGTGATGTCGGGGATCTTGTTCTGCTTCTTCGAGATATAGTCCTTCAACGACTCATCTGGCTTCTGGATCACGTTGTAGAGGTCGAAATGGGTTCCGGGCGTCTCGAAGGTACCTTGGAAGTTGGCGATGAAGTGGTCCCGCAGCTCGCTCCATGAATCGATCGAACCTCTTGGTAAGCTCGTGAGCCAGTTCCTGGCAGAATCGGTGAGAGCGACGGGCAAGTAGTTTGCTATGGCTTTGCTATCTCCTCCTGCTGCGCGGATGGCGAGGGTGTAGATGGTCAACCACGACTCGGGGTCGGTTTTCCCGTCGTATTTGTCGATCCCAATGGGCTTGAAACCACTCGGCCTATCCACTTGACGCAGGTCTCGGGTGAACGCAGGCACTCCATCGTCGTAGTTGTCGGGTGAGCTCCTTCGGTCTTCATGACAGGGCCTGTTGCGCTCGTGGTGACGTCGGTCTAGCACCTCTCTCAGGTCACTCAGCGGGGGTCTTCGCCAGCTGCTTTGGTAGTCGGAGTTGTTGCCATGACGAATCCGATTGTGGACAGGTGGTCAACCGTGACCTCTCTCATAAGAGTCGGCCGACTATTCTTGATTCTTCCATGCCGCGTGGCAAGGGTCTTTAGACTTGGCGGGTGTCTTGCTCTGCTCGGGTCTCTTGCTCGACTCAAGTCTGCGGTAGTCTTTGGATCGTAGTGGTGGTAGGCGTCTGCCCCCGGGTGTCTAGGCGACGGACACAGTAGCCTTTCGCGCGGAGCTTGTAGGAGCGCAGTTGGCTGTAGCTGCGACGATAGTCTTGATCTTGTCCAGAATCGGAGTTACGCCGGGGGGTGCCACCTCGATGACGGTGTCGATGAGGGTGAGGGCGGCGACCGCGTTCTGTTGAAGCATGAGGAAGATGTTGACGTTGTCGACTCGGGTCTGAAGTATGGCCTCGCGAGCGGAGCGCCCGGTCGTCCTTAGATCACGTCTTCTCTTGTCAGCTTCTTCTTTCTTCTTGAGCTCCTCCCGCTTGTTCTCCTCCTCCATGCGCTTGCGCTCTTGCTCAAGCCTGGCTCGTTTCTCTTCTGCAACCCTTCGGGCCATGGCCAAGTCGGTCTCGGCTACTTCGGCCATGAGGACGTTGAAGAACATCGGATCGTAGTCCTTGTCAAAGTCGGAGTCGATGAAGTCGTCCGTGAAGATGTCGTAGAGGTCGTCGAAGTCGAAAGAGCTAAGGTATTCGTTGATCTCCGTGGATGAGCATGACCCGAACGATTGAAGTATGACGGTGATTTCTCTCGAGCCCGGATCGCAGCATGACGATGATGAAGTTTCTCCCGAGTGGATCGATTCCGACTCGGAAGACAGAAGATTGTGTTTTTTCCCTCCCGACTAGTTCGAATCCGAGACGAGAAGAGAGATCTTGCCGAAATTGTCGGTGACGAAGTTGAGGCTGCCGAAGCGGAACGCCTGCCCCGGGGGGAAGGCGACGTCGTCGATGCCTGATGAAGATCCCATCGCGCTTGTCGGCAAGATGAAGATGAAATCTTGACGCACTACCCCTACCTGACGCGCCAACTGTCGAAACTTGGTTTCGGCAATAAGAATTGGGGGTAGCAGTCAAGAGCCAAACACGATGGGTTAAGTGGACACGACAGTTTAGACAGGTTTAGGCCTTCTATAAAGAAGTAATACCCTACTCCTGTTTCGGGGATTCAATCCGCCGAGTGGTTTATTGATCTCTTGATCTCATGGGTTTGTGTACTCGTGTATCTTAGACTCTATTCAGTCTATCCCTCAAGGGACACCCCTACCCTCTTTATATAGTCTCGGAGAGGGGTTTACAAGTCAGAGACCCACTCATACTCTAAGTCGGATTCCTCAATCTTACCAATTTTGGACTATGAGCCGTTACCTTATCTCAATGATAACGTAATACCCAAGTCATAAGCCGGTTTACATAATCATGAGTCAACCTATCCCCTATGATAAGTTGGATAAGCTAACCGTGAGGGTATCCGCTACCCATAACTTTCACAACTTTTATTTTTTGAGATTTACAACCAGCAAGACTTAACATGTAGCAGTTTCATCTTGACAGATCTACTAAAATTTCCGTACGTGAGTACAGCTTCAAATACTGACCAAGTAGTTTAATCTTATAGAAATCAGCTGTATGTCCGTATGAAATCAATGTATATAGCTTGCAGCTTACTATTTCTGTTCATATGCTTTCAAATACTGTTGCAGTTTTGATATGTTTTCGTTGTCAGCTTATCGATCAAACTTCAGAAGATCGAAGACTCCAGAAAACATATCAAAATTAGAACAAACCTTTATGTTGTTTCAACTATTTGCCAAAAATTCCAGAGGAATAGACAACAAAACATATTTCTCAGGTAAGATGTTTATTTGGAACATTATTTAGTGGCCTCAAACTAAAAAATGGTTTGTTTCCTTCATATTAACCCCAGTTTTCCTATATATTGCAGATGTTCTTGGCTTAGTATGTTACACAGGACAACAGATCGAGAAAAGACAATCAAGTTGTGGTGTAAGCTAAGCAAGATTTGGGACATTGTGCTTTAAATCGAGTAAGTTCAATTATCAATTAAAATCAAGTAGTATGTGTATATTGGCTACAATTTTTTCCACTCTCACCATATGCATGCAGACCTGAAACAGTTTGAATCAGACTTTGGAATGGCAAAACAATATTAGTTGATGAATGATGATGATTCAATGGGCCATGTCAGCCAAAATTATTTGAAAAATTCAAAGGTATACCTCTTATTGAAACAGCATACACTATTTTAACAAGAATCCTTTATATTGACTAAAATAGTTAATAAGACCGCCTGAAAATAGCTGAGCACATTTATGTGTTTTGAGTTGCGAAACTTATTCTTAAAAAAATATTCACTCAATTTATTCCAATGGTGTATTTTGTTATAAAAAACCCTTCAAGCAATAAAGACGCTTTCAGAAATATGCATTCCAATTGTAAGAAAAAAAATTGATATTTTTTAATTAATAATTAGTAAGTCATTAATTTAGTTTTGACGCAGGGGTTAAAATCTCGACCATAAAGCCCATGCAACGCACGGGTTGACAGCTAGTTGGTCTAATCTTGGTTATAAGCAGTTAATATCGTCAGAATTGCTTGCATCTAAGAAAAGATTAAATTAGTAATTGCCTACTACTTGCCTCTACAGCAGATCATGATTATTTTAGGTGTAATTTACAATATCTACTCATCGGCTAGCTTCTCAAACCATATAATTGTATAGTAACTAACTTTAACTCTATCAATCTTATGTTGCATCGGTTAGGTTCGACCTACAAGATTGGTTTTGTTAAAGAAGGATTACTTATGATTATGTAAAGTTTGAATCTAGTTTATGAGTAGTTTTATCCACCTTACAGCCAATTCAACCAAATTGCATCGGCTAGGTCTCAACGATACGTCATCGGCCCATCAGCCGATTGACTATTGTTTACTAACTAGATTTTATTGTTTATTCTTGTTGGTAGCAGGATCAAATCAATTGGCACATCGTGAACCCGAAGCAAGATTTGGACCTGCACTGGAGCAAACCAGAACTCCCAAGCCGCCGTGTTTTCGCATCGACAGAAGAGCATCGCCCAAAGTGTCAACACCTTTCTTCGGAGGAAACTCTAGCACATAACCTCTATATTGGCTTGGCATGTCATCAATTCCGACCCTTCAGTAGCCTGCAAGCAACAAAACACCATGTATGGTTTGCCCTGCACAAATTGAATGTGCCACGCCGCGTGCAATCTCCTGAGTGATGTTGTTTTGAAGGGGGAAATGGAGTGCGCATGGTGTATGTGTCGTTCTGTCATCCACAGCATAATGCGTTGTGTCCTATTGAGGTGGGACGTCTTCCACGGACACACAACTGCTACGTTTATGTGCCACCCCAAACTATGCTAGTCAAGAGTATAAACCGGCATAGGCTGGAGGTCCCAACATTACCTGTGATTACAGTACCTGTCCTACGATACGCGAGCTAGTACTCACAAAATAATAGTGGAATCTAGAAATAACAAAGCTTTATTACAACAATGGTGGAGGTCTCAAACTACTACCGTCGTGGACAAACCTCACACTGGTAGAAACACTGGAAAGACAAGGTACATGCAGATAGAAGCATAAAAGCAAAACAACAACCATAAATCCATAGGTTATGTTTGGGAACTAGGCTTGAAACCCTGAGAAATCATACTCAGCCTGCTCCTGAAAGTAGGTCTCGGCTGAAGGGTCGGTGTATCCTTCTTCTAACTCTATAAATATAAATATAAGCAAGGATGAGTACTCAGTGTACTCAGCAAGCCTAGGAAAATATGACATGCAACGCTAAAAAAAGGAGTGGATCGGTTTCATTTGGAAAACCCAAGGTTCTTAAATAATTTAGTTGTAAACCTCTAGTGTGTCAATTTTTAGTTTCGAAGTAAAGCTCACGCCTCACTCCATTCTGCAGGTTGCTTTGCAACAACCTGTCACTGTAGTAATCCATAATACAAACATCGTGCCATCTCAGCACTACTCGGCCATCTCAGCCACTCTACCTCGGCCATCTCAGCCACTCCACTATGGCCATCTTAGCCCCAAACCACACCTTGGTGCCAATTGACACCCCGAGTCACACAGGCTCGTTCCCAACAATGAAGGTTAGCCGTCTGCCATAAAGGCAAACTTTGGTAACGATTATCATCCCAACAATCAATTTATTAGGTTTAAAACAAAAACTACGCTATGAGAAACACCTCACATCCGCCCATGACCGTGGGCACGGCTATTTAAACAATTTGACTAAACTCTGCAGAGGTTGCATGCTTTACCTACACGTCACGAACACTTCACATTACCGAACACATGTGGATCAGACATGGCTGACAAAGGAAGATTCACTACAAGGCTTTTCCATAACCAACCCATAAATTTCCCGTACCCCACAGTTGGGTGGAATCTCTCCACCAAGCATCAGGCCAAATTTCAGGCCCTCATCTACTCAGGCCCCACCGTATGGACTTCGACACATCCCCACTAGTAGGACATTGCCATATGTGCCATCATACCAGTGCTCCTCAACCGCTAGCATGCTGGACACCTACGTTTTAGCTATTTACTTAGCCAGGGGCATCCCACTATACCCGTGTGATCGTACTGTTATATGTTTGGATGAATTTCCCAAAGAAAATGGTCCTTACGGATAACGCGTAGCCAAACCACCAAGATACTGACTCCCACATCATCAAGATTTTGTAAAACACTTCTCTACTTCGTAGTCACACCGACATCTCGCCGGGTTTTCAAAATAAATGAGTAATAATAAGTATGCAAGTTTTTTCCACACGACAGGACAATCGTAACCTATAGGTAGTCTACTTCAGCATTGTGAAAACTGACGAAATATATAGTAGAGTTACAAAGAGAGGGGTCACCAATTCCTATAGAATAAAAGTGCGACTACTAGGAAGGTCTGACGATCCATATTCGAATTGTGGCCAAAACAATGCGACCTCAACCATGCAATTTGGCAAACAAAATACCTAGTTAAAAATATATGTGCAATAAGTGGTCAAGGGGGCTTGCCTTCATCCACGACAATGAATGGAGCGTCGAACTCCTACGCGAATTCTCTGTCCGTCTTGGGCTCCATGCGAGAAGATAAACAATACATAAAACTACTACTAAAGTAAAATAAAACATGAAAAAACAGTGCCATTAAATAGAGAAGAATTTTAGAAAAATTTTGGAACTTGAACGGAGTCAAACGGAGCTAGGGATGGAAAAATATGGATTTTTGAAGTTTGAGGATTTTAGGTGGAATTAATAGAACAGAGAGGAACATTCTGAGTGGGCTCCGGTTGTCAGGTCAAAGGGTCAAAGGGGGAGTGGAAGATGTGGGGCCCGCGGGTTCCACTCCCTTTTGTCTTCTTTCTTCTCTCTCTACTGCTTCTTTCCTTCCTTATCTCTTCTCTGTCTCTCGTTCTTTTCTCTCTCTCTCGCTTCTTTTCTTTCTCGGCCGAGCAATTCTTCTCTGCTGCTTCTTTCCTTCCTTATCTCTTCTCTGTCTCTCGTTCTTTTCTCTCTCTCTCGCTTCTTTTCTTTCTCAGCCGAGCAAAGCAGTAGGGCGGGCTGGCGTTGCTGCGAAGGGCGGCAGTGGCGGGGGGGCGCGGGGNCGGCGGCACTGGCGCAGCTGGCGGTGGGGCGGCGCGTGGTGGTGGGCGGCGGCGCACAAGCGCACGGGCAGGGAGGCGGTGCAAGGGCAACGGCCGGGCGGCGGGGGCGCCGGGAAGGATGATGGTGGCTCGGTGTCGGGCAGAGGAGAAGAAGGGGAGAGGAGAGGCTGGGGTAGGGGAGGAGGAAGAAGTAGGCCGGCTATACCTTCGGCGCGACGAACTCCACAGTTTTGATGATTCGGCTCTGGGTTGGTTAAAATGGAGTGGTGAAGTAACTGGGGAACTCCATGGTAAGTTTCTTGGGGTATTTATACTCTCCCTTGTGCTTCCGGATGGAAACTCGGCGACTAGAACAGCCATTGATGTGCCTGTGCTTGCTTCTCCATCTACATACTTCTCTACTACTGCTGTCTACCTAGCTCAGCTGAGGATGCGAAGCTGTGCCAACCTTGCTCGGCAGAGCAGACGGAAACGGTGCCTAACTTGCTCAGCGCACAGGGCAGAACAGTGCCTAATCTCTGGGTTTGCAGGGAGCACAGTAAGAGAGGAGATGGAGCGGTGCCTAACCACTCGGAGTTGCAGAGAGTTTAGGAAAAAGGGAGGTAGAGGAGGAAGAAGGAAAACATGGGCATACATGAGTGTTGGATGAACATGGAAAGCAACAGTTTGCTTGCTTGTCTTAGTGAAGGTGAAGAGAACTCGGGTGTGGGACAAATATTACGAAAAAAAGGAAAGGATAAACATTGGGTGGGAGAAGTCCAAAAATATTTTAAAATATTCAGACGGGAAGGAAATGTTTTGTTACGACCGGGAAATAAATAAAAACAAGATTAAAACTAACTTTGAAATTTTTGGAGATTTTGGAACGAGAGAAAAGAGCGACGCTAAAATAAATCCTAAATTGAAGTTTTAAGAAAAATGCGAGCGTTACAAACCTACCCTCCTTAAGAGAATCCCGTCCTGAGATTCAACAGCTAGGCGAACAAATTTGGGTACTCGGCGCAGAGGTGATCTTGTTGTTCCCAGGTAGCCTCATCCTCGGTATGATTACTCCATTGGACCTTGAGAAACTTGATGGCCTTCCGTCGCGTATGACGTTCTTTTTCATCGAGTATTCTGATCGGTCGTTCTTTATAGGTTAGGTCCTTGTATACATCAACCATTTGGAGGGGAACTTGCTCCTTAGGGACACGAAGACACTTCCTCAGCTGCGAGACATGGAATACATCGTGTACTCCTGCTAGCTCTAGGGCAACTCGAGTTGATAGGCGACTTCGCCGCGCCTATCAATAATGGGGTAGGGGCCAATTTAGCGCGGTGTCAACTTTCCAGCCATTCCAAAATGCCTCGTTCCACTCAAAGGCGACACCCTTAGGTAAACATTTTCTCCTATTTCGATGGTCGCCATAATCCTTCTGTCGGGCTTGGGCTTCCTAAAGCCTACTCCGGATTACCTTAACTTGTTCTTCGGCTGCCTATAGGATATCAGGCCCAAATACTTTCTTTTCCCCTACATCCATCTAACAGAGTGGGGTTCGGCATTTCCGCCCGTACAAGGCCTCGTTGGGGGCCATTTGGATACTGGTTTGGTAGCTATTGTTGTCTAGGACCTGTGGCGACCAACTCTCCTGAAGCCAACAGTTTAGTCCTCCTGGTGTACGCGTAGTGCTTTGTTTAGATGGCCCATCACTATGTCTCGGGTGTTACACCAGCTTGACGCAGTTGTTTCTCCTTCTCATCCCATTTGGGATATTCTTGGCATATCCGATTGGGCCGAGCCGGTGAGGATACTTGTTATTCACGGAGTTGGCCTTGTTTCGTTCGATCATTTCTCTTGCCTCCTCAAATGTTTTCCATCTCATGAAATTATCCCAATAATCTGCACATTTCTGATACATGGGGTTGTTAAAATCCGGGTCCGGTTGCGTTGGACGAAGTCCGTGTTCAAGCTAGTCTTCCAATTTTTGAAGTGAGTGCCCATCTTCGATAGGGCCCCATGCTTTGCTAGCGCTTCTTAGCCTTCAATTAAGGAGAATGACAGCTTCAACATTCGGCAGCACTCTTCCTTCAGGTTACATGGTACCGTCTAGTCATATTGTGTTACGTCACTTGATTTCCAATGTTGGTACTTGATAGGAATGAAATCCTTAACGAGGACACCACACGCGCTACTATATGGGGTCAATGCCTCCAATGACGCTCAAGGCAGCCCATTTGCACTGAGTTCTGTCATGACGTAGTGACCATCAGTCATCGTGTTAGGACCCCTAGGCTTCCTATATGATGTCACGATTGATTTCATGGCCGAACCAACAGCGGAAGTGCCAGCATCCTTGAAAATATGAAATTTGATTAGTTGGAATGGTTTATTAGAGTAGAAGTTTCCTAATGCACTATTGCGTGAAATCAACGTCAGAATTACCTCACCACCTTCAACATTCTCTTGATTTAAATTTAGGAACGCGCTAGAGCTGGCATCATGTTCGCCCTATGATCAGGAGCTGTCAAATTCTTCATGTTCCATCTTGTCTATAATGATAAGCTATTTTTGAGGAAAAATAAACTACATGATTGTATTGACGTGCTTGTATTGAAAGTTCATCATCGAGCAACATGTTTGAATGGCTCTAGTTCATCATCGAGCAAAGTATAGGCAAATTTGTAAAGATGATATCTACGTGATTTCAGAACTACATGTGTAAATGTGTTGCGCCATTTAGCTTTCACTTGACATCTAGACAACTAAAAAAGTATATATTTGTCAAAGCATGAGGTGTTGTGGTAGGTCCGGTGGTAAGCAGAAAGCCTTTGCCGTGGCCTATGCCACAACGATTTACGTGGAGGCTTTCACTTCCAACCAAGCCTTCAACACACCTAAATAATGCGAACGGTGGTTGAAGGTGGCAATGTCCAACGAAGGCCATCTGTTCATCATCGAGAACAACCAAACTAAAGTCCTAAAAATCAAATCAAGCTAAACCAAACATGTCTGAATAGCTCCAATTCATCATCGAGAAAAATAATTTATTCACAATAATTTTTAAATACAACTAATCAAATTTCATGCAAATTATCAGTGTCAATGATAAGGCATACCTCCTATTCATGGGTTTGTGGTATACGGAAATATCATATACCTAATAGTATACGAGAAGGTATCCTTTGGTTAAGGAAATAAGGCAGATAAAGAAAGAAATTATCTTCCCGGAATAGAAGGTGTTCGGATAAGGAATGAGAAGCGGAGTCCTATTTGGACACTACAAGGACTACACGGATCATATCCAAACATGTCTCCCTAGTTCTATTTGGACAAAGGGACATCCAAGGGTACAAATAGAAGAACCCCTAGAAGGAGAGGAGAGACGCCAAGTCAGAATACAAGCCTAGATAGATCCAATCTAAAGCCACAAAGCCCAATATGAGGAATCTAGTGCTACCTCCAATCTCGTCAAGTTCATATTCAAGGAAGAAGACTACACTAGCCGTCGACTATGTGTGAGGGCTCCATGCCACCAAGCCGACGTCGACTAAATTAGATATATAATGGAAACACTGGCTTCAGCCAACAGAAGTAGGGCTATTACCTGTCAGTTAAGGGACCCGAACCTGTATTAAAATCCCATGTCTCCCGTCTCTTTTGCCTCAATCTCACATATACCCTAGCACGAACGATTCCCATACTCTACAAATACCATGGTCGGAACATAGCCCTTCGACACAAATAGACTGAAACATATATAGAGACAAGAAAATTATATGTAAGTTTGTAAATCTGTTATCTCCATGCTCTCAGAACTATATCTGTAAATATGTTGCATCATTTAGCCTTCGCTGGACATTTGGAAAACTATATCTAAACTAGCAGGAAGTGTTGTGGCAGGGTTGTGTCGACGGGTTATATCCGTAGACTTTATTCTGAGAGTATTGGGGTACGTTGGTACAAGGATCTATATGAAATGACATCAAGCACACAAAAGACAAGGATTATACAGGTTCAGGCCCCTTATAAGGTAATAGCCCTATTCCAGTTTATATGGGATTATGATGAAAACAACAGGGATTACAATAGAGAACAACAGAAATATAGAATACTGACGAGATCCCTCTCAAGAACGACTCGATGAGATCCTGGCGGCGAGTTGTCTTCAAGTCCTCCAGATTGCCTCTACTATGGTGGTGGCTTGCACTATGATTCGATGATCCCGTACCCCTGGACTATTTGTATTTATACCGCAGACTGCCTTAGCCTCCAAGTAGAACTCGGAGAGAACACTCCATCCACGAGATCCTAGAGATTGTATCCTCCCCGAATTGGACTCTAACACCTTCTATCCAGAATACAATTTCCCTGTCCAATAGCCATATTTCATAATGTTAAGATAACCTTCCCGTATCCTAAGAGTATACCATATCCATATACTTCACAACCTGACCCTGACAGTAGTCCTCGACTTTAAATCAAATGAACTCACAGTGTTCTCGAGCCGAAGTCCTTGAATAAATGATGTCGTGCCTACCTAACCGTTCTTGGATTATCAAGAAGATGTGAAGCATTCGACAACACCATCAACAAGCAACGGTCCACCATGAATTTGAATTGAAGTCTAAAAAACTACTATAAACAAACCAAGAAAATCACGGCGGCCATTTCTCTTCCTTGAAATACAAACCGTCAGATGTGATGTCACACCCTGAGGTTCTCCCAAATCGTAAAAATCAAATTTAATAATTTATCTGAGAAATTGTTTAATTAAATCTGGAGAAAAACCCAATTAAATAATGCACTAAAGAAGTGAAAATGGCAAGGTGGAATTTTTCTTGAGTTCTCCATGTCAAAATACAGTAACAGGATTTTTAGTGGAATTTTCAGAGCCCCAGAAATAATTTTAACCAATTAAAAACCCTCAAGCGCAATAAATAAATCCCTGGGAAAAATTCCTTTTCTTTTTTTTCCTTTTCTTTTTCTTTTTCCTCTTCTCGGGCCGTCGGCCCATTTTTTCTCCCCCGGCCCAAGCCGCCGCCGCCTCGCCGCGCGCCTCCTTCCCTCCCGGACCGGCCCAGCCGGCCCAAGCCGCTGCCGCCTCCCCGCGCCTCTCCTCCTTCCCGGGCCGGCCCGAGGCCACGGCCCGAGCCGCCCGGAAAGTCCGCGCCGCTCCCCCGCGCCGCGCTCGCTGACGCGTGGGCCCGCGCCCGAGTCGTCTCCGACTCGGCCGGCGCCGCGCCGCGTTTCCCGGCGAGACTCCCGCCGCGCACCCCTATTTATTTCCCCCCCGAGGCCGCCGCCCTTCATTTTTCCCCGCGCCGCCGCCGCCCTAACCCTAACCCTAGCGCCGCTCCGCCGCCGCCGTTTTCCGCCGCCGTCTTCGCCGCCGGTAAGCGCCGCCGCCTTTTCCTTCTCCCCTCTCCCGGCCGCGCCGCCCGCTGCCGTGCGCGCCTCCCGCGCCGCCGTCGCCCGTGCGCTCCCGCATCGCCCCGCTGCCGCTCGTGCGCCGCCTCCCGCGCGCCGCCGCCTCCCGCGCCGAAACCCTAGCGCCGCCGCGCGCCATGGCCGGCTCGGCCGAGCCCGAGCCCGGCCGCTCGGCCGCCCGCGCGCCTCAGCCGTCGGATCAGCCACTTGGGCCGATCTCGGCCGCCCGCTCCCGCCCTGCGTGGCCGCCACGTGGGCGCCGCGTGGCTGCCGCGTCGGCGCCACGTGTGCGCCACGTAGAGCGCAGCCGCCGCCGCCGCGGCTGACGTCAGCCCTAGCCGCTGACGTCAGCAGTGACATCAGCCCTACGGGTTTATTGCGCAATAATTAATTAGGGATTTTTCTGTTTTAGTAAAAACACAGATAACTTCAAAAATTCATAACTAATTCATCCGGACTCCGTTTTAATCCGTTCAAGTCTCAGAAAATTCATAAAGATGTCTAGAATCCATCAAAAATAGTTTTGTTCTTTGTTTCAGTAGACTTATAGCATGTATTGTTGTTTGCTTTGTTTGTCGTATAGATTCTGGTATTTCCGACTCTCCGGTTTACTTCGAAGTCGTTGCCGAAGTCGACCCAGCGCAAGAGCAAGGCAAGTCATACTTGTCCATTTGATCATGTTGTACCTAAATTGCGAAACAGTCTTATTTTCCTCTAAATACTGCATTGTTTTATAATGTCATCTATGGGTTAATTTACCTATTGTACTCAGCCTTATATTGTGATTACCTTATTTCTTTGATAGCTTGGGAAATAATTTGAGTAGTTGCTACAATAGAACTTGCTTAGCCCTGCTTAGAAACATTAGTTCACTAATTTGATAATTAAAGCTTCATTAATATTTAGTGATGGTTATTTTATGTTGGCTCGCGATGGTTAATCGTGGGTGATTTAATCATTGTTTCAACTAAAATATTGATTAATGGTGGGTTGTGAGCACATGGTTTCGATGGTCGTGCTCATGACAATTAAGGACCGGTTCGCGGAAAACCCTGGAAGAATTACCGTACTTTCCACAAGCCAGCGTGGGTAATGGCTGGATTTGGAGTATAGCTTTTTCCTAGCCGACGTTCCCCGGAAAGGGTGGGCGTGATGGAGTTGAGTCGACTGGGGATATACCGGTTGCTTGGCTGCCGGATTAACCAAGGCACTAGAGGGGGCTGCCCGCTGCTGGGAGAGGGAGCGGGGGCGAAACCTGAGGTGTGGTGCGATTGGTTAGGAAGGGTTATGCGAAGGGTCCTGTCACAGCTCCTTTTCCGGTGTACCGTGGTGGTATGTCGGCGCACGGTAACATGTTGTAGGACTGTGTCTTGTGGGTACAGTTGTACACCTCTGATCAGAGTAAAACTATTCGAATAGCCGTGCCCGCGGTTATGGGCGATCAACCCGATTCACCGTGATTAGTTGAACTCTTTAATAATTTGACTTAATGGAAATGGTTTAGTTCAGGTGGATGGTTGGGCCTGTCGCAACGTGGTGTAGCGTTGGACAGTGATGGTTTAATTATTATTAATTAATTCAACTGTTTTACTCTTTCAACTATTGTTTTTAAATGCGTATTTTATGCAAAATAACCATTGCAGCTCTCCTTTGTTATTACTTGCATCATTATTTTCCTTTCCGGTATGACTTGTTGAGTACAGTGGGTAGTACTCAGTCTTGCTTTATTTTCCCCACACCAGAGTTGGAGTATGTTTCAGAGGAAGACTTTTCAGAAGAGTAGGCTTGTTGCTACCGTCGAGGAATGCCTGTGGAGTGGAGTCGCTACGTTGCGAGTGTTTAGTTTATTAGAATAGTTTGTTTTCTTTTACCGCTGCAGTTTTGTAAGAGATTTTTTTTATTGTTTTGTAAGACGTGGATCTGTATGGCAACTTTGTCATTTGTGTACCCTGGCTGGTCCTGGACAGGGATTTTAATACAAAATTTGCTTTGAAAATTCTGGTAGTGAATTTCTGGGCGTGACAAGTTGGTATCAGAGCCAGGTTGACCGTAGGACAAGCCAAGTGGAAACCCTAAGAGCCCTCTAAAACTTTTTCATGTGCATTTTCCCTAAATTTTAAATTGCTTTGGGAAAAATTTGGGAACTGTGGTCTTTGGGATTTTTGAAAAAAAAAATGGGTTCCTTGCATCAAAAAAATTTTCTTTTTGAGCATATGTTGAGTCTCGTTCCTTTGCCCTCTGTAGATGGCAGGTCATCCCCCGACGCACCTTGGTCAGAATATGGAAGGCTTCGTGGCAGAGCTTGCCCGTATGACTTTGGTTGTAGGGTACCTTGAAGCGCCGGAGTACACCACGATCGAGCCTCTTAGTGGCGAGTTCCCGTTCCGAGTCCGTTTGGAAGTACATGGCTTCGTGGGCACCAGTCTTCCCAATATGGGGGTCACCGTTTCAGGAGGATCTGACGAGCACGCCTGTCAAGAGGCGGCTTACTTGATGATGGCCAGGATGCGAGAACTGCACGACTACGCCCTCCACAGCTCAGCGTACCGCTATCATCCTCGTCGCGGTAGCTCTTCCACCAGCAGCACCTACCGATCTGCAGCGGAGGAGAATGACACTACCTTCGGACGGATGGTCATAGTGATGAAGGGTCTGGACAAGATGCACGCCGATCTCCACAAGGCATCCAAGGCTCTTAATGACCAGAAGTTGATCAAGATTGCCCGCTTGGAGGATGAAGTCGCGCGACTCAAGGCCGATAATGCTAGGTTGCGAGGACACCCAGCGTCAGGAGGACTCAGGATTCGCACCATGCCAAGGAAGAGGACCACCGCTCCTGTACGTATCCAGCTTGCGCCAAGGAATTCACCACCCGCTCCAACGCCAGTTCCGCCGCCGCCACCAGGGTTCGCCATCACCTTCGCCCCGGCGTCTGTGTACCAGGGTCCAGCCAGTGGTAGCGGAGGTTGGTTGCACGCCACACCCAGTGATAGCAACGGCAGTGGTTCAAGTTCAGAGCCAACAAGTGGAGACACTGCCATGGCGGATTCCGGAAACCGTTCTGAGCATTAGGCTCGTTACCCTTAGTTTTCCGTTTTCCTTAGTTTGATTTCTTGTTAGATGCTGTGTGTTAGGTTTGTTGTTCTGGGGTTTAGCCGATGGTCGATACCATGTGCCTATGGTATGGCTATCTTATTAAGGATTTTTGCGTGCTGTTTTGGAAGTGTTTTAAGTTAGATCACAACAATTACAGTTAAATTAATAATATATTAAAGCTTTGTTCTGAGCAATCTGTTTTCTTTCTTGTCCATTTCTTTCTGCTGGTTCTTTTCCTTCAGATGGTCAACACAAGGACAAGTGGTAACAACAACGGACAAGAGGGATCCCAGGCTAATAGGACAAACACCAACGCTCCTCCTCCACCACCGGATAACCCCACTCTTGCTCAAGTGCTAGCTAGCCAGACGCAGATGATGGCGGCTATGATGCAGCAAATGCAACAGCAACATCAACAAATGCAACAGCAAATGTTGCAACAGATGCAACAACAAGCTCAACAGCAGCAGCAGCAGGCCCAACAGAATCAACCACCACCCAATCCAAGTTGCCAGAGTTTCTTCGTGTCAGACCGCCGGTTTTCTCAAGTACTACCAATCCCATGGAAGCGAATGATTGGCTTCATGTTATTGAGAAGAAGCTTAATCTACTCCAGTGCAATGATCAAGAGAAGGTCGCTTTCGCTACCCATCAATTGCAGGGTCCCGCTTCGGCTTGGTGGGATAACTATCTGGTTACCCGTCCACCCGGAACGGAGGTCACTTGGGCGGAGTTCTGCCGCAGTTTCAGGAAAGCCCAAATCCCTGACGGCCTAGTAGCCCAGAAGAAGAGAGAGTTTAGGGCGCTCCACCAAGGTAATAGAACAGTGACAGAGTACCTCCATGAGTTCAACCGTCTCGCACGTTATGCTCCGGAGGATGTGCGCACTGATGCGGAAAGGCAGGAAAAGTTTCTTTCCGGCCTGGATGATGAATTGACCAACCAACTAATCTCAGGGGATTATGCTGATTTCGAGAAGTTGGTTGATAAGGCGATCCGTCAAGAGGATCAACGCAACAGGATGGATCGGAAGAGGAAAGCAGTTCAGTTCAGGGTGCAGCAGGGAAGTCAACAGAAGCCCCGGTTCACCGCCGGACAGCAGGGTGGACCTTCTACAATGATTGTTCGTCAACATCGACCTTACCAGCCTGGTAATTTCAACAACAACAATTCCGGCAACCGCAACAACAACGGGGGACAGCCCAACCGCAACCCGGTTCCGCGTCCGCCAACGGCCGCAGCTCAGCCAGAAGAGTAGGCTTGTTGCTACCGTCGAGGAATGCCTGTGGAGTGGAATCGCTACGTTGCGAGTGTTTAGTTTATTAGAATAGTTTGTTTTCTTTTACCGCTGCAGTTTTGTAAGAGATTTTTTTTATTGTTTTGTAAGACGTGGATCTGTATGGCAACTTTGTCATTTGTGTACCCTGGCTGGTCCTGGACAGGGATTTTAATACACAATTTGCTTTGGAAATTCTGGTAGTGAATTTCTGGGCGTGACATGTGACCTGTAAATTCCACTTATGAGATTCATTAGGGTTCCATTTGTGCAAGTAACTTTCCAGCTTCCTACGCACCCAACTCTCATAATCTCCACCAACCAAAAGAACCCTAGCTCCACACATCTCCCTCACCCTCAAGTCAATCCAATGGATTTGGGAAAATCCAATGTTGACACGGAGGATCTGAAGCAACTACTGATTGAAGGATCCCTTCCTGGGAAAAGTTCCATGAATCGATTGGAAGGAGGTATCAGTCCTAACCCCACCCTAGGGCAAATAGTTTGTCTTGGGGATTTTGTGCAATGTGGTTTTCTTTTCCCTCCTTCCGAATTCCTCCTTCTCCTTTTGGATTACTACAGCCTCCACCTCCTCCACCTAAACCCAAACTCCATACCTTTCCTTAGCATTCTTACACATCTTTGTGAGGCATACCTTGGGATACCTCCTTTCCTAGATTTGTTCAGATACCTTTACGAGCTTAGGTGGATGGAGGCGCATAGAATCTCCGGTTGTTGTGACTTTCGCCTCTAAGACGGGATGAAAGTAGAATACATTCCCTTTAACTGTCCATCCTCTTGAGGATCGTGGAGGTCGAAATGGTTCTACCTCCACGTCGAAGATCGCGTAGCCTGCCTTGCCGTCCCAAACGAGAAGCCCACACGCTCCCCCTCATGGACCTCTAGGACATCCTTAACCCCTTCTCTCAAGAGCTTCGTAGATAAGATCCACGACCTCCAAAAACAAGGGTTGTCGGGGTATGAAGTCACTGAAGACTTTATACGTCATCGGATCCAAGCCTGCGCACACCCCGCATACGAGTACACAGGGGCACAAGATGAAACACGGATATCGGTTCGAGTTATACGTCCTCGTGACCCTCCTGACCTTAATTCGTGTAATGATGAGATCTTGAATACTGATATCAATGTCTTGTTTGCAGAACTTGATGACGCAACCTTGGTCACCCGGGTCGGTCATCTAGTTATCGACGCTCCGTCAGACCAGGACAACTCCGTCACCCCACTCTGCGACCTCCCGCCCTCAGACAGGGATGCCGCCATCAACGTAAGTGACTTAGATCGCTGTTTTCCTTTTGACTATTGTTACCCAAAAGAGTAGTAATCTAAGCCTTGTAGGTCCTGCCTCTGACGAACATCATTGGCCCACTTGTTGACCACCAAGTATCGTCTTCTCTCAAAGAGAAGGACATCTCGGAGTAGGCCACTGCCGAGAGCGCTCCCAGCGGCAGTGGAACCAAGCCCTCCAAGAGGAAGTGGGTGGCTTTAACCAAACCATCTAGAGCAGGAACACTGGTGCTGACGAGCGGCTCGACGGTAAATCTCGCTCCCTGTAGTCCATAAACTAACCTACATATCTTGTAGACAACTTTTGGCACCATGTCTTCCTCATTGGGGAATAAGATGCTCCTGAAACGGTCTTAGCCCAGGTAAGTGACCGTCCTTGTCAATTTCTATGTTTTGGCGTTCTCACAACGTCTTCTAAAACATATGTTTCTATCTGTCGTAGCCGCTTCCCCGTGACCTTGGCTCAGAGCACCATTCGCGGGGGCAAGATCTCCGCACCTCCCCAAGGCATCGTCGCCGCATCCACTCCTCTCCCTCCGCCCGATGCCTCCCCAGCCGTCGTACCGCTTACTGTGGTCGACAAGTTGGCGGAAGCTAGCCGCCTACTGCAGTTGGGCACGCGAGACTTCCTTGCCAAAATCGAGCAGCTCTGAACAGCGGCCTCGACCTCAGACAGACGCACCACCGCGTAGGAGACCCAACTGGCTGAGGTGCAAAGGCACTTGAAGAAATTCAAGGACCTGGTCACAGGCCACAAATACAACGGCTAGAGGATACCTAGGAAAACCTGGCATACCTCCGATAGGGCCTCCAGGATAACTACGGATGGCTCAACATGGTGGTCCGTAGCCTGGGAGTTCACGAGAAGGGCCCGGAGTTCCCTGACATGACAACCATCATGGGTTCTCTGGGTTCTCGGCTGGAGGACACATCCAAGAGGCATGCTGAGCAAGTCACCGAGGAGATGCGCACCGGTCTCCGGACCGACACATGCCATGTCCTAGCATGCCTCAAGCTCACACACGCCGAGGTAAACCTGGAGGAGGCGTTGGAGAAGGGCGGGGCTGATGGCACACACGAGGACGTAATGTCGGAGCTTATCGACTTGGGGGAGAACGTCATTTCTTTTTTTGAACAATAATTGTCACTCCCTTGTAAATTTTAAGAACAACTTATTAAGGCTTGTCGCGTCCTAAGAACGATATCCTTCTTTACTGTCCTTGAATTATTGTTGCGATTATGTTGATCTTTAGATGTATCAAAGACGAGGTCATCCTGCAAGGAGGATGTCCTCGCAATTTTGACGTTGCACCTCCTTTTCCTCGTGCTTCCTCAACCCCGAGCTTCAACAACCAAGCCCTGGTCGTTGTCAATGCTGATAGCGCGTTGGATCCATAGGGACTCTAACTTAACTTGCTCCTCGAGCAAAATCAAGGTACGAGAACCTGACCTTTATAGCCCTTTCTCCCATATTCATGGAGGAAGCTAACTGAGATCATATGTCCTGCGTAGACCTCGAGAACGATTTAGAGGAAAGGGAACGCCGCGTCGAGAAGGCGGACCTCGAGAAGATGGCCAGCGTTATCTGGAAAAGATCAAGCTCTAGAGGCCCTTCGAGATAGGGAAGTCTAGATCGACGCCTATCTCGAGGGTTGTTGTCTAGCACTACAATGCCTTGTGAAGAGCTGCGGGTGGTCCGTCCTCCTCCCGAGAAATCTATAAACGGTCATCTGTCCTGGATGCGGAGTATGTGCGACCACCTTGTAGGAATCGGGAAGTGGATCGACAACAGCTTGAAGCAAGAGTGTCGTTGTGCCAGCCAGTATGCTGGTGGTCACATTGTTGCCTGCATCCAAGATGGGCATCCACAGATGAGCCTGAGATTTCTCCAGGAGGGCTTCTCGCATTCTTGCATGAAGGCAGACGAGATCAACCGCCTCGCGCAATCCTTCGCTCCGTCGGCCGAGGACGTCTTCTCCACAATGGACTAGCGGTGGTTGTCCTGGTAGTTTCTGTACCTAGGGAACACTTAATGTATATGTTAGCATATGTATCAGAACTTAAGTAAAAATTAAAATCTATTGTATAAGTATCTGAAAGGAACATAGTGTACGAGTACTCTCACAAGGACTACCCTCAGCCAACAGAGTACGGTACTCTCCCTAGCCCACAGCTGTTTTCGTGGAAAAGTCGTTTTTCATGAAAACAACTTAAACCTTATAACAAACCAAGCTAAAGCTGCGAAGTCCTTGCTCCCAGCTAAGAAGTCGGGAAAACCAATTCCTGATTAAATGCTTGGTTAATACGCTCAAGTGGATACTCTAACATGACCAGATCTAACATGGTCGTTTGACCCTTCATAGCCTAACAAACTTTCACAGTGCTAGGCGTTCCCAGCCAGGTCCATGGGACCCCGAAGCTTGTCAGACTAGCGTAAGAGGACAATAGGATCGACTGCGAGACAAAACGATATAAGAAAAGAGGGTCACCGGGTAAAACACTTCAAAAGAAAAGAATTCGAAATACTGTATATTATTAAGCAAAACTTACAGACTTTGGTACATCGATTTTATACATAAAATTTACGTAGTTGGTCAATGTTCCAAGAGTTTGCCAACTCGCGGCCTTCGTCGTCTGTGATCTTGAACGCGCTTGGCCTTAAGATTTCAACCACCATGTACAATCCCTCCCACTTAGGTGAGAGCTTGTTTCGCTCTGCTTGATTCTGAACTCGTCGGAGGACGTAATCGCTGATGGTGAGTGTACGGGCCCGAACACGCTTTTCATGGTAAACGTAGGGCCTGTTGGTACATGGCTGCTCGAACGACAGCATGTTCTCGATATTCTTCTAGAAGGTTGACATCGTCTGCTCATTGCTCCTCTTGATCCTTATCTGAATATTGTTCGACTCATGTAGACCGATGTCGTAGCTTAGAAGAGAGCATGGCCTCGGAATCATATATGAGAAAGAAGGGAGTCTCTTTGGTGGAGGTTGTCAGGGTAGTGCGGACAGCTCACAGACAGAAGGGAGTTCATCAACCCAGCGTGTCATAAGCCAGGAGCCTATCGTATACATGTGTTTTGATCCCCTGGAGCACAATGCCGTTTTCCCGCTCGACTTGCTCATTACTCTGAGGATGGGAAACTGATGCGAATTAGATTTTTACTCCAAATTTGATGCAGTAGTCCTAGAAACTGGGAGTCGTTGTCTATCAGGATCCGATGTGATAGTACGTATCTACAAAATATCCCTTTCATAAACTTGATGGTGTGTTCGGCTTTGATTTCTCTTGTTGGCTTTGCCTCAACCCACTTGGTGAATTTGTCGATAGCTATGAACAAGAACTTGTAGCCGCCTTGTCCTTCAAGAAACGGTCCGAGGATGTCAAGCCCTCAACACGAGAACGACCAGGTGAGAGGGATAGTTTGGAGCGTTTGGGTTGGCATCTTGGTCTATTTACTGTGAAATTGGTTAGCTTCATACCGTTTTACCAAGTCGCAAGCGTCTTGAAAGGTTGTTGGCTAGAAAAATCCTTGTCGAAAGGATATTTCGACCAGAGTTCGCCCACCGGCTTGAGAACTGCATATTCCATCATGGATGTCGAGTAATAGATCTTTGTCGTCCTCGGGAGAGATACACTTCAGCAGAACTCCATTCGGCGCATTTTTTATAAGTCATTGTGATTATATAATAAGCTTTTGCTTGGCGAGAGTTTTCCTACCACGGTGTCTTCGTCCGGAAGCTTGGCGGCATCCAAGAAATTGATGAGTGGAGTACGCTAGTCTTCCATGGTCTCGATGTCGGCGATGATGTGGTTGACCTCTGTAGTAGCACCTGAGCTGTTCTCGGTGTTAGCAAAGATGCCTTTGTCGTCCGTGACTTTAACTGAAGGTTTCGTCAGGATGTCTAGAAAGGTCCCTGGTTCAATAGGTTCTCTTCTGGATGCACACCATGCTAAGTTGTCAACGTTAGTGTTGTCTTTGCGATAGACATGACGTACTTCCAACCCGTGAAACTTTTGCTCCAATTTCCTGACTTTGGCGAGGTATTTGGTTAACTCTACATTTGAGCATTTGTAGTCTTTGTGCACTTGGTTGGCGACTAACTCTGAGTCTCCTTTCACAATTAATAACCTTACTCTAAGTGCTGCCGCTACTCGTAACCCGGCCATATAAAGTCCCTTAAGGATTCACCCAGGTTTTGCCTAAGAGCCCGTAAATCATCCTCGACCGCATGCCGCTTGTATGTTCCTTGAAAATTGGCAACGAATTGCTACCATAAGTCTTCCTAGGAAGCAATCGAGCGAGGTGGGAGGTGTACTAGCCATGACCAAGAAGATCCTTTCAACGCTGCCGACAAATAGTTTGCCAACGCGTTGTTGTCTGCACCGGCCGCGTAAAGAACCGTTGAGTAGACGTGCAAGAACTCCTCTAGATCAATGCTACCGTCACACTTTTTTACTGCTGCAGAACGGAACTTGTTTGGCCACCGAACTTCGCGTATAGTAGGTGTGAAAGCCCGACATCCGCCTCCCGGTATAAAGGGTGGACGACGTCCTCGTGGCCTGCGAGAACCGCCTCCAGTGGATGATGATGACGACGAAGGATCACCGTAGTCGGGGGTACGACCCCTTAACCTATGGCCTTATTCTCGGTCCCTCCTAGAGTTCATTGATCTTGATCGTTCTCGCCCTGTTGACTTTGGCGGTCCCAACAATCTTGATCGTTGTTGCGATCTCCCCGGTTGTCATCGTCGTCCCGCCTTCCGTTTCCTCCGTGAGGTGCGCGAGGTTGCAGTGGTCGACATCGTTCCAATCTTGTCACTCCCACCTACGCCCATTTAAGTGATTGTGAAGATCATGGTCATTTTGATGACGAGGGGGCTGATTGTCCTATCTTCTTGGCGATGTGTTTCGAGGATTGCGGCCTGGATCCTGGCTGGGGAGTGGACTAAGGGTGTCCTTGGTAGCGTCGTCTTCTGGTACTCGGTCTCTACCTCGAGGATGAGGATCCGAGATGGACCTTGTGGGTTTGATCTGGCCACGGCCAGGAAGACAGATTTGAGATTGGCAACCGTTGACTATAGCCGTCTGACCCAGACATCTGCTTCTGAGAAGGTAACTGATTCAAACGGAGTTTGTTTTAGCAATGAGTTGACCACGGTAAAGTCCTCGGCAAGGGTTCGAACTAGCTCCTCAGGTGGGTGTGACGCAGTGGGAGCAGGCAGCTCTTCCCCCAAACGAACTTCACCCTCTTCACGCACGTCCTCGATGACCCCCTCAATCACGTTTACTTCCTGCGAAGAGTTGGATCCCAAAGATTCCAAGCTGTGAAGAACCGAGGACTCACGAGGATCAATGTCGATGAATCCGACCAGATGATCCGGGGTATCCATCTTGCTATCGTCCACCGATACACCCTGAAATTGATCTCGATGTTGGTGGATCGGACAGTAGGGAACACGAACCATAGATCTAGTAATTTTCTAGAAGATCTTGAAATCTGTAAGGGGTTACTTTTCGATTTGTGGATTGGGCACCACACCTTGTATGAAGATGTGCGCTGGATATCTCGATCTTTGCAAGCATTGAGTTCAGCCTTCACTTGAAGTATTACCCGACATTTGACCAAACAGTGTTGAGACATCTTGTGGATCGAACACCAGGTGTCGTAGTTTAGAGGAGACTTCCTTGTCGGCACCTGGTCCCCAACAGATGTCTGGGGTTCAGCAGCTTTAGGAATTTTTCGGGGAGTTGAAGTCGTCGTATTCTTCTTTTCTGACTGGATAGGAGGAATAGCTGATGAAAAATTGTTTTCTGTTGTCCTCGTGGCTCTGTTCTCAATCCCAGTTGGTATTGGGGAAGATAAGATTGGAGTTACGGCGAAGACAGGAAAGACGATGGATCCGACCTGAGTCCAAACGAACGCCAACTGACTAGGATCTCCCATGCCAGGACGAATGCAAACATTGTTGTTGGAAAGACTTGAACTTGAAGCCATCTCGGCAAAACCTTGAGCACCAAGTTCCCCCACTTGGCGCGCCACTGTCAATGGGTTATATCCGTTGACCGTATATGGAGAGTATTGGGGTACATTGGTACAAGGATCTACACGAAATTACATCAAGCACACAGAAGACAAGGAATATACTGGTTCAGGCCCCCTCGTAAGGTAATATCCCTATTCCAGTTTATATGGGATTATGACCAAAACCACAGAGATTACAATAGAGAACAACAGAAATATAGAATACCGATGAGATCCCTCTCGAGAATGACTCAACGAGATTTGGGCGGAGAGTTGTATTCAAGTCCTCCGGATTGCCTCTGCTATGATGGTGGCTTGTGCTATGATTCGATGATCCCGTACCCCCTGGAGGGCTTTGTATTTATACCGCAGACTACTTTGGCCTCCAAGTAAAACTTGGAGATTCCATCCGGTCCAAGGGATCCCACAGATTATATCCTCCCCAAATAGGACTCTAACACCTTCTATTCGGGATACAATTTCCTGTCCAATAGCCGAATTCCATAATATTAAGATAACCTTCCCCTATCCTAAAGGTATACTGTATCTATATACTTTACAACCCCAAAAATAGGAGGTATGTCTTATCCATAACCCTGATAGGTTGGCAGAAAGAAGAAGGCATCCGTCACGACCTTTGCAGCAAGGATTGACGTGGATACCTTCTCTTCCTACCAGGCCTACAACATGCCTAAATAGGTACAAACGGTAGTTGGAGGGGGCAATGTGCAATAAAGGCCTTCTGTTCATCAACGAGCACGACCAAACTAAAATCCTAAAAATCATAATCTTTATATAGGATATATAAAACATAGCACCAAGTATCTTTTTGGGTTTTAATCAAAATCATTGTTTGAAATTGTTATAACCATTAATAACCACTAGTAGGCCATAATATATTACAAAAAATCCATAACTCCTAAATTTGCATCCTTGCCGAAACTTGGTTTCGGCAATAAGAAATTGGGGGTAGCAGTCAAGCGCCAAGCACGATGGGTTAGTAGACACAAGGGTTTAGACAGGTTCAGGCCTTCTATAAAGAAGTAATTCCCTACTCCTGTTTCGGGGATTCGATCCGCCGAGTGGTTTATTGATCTCTTGATCTCTCTGTAATCTCGTGTGTTTGTGTACTCGTGTATCTCAGCGTATTTTCTCTGTATCCCTCAAGGGACGCCCCTACCCTCCTTATATAGTCTCAGAGGATAGGGGTACAAGTCGGAGACCAAGTCATACTCTATGTCGGACTCCTCAATCTTACCAACTTTAAACTATGAGCCGTTACCTTATCACAATGGTAACATAATACCCAAGCCATAAGCCGGTTTACATAATCATGAGTCATAACCTATCCCTATGGTGAGTCGGATAAGCTAGCCGTGTGGGTATGTGGTACCCATAACCTCCACAGTAGCCCCCGAGACCTTCACAGTCGACGAGATAATGTTGCCTCGAACCAGAATACACCTAGCCAAGCGCCTCCTTAGCCGAGTGCTTCCTTAGCTGAGTGCCTCTATCGCCGAGTGCTTCCATCATCTTTGCCTGAGTCTCCCGAGTGCTTCATCCTCCAACAGAAAGGCTATGAAGGGCTGAAAACATCTCAAAATTTTCTTAAAAATATATATTTAGGTGCATCGACTGATGCACCTAATTAGGTGTAGCCCCCGACTATGTGTTTAGTTAAAACAAACTAAGCATATAGTCAAGAACTATAATAATCATATTCATCCGAGTGATATAAATAAATGCCTAGCTCAAGCTAAAAGCAATCATAAAAAATCAAATAGCACATAACCTTATAACCAAGGCATAGTGTATAATGAACCCGAGTACTAGCAAGCTCATGCTTATCCAAGTCGTTACGCCCGAGTCCTCTCGAAGCATATAACTCTGCCAACCTCAGGAATATGAAATCCGAGTTAATAAACTCATAATAAATTTATCAGTCATCTGAAAAATGTGACCAGAATACTAAAAAGCTCAAGCCCTAATACTGGTCTTAAAAAAGCACACCAAGGTGGCAAATCAGCCTTGATATAATAAAAATCAAATGCTTTGTAAAAAACCAAACAGCTCCTGCAACCTATAAAAAGTTACCAGGACAGTTGTAAAAAAACTTTACTGTTTGTCACCTTCCAAGTTGCATCGTACCAACCTTCAACAAGTTGTGTAACCACGGTATGAAAGGATTTTGAAGGTATTGGGCAATGAAACACGCACATATTGCCAGGGCAAATCCGCTTAAGTCCCTAGAGACACGCATCAAGCCACACCTGTGATACGGGCCATAAGCTTCTCATGGGCTCGGCCCAAACACGAGAAAACCTACCAAAACCCTAAAAATTCTCTTAAAGCACCGGCGTCTTCCCCGCCGCTTTATCTTCTAAAAATTTCCCCTTTTTGCGCTCCTGTTCACAAACTCCTCAGAAGAAACCTAGAACTCGCGCGCGTCCAAATCCATCCATCCAGGAACTCAAGTTCCATCGAGATTCATCACACGCAACCAGCTTCCAACATTCCCTCCAAGAACCTCCATCCCTCGCTCCAGATCCACCTTCACCTAATCCACATCCATGGCAGAGGAGATAGAAATCCCCTTCAACCAATGGGCCCTGTGGGAGATGGTGAAAGACGGAGTTCTTCCGGCCAAGGAAATCATCGGCTGGCGCCCGGCGTTCGGTGGGGAGTTCCCAACCCCAAACACCAGTGAGATCGTAGTCTTCACCCACTTCTTCTACTGCGGATTTGGTCTTCCCACTTCTGATTTCTTCCATGGTATCCTCAATTACTACGGTCTCCAAATCTATCATCTGAACCCCAACTCTATCCTACACATTGCGATCTTTATCCATGTGTGCGAAGCCTTCTTAGGTATCCACCCTCATTTCAATCTTTTCCGCCGCACGTTCTTCTTTAAGACACACCCAACCAAAGATAACCCTTGCGTTGTCGGTGGCGCCGACTTTCAACTCCGCGGAACTCTCCGCAAAGACTACTTCCCTCTTCCTCTGAAATCCTCCAATAAGGGCTGGCATGCAAACTGGTTCTATATCTCAAACCCAACCCCCAGTTTTCCCAACTTCGCCGGTCTCCCACCAATCCAAAGGGCCAACTGGAACACAATGCCGGAAGATCAAGATTGGGTAGAGGCCAACAACCTCCTGGCTAAGATCCTTGAGATGAAGAAAAAGAGCCTCGAAGGAGAACAAATCACTTGGCACTTCATCAAGAGCCGACTGGCTCCCATCAAGGAAAGATCTAAGACAGCGTTTGAGTACGAGGGCGAGAGTGACCCCAACCGGGAAGACCGCGAATCCCTGAGCTTCCAGGTCTTGTGCGCTCTCATGTACAAGATCTTCTCTTCTGGAATCGCAGTGAAACGCAGCAATAAGTTGCCGGTTGCTCCCTTCAGTATTTTTCGACCTCCTCCTCCGGTAAGTAGACTCTGCTCCTTCAATCTCTTCTCATCTTACCCATGCTCTTCAAGACATCTCAAGAATTCCACTTGCAGGCAAATGCTCTGATTATCTCTCGGCCGTACAAGGTGTATCATGAAGATATGCCGACTCAGCGAACTACTAAGAAGCCAGCTGGCGGCCCAAAAATCAAGCCTGAAGCCAAAAGCAAAAGAGCTGCTGCCGATGAAGAGATCAACAAACGGGCTAGCAAAAGGAGTGTGGTCGTGGATGACTCGGACGAAGAAATTCAGACGCTAGTGGCTAACATAAGCTCTCCGAGACCATTCACCAGATCTGCCCCGAAAATTAGGAAATCCAACAGGTATCTCTCATAACCAAAGTTATCTTCTTGCTAAAAATCCACTCGTCTTCATTTTAACCATCGTTATCTTATTCTACAGGAAACCTCATGATATAGATCCCATCGGACAGACTGAAACAAAAAATCCACCTGCAGCGTCAGAAGAACCAAAGTCTGCAGAACAAAGGTCTCAGGACCCTCTCCCGAGTGAGGACGCCCCTGAGTAGAGCCCCCGACTGCCGGCGAAGATATCCCGGCAGAAGAGCCCTCGATTGCCAACCAAGACATCCGGACTGGAAACCAGTCGGATAAAGAAGAACCCCCGACTGCCAGTCAAGACATCCCGACTGGAAACCAGCCAGACGAGGATCTACAGGGCTCATGCAGTCGAGAAGCAACAATTGAGGACCCGGCTCCTAGGACAGGTAAGCTTCAAATAGTCTCCAGACTCTTGTCTTAAACATATCTTTTACTTCTATCTTCATTCATCTTCCCTAGAGCAATCAACCGGAAAGGAGGAAATCAACCGACTAAAGTCTCCAGAAGACTCGGTGCCTCCGATAGAGATTGAGTGGCAAGATGCCAAAGGCATGAAGCAAGGCATCGCATTAAATAAACAAAAGGAAGTCGAGGAACGCGATATGCTCGTCGTCACTCTTAATGAAGCAACTCGGGTAATGAATGTAAGTGTAAATCCCTCATATCTCAATCACATAGTCCTGTATAGTCGACTGACTTAATCTTCGTACTATAGAGAATACACTACCGCTCAATGGCCAAGTCAGACACCCTCGAAAAGCTGGTACCCCATGTGAACTCTCTGGAAAACATCCAGCAAGACCTCAAAGAAGCCAGAGAGGAAGCTGCAGCTAGAGAGGTCGTCTTGCGGGAAGAAATCAAGAAGCTCCGAGACACGAACCTGGAACTTCGTGGTTCAATCGGAGGTAATATAAACCAGCTTGTCTTGTTCTTGTACAATCTGTTTGATCTTAACAATTGCAAATCTTTGTGCTGTAGCCAATTTATCCGAGATTGATTCCCTCAAGGCCCAGCTAAAGGAAGCAGAAACCGATAAAGCCAAGCTGGAGTCTGACAAGGAGAAAGCCCTAGAAGAAATTGAAGGTAACCCCTGAAGCTCATACTCCTCAATTCATCTAATCGTGGTTATTTGTATAATCTGAATCACATTAATCTTGTAGCTAATAAGATGAAGTCCCAAGCTCAATTCGAGGTTTTTGCCGAGAAAGTCCGAAGGGCTGAAAGTGTAAGGGATGACATCGCCAACGCAGCTACGCCGATCTTGTTAGCGCTGTATGACAACGGCCTCGGGACAAGTGCTCTGGATGCTGTCGAAATTTTCGACAAACTCCGAACGGCTCTGAAGAAATATAAGGAAAATATCACAGATGCTGCTGTTATGAGTGCAAGTCTGACCTTAGCGATGACAAAATCGCTCTATCCTCGGATATATGTAAACTCCGTAGGAGAGGGCTTTGCAGACGGCACCACTAATGAACAAGCCTTGGAGCTAACAAATGAAGCACAAGAATCGGCGAAGAAGATTGTTGCTGACGTAGCTGAAAACTTCTAGGGATAATTGCCCTGATGTAAATAACTATTGTACCTTAACTTATATATTCTCAGTTTATTTATGTCAATGCCCCAATCTGAGTCTTTGTTCGTAATTTCTTAAAAATTTTCGTTCAACTGTCACCAAGCCAAGGCTTGGTTAAGCCATCAAAAAATTTTCAGTCCTTATTTACTAAACTCAAATTAGAACACCAAACAATGATAAACTAAGTATTAACAAGTTATTTTCGATGGAAGGAAAATCATACTTTATTAATATGTATAACCCCCGACTGACAACTCAAGAAGTCATCTTGCTTGATGTCGACAGTCGAGAAGAACATGATACCATAAGGCTTAAGTATAATATCGACGAAGGTGTTCAATATTCCAAGAATTCTCCACCATGGTCCCATCTTCACGCTTCAAACGATATGCTCCTGGCCGAGTGACCTCGGCGATTATATAGGGTCCTTCCCATAGTGGAGATAACTTGTGACGGTCTTTTGTAGTCTGAATATTGCATAAAACCATATCACCAACAATAAAAGCTCGTGACCGAACATTGCGATTGTGATAACGCCAAAGTCCTTGAAGATATCTTGCCGACTGAACCAATGCGACTTCACGAGCCACTTCCAGTCAGGTCAAATCGTCAACTCTGTCTTGATCATAGCGCTCATCATTGAAAATGCGAACTCAAAGAGATTCGAACTCCATCTCACTCAGCAACATTGCTTCTGCCCCATAGACCAAGAAGAAAGGAGATTGGCCAGTAGCCCGACTGGGCGTAGTCCGCAGCGACCATCATACCGAAGGCAACTCTTGAACCCATCTTTCAGCGTAAGGACTTAGCCTGTCAAACACTCGGGCCTTGATGCCTTGAAGAACCATACCATTGGCGCGTTCAACCTGTCCATTGCTTCTAGGGTGTGCCACCGATGCATAGCAAATCTTGATTCCAAAATCTTCACAGGACTCTTTGAAGACGCCTCCAGTGAACTGAGTCTCATTGTCAGTTATAATCCTATTCGAAACACCAAATCGATGCACAATATTCAAGATAAAATCTCGCGCCTTATCCACAGTTATGGTAGCAACTGGTTTAGCCTCAATCCACTTGGAAAACTTGTCAATCGCGACGAATAGATGTGTAAATCCTCCTGGAGCCTTTTTGAAAGGACCAACCATGTCCAAGTCCCATGCCGCAAAAAGCCATGACAATGGGATTGTTTGTAACTCTTGAGCCGGGACATGAGTTTGCCGAGCAAAGAACTGACATCCTGCACATGTGCGGACTACCTTGTCGGTGTCGGAGACCGCCGTGAGCCAAAAAAAACCTTGCCTTTAGGCCTTGCCCACCAAAGTACGCGCCGCAGCATGACTGCCGTAGATGCCCGAGTGAATATCTTGCAACAATTGTCGTCCGTCCTCAGGCGTGACGCATCTCATCAAAACTCCCGAAGGGCTTTCCTTGTACAATTCCGAATCAACCATGACGTAACTCTGACTACGACACCGGACTCGCTCCGCATCGTCTCGATCCTCGGGCAGCTCTTGCTAAGTTAGAAACTTGATGAACGGTGTACTCCAGTCGGTGTCGAGTATGGCAACCTGGTCTGTAGCTTCTTTGTTGGAGACTGATTTCTTAGCAACAGTCGGCTCGTAGAGGTGTTCTACAAAAACATCAATCGGGGTTGTTTCTCGCTTGGACCCAAACTGTGCCAATTCATCTGTCGCCTCATTATTATGTCTCAAGACATGAGATAACTCCAGCCCATCAAACTTGTCCTCAAGCTTGCGAACTTCTTGTCGATAAGCCTCCATATCATCATTCAAGCAAGACCAATCCTTCATTACTTGATTAACCACCAGCTTAGAATCTCCTCGTACAATCATCCGTCGTATGCCAAATGACACAGCAATTCGTAGGCCATGGAGTAAAGCTTCGTACTCGGCCACATTATGTGAGGTAGGAAAGTGAATATGAAGAACATACCATAGCCTCTCCCCAGTCGAGGAAATCAAGACAACTCCAGCTCCCAAGCCAGTGACTCTCTTAGATCCGTCAAAATGCATGGTCCAGTATTGCAACTCCTCCCTAGGTACATCTTCTTGACGCTCGGTCCACTCGGCCACGAAGTCGGCTAAGACTTGAGACTTTATAGACGCCCTGGCTTTGAAGGTGATATCCAATGGCATCAATTCCAAGGCCCACTTGGCAATGCGCCCAGTAGCCTCCCGATTATGGACGACATCGCCGAGTGCAAAGAAGGTGACCACGGTAACCGAGTGACTCTGAAAATAATGGGCTAACTTCCTAGCAGTAATCAAGACTCCATAAACTAGCTTTTGTACCTGGGAGTAACGTGTTTTGGCTCCGGCCAGCACCTCGCTGACGAAGTAGATCGGCCATTGAACTTTTTGAGCTCGTCCTTCTTCTTCGCGTTCGACGACCAAAACCATGCTGACCACCTGGTGAGTTATAGAAATGTAGAGTAGCAAAGGCTCTTGAGGGTGAGGTGACACTAGCATGGGCAGAGTTGTGAGGAACTCCTTGAAGTCTTCAAAAGCTTTCTGGGCCTCTGTGGTCCACTGAAATTCATTTGTCTTCTTCAGCAACTTGAAAAAGGGCATGCCTCGTTCACCAAGTCTGGAAACAAAATGGCTCAGCGCCGCCATGCAACCGGTAAGCTTCTGGACGTTCTTCTGGGTACTCGGGGGCTTCATGTTCCGGATAGCGTTGAGACACCATAAAGCCAAGTAGCTTGCCTGACGGCATACCGAAAGTGCACTTCTTAGGGTTCAACTTCATTCTGAAGGTCCGAATATTTGCGAAGGTTTCCTCTAAGTCAGCGATCAGGTCTTCTCTCTGCTTGGTCTTGATGACGACATCATCGACATAGGCTTCCACGTTCCTCCCGAGTTGGGTCTGAAGGCATCTCTGAATCATATGATGATAAGTCGCTCCGGCGTTCTTTAGGCTGAAGGGCATCGTGATGTAGCAATAGGCTCCGAACAGGGTAACGAATGATGTCTTCAGGCAGTCGGACTCTTTCAGGCTGATTTGATGATAACCCAAGTAGCAATCCAAGAAGCTTAGAAGTTCACAGCCGGTCGTCGAGTCGATGACTTGATCAATGTGGGGCAATCCAAAAGGATCCTTGAGGCAAGACTTGTTGAGATCGGTGTAGTCCATGCATATGCGCCATTGTCCCATCTTCTTCCGAACCAGGACCGGGTTAGCCAGCCAGTCGGGGTGGTAGACTTCTTTGATGAATCCAGCAGCCAAGAGCTTGGCGAGTTCTTCCTTGATAGCGTCCCTTCGATCTTGGGCAAATTGGCGAAGTCGTTGTTTTATAGGTTTCGCGTCATCTTTGACGTTTAGTGAGTGCTCGATCACCTCTCTAGGAATACCCGGCATATCAGACGGTTTCCAAGCAAATATATCTTTATTGTCTTGAAGAAAGGTGACGAGCACGCTTTCCTATTTGGGGTCTAACTCGGCGCCTATTACAGCGGTTTTGGATGGATCAGAGGGATCAAGGGAAATCTTCTTTGTCTTGGCGTCGCCTTCTCCCGACTTAGCTATCTTCTTTGTGGAGATCTCACCTTCTCCAGATGTCGATGCCACCAGTCGGATCTCTTGTTGGCCACGTAATCTCTCACGAGTTTGGGCCATGTCGCAGCTCTATTTGTCGCAGGTCAAGGCTTGCTTGACGTTGCTGCGCAGGGAGATGACTCCGTTGGGGCCGGGCATCTTCATCATGAGGTAGGTGTAATGAGGTACCGCCATAAACTTGGTGAGCGCAGGTCTTCCGATGATCGCATGATAGGCCACTTTGAAGTTGGCAACCTCCAAGCTGGTGTTCTCTGTTCGGAAGTTCTCCCGAGTGCCGAAGGTGGCTGGAAGGGTAATGTGCCCGAGTGGCGTAGATGACAGCCCTGGGATGACTCCGTGGAAAGGGGCTTAACTCGGCTTTAATTCTGCTCTTGGGATTTGCATCTCATCCATCGTCTTGGCGAAAAGGATGTTGAGGGTGCTGCCGCTATTGATGAGGACGCGCTTGAGCTTGACGTTGCGAACCACCGGGTCTAGTACTAGGGGATACCGCCCCGGGTGAACCACTCGATCAGGGTGATCCGAGTGGTTGAACGTGATAGCCACCTTCAACCATCGTAAGTAGAGTAGGACTTCGAGTTGTGCGGCGTTGACTTCTCTGTCGGACAACTTCTGCTTCCTCTTGGACTCGTACGCCAGTGGTCCCCCGAAGATGTGATTTAACTCGGCCCTGTGATCTTGGAAAGGTTCCGAGCTACCAGCCGGGTCGTCCCTCTTGGTTCCTGAAGTGTCGGCTCTGTCTGACGACTTCTGGTGAAGTTGACTTGCATACAGCCGAACTGCTTGTAGATGAAACAATCTTTGGCTGCGTGCTTGTGATTCGGGTGATGAGTGCATTGGGCGTTCATGATTTTGTTGTAGGCGGCGACTCGGGGACGTTGTTGTTGGTAGTTTGATGTCGTAGCGACCAGATCCTCGGGCTTGCGCTTGCGATATTTTTGGCCGTTGTTGCCGTTGCCGTTGCCGTTGTCCTTCTTAGGACGCCAGCTGCTCCTGGATGGCCTATCGTCTCTCCTGTCGTGCCTGTCTTGTCGTGAAGCTTGATTGCATCGTCGAATTTAGCGTAGGAGTTGGCTGTCTCGAACATCTTCTTGACCGTCCTCTGTGGCTTACGCCCGAATTTGCCGATCAGCAACTCGTCGCGGACGCCTTTCTGGAACGCGGCTATGATGACATCGTCGGTGATGTCGGGGATCTTGTTTCGCTTCTCGGAGAAACACCGGATGTAGTCCTTCAACGACTCGTCTAGCTTCTGGATCGCGTTGTAGAGATCGAAGTGGGTCCTGGGCCTTTCGAAAGTACCCTGGAAATTGGCGATGAAGTTGTCCTGCAGCTCGCTCCATGAAGCGATCGAACCTCTTGGCAAGCTTGTAAGCCAGTTCCTGGCTGAGTCGGCGAGAGCAACGGGCAAGTAATTCGCCATGGCTTTGTTGTCTCCTCCTGCTGCGCAGATGGCAAGGGTGTAAACGGTCAACCATGACTCGGGGTCAGTTTTACCGTCATACTTGTCGATCCCAATGGGCTTGAAACCACTCGGCCAATCCACTCGACGAAGGTCTCGGGTGAACGCGGGTACTCCATCGTCGTAGTTGTCAGGTGAGGTCCTTCGGTCTTCATAATAGGGCCTATTGCGCTCACGATGACGCCGGTCCAGCACCTCCCTTAAGTCACTCGACGGTGGTCTTCGCGAGCTGCTTTGGTAGTTGGAGTTGTAGTCATGACGGATCCGATTATGGACGGGTGGTCGACCGTGACCTCTCTCATGCTGCGTAATGGTGCGGGTCTTTGGTCTTGGCGGGTGTCTTGCTCTGCTTGGGTCTCCGGTAATCTTTAGATCGCATCGGTGGTAAGCGGCTGCCCTCGGGTGTCTCGGCGACTGACTCGGTAACTCTTCGCACGGAGCATGCAGGAGCGCCGTTGGCTGTGGCCGCGACGATGGTCTTAACCGTGTCTAGAATCGGTGTTACCGCAGGGGGCGCCACTTCGATGACGGTGTCGATGAGGGTGAGAGCGGCGACCGCGTTCTGTTGAGGAGTGAGGAAGATGTTGGCGTTGTCGACTCGGGTCTGGAGTATGGCCTCGCGAGCGGAGCGCCCAGTCGTCCTCAGATCTCATTTTCTCTTGTCTGCTTCTTTTTTCCGCTTGAGTTCCTCATGGTTGTTCTCTTCTTGCTTACACTTGCGCTCTTGCTCAAGCCTGGCTCGTTCCTCTTCTGCATCCCTCCGGGCCATGGCCGAGTCGGTCTCAGCTACTTCGGCCATGAGGACGTTGAAGAACATCGGATCGTAGTCCTTGTCGAAGTCGGAGTCGTTGAATTCGTCCGTGGAGATGTTGTAGAGGTCATCGAAGTCGGAAGGGCTGAGGTATTCAACGAGCTCGATAGAAGAGCATGACCTGAACGATTGTAGTATGACGGCGATTTCCCTTGAGCCCAGATCGCAACACGATGATGATGAAGAGGATTCTCCCAAGTGGATCGATTCCAACTCGGAAGACAGAAGATTGTGATCGATCTCAGCGTCGTCCGGTAACCCGAGCGATGCCGAGTGGTTTTTCCCTCCCGACTAGTTCGAATCCGAGTCAAGGAGAGAAATCTTGCTGAAATTGTTGGTGATGAAGACGAGGCTGACGAAGCGGAACGCCTCCCCCGGAGGGAAAGAAAAGTCGTTGATGCCTGGTAAAGATCCCATCGCGCTTGTCGACGAGATGAAGAAGAAATCTTGACGCACTTCCCCTACCTGGCGCGCCAACTGTCGAAACTTGGTTTCGGTAATAAGAAATTGGGGGTAGCAGTCAAGCGACAAGCACGATGGGTTAGTAGACACAAGGGTTTAGACAGGTTCAGGCCTTCTATAAAGAAGTAATTCCCTACTCCTATTTCGGGGATTCGATCTGCCGAGTGGTTTATTGATCTCTTGATCTCTCTGTAATCTCATGTGTTTGTGTACTCGTGTATCTCAACGTATTTTCTCCGTATCCCTCAAGGGACGCCCCTACCCTCCTTATATAGTCTCGGAGGATAGGGGTACAAGTCGGAGACCAAGTCATACTCTATGTCGGACTCCTCAATCTTACCAACTTTAAACTATGAGCCGTTACCTTATCACAATGGTAACATAATACCCAAGCCATAAGCCGGTTTACATAATCAGGAGTCATAACCTATCCCTATGGTGAGTCGGATAAGCTAGCCGTGTGGGTATGTGGTACCCATAACCTCCACATTCCTCAAATTAATTTAGGACTACAATTACAGAAAAATTATAAGCGAAGGCTAAATTGTAAGCGATGGCAGCACCAGCAGCGGTAGCAACAGCGACAGTTACTGTACAAGCAGCGGCGGCGGCGGCAGCATTGACAGCTAGGGTACAAGCAGCGGCGGTGGAGGCAGCTAGGTTACATCATAAAATCCATCACAAAATTACTCACAAAATCAAAAATCCACACATGTAAATTACAAATCCATCACAGAATTACTCACAAAATCCATCTCATCACATCACATGATTTCAATATCATTGAAATTTTCCATCTCATCACCAATCATCACAACTTTGAGCACAGGTGGTGGGCAAAGGAATACCTTGCCAGGTCGCCGAAGTCGCACGCCGCTGCCGAGCCGCCACCTTCTCCATGTTGCCAAGGGATGCCTCCTTCGAGGCCACAGGGTCACCGAACGCCCGCCCAGTTGGGGTCACCGCTATCGGCCGCCTCCTCCTCCTTGTTAGACAAATCCAACAAGAGATGATGCTGCGTACAGTGGTTTGCATGCATGCATAATGACGGATCCACAGAGCTAGCGATAGTTGTTATCCAGGTTGTTAGCGCATGATATAATCCTTTCCTATTTTGATGAATCGATATGATCGGTCTCCTCTTTCTCTGTAAGCGCCACGATAGGGGCTATTCCTATCTATATTAACGCGTAAGCAACGCACGGGATTGGTGCGATTGTTTCCTGCCAATAGAGAGAAACTTCACATGGTATCAGAGCAGTGATCCATCTACGGCAAAAATCCCATGGCGTCTTCTTCCTCAGCAGTTGCCAATACTTTTCTAGGCCACCCAGTTTCAGAAAAGCTAGGAAAGAGCAATCATGCGCTCTGGAAGGTGCAAGTCAATGCTGCTATTCGTGGTGCTCGGCTTCAAGGTCACTTGACCGGCGCCACAAAAAAACCAGAAGCGGAGATCGTCGTCACAGTTGATGGCAAGTTGGAGAAGAAGATCAATCCGGCGTACGAAGATTGGGAGGCCTCGGACCAACAGGTCCTGGGCTACCTCCTGTCATCCCTCTCACGGGATGTCCTGATGCAAGTCGCTACATGCAACACAGCTACAGAAGCGTGGCGACAAATTGAAGCCATGTACTCCACCCATACCCGAGCTCGATCGATTAGCACTCGATTTGCGCTCTCAAACACCAAAAAAGGTAATCTAACAGTTCCAGAGTACTTTGCTAAAATGAAGGCTCTTGGAGATGAAATGGCAGCAGCCGGAGGTCGCCCCCTTGATGATGAAGAGATGATCCAGTACATCATAACTGGATTGGGAGAAGGCTACAGTGAGGTTGTTTCAGCCATGTGCGCATGGGTTGAACCAATCTTGGTGGCAGAGCTATACTCGCAAGTCCTGAATTTTGAAGCTCGTCAAGCTCTCTACCGTGGAGTCCAAGAAGGCATAGTCAACCTCGCCAACCGTGTTAACAATGGTGGGCGAGGTGACGGCAACAGCGGTGGCCGAGGTGCACCGCGCGGTCGTGGCCGCGGCAATGGAGGCCGCGGGCGTGGTCGATCTCAAGGAGGAATAGATCGGCGCCCCACATGCCAAGTCTGCTTCAAGCGTGGACATACTGCTGCCGACTGCTTGTATAGGTATGATGAAGATTTTGTTCCTGATAATAAACATGTTGCAGCAGCTGCCACAAGCTATGGAGTTGATACAAACTGGTACATGGATACTGGTGCCACTGATCACATTACTGGCGAGTTAGAGAAGCTCATTGTCAAGGAGAAGTATAATGGTGGTGAACAGATTCACACAGCAAGTGGAGCAGGTATGGATATAAGCCATGTTGGTAATACAATTGTTCATACCCCAAGTAGTCGTAATATTTATCTTAGAAATGTTCTATATGTTCCACAAGCCAAGAAAAATCTTATTTCTGTACACCGCCTAGTTGATGATAACTCTGCTTTCCTTGAACTACATCGTGACTATTTTTTTCTTAAGGATCGGGACACCAAGAGAGTTCTTCTTAAAGGGCCATCCAAGCACAGGCTCTATCCTTTGCCTCCGTCATCCTTGAAGGAAGCTAATAGCATCAATAAAGTACCCATATCCCGGTGGCACAGTTGTTTAGGTCATCCCTCTCAATCCATTGTTAAGCAAGTGGTCAATAAATTTAGTCTTCCTGTTTCAGATTTATCTTATGAGTCAGTTTGTAATGCTTGTCAACAAGCCAAGAGTCATCAATTACCATTTCCAGTTTCATCTAGTATTTCTAAGCATCCTTTGGAACTTGTTTTCTCTGATGTATGGGGTCCTGCCCCAGAATCTGTTGGAAGAAAGAAATACTATGTTAGTTTTATTGATGACTTCAGCAAATTTACATGGATCTATCTCTTGCATCATAAATCCCAAGTCCTAGAAAAATTTCAAGAATTTCAGGTCATGGTAGAAAGATTGTTTGATAGGAAGATCCTAGCTATGCAAACTAACTGGGGAGGGGAATATCAATCTCTCAATCACTTTTTCTCTAAAATTGGGATAGTGCATCATGTCTCTTGCCCTCACACTCACCAACAAAATGGGTCCGCTGAGAAAAAACATCATCACATAGTGGAAGTAGGCCTTTCCCTCCTCTCTCATGCCACTATGCCCTTGAAATTCTGGGATGAAGCTTTTCAGGCCGCTACCTATTTAATTAATCGGGTACCAAGCAGAGTTATCAACAACACTAGCCCACTAGAAAAATTGTTCAAGCAAAAACCGGATTACTCCTCACTAAGAGTTTTTGGTTGTGCTTGTTGGCCGAATCTTAGACCCTACAATAATCACAAGCTGCAATTTAGATCTAAGCGTTGTGTATTCTTGGGGTTTAGCAATCTCCATAAAGGTTTTAAATGCCTTGAGGTATCTACAGGCCGTGTTTATATTTCTAGGGATGTTGTTTTTGATGAGGCAATTTTTCCCTTCTCTGAGCTACATGCTAATGCAGGAGCTCTTCTTCGATCTGAAATTGATCTCTTGCCTCCTGATTTATTCCCTCCTACACGTACTTTGGGGCATGAACAGTTGACAAATCAAGTGGCTAATCCATCACCTCATATTTTATCTCATGATATTGATGATTTTTCTGAAGATGCCACAACAGATCACACTGCCACAGCAGATCCTCTCGGTGCCGTTGATTCTGCTCTACCACACACAGCAGCAGCGTCTCCTCCTGATGCCCAGGTACACCAGTCCGGCGCTGATACCTCATCGCTCGGCGCACGGGATCGTCTGCGTCAGGAGGCAGGGGGAGCAGAACAGCCTGAGCAGGGACCTAATGATGTGCATGTGCAGCAGCGTGATGCGCAGCAGGCTGAGCCCGAAGTGACTAATAATGATGCGGTCACACCTCCTGACACCAGCACTGCTCCATCCGTCGATCAGATGCAGATCAGGCCTCACACCAGACTTCAGAGTGGACTTCGCAAAGAAAAGGTATATACTGATGGTACCATTAAATATAAATACTCATGGTTTACTGTCTTCGGGGAACCCACTAGTGATTTAGAGACACTAAAGGATAAAAACTGGAAACTGGCAATGCAGTCTGAGTATGATGCCCTAATAAAAAATAAAACCTGGCACCTTGTTCCTTCCCAGAGAGGGCAAAATATCATTGGGTGTAAATGGGTTTATAAAATTAAGAGGAAGGCCGATGGTACCTTAGATAGATACAAAGCTCACCTAGTAGCGAAAGGGTTTAAGCAAAGGTATGGAATAGACTATGAAGATACATTTAGTCCAGTTGTTAAAGCTGCTACAATCAGAATTATTTTGTCACTAGCTGTCTCTAGAAATTGGAGTCTTAGACAGTTAGATGTACAGAATGCTTTTCTGCATGGTTACTTAGAAGAAGAGGTGTATATGCAACAACCACCTATTTTTGAGGATTCCACTAAACCACAATATGTCTGCAAACATGACAAGGCTTTGTATGGACTGAAACAAGCCCCAAGAGCTTGGTTCTCAAGGCTAAGTAAAAAGTTGTATAATCTTGGTTTCAGTGGGTCAAAGGCTGATACATCTCTGTTCTATCTGAATAAGGGTGATATAACCATGTTTATCCTTGTTTATGTTGATGATATCATTGTAGCCAGCTCATCAGAGAGGGCAACAGCAGCTCTATTGCAAGACTTAAAGGAAGAGTTTGCACTTAAGGATCTTGGTGAACTTTCTGGGTATAGAGGTGAGCAAAGTCCAGAATGGTATTGTTCTTACTCAGGAAAAATATGCAACAGATCTTCTGAAGAAGGTAGGAATGATAGATTGCAAGCCTGCCAACACTCCACTATCTGTAAGTGAAAAGCTCTCTTTACATGAAGGATCAGCTCTAGGGCCTAATGATGCTACACAATATAGAAGTATTGTTGGTGCACTATAATATTTGACTCTAACTAGACCTGATATAGCTTTCTCTGTCAATAAAGTCTGTCAATTTCTACATGCTCCTACTACAGTTCACTGGGTAGCTGTTAAGAGAATCCTCAGATATATTAAACAGTGCACATGTCTGGGTCTTAAGATTCATAAGTCTGGATCAACTCTTGTCAGTGGATTCTCTGATGCAGATTGGGCAGGTAGTTTAGATGACAGAAGATCAACAGGAGGATTTGCAATTTTCCTGGGATCAAATTTAGTGTCATGGAATGCCAGGAAACAGGCCACAGTGTCAAGATCTAGTACAGAGTCAGAATACAAGGCAATAGCAAATGCTACAGCTGAAATTATGTGGGTACAAACTCTCCTAGCAGAATTGGGAATCAAGAGTCCTAGAGCTGCTAAAATCTGGTGTGATAATCTTGGTGCAAAGTATTTGTCAGCCAATCCTATCTTTCATGCCAGAACAAAACATATTGAAGTTGACTATCACTTTGTCAGAGAACGGGTAAGTCAGAAACTTCTAGAAATTGAATTTGTTTTTTCAGGTGATCAAGTTGCAGATGGCTTCACCAAACCATTGTCGGTTCGGCTGCTGGAGAACTTCAAGAACAACCTGAATCTAGCACGATCAGGTTGAGAGAGGGTGTTAGACAAATCCAACAAGAGATGATGCTGCGTACGGTGGTTTGCATGCATGCATAATGACGGATCCACAGAGCTAGCGATAGTTGTTATCCAGGTTGTTAGCGCATGATATAATCCTTTCCTATTTTGATGAATCGATCTGATCGGTCTCCTCTTTCTCTGTAAGCGCCACGATAGGGGCTATTCCTATCTATATTAACACGTAAGCAACGCACGGGATTGGTGCGATTGTTTCCTGCCAATAGAGAGAAACTTCACACTCCTCACCGCGTAGAGCCGCTGGCCTTCTCCTCACCACCGCCACGTCCTCCTCGTGGTCCCACATCGTGCGCCTCCTCCTCGCCATCGCCGGATCTAGAAGAGATGCTAGGGTTACCACAAGAGCAAGAGAGGAATAGATGAGAAGGGAAAGCCGGGTTACCTCGATGCACACTGATGCGCGTCGCCACACCACGCCCCCACCGAGTGCCGCCGCCACGTTCCCCCTCCTCACCTAGATGCGCCGCCGCGCCTCGCCTTCGCATCGTGCCACCACCACGCCTCCTCGCCGCCGGCCGGGAGAGAGAGTGTGGATCCGTGGGAGAGAGTGAGTCGGTGGGTGGGTGGGTATTTAAATAAGCTAAAATTGGTTCGATAGCATTGAAAGTTCATGTTTTTGGTTTTATAGCACTGAAAGATACCGATTCACTTTAATAGCATCTAAAATTTTCTTCCGTTCCCATTTGTAGCACTCCGTCACTTTTGCCTCCTTCACCGTCAACTTTGATGAGAATTGACATACCCATGTGTTCTCATCAAAAACAACAGTCAAGAGCCCGACCCTGCCGCTGGTCAAGGATGAGACCTATGCTCTGCTGCTGCCTGCCCCAATACCTGGGTGCTTGGCACTTGTTTTCAGAGGTGACGAAGCTCGGCGAGCATCGAGCTTTGGGCTAATCAAGTTTACATGTCCGGCCGGTGAAGTTAGCTGAACATATTCGTGTGGTTTCGGCCGGTGTCTTGATTGTGTTAGTGTCTTCAGATTTGCAGTTGCTATGAATGAATCCAGAAGTTTGGAATTTTATTGACCCGACAATCCAGCACGACGAGGCGCATGGATGAACGCGTAAGCAGTGGTGACTGGGGAGGCCGAGAACAACACGTATGTCAGGGAGGGGTGTCCGCCATGCGAGCAGTGGGAATGCAGGGTGGACATCGCTCCTAGAGATGGGACCAGCAAGAGCGCGCCACAGGTAGACTTTCCACCAGCAGCAGGGACAATGACGACCTGAACGTGCGTTGCTGTTAAAGATGACGGACAAGGAGAGCAAAGTGACGGGAGTGTTAAAAATGGGAATGGAAAAAAACTTTCACTGCTATTAATGTGAACCCGTATCTTTTGGTGCTATAAAATCAAAAACGTGAGCTTTGTATGCTTTAGAACCAATTTTGCCTTTAAATAAAGGACATAGGTGTGGATATTGACACAAATCTAGCACCTTTGACTTCTATAGGTGTCGGTTCTTTAATAGAACCGGTACCTATATCCCTCCTATAGGTGCCGGTTCTTTTTAACAACGGGAACCTATCTCCTGTGCCCCAAAAAATTAATATTTGGCTATAACATAAGCCTACTATTTTATATATCTTCTCTTTTAAATAAATTTTCTTTTTTAATTTAATATTTTCTTTTAAAAGGTGACAAATATTTTACATATCTTTCCCTTTACACATTTTTAATAAAATATATTTCATTTATACCTGTATTCACTTAAAATTATACGAAAATTAGAGCGCACATAATTTGTTCCAAATTTTGCTGATTTAAATTAAACAGTAATTGCACAAATCGGTACATTAATTTACAAATGAGTTTAAACTCTAACTAGTAGCCCTTCTTGATGATCGCTCCGTAAATACAATGCTTCTTCATGTTCTTCCTCGGCTTCATCGGCTTCACCTTCAACCCCCTTGGAATTCTTACCCACTTGCATCGGAATAGAGGGACTTTGTGGGCTCCGTAATCTAGCTCCCAAATTGACTCTATGAAACCATAATAAGTCTTCTTGTTGCCGCCATCATCGTAGGCGTCTATGCGTACGCCACTGTTTTGATAAGTTCTCTTGTTATCCAGGTGTTTGGTGTAAAAAGTATACCCGTTTATGCCATAGCCTTGGTATGTGTGGATTGTGTTAGATGGCCCCCAAGACAAAGAAAAAAGTTGGTCACTATCAATGTCTGCAGTTGTTAGGTATTCCACAAACCATTTTCCGAATTGAAGTTTATGCGTCTTCGCAAGCCATGCCTCCGATTTCCTCGCATTATCACTGCGGATTTTATCCAAGTGTATGTCCATGTAAGGAGCCACCAAAACCGATTGTCGTAATACTGAAAAATGTGCTTGTCTTATATTTCTCGGTTGGGGGGAGGGGAGGGACAATTGTCTTGTGGCCTAATGTTCCTTTTCCAAACAACCTGCCCTCATGACGGTGCACAGGCACACCAATAGGTTTTAGATCCATGTAATCTATACAGAATTCGACCACCTCATCTTTTCTATAACCCTCAACGATGTTGCTTTTGGGCCTCGATCTATTTCGGACATATTTCTTACGATGCCCATAAATCTCTCGAAAGCCCACATGCTATGCAGATACATTGAACCTAGGATCTTTACTAGTTGCACAAGATGAGCAACGAGATGCACTATGATATCAAAAAGTGAAAGAGGGAACAAGATCTTGAGCTGGCAAAGAGTTAGAATCACGTCCTCCTGAAAGTTTTCTAATAAAGTTGGATTGATAACCTTTTGATTCATCGCTTTGAAGAACTGGCACAACTTGATGATTCGTTCTCGAACCATATTTGGAAGGATACCTCTGATTGTGACCAGTAGCAGCTACATCATAAGCACGTGGCAGTCATGTAACTTCATTCCAACCAACCTCATATCTTTCATGTTAACCAATTCCTTAATGTTTGCACAGTAACCGAATGGGACTTTGACACCCTACAGACATTCCAACATACTCGTTTTTTCTGCAGCACTAAGAGTGTAGCATTCAGGAGGGAGGTAGTAGCGACCATTTCCTTTGTTCTTAGGATGCAACTCTTTCCTGATATTCATGTCTTCAAGGTCTTTTCGTGCTTGTAAAGTGTCCTTCGTCTTGCTAGGTGGGTTCAACAATACCACGAGCACGCTTTCGCACACATTCTTCTCCACGTGTATCACATCAATTTCATGACGGATATCCAAGTCTTCCCAATACAGTAGGTCCTAAAAGACGAACTTCTTTTTCCAAAGAGGGGTCTCACCGCTTGATGTGGATGCACGTGTGCTTCCACTCCCTTTACCAAATAAAACTTTTATGTCCTTCACCTCCTCCCGGACGTCACTACCGGTTATAAACTTTGGAAGTACCCCTGCTTCCATCATCCCATCAAAATCTCTTGTATTTCAGTAGTACGAGTGATTCAGCTTGCGGAACCTTCGATGGCACATATACACGGTCTTCCGGTAATGATTCAACCACTTGCCTTCTATTTGGGCCATGCATCATACACATGCTTTCATGCCCTTCATCATCTGGCCTGATGTGTTACCAAGTGTTGGGTAGTCTTGTATTGTCGTCAGCAAAATAGCCCAACATGTGAAGTACTCTCGTTTGTATGCATCCCACATTCGTTCACCATTCGTCCATAGTATCCCAAGATCCTCTACCACCGACTTGAAGTACACATCGATATCATTGTCAAGTTGTTTAGGCCCTTGAATTAGAAGTGGCATCATGATGTACTTATGCTTCAAACAGAGCCAAGAAGGGAGGTTATAGATAATAACAGTGACTAGCCATGTGATATGACGACTGCTAATGTTACTGAAAGGATTCATGCCTTCGGAGCTAAGCACAATCCTCACATTCCTCATGTCGTATGCAAAATGCTTTCTGTACTTCCTGTCTATCTTCCTCCATTGAGACCCATCAACTAGGTACCTTATCATTCCATCTCTTTTACGCTCTTCGTGGTTCCAATGCATCAGCTTAGCATGTTTCTTGTTTGCAAACATACGTTCCAAACGATGGATGATTGGAAAATGCCATACCACCTTCACTGGTACACTTTCTTCCTCATTGTACCATTACTTCCACCATCACCATCCCTGTCTCCACACTTATACCGAGAAGCCTTGCACACCGGACATTGGTCCAAATCTACATAATCATCCCAGTAAAGAATGCAATCATTTTGATAAGCGTGAATTTTTTGTATCTCAAGGCTAAGGGGACAAATAATTTTTTTCGCTTGGTACATTGTTTCTGGTAAGACATTACCAATTACCCGTAGGAAGAATTATTGTCAACAGCTCTAGGAACTGAGTGAAGCTCTTATCTAACCATCCATGCTTGCCTTCAGGTGAAGTAGAGATAGGACCACCTACAACTTGTTGTGCTCTGCCTTACATCCATTGTAAAGTGGAGTTTTTAAGTCCTCCACCATGGTTTTGAACTTGGAATATTCCCTATCATCAATGTTAGCCCACTTTCTATCACGCAACATCTAACCTAGATCAGCTTTCACCATGGTCAACGCATGTTTGGTCCTCCTACCCACAGCCGACATCCTCATTCAGCATGTCGTTGTTTCCTGCACTTCCCTCGCCTTGCTCCTCTTTGCAAGAAACTCATGACATCTGAACTTTCGCATAAAACCCCTTATAAGAAGAAGTGCATGGACCCGCTGCGCCAGAAATTGCCTGTCTTTCTTGTAATCAAAGCATGGACACCATAGATAATCCAGAGCATCAACTCAGTTTGTGCTTGTCGCCGCAGCAACGAGAGACGTTACTCCCCTGATATACTCCATACAGCCACGATCCATTTTATACACCCATCCTAGATCCATTACAACCGATGGATACCTATGAATGTTACTTAATGTTTATTACTCTGAATTATACACAATCAAATTACCCCTACAAATTATCTTTCATAATTTAACTACTATAACATGATGTAATTAATAAAATGAATAGGACAAGATAAAAGAAATTTACCACTCCTAAAAGAAAAATATAATAATTTAAAGTTTATTATGAACCGTGCAGAATAAATACATTTAGGATTTTATAATTTCCAAACAAAATAGAACAACATAAATGATAGATCTTCAATAATTTAAATTTTATAATGTTGTGTTACACCTCTTTGTATTGTCATGTCAATACTTCAATTCAAAGTTAGCATGTGGTCATCCGAGAATGATCTAATTAAATGAACACAAGATATAATAATTATCCCTAGAAAACAAATACAAATAATTGTTCGGCTGCGCACTTTATATATATACACGTAGAAAACGGTAATTCAATTCAACAAGCAAGAGTAAAACAAAGTGAGAAATAATGAATACTAACCTTATACGCTTCAATCTTCACCCAAACCAAAAAAATTAGAGCAAAACCTCCCCCCTCCTCTAGCTGGTCGAGCAAGAACGAGAGGTGCTGCTCTGTTCTTTGCTCGATCGGCTTGAGAGGAGGGGCATGAGCTACATATATGCTAAGCTTATAGGTGTCGGTTCCTTAGTTAGAACCGGCACCTATGTCTGACATCTATATAGGTGTCGGTTCTTAAGGTAGGCCCTCCAAAACTAGCTAGGTGGCAGAGGTAACAAAGTTGCCAGTTCTTAAATAGAACCGGCACCTTTCACTGACACCCTCAAGTGGGCCCAATGGCCAACTACTCCGATGTGACATATACGAAAGGTCCCGGATTTTAGTTCAAAATCGGCACCTTTCTCTGTCAGGGGAAATAGGTGTCGGTTCTATTTAAAAGCTGACACCTATTAGGAGAGAAAGATGTCGGTTCTTGGCAGTAGCTCCCCTGCAGGCGGGCGCGTGGGTGGGAAAGGCACTATAGGTGCCAGTTTTACCTATTCCGGCACCAATAATGACGACATCTTTGTACATTTCTATAGTAGTGTAAGTGCTTGATTGGCAGTCCACAACAGCTCGAATAGAATGTGGTGAGGTAAAGCTTTAGAGTGTTGATGTGGAAGTGAATGGTGGATCTTGGTGAAGAGAGGATAGGGTACTATTTATAGGATGGCTGGCAAAGGGCAATTGTCCTTGGCCATGGCTATTGGCATCCGGAGATGGAATTCCCAAATACCAGGAGCATATACCGTATTAATCCCATGATAAGTAGATAGTACATGCATCCATAACCTTGTCATCACATCCATACATAATACGCATACAAATAAATAACATGGTTCACATAACTTAGTGAGTGCATAAGTCATACAATATAAATAGGGTCAACCGGCCAAATGGATGAGTTTAAACGCAGAAAAATAAGAGTAGAAAAATATGTAAGTTCTTCGGTATACCCATCTACCAAACAACCCTAGCCAACCGACTAGGAATCACCCTATAAAGAACCATCCTCGAAACCTCCTGCCCGGTGCAAAGTACTCGTCACTAGGCATCTCACTTCTAGCATCAATGTCTAAAACAACAACGAGATTTGGGTTAATACATATGTATTGGGAAAATATGTAGTGCAAACCACATATGTAGTGGAAACCTGGAAACTACTGTTGGATCGAAAAATGGATGTCTGAGATTCGTCCACGTCACCATGAGTAAAAATTTTACTCGCAGATTTTCTCATGAGTAAATCTGCGAGTAAAATTGTTACTTGTGATGACGTTGACTAATCTCATACATCTATTTTTTGATCCAACTGTAGTTTCTAGATTTTCACCATATATTTTCTCCATATGTATTGGCAAGTCTTATCCAAACCTTGAGAAGTTTATGTCTATTGCAAGCTGAGATCAAAGAAGGTTATCTTTGTGGAATAAATTTTAGCATAAAGCAATTTTTGATTTGCAATAGTAAATAATAACATATTGCAACGGAATTTGTAAAGCAAAAGGTAAACAGTAGTAGTAGTAGTAGTAACATAAGCATCGTAATAATATCATACTCGCCCTCCATGTAAGCAAGTAACCATTTCATTCTCAGCCGACACCAAGCAAAATCATCACTAAATTCACACCACACCAATTTCACAAATCATTTAACAAATCATCAGCACTATACTTGTATCCTTTCATCAAATCCCTCATGGACGTCAGAACGGTTAATCGATTAGTTTAGACTCTGCAGAGTTTGTACAATCTACTCATATGACACAAAATAGTAATCATGCAAGCATGCCATGTGATACCAAAAGGTACATGATTTACTATTTGAGATGTAGCCGTTACATTCCTCAAAGTCTAGCCTTGCATCAACAACGGCGAGTGGAAATTCACACAATGGAGGTGAACATAGTCTTCAGGGAGTCTATGATATGACAGCTAGGAAATAATTCAATTTCTCTTGGCAAGACGACTGTGGTGATAGGAGAGAAGGTGGAGCACTATTATAGGTGGAGTCCAGAGGAAGAAGTTACAGGGATAGCGGAGTCTCTTGAAGACGGTGAGTCTGGTGCAGACTTGTTGGGCAGCTCGTGGTGAAGCTGCAAAAAAAAAGACAACTCAAGTCTAGAGGATCAGTGGATAGGCATGGTGATTTTACTACTTTTGGGTGGTGTATATTTACCAAGGTGGAGTTTGTTAGAATAGGTGTCGAATATATTAGTCCTACTAGAAGTTGGACTTGGAGTTGGAATAAGTGTAGGATAGAGTTAGAGTCAGACTCTGTCATAGGCTCTCTCTTGAATAGAGAGGGAGGCATCACAATGTAATGATAGTGACTATAATGCAGCATAGACACGCAGGGAGATAATGGCGGTGACGAGGCCATGGACTAGTAGCGGTTAGGTGCTATATTGGTTGGGGAGGAGTGCCCACATTCAAAACCTCAGAGATGTAGGCTTTGGCTAAACTTCATTAACAAATATCGTGTGTTCCTGTGTTATCATGTGGCATGTCTTAGGTGATCAATAACTGGAGTGATCGAGAAGGTTAGTTGTCGTTCCGTTACATTGACTAACTTATATAACAAATCCAAATCAACAGAACACAACAAAACAGATGGGCTGAAGAAGAGAGTAACTAAGTGGGGTATTCGGACAATGATTAAGGATCAATTCAGTAGGTACTACACCAATTTAATTGATTTAACATTTTTTAGACTTTGGATTAGAGATGAGTTACCAGTTTAACTAGATACAAAAGAAAATGAAACCCAAGTTCCAGCTGCTGCAATTTAGAATTATAGAGCATTCTTATATCAGTAAACCACATGGAGCTTATATAGAATCATGTGACCAGAAAGCCTTGCAATGTGAATCAACGCCTAATTCACCAATTCATGCAATAGTTTGCTAACTGTTGCACAAGCAGAGTAAACACACAGGGATTACACATCATGCATCATATGGAGTATGAACTGCTGGTGAACTTGTCAGTTATGCACTGCAATTTTCTCTACTTAGAAAAACTGCACCAAGACGGGAGGCGGATTTATATACCTTAAATGCAGGTTTCATCACATGTTTTTCAGTTCTCAAATGATATGCAGGCAGTTTTGGAAAAGTCTGAAAAATACTGGAATGATTAGAAAAAAAATTCAAACACTGGCATAATGTATGTATCTACCATTAGCTAGCAAATGTCTCAAACGCACATCTAAACACGAGCTTTAAACTTCAGATCATGGATCATGCATTCATGCTACTACATGTAGACAAATGCACCACAATGTCATTCATGCAACAGAAATGCTCATCTCGAACATATATGTAACTGTATTACTGTAATCCATACCCCCAAAATCTAAATTAGCAAACTAGCAAAATGTCACAAACAGCAGGAAATTCAGGACTGAAATATGTGTATATACTATGTAGCGGTAATCTAAACAAATGAAAAGTAAAACCCTTCACACAAAAGTACTGTGTCACATCATCAAGTAATCATAGGCCGTTCGATTTTCACTCTGGATGTTACAGATCGTTGGATCTATGGTTGGCAAAATATCTCCCTGACCCTTCGAGAAAACTCTATCTATTTCTAGTCCTTCCACATCCCTAAATAAATCTTACACTATTTTTTTTAGAGAATCCACTCTATGCCCCCGAGTTTACTCTAGTTCAATGATTTGTCATCGATTTTGTCTCCTTTTATAATATGTCATCGACTTTGTCAATGTTTTCTACAATATGCCATCAGGGTGGATACTTTTCAAAAAATACCTAAAATACCCTTCAAGCCATACAAAGGTTGCTAATTGATTGACTCATTATGAGTTCTGAAAAAATATGGAAGTTTTTATGTGACATTCTTACACATTGTAGAAGTTTGTGTGTATATTTTAAGACTTTATTCAATATTATTTTAGAAAAACTATTTGTATGTGGTACATGAAAGAGGAACCACATACACAAAATATAGCCGGATTAGGAAAATAATTTTGTGTAGCATATGAAAGATGATTTGCATAAAAGAACATCACCCACAAGAGTTTTCTATTAGCATATAAAACATAAATTATATTTTCAAAAAATTTAATACATGCAAATTAAAAATCTCGAAATATACAGCACTTTATATTATGTAAGGAGGCTATGTGAAAATTTTCATGTTTTTTGATACTTCTAGTAGGTGAATCCTCAACCCTCTATGTCTTGAAGGACATTTTAGGTATTTTTTGAAAAGTATCCACGCTAATGTCATATTGTAGAAAAAAATGACAAAGTCAGTAGTATATTATAGAGAGAGACAAAGTCGATGGTAAATCATTGAACTGGATTAAACTCAATGGCATATAATAGATTCTCTCTTTTCAAAACTTATAATGAGTCAATCAATTGGCAACCTTTGTATGGCTTGAAGGGTATTTTAGTCATTTTTTGAAAAGTATTTACCCCGGTGGCATATTGTAAAAAGAATTGACAAAGTTGATGGCATATTATAGAAGGAGATAAAGTCGATGGCAAATTATTGAACTAGAGTGTAAACTCAGGAGCATAGAATGGATTCTCTCTTTCTTTTTTCATTCTGTCCCCTCTTCCTAGCATGTGATGGTGCGAGTGTTCGTCGCCTACCCTCATCCCAGTGCCACCTCCCGCCGTCCCGTGTCATCTCCGACTCCGCCTCATGCACCCTTCTTGCCCATGTCTCCTCCTCTCGTTGCCGCATCCCATAGTCGGCTCTCTGCTCCATCCCCAAGTTTTCGGTGGCAAATCGGGGAGGACATGCGGATGGCAGTTGGCAGGTATGCAGCGGTGCAGGCTACAAGGAAGCGGAGGTGACAGCTACTTCTGGGCACTACCCCAAGCTCTCTGCATTCTGCCTTGTAGACTGCTGCCCGGTGGAGCCGTCCTGGCGGCTGTCAGCTGCTTAACCCTGTAGACACCTCCCGGGAATGCCGTCTTGAGCTCACAGATCTGGGGCCTCCCACTGTCAGGCCATCGCTGTCTCCTGCGCATCCTGCGCCTTCTCACCCACATGACCCATGCGGTTGTCTTTAGGCATCTTTCACACCAAGTAGTAACGGATCCAGAAATTTTCTTGAGGCCGATTTGTTTGTACAAAGAGGCCGATACCTTCTTCTCCAGGGATTCAGGGCCAGGCCAGCGTGGGCAGCTGCCCGGGCTCCCAAGTCTTTGCTGCAGTGGACTCCGGTGCTGTTCCTCTGCTAGCCAATGGCATTCGCTCCCAGACAAAAAACGGCGCCAGGGCTCATGCTTCTATACAGTGCAATCTGTAGTTACTATGGTGTCCCGAGTACTAAAGCAGCCTTTTAATTGGGCACTAGTTTAAGACAGGTAGAAAAAAATGGCAAACAAGCAGAACATGTTCTTGGACTTTTGATGCTAATAGATTATTGTCAAAGTTCACTATCTCTCTCTTCTGCGTTGTTATATTTTTTAACTATGAATAATTAATACCTAAATAATCATATCCTAATCACTGGTCTCGTTTTGCATGTGGACCATAATCTCATCATAGATTATCATCTCAAACTCAGCCTAAGAGCATTCCCATCATCTCATCCAAATTTCATCCTCCATATTCTCATTTGGATGCTCTTCTAAAAAAAGATCCCCCCTCCATATTCTTTTTCACTCCAACAGATTATCTATATTACATCCTCCATATCATATCATCCTATATTTTACTAATATCTTTCAACTACCACACATGTATATTAATTTCTCACATTTCTCTTCCTCTCCTACTGCTGAGAGGACGGAGAGGACAAGGAGGACCGACAGGCGGTTCGTGGGTGATGTGGTCGCAAGCAACTGGGTCGCGGGCGGTCGCTAGGCAGAGGAACAGCGTGGGCAGAGGGGAGATGCGGCGGAAGGCGTGGGCGAAGCGGGAGATGCGGTAGGAGCAGTGGTGGAAGGTGCGGGTGGAAGGGAGATGTCGCGAAAGGTGCTGGTTCAGGGAGGGGATATGGCAATAAAAGCAATGGATGATGTGGGCAGAGGGGAGATGCGACGGAAGGTGCGGGCTGAGGAGGAGATACGGCGGGAGCGGTGGCAGAACTACGAGCAGAGGGGGAGGTGCAGCGGGAACGGCGACGGAAGGCCAGTGCAGCACCAGAGGGGCGACGCCGCTTCTTCTCCAACAACCTCCCCTAGATCCGGTTTGTGTCACCTCTCTACCCCCCTTCTCCGATAGCCAATCCAACCAGTGTTGTGCCTCATCCTCCTTGCCCCTCTCCTCCTCTTCCTGCTTTGCCTGCCGCTGGCATGGAGGCGGTGATCTGGCGAGGAGGCAACTAGGCGAGGGCAACGATCTGGCAGGGATCATAAGAGGCCATCGTATGGATGGAAAGGGATGCAATGGGAGGGAAAGGAGGGCATCGTGGGGAGCGATGTGTATGCGAGATTGCGAGGTGGGAGGAGGGAGCAATCTAGAGCATTAGATTAGACGATATCGGCTGTTGGATTTGATAAATGAGGTTTGTTGGAGTGTAGTTGGTGAACTATAGGGTAGACTAGATGACTGGTAAAAAATTATAATTCTAGCATCACGTTCCTTTTCTAAAACTTATTCTATAAATCTATACAAGTGATACTCACTTAGTGTAGTTAATAGCAATTTCATGTATTGTTATGCTTCCACATCACACTATTTTTTATGGAGCGTTGGATCTCCATCATGAGCCAATCAAGCAGTCCAACAAACCTTCTGCGAGTTGTTTTGCTTATTGTCGTTATTTGATACGGTCACTGATAAATCCGTAAGCGTACGGGTACCACTATAGCATTTCACCAAGAGTAATCCAAGGGTATCGTATTTGTTTTTCCCTAGGGAAGGTGGCGGTGTAAAAAGAGAGTTCATATATTCGTAATAAATAGGGTTTAATATAATGATAATATTTGGGTAGTGTGACACACAGGAGATTCATTTCTATAATAATACAATGGTTAGTGGAGAAGAACAAAAGAGAGCTAAGGTTATATGTACTTCTATATTACTAATGTTTAGTATACACTTAACAATTACAAGCTTACAAGACTAGGACTTAGTTCTAGGCATCCAGGTACTTCTCCAATACAAGTGAAACTATGTTATTTGTAATTAAACGTGCAAGAAATGTTAGTTCTCTCAATTTGTTGAGGTAATTGATGGTCAAAATCGGTACTTAATGACCGTCAACAACTCCTCCATGCTAAACCTTTGCTCGTCCTCGAGTAAAGATAAAGCCTAGGTTGTTGATCAGGAATTGCTACCATGTTTTATTTCTTCGTAGTACCATGCCTACAACATATCTTTCTACCTAGAATTTGAATAAGTTGGCAATAGTACTTTTACCTCTCTTATCTTACTCCCCATGGGGCTTTTAACTTCTCGTCTTGGGTAGTTGAGAAACAGAATGGGTCATAGAGTACCAGTCACTTACTCTTTGTTCAACTTTCTTTGTAGAGGATTTTCAAGAATTTTGCAAATAAAATCAAAGTTCTGCAAATGATACTCTTAGATCGCTCAATGTGTATAATTCCTCACCAAGGCATTGTGTTGCCTCTTTTTCATCCGATCTCTAAAAGGTTTATGTGGAGCTTCAGGTGGGAAAAATTAATGAGGTAATTACTTGCATCACATATATTGCAAAATCAAAACGAGGATCCAAAGAGAAAGCAAATCGTACAATCTAATCACAATGTGCAAGTGTGTGGCTATATGGTGGAAGATGATATGTGGTACTCCTTGTCATAGACTCAATTTTATTCCTAATTAGAGACATGGTTATCCTTTCTCCTAACTATTTTTTTCATGCTTCTCAAGAACAATGGTGAGCATACACTCCTTTTCTCCTTTATCTTTTTTTCCTTCTCATAATACTTGAGAATATTTTCTACTTTTTATCTCCTTTTTTTCCTATCACAACCATCTCTTTTACAACTACTAGGAGAGACATTTTTGATTGACATAATGGAGTATTTATTTGGTGGATGAAATGTTGTTAACCCCTGGTATAGAGATAGAGCAACTATGATGGGTGTATGGCATGTTTTTGCTAACCTCATGGTTGAGGTCAAGCATATTTGGTGGATGCGTGTGTGTGATCTTGATTAAGAAAGCATGAAAAGAATCTTATAGTGGTTACAACAATTTGAAAAAAGCTCAATGTAATAACAAGTAGTATATGTGTAAAGGCTTTTCAATATAATCATCATATAGCTCTCGTGGGAATTTATCATCATTGAGTAACTTATAAATTTTCATTCTTTTGAAAACAAAGACTATGCTTGTCAAGTATCACTTGGAAGTAAGATCATAGCAACTCTATTTCACCATTTCATATTTCACAACAATTTAGACTTGGATCATGCATATGCAACCCACAAGTTTCAAGTTCAAGGCAAAGATTTTTGACCAACAAACTCAAAAATTTAGGTGAAGACTAAGCTATAAACTAAGTACTAAAGAAAAATAAAACAAAGCAACTATTCATTATTTCAACCATGAGAACTAAAGCATTCTTACCGCATATGGAAAGCAGATATTTTTTGGTATTTTCATCTGCGTTACCTTAGTGTGAGAGTCCTTCCCCAAGCTAGCTTCTTGCTCATGGTCCGTGATAGAGATTAAATCCCTACGACTGGAAGAAGGCAACATGTCGGCCTGACTTTGCTGCAAGGTGGCATTGATGTTTGCCAACTAGCCATTGGTATGCTGCTGCAATGTGTGGATCTCCTGGACATGCTAGTTTAGCGTGTTTTGCATCTCATTGCTCCGAAGATCAAGCTCTTCTAGCTGTTGGGTGATGTCTGCAAATCCTCAGCCGAGGTCTCGATAACCTCTTGCCGAGAAAGAGCGGCATGCACCAAACGATGGGGCCATCCCACTGGAGCTAGATGAGTGGTCCATGTTGAGGTAGTTGTCCAAACGTCTACTGGCGGGCTACTCCAAGTGGCCATTACTCGCGCTTTGCCAAATCGAGCATCCTGCTTTGTATGTCGGCGGTGGGTGGTCCCAACCATGTGCATACCCGGCTTGGCTCCAATCCGTCTATTGCATGAATGGGTATTGTGGCTGCTGTTGTGGCTTCTCCATGGCTGCATTCCACGATAAGCTCTGAGTCATCCTGCTAGAAACACTGCTCCTACGAGCTACCTCTCATGGTACAAGAGGAATGGTTAGCGTCCGGCACTTATACTAATAAAATTTTGGGTTAGGTAAGGAAATCTCATTTGTATATCCGGGGAAGAATAATATAAGAAAGGCATTTGGACCATATTTCATAATATGCCCTTTCACAAGATAATCCTCGTCAATGACAAAGCGAGGTTGGGGATGTCTATGATTGGACCATCCTCCAATGCTCCAACTTTGACAACTATTCGAGTGATTAATGATGTGCATTCTATTGTTCCTACCATCTTAAGATTTTTTAACCATAGCTTTGACATGAGAGATTTTAATCTTTTTAACCATGTCATAAAGGATTTTCAACTCATCATTGTGTATCGGCCTCACGTCCTCTTGAGGGAAGAGAGTAAAAGCCAACCATTTGTGTATTAAGCGTAGGTGGGATTGTGGATGTTATTGGTTAGCGGTTTCCCGCAGGTAATTTCTCTGGAAATGCGATGCCAGAACTCGTTTCTATTGAAACTTGAAGTCGCTGACTCCAAGTCAACAGAACACCGTCTGTTGAATCCCATGTGAGTACTGAGATTCCTCCATGTGAGACGTCTCGTAGAGGAATCCAAGAGTTAACTGCAACTTGGTTTGGGGGCACTGAGAGCAAGAGTCATGGGGTGGCTTTTATAGGAGAGGAGCTGCCCCTGGTTGAGCCAAACCAAGGGTCGGCCAACCACCTAAGGCCCCAATGGTGCTCTCTTTTTAGGTCTAAATCAATGACATCCTCCACTAAATAAAAGTGAATCAATGGGTATAGGAAATATGCCAATTCAGATCTCTTTAAATCCCCAAGTGGTCTAATTTTGATTTTCAAAATGATAAGGTTAGGGGACCATCTCACATGACTTCAAAGTTGCATTTAGTGGGCCTTCATTTCAAGAAAAATCAATCCATTACTCATGGTCAAATCTCAAATTTGGTTTTTGTTAAAAAGGTCTTGAACATGCCAGGGTTGAAAAGTCAGTCATAATTTGAAAAGTAAATATGCAAATGCAAGTTGAAAAATCAAATATGCAATTTGAAAAATTAAATATGAGATAACTACTGATTTTACCTTTTGGCGGACGACTCACCATTTTAAGTCCGACGAGCAGGACTTCTCTTCGTCATGTTTAGTTTATTGTGACATCCGGCTCTGCAAATGATGAGATGAATGACTGTGTTTGCTTGACTCGCCAAACCTCCTTGGTTTCTTCGGTTTTGCCAGTGTGGATGATTCCACGGACTTTGGGGGCTGCTGCTTTGACCGTGCCCCTGCCTCTTAGGTGTCTTGATGTTATGATATTGGAAAGGGAGTTCCCTCTTCAGCACCTCCTCCATGAATACCACGAGGTTGTCCTTCGAGGGTGTCACTTTGACCTCTTGGATATTCTGCCTGTTCGGCCTATACTTGATCTTGATCATTAAGGGTTGGAGACAGATTTCTTCGGCCCCACATCGATGTGTGAATCTGTGGTGCTCAAGAATGGACACCCAAGGATAAGTGTTGTATCCTTGTCGGTGTCCATGTCCAGCACCACGAAGTCGACGAGCACAAAGAAACCCTGGATTTTCATCGGAATATCTTCGACAATCCCTGTCAGGTAGTGGACCGTTGAGTTGGCCAACTGCAGCATCATGGGTGTAGGTGACAAAGTAGTGTAGTTCAGTTAATTGAAGTCTACCTTGGGCATGACGCTGACGCTTGTTCCATGGTCGCATAGAGCGTGGTTGAAGTGTTGTGCCCAATTGTGCACTTGATAGTGCGACATCATGGATCCTTCTTCTTTTCGGTAAGCCAGTTGAGTATAGCTGCGCTACACTCTTCCGTGAGCTTCATGGTCTCCATGGTGGGCATTAGTTGTTTGTTGTTGATGATATCCTTGAGGTAGCATGCATAGGTGGGCACCTGCATCACATCCAGTAGTGGGATATTGATGTATATCTCCTATATTACCTCGATAAACTAGCTGAATCGCTCATCCACAGTTGTCTTCCTGTTACGACGGGGGAACGGCAAGATGTTTGTATCACCGTACTCCTGTGGAGCCGTTCTTCCACCATGTGCCTTGTCGAAGTGGTCAGAAGGGGGTTCCTCCTCCTGGTTCTCCTTCCCCTTGCCTGCCTTAGTTGGGTATGGCGGACACGAGTGATCTTGCCTCCTCTCGTGGTCACCGCATTGACATTCCATGGACAGCTAAGAATCTTCCCTGTCTCAACAGAGCGAATGGCAACTACCAGCTAAGCTAATTCATTCTCCAACATCTTGTTGAAGCTCAGCTGGTTCTTGATAGCCGAGGAAAGACCCTCCATCTTGCTATGGATGCTTTCCATGGTTTTATCATTAGCCGCTAGCTTCCCTGACATGATCTCATTGATTTTGGCCTGGCCGAAGACAAGATCTTTCAAGTAGGGTTAGTTAAGATTGAAATTGCCATTGTTACCTCTTTGATAATGTGGGCGTGGTTGAATCCACCCCTGGCCTCCTTGTGGACGGTACCCATTGTTGTTGTTGTTCATAAAGAATACAACCTCATGGGTCTTGGGGCAGTCATTGCCCGAGTGTCCAGTATTGCCGCAAGTCTCACATGTCATCTGGATGTCCAGTGCTTGGGCAATACCGTACATCTCCGCCTTGCCATCTGGATGTCCAGTGCTTGGGCAGTACCGTACATCTTCGTCTTGTCATGAATGCGTTCGTCCAAGGTCCATCTTAGCGGCGAACATGTTCATCTCCTTAATGGTATGCATGCCCCGCTAATGAGGTTGGAGTCATTCTTCGCACCATCCTTGGTTGGAGACCATCTTCTCTATTAAATATGTTGCGTGAAAAACAGTTAATGAAAAGAAGCCTCCTCCAGCAGCAGCATCATTGTGATCGCGGGCAGACGATGTCTACCGGTTGTAGAAGATCTGGATGATGAGTCGGTTGTACATCCCAGGGTGAAGACAAGCCAGGACATATTCTTGGAGTCTCTCCCATGCCTCCAGAATTGACTCATTTGCTGCTTGCGGAAAACTTGAAATTTTCCTATGAAGGACGTTGGTTTTGCTCACCGGGAAGAACTTTGTGAGGAACGCAGTTGAGCATCTCTCCCAAGTGTCTACGGCACTTCTCTTGCAGTAAAACCACTGGTTTGCCCTCTTGAGAAGAGAGAACGGAAACAGGCAGAGCCTGATGGCATCTTGAGTCACTCCTTTTATAACGATGGTGTCGCGAAGCTCAAGAAAATGTTCGAGATGGACGTTAGCGTCCTCGTTGGCTTTCCCGCAGAATGAGGTAGCCTGCACCATAGTGATAAGACCCGTCTTGATCTTGAAATTGGCATCCCTAGTGTAGACAGTGGGCCCAATGGGCACGTTGGCAGCAGAGGGAGCCGAGTAATTACGGAGAGTCTTTTGAGCCATCGGCTTCGAGCGTGATGGTGCAAAAGTAACTTGTTCGGGTGTCGAGAACTTGATTTGCAAAGGAACGACATGAGGTCGGACTCTTCTCGCAAGCCTTTCCAAGTTATTGGTGAAGTTTGTCGGTAGGTCAAAACTAGTCATACAGTACCTGTTTTCACACAAGGAGAAAACAAATCAAGATTAACCTGAATGGACAACAGTTATTAACCATAGTTATGATCATGAATTTATGAACCCATTCTTTAACCAGTGCCTTCCTCAACAATAGCGCCAGAAATGCTTGTTGGTATTTGATACAGTCACAAATAAATCGTCAAGTGCACAGATTCTGCTGTAGCATTTCATCCGGGATTATTTCAAGGGTATCGTATTTGTTTTTTCGTAGGGAAACCAGCGGTGTAAAAAAGAGTTCATATATTTGTAATCATGCTATAATTAATATACCATAGCCTAAACAGGGGTTAATGATAATGATAATATTTGGGTAGTGTTACACAAAGGAGATTCATCTCTATAATAATACAATGGTTAGTGGAGAAGAACAAAAGAGAGCTAAGGTTTATATGTACTTCTATATTACTAATGTTTAGTATACACTTAACAATTACTTGCTTACAAGGCTAGAATTTAGTTTTAGGCACCCAGGTACTACCGAGAAACCACTCCCTGCTAGTCTGTCTGCGTGGTTATGGCATTTTATGAACTCTTACATCATACCCGGACGTGGAAGAATACAAAGACGGACAAGGCTATCATCACCTATCGCCAGCTCACTTTTTGTGGGGTATACATGCATCCAACGGCATGTAACTAACATATGCATCATGCTTATGTTAATACATAATGACACTAATTCCTCCGGGACTCCCACCCTTCGAATAGACAAGTTAGAACTAGTGCAACCCATTAAGATCATTGGACTGTTACCATAACATAAATCGACTAGCCTAATCAAGTGAAGTAGATAATTGAAATATAAACTATTCATAGAACACATAGCTAATAAAGTAGTATATGAACTATGAACATAATTAAATAAGGAAGATAATTCTTTGATTGCATCTATAGTCTTACAAGAAGAGTAAAGTACTAAAGACATAGTAGACTATAAAACCAAAGACTACTTTAAGCCTAACTCCACTAATACTATAGAGAATAAAATGTAAGATAGAGAGAATTGCTTCTCGAGTGTGTGTTGTGAAGTGAGGGAGTGATCTTCTTTTATAGCCTCCAATGACGGTTGCCATCCATAACCGCCATAAGGAGCCAACCAAGGATCGTCATGTGGAGGGTGGAGATGAGAGGAGGCCAGGTCATTCTGCCGACCCTTGGGCCCACCTCTCTCAACCGCCTTTCATCAAAGACTGACATGTGAGCCCCTAAAGCAGTGCACGGTGATTTGGCCCCCACTTTAAGTCGGTTTGAGCTAACTTGTGGGCCCATCAATCAGTGTGCTCGCATGTGATTCGCTGGAGATGTGTTTCTTTGCATGTCGACTTATTTCTCCTTCACATTATTGTATAATTCCTGCATCCATAGTATTTCTTCAATACAAATGAAACTATGTTATTTACAATTAATATATGTAAGAAATGTAAAATTCAAAATTTGACATTAAGATGATTAATGTTAATCTTTACTAAACAAACTAGAAATGCTCCTATATAGAAGTGAACAGAGTATATTTTAGAACGGAGGAAATAACGAACTTACAAAATCGAGCTATCAATGTCATGATAAATGATTCATTCATACAGGCAAGTTATGCCAGCGATCAGAGTCACGCAAAGTACGACTAAGTGGCTAGTTCAATTTGTTTCATTAGCTTTGACTTACGAGACTACAACTAGAAAGCCCTCTATTCTTTTCATCCTTAGATCTAAACTATCTTACTATCTTTTTACTATCTTGGTGTATGATTCCTCATGCGTTTAATCTACATATGTGTAGGGTAGAAGCATTACTTTCTTGGCAATTAAGAAAGCGAATCCATTGCTTCTGCATTGGAGTCCATGATGCATGGTTGAGCACGAGACAAAACGAAGGCGGCGAAATCCACATAGTCACAGTGAAGACGTCGACTTAATCAGTAGCCTCGGTGATGACGTGCTCCAGTACATTATCGGGTTCATACCAAACCCAAAGGACGCAGCAAGTACGGGTGCTCTATCGCAGCGGTGGCGCCACCTATGGTCACAAGCGCGCGCCTACCCTCCGTTTCACCTTCATGATCCCGCATACAACTCCCAACGGTTTGCCAATTCCATCAACGGCATCCTCGCTCGACGCACCAAGCCAACGCTGTCATTGAACATCTGGAGATCTCCTTTTTGATGCATAGTAAGCCAGTCGAGCACGTCAAAGTTACTCCTGTCAATGTGTGGATCAGTGACGCTATGGAGCACATGACAAAATCTTTTGCCTTGACATTGCAACTGCCTAATCATGGATATAAGGAGCGAGCAATGATTCTCGACGAGCTCCCCAGCTCTGTAAGATTGTAAATGATGAGCTTGCCGTTAGATGGTACTCCCTCCATTTTAATTCATAAGATGTTTGACTTTTTTTTCTAATCAAACTTTGTTAAATTTATAAAAAAATTTAGCAACATCTAAAATATTAAATTATTTTTATTAAATTTAATATTAAATATATTTTGATAATATGTTTGTTTTGCGTTAAAAATACTACTACACTTTTTTATAAATTTAATTAAATTTAAAAAAATTTAATTAAAAAAATCAAAATAATTTATAATATGAACGGAGAAAAAAAATTAGTCTCCAACTCCCCTCCGCCGCGATATTTCATTCACTCAAAGATCTCTCGCTAGACAATGTACGGCTCTTGGACGGTAGCGGGCACCTCCTCGGCCGCCTCATGTCATCACTGTGTTGTCCACGTTTGCGAAAGTTGTGTCTGTGGAATGTATGTAATCTGTCTGCTGACCTACACTCGAGTATGGAGAGCTGTTAGAGCTGTCGCTGAAAAACATCTACATGGGTAAGTTATTTTCACTAGTGCTCAAGACTCCGCGAGGCTCCGTGTTCTCCACATGAATAGCACAACGAAGACACGATTTTTACATGAAAAATCTTTACGGACAAAAACTACAAGCGTCGACCGGCAATAATCACTATTAAGGAATTAATTACAAACGTAGAGGAATAACAATGGAAACGTCATCCCTTCCCGTACGGCTTACAAGACTATATATAGGAAATAAAAGAAAAGACTACTAATAGAAAACGATTTGAAATCCTATTAGAAAACTAATCTAAATATATTATATTGTAAGCCTAAATTCGGCTCACATATTTAACCATCTTCACCTTGAAACGAATTTTCTCTTGTAGCATAAAAGCATCAATCACCAAGAAATACCTCATATAGGTAAAATTACCGCGCGCCAAATAGTCTATAGGACTATACTGTAATATCAACCAAGCTTGAGCAAAACTTAAACTTAGTAGCAGGAACTGACTTTGTCATCATATCAGCTGAGTTATCATGAGTACTTATCTTGCATACCTTAAAATTACCTTTAACAATCACACATCGAATAAAGTGATATCTCACATCAATGTGCATTGTTCTCTTATGGAACATCTGGTTCTTTGTAAGGCATATTGCATTTTGACTATCACAAAATATATTAATGTAAGACGTAACTCCACAAAGCTCAATATACAAACCTCTAAGCCAAATAGTTTCTTTACAAGCTCAAAAATAGTCATATACTCTGCTTCAGTAGTAGATAAGGCAACAGTTGCTTGCAAATTTGTCCAAATCATGTGAAAACATAACATGTGAGCAATCTTCTTTTATCCAAATCTCCAGCAAAATCTGAATCCACATAATCAACAAGTCCATCTTTAGATCTCACAAACTACAAACAAGCATTAGAAGTATCACGTAGGTATCTGAAAATCCACTGAACTGCTTTTCAATGCTCTTTGTCAGGATTAGCCATGTATCTACTGACAACACTCAAAGCATGTGATAAGTTACGACGAGAACATACTATGGCATACATAAGTGAACCAACTACAGTTGAATATGGAATTCTCGACATGTACTCAACATCATAATCTGACTGTGAACATAAATCTGAAGATAATCTGAAATGCGCAGCAGACTGTCTTTCTCTAGTAATTTTCATACCAAGAATTTTCTTCGCTGCAACCAAATCCTTCATCTCAAACTCACTACTCAATTGTGCCTTCAACTTTTGCTATCTCTGATTTGTCTTTTGCAGCAATCAACATATCATCGACATAAAAAAAAACAAACATATAGCTGAACCATCAACAACTTTGAGATAAACACAGCTATTAAAATTGAATCTTTTAAACTTCTGAGAAAACATGAAAGAGTCAAATCTCTTATACCACTGTCTAGGTGACTGTTTCAACCCATAAAAAGATTTCTTCAACCTACAGACTAAGTTCTCTTTTCTAGGAACAACAAAACCTTCAGGTTGCTTGACGGAGCGTGAAACTCCTCACCGGGAGACCGTGCGGGCCCCCCTTTGCCAGTTCGGCCGAGGGCGCTAGGTGAGGTTCTTCGCCCTCGATCTGAGGAACGTCAGCGAGAGAGGAAACGCACAAAACACGGGCGACGTAGACAGGTTCGGGCCGCTGAGAAGCGTAACACCCTACTCCTGTGTTCTGGTGGATCTGAGTGTGAAGGGATACAGAGAGAGAGAGGGAGTTTAGGCCCCAAAGCAAAACTGGCCAGAGTCTGAACCAATCCTCCCCCCCCTTTTTTTTTCCTTTGCTTTCCTAGGCCTGGGCCTCCTTTTATATGGCAAGGGGTTACCACATGGGCCTCTAGCTGCCTAAGAAAGAAAACATTCTTTTACAATTAGGGTTGTCCTACTGCCGGAAGTGACCTCTGACAGACGCCGCGTCACGCCTCTGTTCAGCCAGCCGGCTCATCCGGGGAACGCCCGTTTCAACCTTCATTAAATGGCGGGCGACTTCCTCGCCACGCCCACACCGAAATCTGGAATGAATCTGACCGGGACTGACATACCAACTCCAGGAGTTAGCACGCCGGCTCCGGCTAGGGGCGAGAGACAAGGGGCTCTCATCATTCTGATGGGACGGAGCGAGGCGTGCCGCAGGCCGCCTGTCGCCACCTAACCCGCGATCTGACCGGTCTGTGACCGGTCACACACCGCGACCGGTCACGGACCGGACAGGCATGCGCTGCACCGCATTAAATACGGCGTAGTGCGCTCGTCTGAACCGCCATAAATGCGGTTAGGTGAGCCCTGCTGCGCTCACCTAACCCGCACATGAGGCGCCGAAATCACAGGGGGTCGGGGCGCCCCAGCCCTCGGGGCCGAAACAGGGGCGGCCCGACCCCGCGGGAAGACTGAGGGGGGAGCCGCCACGTCACCCTCGGGCCCGACCCCTCGGGGGGACGGGCCACATGGATGACTGCGGCCGCCCAAACCTCTGGCCATGAGACCCCCGGTCCCCTGTCATCGACAGTAGCCCCCGGCGTTACGCCAGGGCAACCGCTCCCCTCGAGGGGAGCGCCCGGGCATGACGCCACTCCTAAGGCCTGGTGACAGATGGGACCGGTCCCACAGGCGGGCTGGACGCCAACGGTCGCGAGTCGCGCGCATCAGCGAGGGAAAAAACGACCGAAAAGAATGAGCGGTCCTTTCGTAACCGCTTCATTACTTGAGATAGCGCGCGAATCGGGACGCGTCGGTCCGTTTCTCCTGGAGATATGATGACGGCGTTTTTCGCGGTAGCCGAGCGCAATTAATGCACACACGATCTACCCCTCCTCAACCGCCACGGCCGCACGACAGCCGCGTGCGCCGCTGTTAACACCAGAATTTGGTAAGCCCCGAAGTCCTCATCGGCCTAGGATCTATATCGGCTCAAAGCTAGTATCGGTCTAGAGTTCTACATCGGCCGATGAGGGTTATCTCAAACCAACCACCAATAGCAGTCGGATTCTTGTTAGATTCGGGAAGATCTTATCCAGAGAAGACCGAGTTTGAGGAGGATGCGGCTTGTATCTCTTAATTAGGAAGAGTTTGTTAGTTTTCTGTTTTATCTTTAGGAAAGTGTGTTAGTGTCCGGCAAGGACTTTATCTTTCCTTTTATCTTTAGGAAAGTTTGAGTTGTATTCTGTTAGGATTTTTGTTAGCCTATGGGTATAAATATGTAAGCCCGTAGTTCATGTAATTTTTATCTCACGATCAATCAACTTCGGCGCATCGCCAACCTTTTTACTTTCGTCTTCTTCGGCGAGTTCATGCCCTTCACCGAGGGTAAGTCTCGTTATGGCTGCCTGCGCTGTCGGGGCTAGGGCTTCACGTTCTGATCTCGTCAACGTAAGCACCTACTATCATATATCTTAGTCAATCTGGTTTGGCTTCTGATTTAGTCTTATCGGCCGAGATTCGCTTTAGGGTTTATGCCGGTATTGACTAAATTCCTTGCTAGATTAGATTGGCTAAGGTATCCACCACCCTGAAAATCAGTCAAGGGCTTGATTGTCTAGGTCTTGCGTTTCTTTTCATACTTAGTGCTGCATCAGCTTTGACTACTAAGTCGTGATTAGAACCGTAATCTCTAGCCTGCTTTTGCTGCCAATAAGGGTTTCACGGGGTTTCAGCCGGTGAGTTATCTGGACGTTGCATCGGCCCAAGAGTTTTACTATAGATTGGATCTGGCCGATGACAACAGAGTATTTATTGTTTATCTGCTTGTTGAGAGTTTATGCCATCGGACTTCTGGCCGATGTGTGCTTTAATCTTCATATCAATGTTTATCTTATATTTATCTGATTATGCTATATCATATTGCTACATCATCATGTTATCGTCAGCCGATCGTCTCTATATAGATATTTGTTCAGTACATCGGCTGGAATTGTGCCATCGGCTCATCGGCCGATCGGTTGTTTTGGCTATCGGCCTATCGGCCGATACGTTTTTGCCCTATCGGCCTATCGGCCGATAGACTTTCTGTTATGTTGTTTTGCATATCTTGTCAGTGGCAGGATCAAACTGACTGGCACGCCCGCGCTTCATCAATTTTAGGACCTGCACTGGAGCTAAGCAGATCTCCCAGGCCTTCGTGTGTCCGCACGCCGGATCCTCATCGGCGGTACGGATTTGGCGTCCCACTGGGCGCAAAGTGTGCCAAAAATGTCGTTGACGCCAAATCCGTACCGCCGATGAAGGATCTGGCGTGCGGACACACGAAGGCCTGGGAGATCTGCTAGTTGTTTCATCAACTTAGGCTCAAGCTATAACATCGGTTGCGGACATCACGAAATCTTTGAATATACTCCACAGCCGATTCCCCTTCTTGCTGCCTGACTGATATCAAATCTAAAAACTTTAACTCATTATTCTCAGCAAAGAAGTACTGGTGAAATTGCTCCTCAAGATCGGCCCAACCTCTAATAGAATTTGGTGGCAATGATGAAAACCATGTGAAAGCCGATCCAGTCAAAGACAATGGAAACAATCTAACTTTCAGAGCTTCTTCAGCCGATGCCTCCCCACATTGAGCTAAAAATCGGCTGATATGTTCCCTCGTAGATATATCATCTTGCCCTGAAAATTGGAAAAAGTCTGGAATCTTGTATCGGCCTGGAAGTGGAACTCTATCAAACCACTTGGGATATGGCAGCCGATACACAGAAATCTGTCCCTTAGGTCTAATTCCAAACTGTTCCTCTATTACTTTTGCAATCATATCGGCCCAATCTTCTTTAGACTGATATCTTTGAGCTTCTTCTGGCCGATATTGTTGATGTGGCTCTCCAGGCTGATTCTGATCTATTTGCCCCCCAAGCCAATGTCGCTGTTGCCGATGATGCTGAAATTGTTCGTTGATTTGCCCCCCAATCTGATTTCTTAAGGCAATCACTCTGGGAACTATCTTCTCGATCAAACCATGTAATGTACTCACCAGAACTCCAGATCGATCAAACACAGTACGACGAACGATTTCATCAACTGTCTTTTGAAGCGTCTCATCGTCTATCAGCTCTTCTTCTTCCTCTACCAGCTTGAGAGATTGTTCTTCCTTGGCCTTGACTTCTTGATCAGACATATTGTTGTGATCGTGGGTTCCACACGTCGTGTAAAAATCTTCAATCCAAAACACGGTCCCACTGGGCGTGCCAAAAATGTGTTGACGCCAAATCGGTACCGTCGATAATGATCTGGCGTGCGGACACACGAAGGCCTGGGAGATCTGCTTAGCTCCAGTGCAGGTCCTAAATTTGATGAAGCGCAGGCGTGCCAGTCAGTTTGATCCTGCCACTGACAAGATATGCAAAACAACAACAGAAAGTCTATCGGCCGATAGGCCGATAGGGCAAAAACGTATCGGCCGATAGGCCGATAGCTAAAACAACCGATCGGCCGATGAGCCGATGGCACAATTCCAGCCGATGTACTGAACAAATATCTATATAGAGACGATCGGCTGACGATAACATGATGATGTAGCAATATGATATAGCATAATCCAGATAAATATAAGATAAACATTGATATGAAGATTAAAGCACACATCGGCCAGATGTCCGATGGCATAAACTCTCAACAAGCAGATAAACAATATATACTCTGTTGTCATCGGCCAGATCCAATCTATATGTAAAACTCTTGGGCCGATGCAACGTCCAGATAACTCACCGGCTGAAACCCCGATGAAACCCTTATTGGCAGTCAATAAGCAGGCTAGAGATTACGGTTCTAATCACGACTTAGTAGGTCAAACCGAACTGATGCAGCACTAAGTATGAAAAGAAACGCAAGACCTAGACAATCAAGCCCTTGACTGATTTTCAGGGTGGTGGATACCTTAGCCAATCTAATCTAGCAAAGCAATTTAGTCGATACCGGCATAAACCCTAAAGCGAATCTCGGCCGATAAGACTAAATCGAGAAGCCAAACCAGATTGACTAAGATATATGATAGTAGGTGCTTACGTTGACGAGATCAGAACGTCGAAGCCCTAGCCCCGACAGCGCAGGCAACCATAACGAGACTTACCCCTCGCGGGAAGGGCATGAACTCGTCGAAGAAGACGAAAAGTAAAGGGTGGCGATGCGCTGAAGTTGTATTGATCGTGAGATAAAAATTACATGAACTATGGGCTTACATATTTATACCCATAGGCTAACAAAAATCCTAACAGAATACAACTCAAACTTTCCTAAAGATAAAAGGAAAAAGATAAAGTCCTTGCCAGACACTAACACACTTTCCTAAAGATAAAACAGAAAACCAACAAACTCTTCCTAATTAAGAGATACAAGCCGCATCCTCCTCAAACTCGGTCTTCTCTGGATAAGATCTTCCCGAATCTAACAAGAATCCGACTGCTATTGGTGGTTGGTTTGAGATAACCCTCATCGGCCGATGTAGAACTCTAGACCGATACTAGCTTTGAGCCGATATAGATCCTAGGCCGATGAGGACTTCGGGGCTGTTGACGATGGATTTTGGTAATCGACTTGGAAAGGAAAGAGGAAACCGAAGCAGGGAAGAAAGATTAAGTTGGAGTCGGACCAAGCTTCGTATCGGACTCGGTAACCGTATCGGACTTGGGGAGTGTTGCTATAAAGGGCATATCGGCCGATACGGATTTGGTTTGGTCACGGGCCGATACGGGTTGTGAGTTGACAGTGTCAACGTGGGCTTGGTCTGGGCTCAAAGTAAGCTTCAAGGAAGTTGCCGAATAGAGATAAAGCTCGGTTTTGGGCAATTGTATCTTGTAAATTAGGTAGTTTAGATCTAATCTGTGGCTAGAGTCTGCCGCAAAGACTTGTTTGTTAGTTGTAGATAAGATCGTGCCCTACAAGGGTTCTGTTGTAACCTCGGGTATAAATATCCCGATAGTTTGTACAGGAAATATCTCTCTCGAATCAATCACAAAAAACCAGTTCAATCTACTTTCGGCGCATCGCCAACCCTCGCAAGAGGTCTTCTTCAGCGAGTTCTTGCTTCCTCGGAGCAGAGGTAAGAACTCGTCCCCGACGATCTGCATCGTCGGGGCTAGCGTGTCGCTTTAGACACGTTAAGCCTCGATGATGTGATCGTCGATTATCATGTCTTGGATAGTTTTGACAAGTATCTCGATTAAGCCTTGCCAGCGGTTTACTCGTTTTAGGGTTTATTGCCGACAATGGTTTAATTTTTATGCTTGACTAGACTATTCAATGCATCTGTCATCCCCAAAAGCAATCGACGACTTGATTTTCTTTGTGTTAAGTCTCAATCCACACTTTGAGTTGCCATCGACCTTAGTCCTGTTTTGAGATCTAACACAAAGCCTGTTTTCGGTTGTAATTAAGGGTAGTGCCGGGGTTTTAGCCGGTCTTATCTAACATATGTGATTGCTTTATGTTTCTTGCATATGTTTGCCGCTTATATGTGCGGATCGATGAGTATAAATGTGTTGATCATGAAGTAATCTTAAGATCTCTTTCTGGTTGATGTATTTATACTGGCCGATTGGCTCGTATAAGGTTGCACTAGAGTATTAGCTAGTGTATTTACCTTCATGCTACCCTCATCGGCCGATTCCAATAATTGACTATAAACATGATAACATGGGCCGATGAGATTAGGTCTACTTTATTAGTTCTATCTTATTATTATTTCAAGTAAGCCGATATAGGTTTGCCCTATCGGCCCGGCCTTCACGATGCAACATCGGCCTATCGGCCGATCGGCCATCGGTTCTTACATGTTTTATTTGTTTAATCTTGTTGATTGCAGATCAAATCAACTGGCACGCTCTACTTACGACTAGGCAAGCCATTTGGACCTGCACTGGAGCTAAGCAGATCTCCCAGGCCGCCGTGGAAACGCGGAACCCGTTTGGTTGCTGGACGGGTCGAAATTCTGCGCCAACAGGGGCTTACCAAATTCTGGTGTTAACAGCCGCGGACGGGCGTGAGGGGTTAGTGGAGGCGTGGGCGCGAGTTACAAGGGGGCAAGGTAGTGGACGCGGAGAACGAGGAGCCGGGCGTGGCGTTGGTGAGGGTATAAAGGCGCCGAGGAAGGGAATCGCTTCCCTTCCCTCGCCATCCTTCCCTTGTCTCCGCCACTTGTGCCCCAACTCTTCGTTTCTTGTGCCCTACCCTTGCCGCACGCGCTCGCTCTCAAGCTCCCCCTCCGCCGGCGCCATGGCACGGGGCTCCGCACCGCTCGACGGTAGCGTGCTGCCGCCTTCCCGCATCACGAGCGAGAGGCAAGCCGGGCTACCGCGCTGGTTTATGCCGGAATCTGCCATCGGCCGGGAGGTGGTCGCGCTGGGCGAGGGACGCCCGACGCCACACTACCCGGGGCGGTCCGTTTTCTTCCTTTCTTTCGCAATGGCGGGGCTGGTCCCGCCATTCTCTACTTTCTTCATGGATATTCTGGAGTTCTACGATCTCCAGATGGCGCACCTCACCCCCAACGCGATAATGACGTTGGCCATCTTCGCGCACCTGTGCGAGATGTTTATCGGGGTGCGCCCATCTCTCCGGCTGTTACGGTGGTTCTTCACCGTGCAGCCGGTGTCGCCGCCGACGGTAGTCGGTGGCTGCTACTTCCAGCCACGGGGGCAGGTGCTGAACCGCTACATTCCCTGCGTCCTCCGCAAGAAGTGGGATGACTGGAAGAGCGATTGGTTCTACACCCCCCTCACCGGCGAAGCGCGCCTCCGACTTCCGAGCTAGCCCCCGACGCAGGCCTCCAGCTGGCGGGCGGCGGTAGATCTGGGGGACAGCTACGACGCCGTTCCTGACCGCCTGGCGGGTCTGCGATCCCAGGGGCTTACGGGGGCCATGGTGTTCGGTGACTACCTCCGTCGCCGGATCGCGCCGCTCCAGCGGCGCGCCCGGGGCGCCTGGGAGTACACCGGGCCCGAGGACCACCTGAGGACCCACCAGGGGCGCGAATGGGACTGGGACCCTGAGGACTTCAGGATGGTGGTCCAACGGGTGCTGAATCTCAGCTCCGTGGAGGCATCCCTCATCCCCCAAGGGGTCCTCCCCCTCTGCTGCGACCCAGAGCGCGCCAACATCCTGGCCATCATGCAGGTGGTCGGGGCGTCGGGGGAGTGGGCCCCCCGAGGCCACGATGGCGCGGGCGGGAGCCACAGGGAGGAACAATCTACCCCGGGAAGGGGCCATGCTTCTGGGTCCCGCGACGGGAGCCCGGGGGGCAGCCGCCCTACCTACGCCAAGGGGAAGAGGAAGCAGGAGGGTACTCCTCCTCCATCTCCTCCCCGAGGGGGCGGGGCGGTGCGTGCCAGCAGCAGGCGCCCGGAGGGTGTCATGCCGACGCCGCAGCCCGAGGGGGAGCGAAAGAAGAAACGGCTCCGCAAAATGGGGGAGACCGAGCCGTGCCGGGGGAGCCTCATCGCGCCCCCGAGGTGGTCGTTCAGCCGACCACCCCGCAGGTTCGTCCCTGCACCCACTGCGGCCGTATTCATACTCCCATCTCCCAAGGCGAGTTTTTACTCACCCATTTTTTTTGTCTCTGGTTTTTCTTCTGCCTCAGCGAGATCCCGTCACGCCCCCCACGCCATTCCAAGTCCGGCCAGTCCGAGGCCGAGGAGACGGCGACCGCGGAGGCCCGGAGGCGGGAGGCTGACCGGCGGGAAGCCGCGGACCGCCTCCGGGAAGCCGAGGAGGCTGCCCAGGAGGCCGCCCGGGTTCGCCAGGCCGAGGAGGCCGCTCGGGAGGAGGCCAGAGTCCGCCGGGCCGGGGAGACCGCCCGGGAGGCAGAGGTGGCGCGCGCACGCCAGGCAGCCTGCCAAGCCCCCGATCCGACTCCGCCCGAGGCGACGACGACTTCCGAGGCCACCCACGACGAGGCCGCAGGTGCGCCCCTCGGGCCCGACGCCCCGAGTGACGCTCGGAACGAGCCGGCTTTGCGGTCGCCCCCGAGTCCGGCACGCCGATCGGCATGCTTCGGGACGCTGTCTCCCGCCTAGACCGTGCCGGGCGGCAGGCGGGCATCTGGGGCGGGCGATACGCGAAGTACGCCGCCAACCAGGGGGGCCTCGCCCAGCGCCTCTCGGAGATGGCTGGGGCCCTCGAAAGGCTCCCCGAGGAGCTCGAGGAGACGATCAAGTCATCCTCGAGGGACCTCGCCTGGGGGGCGGTGGAGCTCGTACTGGCGAGCTACCAGGCCAGGGACCCTTACTTCTCCTCGTGGGCAGCGCTGGAAGAGTTCCCTCCCGGAACCGAGGACGGCGCGCGCGCACAGGTCCGGGACGCCGCCGACCACATCGTCCACAGCTTCGAGGGGACGGCCCCTCGGCTCGTGTTCGCCCTCAACTCCGACGAGGAGGAGGACGGCGACGACGGTGCGGGCGACAGCAACGGCGAGGCCGGCGACCCGGGCGCGTCGGAGTGAGCCCCCAGGACCCCGCCAATCTTAGTAATTTTTCCTTCTTCCGGGGCCTTCGAGCCCCCGCTTGTACAGACTGGTTTAATCTGCAATCAAACAAGGTTGAAATTTCTATGTCAGTTATGTTTGTTGTGTGTATGGGATGAGGATGGTCTGTGCCGCGTTCCTTCTGTGTCTTGGCTTGAACAAGGGCTCGTGCCCAGGTCCCAGCCTCAAACGGCGCGGGTTGGAGCTAGTGCCTGGGGAGATCCGCGTGTCGAGACTGGCCAGGTCGGGAGCGCGGTGACCGAGGGTTAGGGGGACCCGATTGTGGGCCTTTGCCGATTCCCCCCCGGAGTTCACCGCGCCCTGGGGCACGGCTTGGCTCTGGGCCCCACTTGGCGGTTTTAGACGGCCCGGGCCACCGAGGGCAGGGTCGAGCACGAGCGTACTAATTCAAGCCAAGATTCTTCAAAAGGAAACAACAATATAGACACAGTCCTCAGAAAATCGAAAGTGCTTTTATTGAAATGCAGAAGAGAAATTAAACAAGGAATACGCATGTGGGAGCCCCCGGCCAACCCTACACGCCCGAGGGGGGTGCGGGGTTGGCCCGAGCCCGAGACCTGACACCTGACCCCCATTAGGGGTAGAAACGATGAAGATGTTCGATGTTCCACGGGTTAGGCAGCTCTGTGCCGTTGCCCGTGGCCAACCGAACCGAGCCCGGCCGGGGGACGCCGATCACTCGATACGGACCCTCCCATATTGGTGAGAGTTTGCTCAGTCCAGCACGCGTTTGGACACGGCGTAGGACGAGGTCGTCGACGCAGAGTGATCGGGCCCGGACGTGGCGCTGATGGTAGCGCCGCAGGCTCTGTTGGTAGCGCGCGGCTTGGAGGGCCGCGCGCCGCCTTCGCTCTTCTAGGTAGTCGAGGTCGTCTCGGCGAAGCTGATCTTGATCAGCCTCGCAATACATGGTGGCCCGAGGGGACCTCAGGGTGAGCTCAGATGGGAGGACCGCCTCCGCGCCGTAGACGAGGAAGAAAGGCGTTTCCCCGGTTGCTTGGCTTGGCGTGGTTCGGTTCGCCCAGAGCAGCGCTGGCAGCTCCTCGATCCACGAGCCGCCGTGCTTCTTGAGGATGTTGAAGGTCTTGGTTTTGAGGCCCTTGAGGATTTCCGCATTGGCGCGCTCCACCTGGTCGTTGCTTCTAGGGTGGGCGGGTGAGGCGAAGTAGAGCTTGATGCCCATGTCTTCGCAGTAGTCGCCGAAGAGCTCACTAGTGAACTGGGTGCCGTTATCCGTAATGATACGGTTAGGCACCCCGAACCGAGCAGTGATGCCCTTGATGAATTTCAGCGCCGAGAGCTTATCGATCTTGATGACCGGATAAGCCTCGGGCCACTTAGTGAACTTGTCGACAGCGACATACAGATACTCGAACCCCCCCCGGGGCCCGCCTGAACGGACCCAGGATATCGAGCCCCCAGACAGCAAACGGCCACGAAAGAGGTATGGTTTGCAGGGCCTGGGCCGGCTGATGCGTTTGCTTGGCATGGAACTGGCACGCCCTGCACCGTCGGACCAGGTCGACCGCATCGTTGAGAGCCGTCGGCCAATAGAAACCCTGGCGAAAGGCCTTGCCAACCAAGGTGCGCGAGGCGGAGTGGGCTCCGCACTCGCCTTCATGGACATCGGCGAGAAGCTCGACGCCTTGTTCCCGAGGAATGCACTTCAAGACGACTCCGTTAGCCCCGCGCCGATAGAGGGTCTCTTCCACCAGCACGTAGCGCTTGGAGATGCGACGGACGCGTTCACTCCCTTCGCGGTCCTCGGGTAGAGTCTTATCTGTGAGGTACGCCTGGATCTCAGTGATCCAAGCAATCAATCTAGGGGAGCTGGGAGCGCTCCCCTCGGGTCCCGAGGCCTGGACTCCGACGGGCCTCGGTGGCCGTTCAGGCGCGTCCGTCTCCCCTAGGGGGTCGGGTCGCGCCGACGTCTGGGCAAGCCTTTCTTCAAAGGCGCCCGGTGGGGTCTGGGCTCGCGAGGAAGCGAGCCTTGAGAGTTCGTCGGCGACCGCGTTATCCCGCCTGGGCACGTGCCGAAGCTCTATCCCGTCGAAATGGCGCTCCATACGCCGCACCTCGCGGACGTAGGCGTCCATCTGCGGGTCAGAGCACCGGTACTCCTTACAGACCTGGTTAACGACTAACTGGGAGTTGCCTAACACAAGGAGGCGGCGGATCCCCAGTCCAGCCGCCACTCTGAGTCCCGCAAGGAGTCCCTCGTACTCCGCCATATTGTTGGTCGCCCGAAAGTCGAGGCGGACCAGATATCTGAGGACGTCTCCGCTCGGCGAGGTCAAAGTGACCCCCTCACCGGCGCCCTGAAGAGACAGGGAGCCGTCGAACTGCATCACCCAGTAGGCGGTGTGAGGCAGCTGCGAGGGGCCCGGGCTGGCCTCGGGGGCGGAGACGGGCTCGGGAGCCGGGGTCCACTCCGCTACAAAGTCGGCGAGGGCCTGGCTCTTGATCGCGTGGCGTGGTTCAAAGTGCAAATCAAATTCAGAGAGTTCGATTGCCCATCTCACCACCCGTCCAGTACCCTCTCGGTTATGCAAGATTTGGCCGAGGAGGTAAGACGTAACCACCGTGACCCGATGCGCCTGGAAATAATGGCACAACTTCCTCGAAGCCATCAGAATTGCGTAAAGCATCTTCTGGGCCTGAGGGTATCGGGTCTTGGCGTCCCGGAGGGCCTCGCTAACGAAGTAGACGGGCCGCTGCACCTTTCGGCGGGGCCTGTCCTCTTCGCTAGGGGCCACATCTCTAGGGCGCTCTTCGTCCGAGAGGCCGTGCGGGGCGCACTCGACTTCTGTGCCGACGACCTCGGGGTCGGAGGGCGACAGGTGCGGCCTTCCCGCAGTGGCCCCGGGGCCATCCTGGGGGTCGGGGGCGCCTGGCACCGTCGGACAAGCAGGCGGAGGGCCAGCTCCGGCCGTCAGGGGCCTTAGGCCGCCGTTCGGCTCAGGGGCCTCTCCTCCCTGCTCTCTCCCGGGTCGAGTCGACACAGGGTGGGGGCGCGCGGAGCGAGGGTTGTCCTCGTCGCGCTCCACGACCAACGCCGCGCTGACTACCTGCAGGGTTGCCGCCAGGTAGAGTAGCAACGGCTCATCTGGCTCTGGGGCGACCAAGACTGGGGGAGAACTGAGGTACACCTTCAATTGAGTGAGGGCCCGCTCAGCCTCCTCCGTCCAGGTAAACGGCCCGGAGCGTTTGAGGAGCTTAAATAGGGGTAGCGCCTTCTCTCCCAGCCTCGATATGAATCGACTTAAGGTGGCCATGCAGCCGGTGACGCACTGCACATCCCTAAGCTTGCTGGGGGGGCGCATCCGCTCTATAGCTCGTATCTTCTCGGGGTTGGCCTCGATGCCTCGGGCAGAGATCAAGAACCCGAGAAGCTTGCCCGCAGGCACGCCGAACACGCACTTATCGGGGTTCAGCTTTATGCGGGCGGAGCGGAGACTTTCGAAAGTTTCCGCTAAATCCGAGAGGAAGGTCTCTTGGTTGCGTGTCTTCACAACCAAGTCATCGACATAGGCCTCAACGTTGCGTCCTATCTGACTACCCAAAGAAATACGAGTAGTACGTTGAAAAGTAGGACCTGCATTCTTTAACCCGAAGGGCATAGTCATATAACAATAAGTTCCTATGGGGGTAATAAATGCAGTTTTCTCCTCATCCTCCCTAGCCATGCGAATCTGATGATAACCAGAGTATGCATCTAGAAAACACAAAAGGTCGCACCCCGCGGTGGAGTCGACAATCTGATCTATGCGTGGCAGGGGATAAGGGTCCTTAGGACATGCCTTGTTGAGGTCGGTGTAGTCGATGCACATCCGAAGCTTGCCGTTCGCCTTGGGGACGACGACCGGGTTCGCAAGCCACTCTGGATGGATGACCTCACGGATGAATCTGGCCTCCAGAAGCCGCGCCATCCCCTCGCGGATGAAGGCTTGGCGTTCCGGGGCCTGCCGCCGCACTTTCTGCCGGACCGGCCTTGCGCCCGGCCGCACGGCGAGACGGTGCTCAATCACCTCCCTGGGGACCCCGGGCATGTCCGCCGGTCTCCAGGCGAAGACATCGGCGTTTGCCCGCAGGAAGGAGACGAGCGCGTCTTCCTATTTGTCGTCCAGGAGACCACTGATTCGTGTGGTCTTGGACGGGCCGTCGCCCAGGGCAACCTCCTTAACCGGGACCTCGTCGCACGTGACCATCCGCTGCCTCGGGGCGGGCGAGACGGAGGTGCTGAGCCTCTCGTCGCCACCCGCGGGCTTGGACGCCGCGGCAAGGTGGTCCGCGCGCTGCTCCATACAAGCAAGCGCGACTTTGAGGTCGCCATGGACGGTGATGGGGCCACCGGGACCCGGCATCTTCATCTGGAGATAGGCGTAGTGGACCGCCGCCATGAACTTCACCAACGCGGGCCTCCCCAGGACCGCGTTGTAGGGCAGACTAAGGTCCGCCACATCGAAGTCCACCCGCTCCGTGCGGAAGTTGGCGGGACCACCGAAGATGACCGGGAGGTCGATGTGACCCAGCGGCCAGGTGTGCCCTGGCGTCACGCCGATGATCGGCTGGGACGGTCGGAGCACCATCCCCGGGGCCTTGATGGCATCAAAGGCTGCGGGGGAAAGGATGTTGAGGGCTGTGCCCCCGTCTACAAGGACACACCCCAACTTCACATTGCAGACGGTGGGAGAAACCACCATCGCGATCTGTCCTCCCCGGGCAACGCACGGCGGGTGGTCGGTCTGGTCGAAGGTGAGGGCAACCTCCGACCACCACGCCCGCCGCGTCGCCTCATGGGTAGGGGCCGCGGCCAGAAGCTCGCACTTCAGGGCCTTGAGGCTCCGGCGAGAAGCGTGAGCGCACGCTCCCCCATCGACGGTGGCGACGGTGGCCTCGGGCTCCTGAAAGCCCAGGTCATCGTCGCCATCGCCGATGTCCTCGGCGGGGGCCTTCCGCCCGGTCTCGCCTCGCCGGTTGCCGGTGGGAGTCGCCGGGGCCTTGCCCTCACAGCGCCCCTGCCTCTTCCCCTCCTCCCACTTCCTCGTCCGCTCGGCCAAGGTCTTGACCGCGCGGCAGTCCGCGAAGTCGTGGAGGGAGGTGTTGTGCACGGTGCACCACTTGCCGGCCGGGCGCTCCTTGCTAGGAGCGCCGGCCTCCTTCTTTTCGCCGCTCGCAGGCCTCCCCTTTCGGGGGGCCCGCGAGGTGCCTTCGACGGTGAGGACGTGACCCTCATCGTCGGATAGGGCCGACCTCTTCTTCTTCCTCCTATCCCGTCGCCCAGATCGAGCGGCGGACCCGGGGGCGGCCGGAGCTGCCACGCCAGAGCTGGAGGAGTTCCAGGTCCAGGCCTCCTCCTTGCGAGCCACACGGTCCGCGAGCTCAAAAAGCTGCGCGGTGGTCTGGGGCTCCTTGGAGGCGATCTTCTCGAGCATGCGGTTGTGCCGCACGCCCCCCCTGAACGCGTAGATCACCGCGTGTGCGGGGATGCATGGTATGGTGTTGCGAACTTGACAGAACCGCTGAATGTACGAGCGAAGAGACTCATCGTCCCTCCGCTGTACCGCGTGCAAGTCCGCTTCTTCGCCTGGGCGCGGATATGTGCCCTGGAAGTTCGTAGTGAACTGCTGGCACAAATCCTCCCAGGAGTGGACCGACGCAGGTGGCAGGTTCATCAACCAACCCCGCGCCTGGCCCTTCAGGGCCATGGGGAAGAAATTCGTCATGACCCTGTCGTCACCCCCCGCGGCTTCTATCCCTGTCGTGTAGATCTAGAGAAACTCAGCGGGGTTGACGCTTCCATCATATTTTTCGGTGATGGTGGGCCGGAACCTTGGGGGCCAACGGACATTCCGAAGGCTCGCCACAAAGGCTCGACAGCCGGCACCGCCGACCGGGGACACGGGGGGCCGGCCCCCGTGACCGGACCGAAGTGGCGCTCCGGACGAGGAGGCGCCCTCCGTTGCGTGGGCGGCGCGATGAGCGTTGCGTGGGCGGCGCGATGAGCGTCGCACCGGCGCTCGATATCGAGCCAGGCATCCGGCCCCCCACGCACATCTTCTTGGGTCGGAGGCGTTGACGAGGGAACGGCGGACGAACGGCGTGTATCAACGACATGGAGCCGGCGGCGGCAGCGCCAGAGGTCCCGGCGGCGGAGGACCGCCTGCCGGCGCCTAGGTGCTGCTGCGCCGTCATGACCAAGTTGGCCACGTCATCCAGCCAACGCCGGGCTGGAGTCTCTGGATCGGGGACAACGGGCGGGTGACGCAGGAGCGCGCCCGCAGCCTGGAGCGCGCCCTGGGGCGTGCCGCCGTCGCCGTAGACGAGGCGGTGACGCGCCCCACCTCGCCGTCCTCTCCCGTCGCCCGCGAGCGGCGAGGTCGCGGATCCTTCGACCTCCTCGAGCGCCTTCCCCCGCCCAAGACTTCGGCGAGAGGGGGACGGCGGGGTGCGAGCCCGACGGCGCGGGTTCTGCTCCCCGTCATCACCGCTAGCGCTCGGAGAGAGACTATGCGCCACTGCCCGTTCGGCCATAGGGCTGACCGGGCGAAGCTTCGCGCACACGAAAGAGGATGAGGGCTTAGAAAGACATGCGCGCCCCCTACCTGGCGCGCCAGATGACGGAGCGTGAAACTCCTCACCGGGAGACCGTGCGGGCCCTCCTTTGCCAGTTCGGCCGGGGGCGCTAGGTGAGGTTCTTCGCCCTCGATCTGAGGAACGTCAGCGAGAGAGGAAACGCACAAAACACGGGCGACGTAGACAGGTTCGGGCCGCTGAGAAGCGTAACACCCTACTCCTGTGTTCTGGTGGATCTGAGTGTGAAGGGATACAGAGAGAGAGGGAGTTCAGGCCCCAGAGCAAAACTGGCCAGAGTCTGAACCAATCCCCCCCTTTTTTTTTCCTTTGCTTTCCTAGGCCTGGGCCTCCTTTTATATGGCAAGGGGTTACCACATGGGCCTCTAGCTGCCTAAGAAAGAAAATATTCTTTTACAATTAGGGCTGTCCTACTGCCGGAAGTGACCTCTGACAGACGCCGCGTCACGCCTCTGTTCAGCCAGCCGGCTCATCCGGGGAACGCCCGTTTCAACCTTCATTAAATGGCGGGCGACTTCCTCGCCACGCCCACGCCGAAATCTGAAATGGATCTGACCGGGACTGACATACCAACTCCAGGAGTTAGCACGCCGGCTCCGGCTAGGGGCGAGAGACAAGGGGCTCTCATCATTCTGACGGACGGGGCGAGGCGTGCCGCAGGCCGCCTGTCGCCACCTAACCCACGATCTGACCGGTCTGTGACCAGTCACACACCGCGACCAGTCACGGACTGGACAGGCATGCGCTGCACCGCATTAAATACGGCGTAGTGCGCTCGTCTGAACCGCCATAAATGCGGTTAGGTGAGCCCTGCTGCACTCACCTAACCCGCACATGAGGCGCCGAAATCACAGGGGGTCGGGGCGCCCCAGCCCTTGGGGCCGAAACAGGGGCGGCCCGACCCCGCGGGGAGACCGAGGGGGGAGCCGCCACGTCACCCTCGGGCCCGACCCCCCGGGGGGACGGGCCACGTGGATGACTGCGGCCGCCCAAACCTCTGGCCATGAGACCCCCGGTCCCCTGTCACCGACATTGCTCCATATAGATGTCCTCTTCTAACTCCCCATGTAAAAATGCAGTTTTAACATCCATTTACTCTAGTTCACAATCATGCATTGTAATAATACTGAATAAAGTGCGAATTGAACTATACTTCACAACAGGAGAAAAGACATCATTGAAATCAATACCTGGAATCTGGATATAACATTTAGCAACTAACCTTGCTTGATACCTTGCCTCATCAGTCGAGATATACCTTTCTTTCTTTTGAAGATCCACTTGCAACAGATAGGTTTTTTCTCCTTTGGCAATTTCACCAATTTTCAAGTATGATTCTTTTCAAGCGACTTCATCTCATCATGCATAGCAGTTATCCATCTATTGCAATCATCAGAAACAATAGCCTCAAAATATAAAGAAGGTTCTGCATTACCTTCAATTTTCTCTGCCACACTCAAAGCATAGGCAACTATGTTCGCTTCTTCAATATATCTTTAAGGGGATTTAATATTTCTTTTGGGCTTATCTTTTGCAATAGAATGTTTTGACGACTGCTCAACAGTAGAAGAATCTGAATCTTCATTAACAGGTGCATCTTGGTTAATAGCAACATCTTCCTTTTCTGGTACATGCCCTAAACTGCTTAAGTGCTCCACCTGCACACTTGCTTTCTGTTGACTCTCAACAAGAACATTAGTAAAAGGTTTGTCATGTAACATAACTGATTCATGGAAGACAACGTTTCTACTAATCACAATCTTTCTAGTTTCAAGACACCATAACTTATAACCTTTCACACCAGATGGATAACCAAGAAAAATGCACTTAATAGCTCTAGGCTCCAATTTACCATTATCAATATGAGCATAAACAGTACAACAAAATACTCTTAAGTCCGAATAATTTGCTGAGTAACCAAACCATACCTCAATTGGAGTCTTTTTATCAATGGCATAACTGGGTGGCCGATTAATAAGATAACAAGCAGTGAAAACGGCTTCCGCCCAAAATTGTTTAGACAAACCTGCATTAGACAACATACAATGGGCCTTTGATATAATTGTCCTGTTCATACGCTCAGCTACACCGTTTTTTATGGTGTATGAGGAATGGTGTAGTAACGTACAATGCCTTGAGACTTGCCTTCCTCAATATATCTTAGAATAGAACTCTATCCCATTATCAATACGAAGTATTTTCATCTTCCTTTCAGTTTATCTTTCAACCATAGTCTTTCACTCTTTAAACGCATCAAAAGCTTGATATTTGTGCTTCAAGAAATAAGGCCAAACTTTTCATGAAAAATCATCAACGATAGTCATCATATAACGAGCACCTTCAAAAAATGTCTTACGAGCAAACCCCCATAAATCAGAATGCACATAATCAAGAATATCTTCTGTAGTATGTGTAGATGTGTTGAACTTCATACTCTTATGTTTGCCAAAGATGCAATGCTCACAAAATTTGAGCTTCTGGATGCCTTGTCTATCTAACAATCCTCGCTTGCTTAATCCTGTCAAACCAATTTCACTCATATGCCCAAGACGCATATGCCAAAGATTAGTAGCATCGGAATTAGATAATGAATTCGAAACTGCAGCAACATTATCTAATATAGTTATACCTCGCAAATGGTACAGGTCAGTAGTTTTAGTGTCAGCTTTCATCACAACAAGAGAGCCCTTGGTTACCTTCAAAATTCTGTCTCCACCGGAATATTTGTACCCTTTGTGATCAAGAGTACTTAAAGAGATAAGACTTCTCTTCAAATTTGGAATATGCCGCACATCTGACAATGTTCTGATACAACCATCAAACATCTTGATCTGAATTGTTCCAATACCTGCAACCTTGCATGGTGTATTATCACCCATCAACATAGTACCACCTTGCACAGATTCATAGGTGGCAAACCAATCTCTATTCGGGCACATATGATAGATGCAAGCAGTATCAAGAATCCACTAGTCACTAGTTTGTGCACAACCAACATAAGCAACAAGCAATTCTGCACCAGACTTATCATCAGTAACAACTGCGGCTTTACCTTCCTCTTCTTTATTACCTTTCGGTTTATGACTTCCAGTTCTCTTGTCTTTGTTCTGTAACTTCCAACACTCAGAGATATCATCTCCATCTCTCTTGCACTATTTGTTTGACTTATATCTGTCTTTGGACTTTGATCTCCCACGGTAGCTTCTTGAACTTTTATCTCTTGATTGGTTCTTTGTGTTCTTCTCCTGTTGCCTGCCCCGTACTGCCAAGCCTTCTACTTGTGAACTTGAACTTTCAGAGGGTACCATCTTCTTCATCTTTTCTTTGGCATGCAAAGCTTCACAAACTTCTTTCAAAGTTAAAGTATCATGACTATAAAGAATAGTATCTCTGAAATTTACATATGAGCTAGGCAACGAACACAATATAGAATAAGACATAAATCCTCTTCATCATACTTTACCTCAATAGACTCAAGGTCGGCAACAATTTCCTTGAAAGTGGAGAGATGATCCATCACAGACTCATTATCTTGGAACTTGTGCAAAAATAACTTTTGTTTCAGGTGCATCTTACTAGTCAGATCTTTTGTCATGCATATATGTTCTAGCTTTAGCCACAGCTCAGTGATTGTCTTCTGCTTAAGCACCTCCTGCAAAATATTGTTAGCTAGATAAAGATGAATATATGCCATAGTCTTATGATCCCTTTTCTTGTTATCGTTGGACTAATACTGAGTCCTCTTGTCAAATCCAGATAGCGCATCATCAAGGTCTTGTTGTGCAAGAACGGTTCACATCTTCACTTGCCACAGTGAGAATCTTGTGTCTTGGTCTAGAAGTGGTAGATCATACTTCAAACTTACCATGGAAATTAATTCCGAATCTTCTGGTAAAAAAATTGGTGTAATCCTAGCAGAAACACTAAACATCTAGTGCACTTCTCGTGTGCACATAGTGAAGTAGTGGAATCCTCCTGGTACAATGGTTGTGTGGACGTACCACTTTTGAATGTGAAATTGAATTCACAGGACTAAAGCAATGGCTCTCGGTGGTTATTTTACTACTCGGGATGCGTGTGTGATTAGATAGATTCCTCGCTGTTGCTGCTTGCCTTCTCTGCGAACGCATGCGCTGCAGCGTGTGGACGTAGGTAGGGGTGGATAACGAGCCAGCTCGGCTCGGCTCGGTCTAGCTCGTTAAGATAACGAGCTGGCTCGGCTCGGCTCGTTATCCTAACGAGCTAAAAACCCAGCTCGGCTCGACTTGTTGCAAAGCTCGAGCTGACTCATTTGGCTCGTGAGCCAATGCATCCAAACACTGACCCAATAATTTTTGCGATGGATACACAGGTCATATAAGCTAAATATAGTTTAAGCATGCAAATCATATGCAATTGTATGTAAATATCAAAGTTCAAAGTTTCAAACAAACAAATCACAGGGTGAAGTCACCAAATGCTGTCACCATTCAGTCATTCACCATTCACCAATAATGTTCCTTAGACACGTAGGTCTACTTTTCTCTAGGCCGATGAACGCTCCAGCGGCTTATAGCGGATCGGATCTTCAAAAGCTCTGGTACCACTTGTTAAGAAAATATATGAACAACGGAGACATGATTTTTACATGGAAAACCCTTGTGAGAAAAAACCACGGACACCGACCGGCAATAATCACTATTGAGAAATTGATTGCAAATGTAGGGGAATAACAATGGGAACGTCACCCTTTCCTGTACAGCTTACAAGAGTATATATAGGAGATAAAAGAAAAGACTCCTAATAGGAAACGACTTGGAATCCTATTAGGAAACTAATCCGAATATATTGTAGGCCTAAATTCGGATCACATATTTAACAATGTCGCAAGGTTGGCGATCACGGCACGTAGGCTATAGGAGTTCACAATCCTAGGCACAAATTGCGTGCTTAATACCAGTGATATGCCGTGCATGCGGGTCCTCGAGTTGATTAATCTCTCCTGACAAAGACACTTTTACGGCAACCAAAATCGAAGTACCAGTGTAGCACTCACATTCTTCAACGCTACAAATTCCTCAAATTTCTTAGTGTGCTCTTGATTCCTTCTCAGGTACGCATGCAAGAATGTATTCCCTCCGTCCCTAGATAAATATAGTGTTAGCCTAAAGATTTGTCTTTAAATAAGTGTTCGTCTTTTTTTCTTGCTTTCAACCACCGAACCAATAGTAATCTCTCCTCTCCGTTTTCACAACCGGAGAAAGTATCTTTACTACTGGTTATAAACTCCTTTTAATACCGGTTGTAGCAACTGAGACTAGGGAATCGAGACTAAAGATCTCGATCTTTAGTACCAGTACTAAAGATGCATACTAAATCAAAAAATGTGTGGGATGTGGGATTCAAACTCAAGATCTCTCACCTCAACCCTCACATGTGTTACCATCCCACCTACTACACACATTTGACTTGGATAGAGATGCTTTCTTTTTGAACTAACCCTGAAGACATCTTTAGTGTCGGTTAGTAACATCAACCGATACTAAAAATATCTTTAGTCCCAGTTAGTGTTACCAACCGACACTAAAGATGCATTTTTAGTACCGGTTGGTCACACCAACCGAGACTAATCTTTAGTCCCGGTTGATGTTACCAACCAAAACTAAAGATGCATTTTTAGTACCTGTTGGTAATACCAACCAGGACTAAAGATGTTTCTAGGGACTTGGATTTTTAGAACATCTTTAGTATTGGTTCTTAATCTAACCGAGATATTTGTGTTTTTTAGTACCACGACGAAAGATCAATTCTCCAGTAGTGTTTCTCCCCCTCTTTGTTTTCTCTTCATATTAATGAAGTGCATAGTAGTCTTTTAATCTCTTGCTTAATATATATTTGACTAGCTAAAACTACACTTATTTAGGAGTGGAGGGAGTATATATACACACACATATATATATATATGATATTTCACTGTCCAATTAAAATATGGCAAAATTGGTTATATAGCATCGAAAGTTCACGCTTTTTGTTTTATAGCACCGAAAGGTATCGGTTCACTTTAAAAGCAACGAAAGTTCACCCTGTTCCCGTTTTTAACCCTTTTGTAACTTTTTGATCGTTTTCCGTCCACCTTGACCGCTGTTGACTAAGCCACTGTTAACACCAGAATTTGGTAAGCCCCAAAGTTCCCATCGGACCAAAGTTCATATCGGCTCAAAGCTAGTATCGGCCTAGAGTTCTACATCGGCCGATGGGGGTTATCTTAAACCATCTACTAACAGCAGTCGGATTCTTGTTAGATTCGGGAAGATCTTATCCAGAGAAGACCGAGTTTGAGGAGGATGCAGCTTATATCTATTAATTAGGAAGAATTTGTTAGTTTCCTTTTATCTTTAGGAAAGTGTGTTTAGTGTCCAATAAGGACTTTACTTGTTTCCTTTTATCTTTAGGAAAGTTTGAGTCGTATTCTGTTAGGATCTTTGTTAGCCTATGGGTATAAATATGTAAGCCCGAGGTTCATGTAATTTTTATCACACGATCAATACAATTTCGGCGCATCGGCACCTTTTTACTTTCGTCTTCTTCGGCGAGTTCATGCCCTTCCCGCGAGGGGTAAGTCTCGTTATGGCTGCCTGCGCTGTCGGGGCTAGGGCTTCGACGTTCTGATCTCGTCAACGTAAGCACCTACTATCATATATCTCAGTCAATCTGGTTTGGCGTCTCGATTTAGCCGTATCGGCCGAGATTCGTTTTAGGGTTTACGCCGGTATCGACTAAATCGCCTCGCTAGATTAGATTGGCTAAGGTATTCACCACCCTGAAAATCAGTCGAGGGCTTGATTGTCTAGATCTTGCGTTTCTTTTCATACTTAGTGCCGCTAAGTCGTGATTAGAACTGTAATCTCTAGCCTGCCTGTCGATTGTCAATAAGGGTTTCACCGGGGTTTCAGCCGGTGAGTTATCTGGACGTTGCATCGGCCCAAGAGTTTTACATATAGATTGGACCTGGCCGATGACAACAGAGTATTTATTGTTTATCTGCTTATTGAGAGTTTATGCCATCGGACCTCTGGTCAATGTGTGCTTTAATCTTCAGATCAATGTTATTTTATATTTGGATTATGCTATATCAGATTGCTATATCATCATGTTATCATCGGCCGATCGATTGTTTTGACTATCGGCCTATCGGCCGATACGTTTTTGCCCTATCGGCCTGGCCGATAGACCTTCTGTTTTGCTATTTTGCATATCTTGTCAGTGACAGGATCAAACTGACTGGCACGCCCGCGCTTCATCAATTTTAGGACCTGCACTGGAGCTAAGCAGATCTCCCAGGCCTTCGTGTGTCCGCACGCCGGGTCCACATCGGCGGTACGGATTCGGCGTCAACAATCACGCACGTGATATGATGTTTCTACTCCTCCTCAAACCTAAATGAATCAGATCGATCCATTTGTTCGTCGCTCTCCTCAGTTGCTCGCTCCTCTCACTCGCCACGCCGCTGCTCCACGAGGGAGACCTCACCGTGGCACCATGCTGCTGCCCCACCGCCGCTCCACGAGGAAGACCTCGCCACGGCACCATGCTGCTGCCCCGCCGCCACTCCACGGCAGCAGCCTTGCAGCGGCGTCCTGCTGCAGTAGTTCCTCTTCCAACCAATGGACTCTTAATACTTTTAGCAACGGACCGCATGTATGAGTTCCACTGTATGTATACAACGAATTTTGCCAAATGTGATCGATGAATTGAATCACTTCATGGCTCATTTAATGGCAATGTAGTAACAGTTTGAGATGAATATGTACTGCCTGTTGTAATATTTTGTCAGGAGCAAAAATTACTTTGGATGTACAAGAATATGCTACTGGGACATGAGTTGCTTCCGCTGCTATAGACAACACTAGTGAACCGACAAAAACAGTGTCAACCATTCATCTAGAGTAAAACGATAACTCATCACAGGATAGATTCAGCCATCCCCTTCAACTTCAATTTGAATTTAAGCAAAACACATAATTCGATACATACAACGACATAGTACTTAATTCAGCACATAGCATGACATAAAACTTAATTGAGTACATAGCAGGACAGTTAATTCAGAACATTGCCCAGATAGAAACATTAGTTGGCTAGCGATTTCTTGGTAGCAGCTCTCTTGTGGGCAACCTTCTTGATGTTAGGAGATGTTGTAGCCTTTTTGTATGTGGTTGCACCAGAACTTGCTTCTGCATCTGCCACTTTCTTTCTTTTCCTGAAATTGTTTACAATTTTAGTGTAATGCATTTGAAATGACAAATAAATTGTTATTTAGTTAAGAAGCTATTAGTTACCTTGACTGTCCATTTGTGTTTCTTGAAGGTGCACCACAGGTATCCTCTTGGATTGCAACCATCTTTTTTTCCCTGCAAGTTTCAGCAATTGTATGTTAGAAATTTGTATTAAAGATATAACTTTCAGATTTGTCTGGATGTAAAATTTTAATTTACTTATTCCTTCTAGGAGGTGCAGCTGGCAACACATCATCAGGTTCAGCTTGGGGTAGATCACAAGTCCTCTCAATGTGTCCAAACTGAAAGCACCTCTTGCACTGATATGGACCCCTTTTATCGGGCTCTCCACTAGACTTGATCCTTCTTTTCCTAGGTCTTCCAGCAGAAGTCTCCAACTTTGGTGGTCTCATATTGAACCCTGGATCAACCACAGGCCATTGTGATTTATCATCTAGAGGGTTAACTGTAAAATCATGCATCGCCTTGAATCTTTCTATGGAGTAGTAATCATGCACAAACGACTCAATATGGCATTGTCTAAATGAGCCTATGAAGGAAATAGCATGAGCGCAAGGTTTCCCTGACACATCCCATTGTCCACATGAGCATGTCCGTGCTTCCAACTCAACACTGAACCTCCACTCTCCTCCTTCATTACTTGGTCTTTTGACCTGAGCTTTGGTTGCATTGCTCCTTTGTATGGTGTAACGAAGGCCTCTACTCTTCTGGTGCAGCTCATGTATGACACTTGGAATGATTTTTCCATGCAAACTATTTGCTATCAAACTTCTTGTGTATATTTTCTACATGATCTTATCCCGTAACTTGTCCATCAAATCAACAAAAGGAAGGTCCTTGAGATCTTTTATCCAATTGTTGAAGCATTCAGATATATTGTTGTTGACATAATCAACCTTACACACCTTCGAAAATTGTGCCCTACTCCACAAGTGATTGTGATAGGTGTCCAAGTAAGTGATGGCTTGTGGACAACTCTCAGCAATATTGTCCCTCAATTTTTGGCGCCTTGATAACCTACAAGCCCAAGCACAAGGCCACATGTATTTCTAGACATCTCCCTTGAATTTCTTTCTAAAGTTATTCATAAGGTGTCTAAAACACTCTTTATGCTCTGTTGCATCTCCAACAATAGTCCCAACAACATCCTGAAGACCTTTGCATGCATCTGTATGAATCGTCAAACCACGAGGGGTGCCAATTACCCTTTTGAGTTGTGTCATGAACCATGTCCAGTTACTTGTATTCTCTCTGTAAAAAATACCATAAGCCACAGGATACATCCAGTTGTGGCCATCTATGCCTGTTGCTGCAGCAAGTTGTCCATTGTACCGTCCAGTCAAGTGAGTGGAATCCACTCCTAGATAAGGCCTGCAACCAACAAGAAATCCATCCACACAAAATTAGGGTCTGCATACTTTGCCCTATACCTATCTGTATTGCTATGCATGATGTTAGTTTCAAACTCATTCTTGATGGCATGTTGCCGAATAGTCAAAACAAATGCATTCTTGTCAACAAATGTGCATCCTGGTTTAATTTTAGGATCGTCCCGATCATATGATGAGTGCGGAGCAAGAGCTGTGTCAAGGATAACTGCCTCACCTTCAGAGACAGTGTTAGTACCATTAGCTTGACAGACATGCTGCTGATTTAGATTTATTTCCGCTTGACTACCTTCTTTCTCATTACCATTAAATACGTGCTCTTCTAGCACTTTCTTGCCTTTCTTGAAATACCTCCACTCTTCATTAGCTCCAGCTGGCTCATCTCCATCAGGATCAACACCTACCTCCATGTAATGTTCCTTTTCTTCCTCTTCTCCTCTAGGTGGCCCTGCAGCTGACACTCCAAACTCTGGTTCATTTATCAACTCATCATCAATTTTGGCATTGAACAAATCAGCAAGTGCATTTTCATACTCAATCGTATCTTCGCCCTCATCTATTACTTGGCTGTCATCTAGCAGTTGGCTCTGTTGGACATCCATATTAATGTGGTCATACCTGTCAACTATCATGTTGAACTTCAGAATTTCTAAAGCCCGTAGCAAGCCAAGCAACTCAACATCACTCGTTAACTTTCCTGTCTGTCCATTTTTTTCATACCAAAAGCTAGCTTCCTGATCACTTCCCCATTGATAATGGACTGACATGTCATGCTCCATCTCAATGATGGAGTATTCCTCTAAGTCAACATCTAAACGAATTATTGAACCTCTATTGTACTCCTTCTTGCCATTAATTATAGTAATATATGATGTCACTTTAATCTCTATCTTACGCGAGGTGTTATTATCCACCCTGAAAATTTCAGGGCATATAGTTAGCACTTGCCACCTTCTCCAATAAAGTGACAAATGAAACGATTCTACAATAGCGATCAATTACTAAGCAATAAATTGATAAACGAGGCGATTCTACAATATCTTACCCTGTATTAGTGTCTTTGGGATCCATCCTTCAGCTTCTACTCTTCAATGTCACCTCAAGCTCACAGAACTAGTAGGTCTGCAAATGCATGGGGTTAGGGTGTTCACTAACGAATTTTGATATGCATGTGGACATAATAGATTGAGCGGGGATGGATGAAGATGCCTGCCAGAAGCCACGAATCCCAAGTACAGGCAGTCGCCAAGCCAGGCACGATGGGCAGCAGACGACGATGGGGTGGGCGCCGCGGCAGTGGGTTGGAGTAGCCTCTGGGACACTAGGGAGGGAGGGGAGAAGGGGGGCGAGGGGCAGCTGCAGGACGCCGCCGCGAGGTCGTCCCCGTGGAGCGGCGGCGGGGCAGCAGCAGGACGCCGCCACCAAGAGGTCGCCCACGTGGAGCGGCGGCGGGGCAGCAGCACGCGCCACGGCGAGGTCTCCCTCGTGGAGCGGCGGCGCGGCGAGTGAGAGGAGTGAGCAACTGAGGAGAGCGACAAACAAATGGATCGATCTGATTCATTTAGGTTTGAGGAGGGGTAGAAACGTCATATCACGTGTGTGGCTTAATCAACAGCGGTCAGGGTGGACGGAAAACAATCGAAAAGTTACGAAAGGGTTAAAAACAAGAACGGGGTGAACTTTCGTTGCTATTAGAACCGGTACCTTTCGGTGCTATAAAACCAAAAACGTGAACTTTCAACGCTATATAACCAATTTTGCCTTAACTATACATTGATAATATCCGCACTTTATTATCAAATTATTGCTAGTATGAGAAACCAATTTAAAAATCTCAATGTAATAGGAATGAGTTCCTTTCCCTAATTAATATTGGAGGTACGTATGTACGAGGCATACAACAAAGTAAGTTCCTTTGCGCAGGAAGAATACAATGGCAATGAAGAGGTTGACCTGAAAGATATACCGCAGCTTCCTCATGTTACAACTTTGTCAGTAACAGTTTTTCCATGGACGGTATCGTATTACAACCGGTATAATATGTCTTTTTACACGGTGCATGTTTCTCAAATACCTCGAGGTTACACTAGGACATCAGCAGGTAAGCCCCTACTATGCGTGTGTTAATAAGTTTAATGATTCACCATCTATTAGATTATACTATCTCTATCCTAAAATATATGACATTGGTTAGTTAAAAAAAACAGACAAGTAATAATTGACTATAGAAAGCTGCAGGTAACTAGGGATCAGACGGTTCATGACATCATCTCGTTAGAGCATCTTAGGGCATAAAGATCACTGACATCTACGGGCAATCTTGTGAAGCTAAGTTCCTAGAGTTCTTATTCCATGCAGTAACCTTTGCCTTCGACATGAGTTATCCTCATGGTTTTGGGAGCAGAAAAGAATACGAGGAATTTCTGCGCATATCCTTGCTTTTACTGAGGAAGGCAGATTGGTATCTTGCTGCGATGATGTTCCAGTGCAAAGTTGTCCGGCGTTTGAGTGGACGCTAGTTAAAAGTTGGAGTGCAGACTGCAGAGACGATAGTATGTACAGAAATTAGTATATCTACTTAGGACTAGATGTCGGTGTGCTAATTTTCCAGAGTTTAAAACATTTATACATCTAGGACTACGCCGTAAGTTCTATCAGTGCTAGAGTGAAGCCTGGCATATTTTGACTCCAAAAGAACATGCGGCTAGCTAGCTCCTCCAATGTGGTTGACTGAGTTTACTGTATTATGATTTCTTGAGTCTACTTGTCCTGCACAATTGCTTCCATGCTCGACATCATCGCAAGCGCATAATTCCAAGGTGAGGTCCACCTTCGTCTAATCGTCTGTATCGCCTTGAGTTATCGGCGGTAAGTTTATGATAAAAGAATATTCTGGACATTGTTTTTATAAAAAAGAACACTTTATAGGAGGATTACCAAAAAGATGGAAATCACATTTTTCATTTCAGTTGAATATCAAACGCAATAAACTTGGCACCATGTCACTCCTACCACAAACCCTAAGAATCATAACAAATTCAGGTAGGCAAGCAAAGAAAAATTTTGAACTGCATGTGCGCGCTGTCTGAGACTTCAAGCCGGACATGAAACACGTTGGCCACCATGCTAGGCGAGCAACTCCATAACAAAAGAGAAGAAAATGCTCAGCTGCAGTTACTTTCAAATAAAAGGACACCATTGTACAAATAGCGTCCAATTAGTAAAAGTGACATATACTACGCAGTTATGTTCTTAGTGTTGAGTTACGCATAAGTTGTTATAGCATAATAGCATAAATCAAAATTTTTCTATCGCGTAAATCAGGAACCATGCAAGTATGAGATCATAGATCGTTACCACTCGACGCGCTATGCAGCGGAAGTAGGTGCTAAGAAGCCGAAGGAACGTTGGCGATGTAGCGCGCGTCGATGTGAAGGAAATAGTAGATCGCAGCAGCCCGACTTCCTCCTTATGCGTACACTTTGCCGTGCTCTCACACCGATCAGCACCGCAGACCAGCGGCACCTCTACCGGTATCCACACGTCTAGAGATGGAACACGTCGCACGGACGTGCTAGCGCTCGTGCGCGGCTAGAGTTTTGCTCGGGAGGGGAGTGACGGCTAGGGTTTCTCACATGCCACCAGCCTCATCACCCGAAGAATATATAAGATCTATAACTAGGCCTCTGAGGCCCATAGGAGTCCTTCTCGGATCTCTATCCGAATTGAGCATATATGGATCTCCATCCAATCCCTTTATTTCGGCCCGTTAAGTGTGCGACTCTATAGGTTCATGTACACTCGGCTGCAACCCGAAAACTTTTCGGTCCACGTGTCAACAGCGACCCCTAGCAGAACATATTGACCCACCGGGCATACATAAAGATCATATCAGCTGAACCTCTAGTATATACTTGTATGAACCCTTTTGCCTCACGATATCAATTAAGCTCAAGGCTAGATATGTGTCATCTTTTAATAACTCAATCATTCACTCGATCCTATAGTAGATTATTTAACCTGCGATTGACTCCTCAATCACTTTTGACATGGCCATACACTTTCATAATTTATAACATCGAGGGGCCCAAAGATATCTCTCCAAGGGAGGGATAAATCTCATCTTGATTATTCATATCCCATTACATGTTTCATAACATGCCCGAAGACTACTTTTATAACTACCCAGTTACGGAGTAGTGTTTGGCAGCCCCTAAGCAAGCTACTACACATGTCGAGAACCATGATAATCTCAAGTCTAAGGATTCTACACCAACACTAATATGAGACCACTGATGACACATCACATATAGCTCTCAGAGTATCTCATGTTGGGTCTATCCAATAACATGTTTTTCAACATGTGTCCATATTATTAATTTGGTATCTTCATACCATGATCCATGAGACATGATCATCAATCAATGCATGTGCTGATCATTGAACCATATTTGTTCCATATATGATATTTGATCAGGGATCATTTAGAAATAATAACATACAACATAAATAGTCTCATGAACGAATCACATATTCATTAATCAATAATGAGTTATCTATTTCAAGGAACAATGTATAATAAAGATGTAAACGTAGTATGTGATACAACTATCTCTATGATTGCCTCTAGGACATATCACCAACACTTAGCACATTACCGAAGTGCACAGACATCTTCAGAAAGCTAAGTAGTCAACAGTCGAAACAGTCTTGGAAGGATAAGTAAAATAACCAGCTCCATCTAGACAATCTAAACAACTCATTCTATCCCAGTTGTGGAACTAACAAAGGAATCTCATAGACAAAAGACAGTTCTTGTCACTGAAAACACAAACCTTGCATAGTTGCATTCCTGAATAATTAAGAGGTACTTCATCTAGAAGATATATCATCAATACTCCAACCCGAATTCCCTTCCTCGAACCTGAAGACTGCACCAATATGTAGAGCACAATAAGTTTTACAAGGCATCCAAATATCGGGTACCCAAAGATCTTCTAAAGACAAGGAGCAATCATTAATTTTCAAAGATAAAGGTAACTAAGTAGCCGTATGAGGTCATATAACATGTACAATTAAGAAATATTCCCGAAATCAACATGTTGTGTTATTGTCTAGAACTACTCATTCATCAGACCTGTGTTAATAGCATGAAATGAAAACAACAGCGCAAATTTTACAAGTCTGCATATTGCTGTCTGTTTATATTACTAAGTTCAACAGGAAAAAAAATATGTATACTTTCCTCAATCATACACTAGACAACAAAATACATTGGATTATGTTTTCTCTTTTATCCCTGCCCCCCCCCCCTCTTTCCTTTTCCTATCTGTATTTTTGTTTTAGTTCTTTCTTTCTTTCTTTCACAGATAAAAAAAATCTAAATTTTAGAAATATTGAAAGAATGAAGAGATTCAATAGTTAGCTTACGTTTTGGCGACTGATTCCTCCTTTTGATAATAATTTCTGCGCCCAATGTACTGAAGCACTTCACAATTTTGTAAACCCCATCATCAACTTCTTTACAGAGGACTTCCACTACCTTAAGGTGTTCAGATATTGCAGCTGATTTCACCAATGCATTGTGATTTTCTTCTGTTTCTATCATGCATTTAGCTTTCTGTAACAGGGAAAATAACTTTCAACCAATCATGTACAATAACTTTGACTGTGCACTAGTGCAGCAGTTGTAAAGACATATACCTTGGAAATTCGAAGAGTGAGCTTATTTAGAACTGGACAGTGTTTGAGAATACAAGCTAGAGGCCTAAAATCAGTAGCAACACACCACTCATTGAGTATCAAAGTCTTCAACTTGCTAAACAAAGGGCACCATCTTAAATCACTTCTGAAAATTCGCGAGATAAAGTGCAGGCGAGGAGGTCAACCATTTTTTTATGTGAATACAACAATTTAAAAGTCAAGATAGTAGCAATGCATTAAAAAGAGAGATTGTCAAAATGTCAAAATGATGAATATAGTTAAGGGAACAGAAATAAGGCGCAGCAAATAACATAAAGGAGATAAGATGTTAACGTAGGCTTACCATTTCAGGTCCAGCTACCAACTTCAAACTCTTAGCTTCTGATAAACCTCCCAGGAGCACACATTTGGCACTACTATCATTGCCAGTCTCACCTGGCATACCATGACAACCATGACAGTTTTCATCCTCACAATCACCAGAATAAGTATTACTACAACGATCATCACAATCCTGGTGAGGTGTAACAATTGCTGCAACTAATGATGGCATGCTTAACAGAAAAGGTGTCCTGCCCCCAGAAACCTTCAAGATGGAGTCCAACGGGGCTTGGTGCATAAATGTGAGTGTGGCGATGCTCACTGAACTGGCAGAAGTAGAAGCAAAGATATTCTATTGACTGGGACACGATCTTCTTTACAGAATCAAAGCAGAAATGATCAGAGAAATATAGCCATTTCAATGCAGGGAAGCTCAAGAAGTTAAGGAAACACTCCTTTAACTCTAGACCAGATAAATCTAGCTTCGTCAAGTGCCGTGAGACAAGAGGCATGCCATCATCCATTTCAATGTATGCTTGCATGAAGTTACTGATTCTGAGCACCCGAATTTGGCACATCAGAGCATACATGACCCACATCATGACATATCGGAATGGACTACCGTCTTCATCAGTTTCATACTCTTCTCGACATGAATTGCATTCCAGGACAAACTTACGTAGAGGAGAGATGCCACGAAATTGCACCAGATGGTTGAAAAACCTGTTGAACTCCTTGGAGCTCTTCCATCTCTGCGTATCGATGATGCTCAGGACGGACGTGGACTTCCAGAGGTTGCGCCAGTATCGGGATAGGATGCAGGTCATCATGGCCTCATCTGCCGGCAGGTAGGACAGAATGTAATGGAGGATCTCGTCCGGGAGGGCTTCGATTCCATCCTCCTCGTTGGCCTTAAACATTCTCTTTCTTTTCAAGCTCTTTCATCTAGCAGGCATTCCGTCGAACGGGTGGCGGGCGCCGGGCACTGCGTGCAAGAAACGAAGGGTCGGCTCCCGTCCGGGCTCACCAGGACCATATGCTAGTACTCCGTACTTTGTAACCGATTAGCAGCACGGCGCCCACGGTAGTGACGGAGCGGGTGGACGGGCGAGCGGTCAGGCTCCTGCAAGTGCTACGACTTCGCACTTTCGCCGCGCCCCTTGGACGGGACGAAGCGAAGCTAGGACGACAAACCTTGCGGGGCTCAGTGGAGGCGCATCGACGCTCACGCCGCACTTACAGAGAGGGACGCGGGGGGCGGATCTCGTCGGAGGAGGCGTCGCCGGCGGCAGCGGAGGCCCTGTTTTTTTTTCGGTTTTGCTAAATGTTTGGCGACATATTTTGGGGCTGATTACCGTCAGATTTTTCGCCGTGAGATCAAAGCGCAACCAACACTGATCAAGCTCCTACGCCTCCATGCTCATTAGCACTTCTACCATTGATAATAAATTCGTTTTTTCTTCTCCTATTATGTGTCCACACTTTTTTTCTAAGAAAATAGAGGAGTGTAATTACAATGTAGTAATTTTTAACGGAATCGTTAGATTCTGTCGACGGAAATTCGGTCAGAAAAATTCAAAAAAATGAAATTTCTGACACCATTTTCGATGGACCAGCCAGAATGGGACACCGTGATACGGAGTGAACCACGGCATGACACAAAATCAAACTTCAAAAAAACATACAAAGTCACTTGCATACATGCACGTCATACTTCCTCGATGCCAAACAAGTACGAAAACATCTGTGAATCGAAACACGAGGAAATACAATGGCAACATCATCGAGTTAAAGTCCCAAATTTAAAGTGTTTCGCATCGTGCATGGCAGAACGTGCAACATTCAATACTGTCGTTATTACATGCCTTAGGGAATTTAAAAATGTCCTACAACTCCAATTGAACTACTGGGTACAACGAGGATATTTCCTCTTGGTAGCAGCCTCCGGACCAACCTCCTTGGCACGCTGTGCCCTAGTCAGCTTCCTCGCTCGCTCCTTCGCACGCTCTTTCTTCTCCACAAACTCTCTTGCCATCTCCCTAAGCTCCCTCTCCTCCTTCCTCTTTCTCTCCGCGATCTCTATTGCTGCAAGTCTGAGACGACAATCGAGTCGTTCCTCTTCCCATTCGCGTTCCCTACGAAACATCTCTGCATCATGTGGATTAATCTCCATGTCAATCCATTCCACAAAGTTGCATAGAGGAAACGGTGTCTTCGGTACATGCACATTTCACGATTTAAATGATCTTCATTACAAATTTCAGTGCATTTAGTATTGCAATCTCAAAAATATAACAAATTACCTCCACTGGTTTCGCCGCCTTTCCTTTCTTTCCCCTTGCCTTAGGCTCCGGCTTAGGCTTCTCTAGACTATACGCATAATTGTGACACATCCCGTACCTCTGGTGGTATGTCTTGTGATCATCATTGATTGCAAAACGACAATCGTCACCGCACCAACACATGGGACGGTTAGCATCCGGTGGTAGTAGCTGCCTAGGGCAATAACCTGTTTCATCCTTCCTGAACATTCTACAAAACCAAGATTGTCTCCTACCAAGTAAATTACGGTGAAATTTTATCAATTACTACCTTATAACATAATTAACTTACTAAGCACTACAAACCCGCCTATATTATTAAAGTTAATATAATAAATTTGTCATCTCTCACGAAAATTTATAAATTTATAGTTAGCTTCAATAATTTTTTTCCATACAACCATCCATTATAGTCCAAACTAAAAATCATCATTACCACATATATACTCGAAAAAATCATAGCACCAACGAGCACATTGCACACATGTAACACTTCAATCATCAAATCTCCAATTTCAATGGTCAAAATCAAAAATTTTGGTCTAAGGTTACCCTCTGATCTATAAATTCCACCGATTAAAACAAAAAAAATAAGGGATAATGGAGGAGTATACCTTTCTCTTCAATTTCCTCAAGAAATCCCGCGAAAAACGGCTCCAAATCGAGTGGATTTGAGGAGGAGAGATGAGAAGGGAGAGAGGGAGCAATAGCTGCTCAGGCTTGGCAATGGAGGAGGGGGCCGAATAGGTGGGGAGGGGGAGGGAGGTGGGGCCCATGCAACTAAGTGCAGTAGGCCCGGGGAGATCGCGCCAGCGTTTTTGGCACCGTGGGGGCGACGCCATTAATATTGGTGTTGTCCTCTCACCATGTCAGCGCCGGACCAATGTGTGGTGCCACGGTGGCAAGGTGGCGGCGCCGTGCTGTTGGACCACGATGCGAGTCACTCTGGCGCTCCAAAAAGGACTATTCCTGGAATAAATTTTTCTAGAGGTCTATTTGCAAAATAAGTTTTTGAAAAGGACCAAAATTTAAAAAATTCAGAATATCAGTCCCCCATTGGCTAAAGTAAATGGCATACCCTGGTCAAAAAAGAATAAAACTTATACATGTGTTCAGACTCTATAGTCAGGAGTAGTTTTTTTTCTGACATGAAGGTTGTATATCGGTTGACACATTTTAGGGAGAAATTATACGAATTTTTAGTATTTAGATCTACTTCAACATTCATGCTTCGCCTCTGTATTTAGCAAGCTCTGACAAGCCCTGAACTCTGACAGACTACGATTTAGCGCTTCAAAGTTGAGAGGGGGTGAATAGTTATGGGGCAGGGCAGCTTTAAAGGGATGACCGTGGACACTGACAGAGCTGTGGGTTTGGAGGAAAATGGTGGCCAAGGTTAGCACTAGATGCTTTATGATGATGTCTAGGAGGTGGGGAAGTCATCTAAGACAAGGAAGAAGGCAAGCGGGGGCACCTCGCCGCTGCTCGAAAGGAGGAGGAGCAAAGTGAGGAGAAGGAGAGGGACGAGGCTAGGTGAGTGGCTGTTGTTGGTGCCTTTCAGCAATGGCAAGATTAGGGGGCGGCTCCCCAAGGTGGGGAGGCAGTGACAACGGAGATCAGAGTGAGTAAGGAAGAAGAGAATAACGGGTTACAGTTAAGGGGTATTGCATGATCTTAAAGCGATCTAAACTATCCAAAATTCATGTCATTTGAAAAGAAGGAATGTGTCGAGTGATGTATGGGTAGTCTCTTTTTCATTTGAGCTTTTGGGCATCTTTTTTCAAGCGACTTATATTTTCTCATCTATCTGTCACTTTTTTCAAACAACATCCAACAACTTAAATTTCTTATTTTTGGTTAGGGATAAAACAAAGTGTTCTAACATAAAATAAATATAGATCTTTGTGAATATAACACAAACAAAATAAGCTTTCAAATACTCCAAGTTAATCAGGAAAATAACAAAACAATGGAAGCTAGAAAGTGATGTGAATATAGGCTCCGTTCGTTTCTTCTAAAAGAAGAAGATAAAATTCCAGATTATCATGGCACGCTTTTCAAATTACTAAGCAGTGTGTTTCGTGCGAAAATTTTTTATATGAAAGTTATTCTAAAATATCAAATAAATCCATTTTTTAAGTTTGTAATAATTAAAACTCAATTAATCACACGTTAATGTCACCTCGTTTTACGTGAAACACTTTATCTTCATATTTATTTTCATCTTCAGAAAATTCAAACACCACCTATGTATCAAGGCTGATTTTTTTTTTGTTATTGAGTATGTTCAGTTGACTAATAAATAACAGAAAATTGCATGACTAACAAATAGCAGAACTGGCTAAAAATTACTCAAGCTGAATCAGTAAGCTTCTGATGGGGAACCAGACATTCCGTAACATTCATGGAGCCTATTTTTCGTAGAGAATCTATTGAGCAATTCAACAAATATCCTTGACATCATCACACACCTTGAAGTACAAAAAAAATATCTGATGACGCGGTCGTCACATTGGTGCTCCCCACCAATAGGATTCGATGCTTGCCGAATTCGGAAACGCATCGAATTCGGTACTATTTCTGCCGCAGCAACATGTGTGTGTTGGCAGGACAGTACTACAGATAGTAGTACTTGTGTTCGCCAAATATCGGCACAAAATTAATTCACCAGCTAGGAACATGCAAACAGGTGTCTGAATCGCCATGTACTCGTCCTACTTAGTTGTACACGCCACACCTGTGATTAATTAGTACAAAGCTTAATTAATCCTACTAGAGAGTCTTGACACGAAAGCATCAACACTTACGATTTTTTTTAGTTTACTAAAATGGAGACGACGATGCAAGTGGATGAGAAAATTCAGCGTCGCTGTCATGAAATCATTGAGTGGTACTTGGGGATGATGATGCAAAGGCTTCACCAATCAGGTCTCTTAACTTAATTATCGAGTTAGCACGTTAAATACCGGCGGTAGAAGAACAGTTAGCAGCTTAGCGCTCGATCCGGACGACAGGGCAAAGCAATGTCAACGGACGCAAATTGTTCGACTCAAATACGGCAAATTCGCCGAAGTGGAGTTGCCCTCCTCTGGATTTTCTGCGGCCGGGTGTTTCTGGTGGTCAGGCTATGCAACTTGCCCGAGTTTTTAGAAAGAGCGATTCAACAAAGCTCACGCTAAACTAAAGAATGTGTTGATGTTAAGGAGGACCTTATTATCAATGTCTTACTACTATTTAGAAAAAGAATTATAAGTTTGTCCTCTTTCTTATGTCACACGTAACATACAATTATAAATATTTTTTATGAAATTAGTTTGGTAGGACATATTAATTGAGTTTGTTTCTCTTACTCAATATACGTGCCCGTACTCATGATAAGACTTTTATAAGTGCTTAAGGTTCGTTTGGATAATGAAAAAGGAAAATGATTTTTCACCTATCAAGTGATAACTTTGAATCCTAGCCATCCATTTTCTTCACCTTATTTCATCCTAACTCTTTATTCATCTTTTAATCTCAATCCCACCTCTCATTTTCCATTATCCAAACATACCATCAGCGATATGGTGAAAAAGGCTGGTTAACAAAAACCGGTTGAATATTGTTTGCTCCATCCCTAACCGGTGCTTATTAAAAAAAATTAGCTCACAAAAACACTAAACCGTGAGTCCATGGCAAATACACGGCGCACAATAATCAAGCTCACACTAAACTCCGTGCTTTCTCTCTCTAGATAAGGCCAGGAATATCAATTTTTTTTCATTCTGTCGTAGGTTTATATTTTTGGAAGGGGAGTATTACTTTGGACAAATTGGATATATGAAAATTATATATGAAGCACAGTTGATATGGTACTGAAGTCATACGTGTACAACTCCAGGAAACAAAGTTCAGCAGTACTCAAAACTAAGTGGTGTAGTGGTTAGAAATTAATTACTACTTTCACTGTGAAAAAATATATTCGTAGATTTGTCTGAAAATACTTTTTAAAGTATTATACTTCTATTGGGTTTTCCAATGTTCTGCCATATAGGAATTCTAAGGATTATTTGTAACTAGATATTATCTTGTCAACCAATCATTTTCTAAAATCATTAGATCAACATCCAACAACTCATAATTCCACTCCTTTCTTTTTGGATAAAACAAAATAGTGCTATAATATAAATTAAATTATGATTTTGATTAGCATAATAACACAGATGGCTAGGTTAATCCAGAATATAGACAAAGCAAAACTAAATTTTAAAAGCACGTAGCAATGTCGATAGTATTATAACACTTTTAGAGTTGTATTTTGACAGACCATATCAACACCCAGCGCACAACACGTTCTTGTGAGTTGTGACTGGGGGCACCTTAAGTGGATTACATACTTTATTAATCTTGTGCCTAAACTGCTTGCGTGCATATCGTACAAGAACTACTAACAAAATTTATGCACAGAAGTATTACATCTGGTGCGAGTCTCGGACTCAAGCTTCCACCACAAAACCTATGCTTAATTAGTCATTTCAAACAGCATTAATCTAACCGGTAAGCTTTGGTACATTCTCAAATCTCAAGTAATATATTGTGTTTTGATTATATCCGCCGAAAGAGATAGACATAATTATTATGTTTCTTTTCAGTCTCATGTACATGTGTTCACATATGTAGAAACTGTATATAATTATAAGCCGTTATATATATTTCTTAGCAATAAAAGCGATAAAAAAAATTATAAGTAAAACTTTTATGCATGTTGTTAAGTTGAAAAGTAGATCTTCTTTCATCCACACTTACTAGACATAGATCACATTTACTAGTCATTTTTTCTATCATTTGTTATTAGTAATTTGATGTACCTCTATATGCCAACTTGCCAAGAGAGAATGATCACATTTTCTCCTTGATGACCTGTACTTCTTATTTAACAAACAAAGAAAAGTCCATTTTACTTATTTCGCACAGCAAACTATTAAAAAGGTTCATACTTCCTAACAATATTTTTCTTTTTCTCTATATATAATTTGTATTTTGCACTAAAATTTGGTACGATGATAGATGTATTGCAATTTACGTCTGAAACATCTTTTAAATTTTTTCACTGTTTTCCATATGTTGAAAGCACCTGAGATTGATTTAAACATCGATATTTTAAAGGTTAAAGCAAACAATCATGAAAAAAAATTAAAACTATTTTCAAACTTTGATAATAATATCGTCAATGTTTTAAAAAAGGCTTAATGTAGGGCTTATATAAAGAGAAACAAATCAAAAAAATGCTATTAAGGAGTAAAGTGAATCATTTTTAATAGTTTATGGGCTAAAATGAGATAAAGTAGTTTAGGGGTTAAGGGCGTGTTTGGTTACCTGCATGACCCCTGGCTCGCACATGCATGTGCAGTGGAGCGATGTTTGGTAGCCTGCCTTCAAGGCCTGGCTCCATGTATGCAAATCAGCTTCCCTAGCCAGGCCTGAGAGAAACACCTAAATTGAGCTTCACTCCTTGTCCGGGCTAAGCGCGTGCAGGCGCAGGGACGAGCGGGTGCGGTAGGGGGACGCGATAGGAGGTGGCGCATCCCGTCACCTCCCTCTGCCCCATTTGCTTGCGCAGAGCCTCTTGAGTCGCCGTCGTCTCCACCGCCACACGGGCATCGTCGTCGCCTCTTCGGCATTGCAGACTTTGAGAGGGGCTCCATCGCACTGCTGCCTCCATTCATCAACCACGCCTCAATGGATCTGGAGGCTCGAGGGGCCACCGCCATCATCTTCCTCTCTTTGGCCAGATCCGATGCCAAACAGCACATCGCCGCCATCACTGTTGCCCTCCATCCCTTCCTCGCTGTCACATTGTTTCACTCTATCCCTTCCTCGTCATCACTCCCTTCTTTGCCGTCACCCTCATCCTCTTCCTTGCCAACACCATCCACTCTCTCTCTAGTGGCCCAACAGTTGGATTTGGTGGCCACAAGCTCACAGCCACCGGATCTTGCCACTGGGATGGCGACGGTGGCAAGCGATAGGGTGGAACCTGACAAGAGGCGAGGGACGGTGAGCTTCACGAACACAAAGCTTCTTGGATTCCTGTTATCCCTTTTCCTCCTCTTCTCTCTCTCTTTTCTTTTTTTCTTTCATCGGCCCATTGTGGATAAATATGTATGGCAAAATTACTGTATACCACGTATAATGTCCACTTTTTTACTACTATGTGGTAAGAATACATCTAATTGAATTATTGTATAATGTGTAAATTAGATGCTTATATGAATTTTTTAAATTATTTATAATTGAATAGTACTAGAATTACAGGGGTAATCACACCATACAAAACTGGAGGTAACCAAATTTGGAATCATACACCCAACCAAACAAAATCTCTTGCATACAACATTTGCACGTACAACCAACTAAACAACATATTTCATATCATCCAAGCATAACAGATACAACCAACCAAACAATTTCATTTGCACCCATCTATCCAGGCTAGTGTGAGCCAAGATGGAACATACGGGCCAGGCTAAAATGGTGCAAGCAACCAAACACATCGTAAGTAAACAAATGAAATAGTTCAAAGGAGTAAAATGGATGTTTTCTAAGTTAAAAATGGGCTTGGAAAAGTTTGGGTTGACCTTTTCTTTATAATTGTATTGTATGCAAGATATTTATCAAGCAGGGAGTCTACATACATCAAAATTTATGTAGACTAACTTAGACACATGCAAACTCGTCGCTTAAACCACTTGGCTAGCCTTTAGGACAATTTACTATGCAAAATGGTCTTATGGTGTAGTTTCAAATGAGAGAGTATGCCATGTAGACGGTAGTTACTGTACAACTACAATGTAATAAACTACCCTTGAGTACTTTTGTATTTTAGTTCTTGACTACTTTTGTGCATGTCCTTGTAATATTTCTTATTACCGAAATCTGTTGTAACTTTTACATCACACCAGAGCCATAGCGAAAAACAAACTCACACATATATCCTTATCCCACTAGTTGGCACACTTTTTGCTTATTCGAATCACCTTTTTCTACCTCACCCCTCACACTTCTCTCTATCCTCCCCTCCACAAAATCTCAATAATCGTCTCCTTCCTACATGTTGTGCCAAGATCGTTACCTCGTCTTTCAACGGTCGTCGCCGCACCTATCTTCCCGAGCCACCAACAAACGGGGATATGGCATGGCTGTGGTGCTCCCCATTCCTCATCGGCTCTAACCTTCCCGAGGCGTGGCCACATACTCTTCCATAGCCTTGACCATCGTTGTCATCCACCGCACTCCCATTGTCGACTAGTTTGTGCCTATAATGACTTTTTAGGTGGCTCAATCGAAATCGATGACTGATGATAACTAAGATTTGGTGAAGAAAACATTAACGATCTGAGTACAACTAAACTAGACATTACGTTACACCTTAGCAGCCGATATACCACTTTAATGTTTTATTGATCATGCTAGCATAGATCAACCTTATTCTTATGGATCCAACCATCTTGTTCTTGCACACACACGCTGTTGTCAAGTGCAAAGGCCACCTTCATCTAGATCTAGTGATGCAGTGTCGCCCTTGTCCAATGCTTCAGTCATTGTTTTCTACATTTCTCAACTCTCCAAGGCAAAATCTAGCCACAGTGCAAGCATAGTGTCTTTTGCACTTTATTTCTCTATGGACCACCTCCATCCCTCAAGTTATGATATCTTCTATAAGGCTTTACTAAAGGATTGATGATTCCATAGCTTCTCTAATGGTAAGATTTAACTTTAAGGTTGAATGAAATTAAAGGAAAACAAATTAAAGATAAGAAAAAGACATAACGAACCTATTTAGTGTATTCATGGTTGCTCTATTTACTTGGAGCGGCTCCTTTTTCTCCCTCTCCCCTCTAAGATTCACTTTTGATATGGTCGAACAAGAGCATTGGGTTCAGTGCATTCTAAATGCTCTTATAAAATATGTGTACATTGAACTACATAATCTCACGAAACATATGTTATCAGTTCGACTACACAAAATTTGTCATCTTTTCTTCCTTTTTACTGACAACACTTCCCACATCCACGCAAGCAAAGAGATAAACACTATCTCTTCCTTCTTGGCCTAGTAAAATCAATGAAACCATTTGTATGTACATTAAAAAGCTATACCCCATATATAACCTAACATGTGTACACTTCCAAAAGAAGACACATGCCACACAACGTCCCGCTTTGCAGCCGCTAGAAAAAGGCCTGTGACAGAAGATCCAGGAGGTTGGTGGAATATCCCTCGCCTTACTTCATCTCTCCCCCCTCTTCCTGCTTCCGCTCCCCTCCCTCTCTTCCCTCTCAACTCCTCTCTCTCTCTCTCTCCCCTCTGCTCCTCCCCTCGTGGCGCCTCTCGACTTGCCCCGCCCGCCCGCTCCCGCCGGCGCGAGCCGAGGGTACACGAGGAGTTCGGCCTTCCGGTTTCCGGTTGTGTTGTGAGGAGCGGCGGCGGCGGCGGCGGCGGCGGCGAGGCGGCAACGAGACGACGCCATTGCGGGGTGTGGCGCACACTACACCCCTCATCGCCGCTAGACCGGTTGTTCTGAGCGCTAAATCAGGGGCACAAGGAGCTCTCGGCCCTGCTGGGGTGGAGTGGGGATTAGCAAAAAAAGTTTAGGAAAGATACCAATATCTCATATTCCCAGGCATCCCTGCGTGATTGTGCCCAAGAAGAAAGAGGAAATCGTGGCGCGTGCGTCCCCTCGGCGTCGACTCTTGGTTAGTTCGCCCGCCGCCTGCACCGATTTCCTCCAATTTGCGTTAACCCCTTTGCTTGTTTCTCGTCTATACATGGGTCTTTCCTTAATTTTTTTTGCCTTAACCTTGATACTAATAAGTTTGTTTTTTCCCAAAAAGTTTGGGGGGGTTTAATTGAACCCCCTATGTCCCATGTTAGATCCGCCCCTGATACGGTTTGCAAAGATGAGAAGTTATGTTTCCCTTATTTGGATCCTATTGATGTCATTTGTGGTGGTAGTAGTACTAGGGTGGTTGACTGGTTGTGGTCCTGTTGTTCACTTGTTCTACTATAATTGTACTATATGACAAGGTATTTTTGTACATCATGAATTGTTGTAAATCAACATTTACATTGATTTTGATTTCTCCTTTCAGTATTGATGCAATGGAGCAGCGTGAGGATCATACCAAATCATCAGGTACTTTAATACACCACTCTATTGGTGATGAAATTTTGCTAGACTCTAATCCGGTCATATTTATGATGTTGTACAGAGCCTGCATTCATTCCATCCAAAAGGACTCATCAGATGAGGAACATATGGGCATGGGGAGGTCCTTCTGCAACTACAGTCAACGGATCGAGTGATGCTGTCTTGTTCTCCAGCTCATTGCCATCAGTTCTGCAATTTGGAAAATGTATGGAAATTTTCTTTTCTGTTAAACTATGATCAATTCCCATACATGACCTCACATCATGGTGTCTCATGCCGTGCCAGGTAAAGAAAGGGAGTACAATGCTCAACCAAAGGATGATATGTTTCCCATAATGAAGCAGCCAGGCACTAATGCTAGAGAGGCTGACCCCATGGATGATGTTGCTCAGCATTTGATTGGAAATCTGTTACCAGATGATGAAGATGAGCTACTGGCTGGCGTAATTGAAGATTTTGATCATGTTAAACTGAGAACCCAAGTTGAGGAATCGGAAGAATATGATGTTTTCCGCAATAGTGGGGGTATGGAGCTGGATGTTGACCCTCTGGAAAGCATCACCTTTGGTACAGCAAAGGCTAGCCTCGTCAATGGTACTGGAAGTAGCACTAATCAGTACAGCATCCAAAATGGTGCTGGAACAATTACTGGTGAGCATCCTTATGGTGAGCACCCGTCCAGGACATTGTTTGTTCGGAACATTAATAGTAATGTTGAAGACTCAGAACTGCGCTCATTGTTTGAGGTATATTCGTAAGTCCATGGAGGCTTAATTCTGTTGTTGCTTGATGTTCTGCATAGTATTTTCTGGTAAAATATTCTTGAAATCTAGTTATTTAACATATTTTGTGGCTTCATATTTCTCCTAAGATGCTTTCTCTCCAGCTGGCCCTCTTCTATATGGTCTTTACCTGTCATGCACTAAGGCAATTTGGTATCTGAGCCAACACAATGTCTTCTACTGCTTAGTTATGCCTACCCTGTTGGACCACAAAAATGAGGGTCCAATACTCTAACAGTTTTTCTTCACCTCGCTGGCAGAGTTTGTTAGAGCTAGTGCACTCAATTCAATCCAGCATGAGCACTTATTGACTACTGAAGTTTAATATTAATATATTGTGTGACTCTGGCAGAGAATTTATATCTGACATATAATACAGAAACATACAGGAATACTGCTACTCTATGACACCTGTTACCTTGGTACATAGCAATATAGCATATATGCAGGCTTGTCATACTAGTATATTCTGTACATAAGGTTAAAATACAAAGTTATTACCATTCCACTGTTGTGTTTTATTTTGCTAAAAATGGTTAGGGTTAACAATCTAAAATTTTTTGTGGTTAGGATAAGGTCGAATTAAGATAATCGAAATTGTTTTTTTGGGTAAAACTCATATTATGAATTTAGGAAAACCATTCCTACCCACCAAAAACATTATTGTTTTGGTTTCAAACTTTCAATGTCTCCTAGCTTGATGATGTATACTGTGTGTGAAAGCTTGGTATTACATCACGTTGAGAGAAGTAACTAGTATAAAAAACTATCAGCACTCCACCAAGACAAGATGTTATCTTATGAGCTTTGATTGGATTCTAATATGCACATTCATTTCATATTTCACTGTTGTCCTTTTCTTTGGGCATGCCAACAGACTGCAAGCTGTTCATGTAGAGAAGCATGATTACGCTACATGTTATGTTTACTTAACATTTTCCTGGTTATCCCTCTTATCATATGATAGTAAAAAACATTTTTATTGTATTAGTAATTTAAAACTCATTTAAGTTTATCGAAACAAACTAATACCTAAACTCATGCCTTAGTTGCTAACAGGATAACAACCTAAATTTCATTATCCTAAAAAGATTTTATAGAGCATATTTCTGTGATACTACTGTTATTACATGACCCAAGTAATACTGTGTTGAAATAGAATAACTCAGACGAATACACAGCTATAACTTGGGTGCTGATTAGTCTAAACTTTCATAGATCATTACGTGGCTATTTGCATGTAGCATAGATGAACCTTTTATTTGGTTGAATTTATATTACTCAACATGTTTGAATTCAGTTGTTGTGTTATCTCACAATAAAATGTTGGTTGTGTCAAACAAAGTAGCATGCAAAAACTTTTCACTTCACAATACTACAAAAGCATTATTAGTATTATTCTGTTCTGTTTATTGTTTGTTGCAGTTAAGCTTAGAGGTTTCTTTTTATACAAAGAAATGTAGGTCTTTAATAGTAACCTTTAGGGCATGTTTGGAAAATGGGTTAGGGAAATGTTATCCCACCCTCCAAATATAACTTTTAATCTTATCCATCCATTCATCTCACCTCATTTCATCCCAACCTTCCATTCATTTCCATTTCCCAATCCCACCCTTTATAACCCATTATCCAAACGCACCCTTATAGTTTGGTCTAACATAATAACATGTTTATATAATAACCATAGTCGCTGCAAATACCATTTAAACAACATTCCTTTTCTAAAATGTTCTATGGTAATAAGATCTCTCTTTAGTGAATTAAGGCGCTATGTTATTGTATAATAACTGAGGATTACTGTCTTAAGAATGGAGAAAATCAAATAGAAAATAGCATGGTATTAGGGCACTTCCTCTGTTCTCAGTTCACATTTTGTTATTATAAATCATGGAACCAGTTTGTCATTGCTTATTACAATCTGTCTCGATTGAATTTGCAATTTCTCATGTGTAGTAAACCTTCCACTTTTCATTTCATTAAGGTTATTATAGCATGTACGTATATTTTATAGTAATTATTATTGCTTTGCTAAGCATACTTCTTTTCAGCCATTTGGGGATATTCGGTCCATGTACACTGCAACGAAACACAGAGGATTTGTTATGATATCTTACTACGATATCCGTCATGCAAGAAATGCGAAGACTGCATTGCAAAATAAACCATTAAGGAGGAGGAAACTTGACATTCACTATTCAATTCCCAAGGTCAATACTTTTGTCAGCTATTTTAATGTATCCTATTCTCAATATCATCCTCTGTTGATTTATTTGATTTGTCTTCACAGGAGAATCCATCAGATAAAGATATGAACCAAGGAACTCTGGTGATCTTTAATCTGGAACCAGCTGTTTCAAATGAGGAACTCCTTCAAATTTTTGGTGCATTTGGTGAAGTTAGGGAGGTAAAAAGTGTTACTCTGTACCTCCTGACTGATCCAATCATTGTGCACCGTATACTTAGGAACCCATATATCCTTCTAAAAAGCTTTATTAAAATTAACTTCAACAGCATGTTTTACATAAGTTTGTGCTTTACGCCTGGTGCAGATAAGAGAGACACCACATAAGCGACACCATAGATTTATCGAGTTCTATGATGTTAGGGCTGCAGAATCTGCCCTCCGTTCATTAAACAAGAGTGACATTGCTGGAAAACGGGTAAAGTTGGAACCTAGCCGTCCTGGTGGAGCTCGCCGAAGGTCTGTATTGCTGTACATCACATGTCTTTTGTGTTCGCTAAATAACATTGTACCGTAGCTGCTTCTGTGATTTGCTTGGTTGCAAGCTGTCATGGTTTTTCCGCTGAGATGTTGATTTTGTGACTTATTTTTGTTTGTTCAGTTATTGCTGAAATTCTAGATGATGTTTTAGTGTGCATTTAACTTTTTATTTAGCATTGAAAAATACTGCATGTGGGCTGGCTTAATATATGTACTTTGAATCCCCTAACTCCTGCTGTACATAGTTACTCACTCCATTGGAATTTGTTAGGTTAGGCATGTTTTACCTCAGCACAGAGTTTAAGAAGGGACATTAAATGACCAGATTACATGGTATTAGTGTTTATGGATGCATGCACTATTATTCGTGGTACAGAAATTAATGGGTCAGGGTTGGAAAATCTACAGAACTTTTACTATGTCTGCTCTGTGCCTTACAATTGTCACAGTAGAAAAAAAATCAAACTATGCCGAACAAATTTCGATGGAGGGAGTATTCTCTATGGTCTGTTACTTGAATGGCCTTTTTGACATCAACATCAAGAACCCTCGGACTGAGAAGTTCCTGTCACTTGTGTCCTGAGGAGCTTTTGTTGCCACAAAGCATAGTAACCTTTACTTGGCACTACTTTCCGTGTTACAATGATTTTTTTTGTCTTTCTGTTATGCATCATGTTATCTAGTATAATGCATGTTCCAAGTTCTGTGTCAATTTGTCTAGTGATGTTTCAAATGACAATATTCTTGATTGGTTGTTGAGGGAAAAAAATCCAATTGTGGATTCCTCTATTATCTGTTTTTGTTATGTATTTAGCTTTCACTTGTTCGGTATTTTCCTTTACTGTCTACAGAGTATTGCATTCTCATGGTTGTATTCTTGTTATGCAGTTTTATACAGCATTTTAACCACGAATTTGAGCAAGACGAAACAAGGCATAATTCATTCCAGATTGGTTCACCTTCTGGCAACTCTCCACCAAGTATTATAATATTTTTTTAGCCCTTAATCTACATCATTTATTTCCTTGTTCTCCTATGGTTATATTGTTACATCTGTTTTAAGTGTTCCAATTTGTTCTCAGGTTTGTGGTCCCAACTTGGCAGCCCAACGGAAGAAAATAAATTAAATGCACTCAATGAAACTGCATTTAATGGGGGAATGAGCCCATTGGGCGGTAACCATCTTTCTGGGTTCTCTTCAGGATATCCTCCCATGAAATCACCCGTTGGGAAGAGCTCCTATTGGAATAACCATGCTGACAATATATTCCATGGGTCCCCAACTTTGCACAATTCACATTCATTTCCAGAACATCATGGTGGAGTTATAAGTGCCAGCCCGCTTGTGTCATCTGCAGCTTCGTCAGCCTCTACTGCATCTAGTTTTACTGCACTGACTGGAACATCATTTCTCTGGGGTAATAACAATAACTTAAGGGATCATGGCCAGCCTTCATCGTTCCAATCTCAAGCTCTTAGCAACTCACTTTTTCCCATTAACCAGCCACAACGCCAGAGTAGTCTGTATCGGAATCTGCGTGGTTCCTTTGGGGCATCCGAGCACTTCTCCCAGCTTAATGTTGGGTCTGCCCCATCTGTTTTCCCTTTTGAGAGTAATTTCGGCTATTTCTCTGAGTCCCCAGACACACCTTACATGAGACAGGGAAAGTTTGGCGGCACAGGCCCCACACGTGTTGGTGGAAGCCTCATGACGAACTTTGGTGTCTATCCCCGCATTAATGTTCCGTCCATGCAAAATGGTAAGAAATTAGCTTTTTTAATGATTAGCACTGATTCATGAGAATTTGTTTGTTTTTAAATCCTCCTTTTCGATAATATTCCAGGTTCAGTTGGTTTTGAAGGTCTGCTTGAGCGTGGCCGAAATCAGACAGTTGGAAACTCTGGGTGTCAGGAAGATAGCAGAGTGCACTATCAACTAAATTTGGAGAAGATCATTGCTGGTAAAGACACCAGAACAACGTTGATGATAAAGAACATACCAAACAAGTATGATATTCTTGAATTAATTGGCGTTACGTTCTGTTATTACAGTGTCATGCTGTCTACTTTTGTTGCTCATGTTTTACTAAATTTTAGGTATACATCAAATATGCTTTTGGAAGTAATAGATGAAACTCATGAAGGGACTTATGATTTCTTCTACTTGCCTATTGATTTCAAGGTATTTTTTTTATTTTCTGGAATATACACTTCTCTGTAATATTTTTTCCTACAGCTGATTGTTGAGCTTCAATTCTGCAGAATAAATGCAATGTTGGCTATGCCTTCATTAATATGGCATCTCCTGTTTATATTGTATCTTTCTATAAGGTTATTTCTTAAGCTCAACCTCTTTTTACCTTGTTTGTGGCTTTCTTGGTATAAGGTTATTCCTGTTTTTATAGCTAATTATTGTTTCTTTTACATATTAGTTTTCTTATGCTTTGAACTCTGATTTTACCTTCACACCTATCTTTTGTAGCAATGTTATATATCTATTATTAGTTCTTTGCAAATATGCATCTTTGTATGGAAAATTGTAGTCAATAAGAAGCTTTTGATCCAAGTAAGAATTAGAGAACATGACTGAGGCAGAATGTACCACTTGATTTGGACTATAAGGATGTAAGCTAAATTTTATAGCTTTGTATTACTTCTGTTGCTAAGAATGCTCAATTGAATGCCTTGTTTTTAGCTACCACGACATGGATGGTAAACAAAAGCAATTTCTTGTAGAAACTAATTATCCACTTAACTTTGTTGCTTACATTAAATTCTAAGCATAAGTGTTTGCTTTCTTGCAGGCATTTGCTGGTCGGAAATGGGAAAAATTTAACAGTGAGAAAGTAGTCTCATTGGCATATGCTCGAATACAGGGGAAATCCGCACTTGTAAATCATTTCCAGAATTCAAGTTTGATGAATGAAGACAAGCGCTGCCGCCCTATGCTATTTGATCCCAAGCATACTGAAAATAGCAATCAGGTAAAAGATAAGTGTTTCAATTTCATTTCATTTTATTCTTGGTAGTGGCAGTTAGAACTTAGAAATTTTTATGTTGGAGATATTTCTTGCATAAAACAGTTTTCTATTCCATTTCCATCATTTAATTCTAGGGTAATGTCAATTGTACACAATAGTTTAGTTTATTCCATTTTTTTAGTTCTTACTTAACCCTTACGTTCATAATACATAAAATACCATTTACCTCTTATATTGAATATTGAAGTGCCTTAACAACCGATCATGACAGCAGTTCTGGAGCAGTTTTACTAGAATGGCTAAATAACATTGATCCGGAAGAATCACTTGAAACATCTAAAGCTAACTTGAGTAGAACTGAAGGGTACAAAATAATTTTTGAAGCTAAGCTAAGTCGTAAATGAGCTGGATATGAACTGAGACTGTCAATTGGATCACTCCGTTAGATGCAAGACAATCATACTAACCTTTCAGATTAATTAGGTTGTATATTCTCAGATTTTTCAGGCACATGGACAGTTTATAGCCACTGAAAAAGTACACTATTACTAGCTTAGTTTTTCTTTTTCTGCTTCTACTTGGTCAATGTACTACTTAGCATTTTTCTATAGATAATATTATAGCTGTGCATTTCACTTGAGTGTGAGGATTGTTTTCGGTGCAGTGAATTGGAAGCTCAATGAAATTTGAGAAATGGAAATTTTTGTAGTTATTTATGTGTTGCTGTTGGTAGTACACATTTCATTCTATGCATATGTTCCTTTTATTCTTAACTATTTTTGTTAACATGAGATAATCACTTTTCCATTTTTGTTTCTTTTGCTGCTTACTAACAAGGTCTTGTTTACTTCCGTGTCTATCTTTGTGCAGATCCTGTTGAACGGAACATTTATCTCCATGGCCCAGCAAGATGTCACACAAGAAAGGCGTGACCTCGCTGAAAACCCAAGGGAAGATAATTTCAGTTAAAAGATTCAAGTAATCGGGCTACCGGAAGGTTTTTCTGAAGGGGGCTAATCTATCTGCAGTAGACGCTGACTGTTGGATTGTGAAGTGTACAAAACAGAGAGAACTTGATGCCGCATTTTGTTGGGTTCCCAGATGATTAGGGGAGTAAAAGTGTTTTCCTTTTGTGTATATAGTCTTAATGAGAGTGGAAAGGGTTAGATTTATGAAGAAAAAGGTTAGGTTGAAGGGCGACAAAAGGCTTACTGTAGTTGTGAACAGAAAGGCAGAAAAGTCCTGCTTTCTGTGCAATGTTGTAGCCATTCCCTCTTATGTTCCTATGAGGCTATGAACTCTAGATTTTGTTAATATGTCAGGAAAAAATTGAGGGAGGGCTCATATTATCTAATGGCTGTGCGTTCACCTGCTTGCCAGACGGCATACAGAAGCCTCGATTTGCATGGTCCAACGAGCTGCTTATCGAGGACAACATTTTGTTCACAAGTGGCCAGTGACATCCGCCGGAAAAATGGGTGATAATAGGTAAAAACCTTGTCTCTACATTCAACGTGGATATATACAATCAAAACAAAGTACATGGACACTTCGACCTAACCAGCCTTGCAGAGTGAATATAACCAAATCAAAACAAAGTACATGGACACTTCGACCTAACCAGCCTTGCAGAGTGAATATAACCAAAGCAAAACTAACCTAGCAAACCAAGTCTAAGCTTTTAATCTCACTAGTAGCATGCCCGTGTTAAAAGCTACGGCGACATTTAATAATACACATGCAAGTCCTATTTTCACAAGCAACATATATATATGTAACAAATATATAATATAATCCTATCCATAGTATGTAATATTCACATTACATACTTAACTTTTATTATATTGCTTATGAAAAGCAAGTCGCTGCAAAAACTGTCTATCCAAAATTTCAATACATCTTAGGAAACAACGAAATACAAAAACAATTATATTTAGGATATAACGAATAAAAGAGAAAGTGCTTAGAAATCTGCTATAATTATTGATACAGTGCTTATAGATCTATTATAATAATTGATCCACATGATTTGCTCCAACCACATCGATGTTGAGCGCCTGAGCCTCTATGTGGTGGATAAGGTGAACTTTTATGAAACAAACAAAGCACGTTAAGTTAAAAAGATGGTGCTTTGCAATTAGTTTTATTCTAAATACGAAACAATACCAGCAAAATTTAGTTAATTATGGGGTTCAAGTGTGACATTCTATCAAAGTGTCCAGCATTAAGTGCATTTCTATCAAAGTACTAAAAATCCAAAATGAGCATGCTGGACTTGAACATATGATATTAGTAAGAAAACCAGTTCCTTCATCTACAATTAGAACAAGATATTAGTAAGAAAAATCTTGAGTACAAGAAATAAAGTTAAGGAAGAAATAATTGTGCAAGACAAAATTTTATTGAAAGTTAAACAAGAAAACCAAGACTAAGGGTTAATTGCAAATAAACAAAAAAAATTCACTCAGATGTGTCTTTATGGACTTGCAATTTACCGATGAGGGCACATCTTTGAAAAACATAAACAGATATATAAGTAGCTAATTTAGGACACCACTAATCAAGTTTAGGATATACTCCCTCCGTCCCAAAATATAAATATTTTTGGATGGATGGGACATATACTAGTACTACGAATCTGGACAGGACACTGTCCAGATTCATAGTGCTAGGATGTGTCCCATCCATCCAAAAACCTTTATTTTGGGACAGAGAAAGTACAAAGTAATTTCTGCTGTCTCTTGGAAGGAACATCAAGGTAGAAAAATAAGCTCTTTACATGATATAAGAAGCAACAAGAAACTAAATAATACCCGGATATAATTGTGTTTCTAAAAAACCTACCCAACTCCTCAACCTGAATGAAAAGCATGAAATCGATGTTGATTTGTAACTTTATGAACTTTGTTCATGTTGTATCTAAATAAAAAAAACAAAAACAGTATAAGTGGTGGTTAGTCTCTACTATCACCATGGGATCTTCTGTAGGACGTTATTTGAATATTGAGAGAGAGGTTTTTTTAGTCTATACTCCAGCATGGACTTAAGGTTTTTTATGCTAAAATCCAGCATGAATCCATGTTGCTGTCTAAAATAAATACATTAGGTTTATCTAAAAACCATTCCATTTGAAGCAATACAATTAGATAGGCATAAATACCCTCATTTCATTGCACCAAATCACATTCAGCAGTATCATTTCAACATAAATCCAATCATACCCTTATTTTTTTAAAAAAAAATTTGGTAGTAAGGCTAACCTGACCTGATACCTTGTGGAGCAGACAACTACTGCTCTTGGTCTCCCTGGCTTCATTGACATACCCAAATATTGCTTCATCATGACGCAATAGCTACAGAAATGAATGACAGTGCAACAAACGCAACAAGTATTGATAATTCTGCATAACATATTCGGGGTGCTACAGACATATCAAAGCAGTATTCAACTACTGATAGATTCAAAACTCATGCATACCCTATGTCATCTAGGGCAATCTGAATTATATTTGCTAAAACCTCAACACAAGTGAGACCACATTAATCCTTACATCCAAGTAAAGGAAATGCAGTACTAACATGCATGGTTTCACCCGCTAATTAATTAGACTGTAAAGCTTACTGATCAGTAACTAAAGAATGCATAGTTAATCTTCCTGAACAGAGCCAAGTGCATCTTAAACAGCAGATGCGCACGTATCATTGAGCTAAGATCCTGCAGATGTCAAAATTAACCAAAATCCACACTGCCCAGTTCCTAACTAAGCAAAAGGTAGATATTGTAGATTGATGTATGCAAATCCCAATTCAAAAGTAAATAGCGAAAGTTCAATTTTTTTATCATGTACTCGACATTTTCTACAGGTGGCTATATCGATCTTAAAGTAACAGCATGAAGAATTCAATTATTCTGCTAACAAGTAACATCTAATCTGGGATGTAATTGCACTCCTACCGGATCCAATGCACGATGTCTAACCATTAAACCTTTGCAAAGCCCAAGCAAGCAAGCATCAAGCAGGAATCTAGCAGCAGTCCATTAGCAACAAGTACAACAAAGCGATGACGAAGGAGGGGTGGTAGTGAATAGTAATACCTTGTTTTGCTGCTGGTGTCCCTACGCCTGCAACTATTTCAATGATGGCTTGGCCTTCCTTATCTCGGTTGATAGCGGCGGTGTGTGGGATTCCTAAGGCGGCTGGCGACGACGTCGATGACGAACGAAGAGATGAAAATGCGCGATGTCGCCAAGCAGGGGCGGTGGATGGAGGCGCGGTGTGCAGAGGATCCTTGGAGGTAGAGGTGGCGTGATTTCTGGGTGAGTTCGAGACAGACGAGGGGAGAGGAGTCGTGTCCGGGGACAGGGATGATGCGTCAAAGGGGAGGTTTAGGGAAAACGTGTGACGATTTGAACCGATTATAGTTGATGAATTATATGATAGATTCTACCGTTCCAACTATACATGAAGAAGGGAAAAGGGATAATGTGTTAGGTAGCAAAAGTACCAACAGTATAACACATCAATCATACAAATTATTTGGTTGATTGTTGACCAGTGCCATTAAAACTGAACTAACTAGTTTGAAACCCAATCAAACTAAAAATCGAACCAAACAAATCCAACTTCCTTTTCTTCTAAAATTTCCCCTCTCACTCTTTCCCTTTCGGCCAGCCATCCAGTCCAATAGCCAGGCGGCCAGAAATGGCATGCTCCTGCAACATTAGAGCGCACCAAATATAGATAACTGCTATAACCCAGTAGGGGATCGCATATATTTTAGGACAGCAACTCGAACAGAAACAGGCCATCGTGAAATCCGTTCAGAATAGTAATCACTCAATAAAGGGAGCCTCTCCTCTCCACGGTGATGACCCTGATGGAGAAGAAGGTGAGGATGCGGGTGGTATTGGTGGCCGTGATGCTGGCGTCGAGCCTACAGGAGGCCGACGCCGGCCGGAGCAGGTCGCCGGCACCAGCGGGCTTTCCAAGGGCGTCATGGGCTGCAACATCCTCGGCAATTGCGACGCCGCCGCCGACAAAAGCGGCCTCGCCAAGGCCTTCAAGTTCGGCCACGGCTGATACCAACCACCGGGTTGTACACTCCCGTTCTATACTGGCCAGTGGGGTTTGGACTAATCAAGCTATGACTCATGGGAGAAGACTTGTAATTCGGGGAATGATTAATATTTAAATATTAACTATCATGCACTTAAAAAATTAGATTTGTTTGAAAATTTCAAAAGATTTTTATTTAGAACTTTTGTTTCAAAACTCACACCTGAAAATCATGTAGCCAAAATCTAAAAAGAACAGGGCCGTAAACGTTGTTAATTTCGATAATGGAATTTAATTTAATCTAGCCTCTAAATACGAACCGGATCACATGACACCGTTATATATGCGGTGAATAATTTTCTGCGCTTGTGAACAGTATTAAACTCTTGGAAGCAAAAACTTTTGTCATTTATTACCACAACATAACTTTTGCTTGTCTCTATTTGGTCGAGTGATACTTCTTATTCTCTATCGGTTACTTTTTTTTTTCCAATCCCTGTATTACAATGCAACAACCAAAACACAAACCAACCCTCCAAGCATTGTTAGCCACAGCCTCGATATCATAGCAACGAAGCATAGTGACTCATACAGAAAGTACCATAAGAGATACTACTATCTTCTCCTAGGCACTAAACTTCTCTCTGTCGTGTGGAGCTTTGTAATCGATGTTAGGGCCTGCAGGGATGATCCCGTAGGGATTTATGGACGGATGGCTTCCATAGTAGTGCTTTCTTATGTGCTCCATGTTAACCGTGCTGCTGATGCCAGGAATCTGGTAGATGTCCTTGGTGTAATTGAACAGATTGGGGTATTCCCTGAGGAGCCTTTTGTTGCATTTGAAGTGGACAGCATAAACCTGCAAAAAAAAAGTTTGATGACTGCAATTGCTTAGTCTGTATAAGGGGAAAATGACTTGTTATATGTATATTACAAATCAATGGTTTATGTGTGCTAATGAGTATAATTTTTATTATTAGATATATGATCTCATTTCAAAATAAGTTTGCAAAAGTAGAACGGTAGTAGATAGCTTGAGACATCTCAAAGAAACAGTAAGGTGGGAAGTGACAATTGGAATTACTAAGGAGATCAGCGAGAGGTTGAAAAGTTCTCTGTTCAGCAAGCACATATGAGGCTCCCTATCATATAGATGCAGAAATGATGCATTCTTCTGAATCATGAACTGTTCGTAATGATAAAATATGATGGTTGCTTTCTTAAAAAGCAAAGCGTAAAGCCTTTTCTCTAAAAATAAAATATGATTGTTCGTACGATAAATCATGTGCATTCATTTATGCAATGTTCCTCTGTCCGAAATTTGGACATTCAGAGTATTTAAAAGAATATGAATAATAACAGATACGAGCAGCCCAAATGAAAAAGAAAAGGTGATGTTTAACAGATAACTGGGAAACTCAGGTAAATAGTACTCCAATTACAGTATCACCACTTGGAAATGGGGGAAGTTTAGGTTGTTGCAAGTACTATCCCTAAAAGTATATGACCATTATTTGACTGTTGATCACATATTGACACAAGTTCACATCAAGTCATTGTTGGGTTAAGATTTAAGATTTACTATTAGTTGAAAGAAAATGTTTATACAAATTACAACAGAACTCAGAGTGGTCATCAATTAACCTCCAATGAAAGGGGCGCAATGGTTTTCTGTTATTGTTTGACAAGCATCCGCTAAATAATTAATAATGTAGAGCAACTACAGAGTTGGATAAACTTCAATAGAGTATGTTGGGTATGTTGGAATAAGAATCTCAATATTGATCTATGTTGCAGCCCGCAAGTAATAGATAAAGAAGAAACTCGCATCAAATCAATTTCAATTTGCATGTCTCCATACAATCTTTACATAACCTAAATGCAAAAATATCCTGGAACAGACCTGCATATGAAATGTTCCCATTCTTTATAGGCATATAGCAGCTCTAGAGACTACAAAGATGAAGTGCTATGTCCAGCTTTATAGTTTTCACAATAAAGCAGCAGATACTTTTGGACTCAATTAAGGGGCAGTACAAAAAGAATCACTCTACGCAGCATGGTTCCTACTGCTCTTATTATCATCCAGGATTTGAGATCATACTAACTGCTACCATCACAAGTAAGATATACAAAACCGAACAATAAAATTGGGTAAGACTCCAGCACAGTCAAAACTAAATATATTGACATAGTTCAGCCTTAATGTAATAGCATATACAAAACTAGCATGACGACAAAATATATTGTAGTTCATGATAAGACACTCGGATGTTTTTTATCTTCCATGAAAAGATTCATACCTCATCAAATCTTATAAGAGTTACAAACAAGCGAACATCAGCCTCTGTCAAATGGTTGCCACATATATAACGTTGCCTGCTTAGAATTTCCTCACATTTGTCCAGAGCCTCATATAATCTCGTGACAGCCTATGTGGAAGAAAAGGACATGTCAACAATAGAAACCATCCTATTTGACCAAACCCATTTCAAAGAAACAACCAACCAATTTACCTCCTCATATGGCCCCTGTTTCTTGGCAAACCCACATTTGTACACACCGTTGTTTATCGCATCGTACACCAACTCATTGATCTCATCGACGGAGGTTTGCAAATGAGCAGGATAGAGATCCAGGTCAGGATTCTTTGCAATCTCATTGAACTCAGTGTTGAGCATTCGGATGATCTCTGAGCTCTCATTGTTCACCACAGTCTTGAGCTGCTTGTCCCACAGAACCTGAAAGGCAACACAATAAAATGATAAGATGAATCCAATTATTCATAGGAAATGTGAAGAGGAAATTCTTGAATCCGATCCCCTGGTTCAGAACTCAGGCGACTCACCGGAACAGTTGGTTTCCCGATGTAATTTGGGCTAGCAATCTCATATAGCTCCCTGATGGTCTTGGCTCCGTTGAAAGGATCCGGGTCGGCGCCGGGCTCCTCGTCTCCGGTGGCCGGAAAAACCCACCCCAGATGGTCGTCCGTCTCCCTGGTCCTCTCAAAGATGGGTTTCACAGACTACACACAGAAGAAGAGTCAATGGATTTCTTCTTCTACTTCTTCTTCCCCATGGATGCGAAAGGGAAACCGATGTTGGATGGATTTGTTGCTTACGGTGAAGCCGATGGCGTGGTCGAGGCCCTTGAGCTTGAGGTAGGCGAGGCAGCGTGATGCCCAGGGGCACGCGTAGGAGACGTATAGGTGGTACCTCCCCGGCACGGCGGGGAACCGGGCGGAGCTGTCCCTGGAGATGGAGCTCCGGAAGGTGGACGGCGACCGGTCGAAGGCGCCGGTGTCGGTGACCTCGTCGAGCGCCGACCGCGCCATCTGCCCAACAACCACAGAGACCAGAGCACTGATCAGATCACGGATCCATCATCCAAGAAACATAGCGAGAGAGCTTTGCCATCGAGACCACCGATGAGGAGTGAAGCAGGTTGAGGCCTGCGCGTCTACCTTGACGGTGGTGGAGTTGCTGCCGGTGGCGGTGACGGTGACGGTGAGGGAGAGCGTCCGGGCGGCGGCGGAGAGGCGGCAGGGGAAGACGAGGGGCGGCGAGTGGTGGGGAAGACGAGTGAGCATCCGAACGGGGAGTGAACTTTGTGCAGGAAAGCGGGCAAGTGGGAGGTTTCGGTGAAAGAATCTGGCGCGGAAAGATGGCCACGGGGGATGGTAGGTCCGTCCGGCCGACCTCGTCCTTCCGAATTCCAGTTGCAAACTGGTTGTTGCTTGGCGTGTCCTGAATCCTCATGTGCCCATGTTTTATGGGCAGGTGCGGTGCTGGGTGGGTGGTGGGTTGCCTGGAAGTTCCAGTAGTGACGTAACGGCGGCGGCAGGCGAGCGGCGGCTTTTGGATGCTGCCATTGACGATGACGAAGCAACCCAACTTCACTGGAGAGGAGAGGGGCGGCATCTGGGGTCTGGGGATGGAGGCTGCGTCTGACCAGAGACTGCCCACGTAGTGGCCACGTCTCACCTGTTAGAATCCCCCCTTCGTTTGACAGGTTGACTTATCCGAGAAGACACCAAATTAACGTATAACGCATAATTAAGACCCGTTTGATGGGGTTTCAAACTTTAACTTCCAACTCCTAACTCCAATTCCAGCGGGAGCTAGCTCCTATGAGAACTGAAGGTAGGTGTGAAAGTGTTTGGCTAGATTGGTCAGCTCCACGCCTCCACGTCCCGTGTTATCATTTCGTCGAACACCTTGGCGTCCTGTGGTCTTGCCATCGTCGCCGTCGCCCGGCCCGCACGCCACCTGCCTCTGCCGACGCCGCCACCCGCATGCTGCCCTACCGCCGGAGTCGCTCATCCCATGCCCCGCCGCCCACGTGCAGCCGTTGCCACCGCCCAGCCCGTGCCCTCTGCCGTCGCCGTCGCTCCTGCTGCCACCGATGCTGTCGTCGCTCATCCCACGCGTCGCCCTGCCACCACTAACGCCGTCGCTGCTCATCCGCGCCTCGCCGCCCTGCCAGCGTTGATGCCGCCGTCGCTCATCCCGTGCCTCGCCGGCCCCGCGCCGCCCCCGCCGCCGGTCGCCGCCGTCGCCTGATCGGGAGGAAGAACAGGGGGAGATGGGGTGTGAAAGGTAGTTCAATGGCATATCCTGTAAATACGTGAAAAAATTAAAGGTAGTGGGTCTTTTGGGATGGAGTGGAGCTATGGAGCGGCAAAAATCCAGATCCACTCTCGTAGTATAATTTTGTGGAGCAACTCTACTAACTCCGCTCCAAAAAATAAAGAATCTATACCGTTAGGCATAGCTCCAGCTTATACCGTTAGGCATAGCTCCAGCTTTAGATAAGTTGAAGTTGAGAGCTAGAGCTAGAGCTATGCCAAACAGGTCCTTAGTTAAGTAGAATTATTATAAATTTAGAAAATGTTTTGTTTGATTTTTTATTGAAACTTCTATCTACACTTTTCTAAACAACCCTAATGGTGATGGTTAGTGATGAATCTACCACCACCTACAACTACAACTACTGTTATGTGAATCTTTCAAATAGTGAGGTAGGTAGACTTATGTCTTTTCCTCGAGCCGAAGCCATCAAATAAGAAAAGTTTATTTTAAAGTGAGGTACAAAATAATAGCAATTATGATCCGAAGAATTTTTTCAATGAGAATATATTTTTTTTAATTTTTGAGGCTTTAAATTGTATGGTGTGTTCTCTTTTTTAATTCTCTTTGCAACACACGGACATAAACCTAGTATACAAATCTACTAATCTAAAGCAGGCTTTTTTGCTAGCGTTTGATTGGTCCATGTGGCACCCTTCTCTTACAACAAAAATCATGAATTCATAATAGAGAAAAAATACCTAATAATCATTGGTCAAAAAAATTCTATACCAAACTATCACATACCTTCATCACATATAAATTCTATACCAAATTCAGAAGGAAAACATCACATATAAATTCTAGAGGCTTTCCAAACTATCTTTTCCTTCTGAATTACATGAACTTTCATTCATTTACCTTCTTCAAATATACTATGCCTCCTTGGTAGTACTTATAGAACTCCAAAAATATATAATAAACCTAAAATTATTAAGCACAAGAAAAAAAATCCAAAACAAAGTCGTGCATATGCAAAGAAAAAAAGGCAGCTTCGCTTTCCTATACCACACAATAGCATCATAAATACCTCCTCAGCCAAAAAAAAGGGAGAAGAAACTTAATAGTGTTTTTTTATGTCACATAGGCTATGTTGCAAAAAAAAAGTTTGAATATACTAAATGATTGATATTTGAAATATTCAAATTCACAAGCAAATATGTTCGAACCAATTAATTTCGATGAATCTATTTTCGATGAATCTCGAATTTCCTCAAATTGATGTTTACTGTAACGTGACATATTAAATTCTATAATTTTGCTTGATATGGCATGCAAGTTTTATATTTTTTTATGAAAAAAGATGTTTTTACTTCGATACATATAATAAATCATTTATATGCACATCCGTAAATGTTTTTTAATGTCATATGTTCCCATTTGTCAAAACTAAAATAGCAGTTCATAATTTCCTTTATAAAATATTTTATAAAAATTCCAAACAAGAAATGAAGTGTATACAGGTTCAAATTAGTGAGCGCACCGACTAGTGGGTTTATTTTACAAAAAGAAAAAAACATCATCATCTATTTTATCATGTTGTATTTTTAAGTGATAGGACCGTTTTAGATTCTTTGATTCAATTATGGTTTTACACGCAAAAAGCATACTAAAATTCTAGATGTCTAATATAAAACAGATTTCACTATAATATACATGCTACACTGAAAATTAAAATATCATTAAAGGGCTCTATAAAAATAAAATTTATATTTTTGAAGGTATTAAATATGTGACTTTTACAACACATATATATACTGGCTAATTAGTAAGCGTGCCAACGACACGTCGATTTTCTAGTATGTTTAAAAACACACCGTTCAACACTTAAACAAATGTGCCCGTAATAATCTGCAAGTACTAGCTGAATACTACAATATGGCTCCACTGACACTTACCATATGAAAGCAAGTGGATTGTGAGGAGGGTTTCACCAGAGTATTAGTCGTCGTGAATATTTTCTTGGTTTTTTGGATTTTGCCAAATAGAATTTGTATTTAAAAAACCTACAATTAAAATTGATTATAGGCTGGTAACTGATTACTGGTGGAAGGAGTTTTAAATTTAACTCTAGTTCTAAAATTTATATTTTGGGTTTCGGTCATAGCCTCCCAGCCGATAATCGACCCATAACCAGTCCTTGACTCCAGTCCAAACAAGGTAGTGATTACCATGGCATTGAATTCAAGTTCGAAAACAAAGGAGAAAAAAATGAAAAAGAATCATATAATTGGAACTCTGTAATGCTATTTGGTGAAAAAAAATTACGAAATATACAAAGTAACCAAACCAATATTGAAACTAAAAACAGGAAAATAAAAAATGTGCTAAGCCAACAGTGAGCACTTCTCATAGAACCTCGGATCAGCACCTTTGGAGACTTTCAAACACCAGAATTTACTCGAGCAAATCTGCTTATGAGGTCTTCTTTGTGGGTACCATTCAGTTTGTTTCTTGGAGAAGGACATGGAAGAGCTGGGCACCTCTTAAGTGCAAGTTTTTTGTATGGTTGACGATCAACAATTGGTGTTGGACTGCCGATCGACTCACTAGTTGGAGGCTGCCGCATCCGCCCACATGCCCTTTATGTGATCAAGCCAACGAGACAATTCAGCATATACTTGTGTCCTGTGTTTTAGTCCGCAAGTGTGGTCGCAAATTTTGCAGTGGCTTGGGCTCCTTTTAGTCTCGCCAAATCAGGGCACAAGTTTGTTTTCTTGTTGGTGGGCAAGTGTGATCAAGGGAAGACAAAAGAAGATGAAGAAAGGGCTCAATTCTCTAATCATTTTGGTCGCTTGGGAAATCTAAAAACATAGGAATGACTGCATGTTTAATGGTGCTATCCCCAATATTGCGAAAGTCCTTCTAGCTATTGCCAGGGAAGGCGGCCTTTGGTGCACAACAGGAGATGCCAACCTTCAGGAGCTGGTCGCTAGGGTTGAGGTTGAGGGCTCATAGAGTTGTTTGTTAGTTGGTGTTTCTTTCTCTTTGTTTTTTCCTCTCTTTTCTGTGTGGGTGTCTTGTAAAACATTTTTTCGGTTATTTTTTCTTGCTTAATAAAATGATACATAAATCTCATGCGTGCTCGAAAAAAAATAAAGCCCATTCGAGAGTAAGATGGGATTCCTACTTTATTTCAATTTTCAAAATATAGTAAAGGTCATGCAAATTTTTCTGTATAATTCATGTTCTTTTGCATTTTCTGGATTTCTTCTACACTTTTCTAATTTTTCTACAATTTTCCTTATTTTTCTTAGTTTTTCTTAGTTTTCTAATATTTTCAGGTTTTCAAATATCTTATTGCGATTACCGTGTGGTTACCAATGGTTACGGATCCTATAATGTGTTCATCCCCGAGTTCTCAATTTTTAAGAAGAAATTCCTTAGGGCATCCATAATATATAAAAAGTAGTTTTTATAGCTATGTATGGTCTGCCTCGCTATATGAGAGTGGTTCATATAGTAGTTTTATGAGCTACACAGATGCATAAGACTTAGCTTTAAGGAAAAATAACAATAATTTCTCTCCTCTCCTCTCTCCTCTTTCACATGGCTGCTAATTGAGTAGGATCAGTAAGACCTAAGATAATACCTTCTCTTACCATATTGATCATATTGTCGGTGATACAGGCCCGGGGATACCAAGACTAAAGGGATGGGCGCCCCCCTGCATCCACGTGGCGCTCCCCTGAGGAGGAGTCGGGCTTGAGGGTAAGGTGGTGGCTGCCCTCCTTGGTCCCCCGAGGGTCAGGCCGCTCCCTAGTCCACCCGAGGGTCGGATCGCCCCGACCCCCTCTGCACTTGCGCCGCGTGTGCGAGGTTAGGTGAGCGTCGCCAACGCCCACCTAACCGCATTGATGGCGGCTCAGGCGAGCACACCACGCCGCATTAAATGCGGCGTGTGGCGTGCGTAACCAGTCTACGACCGGTCACGGTGATTGACCGGTCGTGACCGGTTAATCACGGGTGAGATGGCAGCAGAGCGCTTGCGTACTACCGCACGTCAGACAACACGCAACACGCCTTGCCCCATCCCATCAGAATGATGAGAGTTTTTTTTGCCTCTCGTCCCTCACAGCCGAAGTTGGTATGCCAACTACGGTCAGATGGTTTTCGTTTCCCGATGTGAATGGAACATAGAAGTCTTCGCCCATTTAATGGAGTTTGGCGTAGGCGTCCCCCGTGTTAGCCACCTGACCGGACGAGGGCCATACTGCAGCGACTGTGCATGTGGCTTCCGAGTCAAGCAACGAGATAGCCATTAAATGTAAAAGAATATTTTCCTTCTATCTTAGACAACCTTTTGACCCATGTGGTAGCCCCTTGAGATATAAAAGGAGGCCCAGGCCTGAGAAAAAGAAGGGCAACAGAGAAAGGGAGGGTAAGCACTTGTATTCCCTGATATTTCAGTCACAAATCCACCACACACAGGAGTAGGGTGTTATGCTTCCAAGCGGCCTGAACCCGTATAAACGTCTGTGCCTCTCACTCTCTCTCTCTCCCGATCAGTGGAGAAGGAATTTCACCCTGCGTCCCCGGCCGAACTCACTAGGGGGCCCTCTCTGTCCCTCGTTGAGGAGCTAACACTCCGTCACATATACATTAAGACAACTATCTTATCTAATGCTTGGGTTCACTTTATGACACATTGAGGGTGACCTTATATGCCTATGGAATTTTAGACAATCTCTCGTAAAACCCTTGAGTTATCCTCACTCCTTTTATGCATCCGAATTTTAATTTTGATATCTTTTCATATCACTTTTGTTAGTCGACCGTTAAATGATTACAAAAAGGTTCATTTTGCCCTTTGGCATGGAACGAACACAGTGATTTGTGAAGAATATTGTCTGTAGTGTACAAGTTTCTTTTTTATTTATGGATTTGTTTCATGAGTTATTACTCATAAGAAAGTTTATTCTTAAGATAATGATGAAAAATATTAATATTTATTTTTATTTATTAAAAAGAGATTATGCAGCATATTTTTGTGATGCTACATACAATGGATTCGTCACATGTTGTATGTATTATCAAATAGAAATAATGTACAAGACTAACTATCATTTTTACCTCTCGTAAAAAAAGTCACGTTTACCATCTAAAAAAAGTATGCTGCACGTATTTTTCTAATACATAATAAATCTATACATATAATACTTCCTTATCCAATAAAAGCATTATTAGTCACACAATAATAAATTACTAAATTTCTAACAGTAGATTCCACAGATTTTTACATCTCTCCCGTGTCAAAGGGTAAATTTGACTTTTTTTCATCTATTAAATTGTAAACTAATGGTCAAAATGATGGAAAGGGTATGAAAGAAATCAATCAAGATTCAAGGGCATAAAAGAAATTGAACAAAAAACTCAAGGGCAGAGAGATCGGCAAAAATTTCAACGACGTACAATGAATTTTCTCAATGTTTAAACATGAATTTCGCTACCCCTACATACGGTAAGGTAAACCCTGCTCCAAACTGATTACCGGCAAGTTATTGTCATTTCTTAAAACCGTGATCAAGGCTGACATGATTTTCTCTTACGAAAGCTCGAGACTCCCAGGTTTGAATTCTGAAACATAGAAAAATGAAATAACTCGGATCAAATGGCCAGTGGAAACAGACATCGGTGAATAGATTTTACAAGATAGCTCTCAATCTATTGTGTCATTCAAAAACAGATATTTCACCTGCCCAGCTACATGAAGCAATCACATTGGGAATTACAGGGTGGTATGCAACGTCAGTACATGGTTCTTTGAAGGCCTCTATTTTACTCAAAAGTCTCGACGATTTATAATCGTAAAAATAGATACAACCATCGGATGAACCAGATGCAAGTTCCTTCCCGCTAAATGAAAAATTGCACTTTATCGGGAAACCCCACACTCCATGTCCTTCATACCGTATATACTTGTTTAGCTTGAATGGCGACTTTGCTGAAAAGATTGCAATGTAGTTACCGTTGGATTGAGCAACAAAAGAAGCTTCAAATGGGTGATATCTTACACAAGGACAGGTATATGCTTCCGTATAAACCTGCCATACAGAATGTCATTTGTGTCAAGCTTCAGTGCATTCAGTGTTTACACTTCTGTAAAAACCTTTTTTTAATATTTGTTAGTTCGAAATATTATTCTTTAATTCAAAGCTGTCAATATTAAAAAGTGTTTTTTAATCAACACGACAGCATACCTTCTTGATTTGAAGTAATAAATTATTAATATGCAGAGCAAATAGCATATTAGCATGATTATCATAACTGTAAGTTGACAAATTCATCATAAACATTAGCCCATAAAGTATTAGTACACATTTCCATTACCAGACCAAAATGGACAGTGAGACACGCATACCAACATATCAGGCATTTATAAGAATTTGGGGAACATAATGGAACTGGTTTTGTTATGGAGTATGAATATGAAGCAACATCAAGCAAGGCACCATGTCATATTAAAACTATCAAAAAAGGTATGGAACAAAATTCAACATGCTCCACCTTCATATGTACAGATAAAGTCATACTTCCTCGCTAGTGTACATCCTGAACTTCTATATTTGAAGCTATAGCTATCATAACAGAGTAATTCAAGTGAAGCTTACGTGAGCAATCAGAGACATGCATGATTAGCAAGTAATCGAATACTAAAATTAAGGATAAATATCTCTTCTGTTTTTCAAACTGCTGAAGTATGCATACATGTGGATAAGAATGGGAAAAGATCCTCAGTGAAAAGAAGATAATTTGCTATGTACAAATAGTTATCAATATAAATTAGCAACCTATTACCTGGTTAGATAAAGGAACTTGTCGCAGGGTATCCCATATAATTATAGAATTCTCACTAACATTACTTCTGGATGTGTCTGTTGAACAGACAAACTGTTTCCCATCAGAACTGAATTCAATGTCAAGGATGGTGCCAAGATTTCTTTGATATTCTTTAGTCACCAAACCACTCCGAATATCCCATAATCTAAGAGAACCCTTGGACCCACCAGACAGGAACAGGTTGGAGTTACTTGGATTAAACTTGATGACCTCCACAGCCTGATCCTCCTTGAACACCTTTATTTCTTTACCTTCCTCAACATCAACTAACCGTAAGGAGCAATCAAATCCGCCAGAAAGCAAAGAGAGCCCATTAAGGGACCACTTCACATCCTTCACAGCAGCGGTATGAAATTTGAAAACACGAGCAGTAGTATTTCCTTTGTTCCATACATTAAATATGTGAACCGTATGGTCCATTCCAGCAGAAGCAAGAAGATGTGCTGTAAATGTTCTTCTTTGTGAGTTTTTGCTGACTTAATATTCTAATAATTTATTTAAAATACTATGCAAAATCATATTGCATATTCCATATGTAAAGAAGTAGTCTTCATCTAAAAAACGAAGTAATATTTCTTTTGTTAGCATACACAATTTATGGAGATGAAAGTTGCCTTCAACTCATCCCATGGATGGTGCATCTCATTTAGATGTAATCATTAGGAGTGAACACCTTAATATAAAACGACAGACATACAAAGGAAAAAATATTACTATATCTATCACCTTAAGCAACATGAAACTAAGATATTTACTTCTGATATATCTGTATAACACCTCTAAAAAAATCTGTATAACAAGAGTATTTGTGTAACAATCAACAATCTACACATACACGTCATTCGAGTCTAACAAGGCAGGAGGACAAGGGAAGACGGAGCTGACACGAAGGCTACACCATGCACAGACCAGAGAGATGGTAGACAATGCTAGCACCATATCAACATCTACTCCTCCCACTCACCACATGCAGGGAGAATGCGCGAAGCAAAGACCAAACTATATGATCACTACCCCAGCTTAATTGGAGGTTCTCTAGCAAGCTTGACCTACATAGATAATTGATCAGAAGTCCCTCAGAGATACCAGGAGACCACATCACTAGAGATGGATCACCATCTGTAGGCTATGGAGTGCACAATTGTTAAGATTTGTATTTGTTATTAGAAAAGATTATAAGTACATTGTCCCTATCTTCTCTTTGTTTACTTTGTATACTTTGTCCAACAGTGAACATCCTACAAATATAAGAAAACAATTATCCATGAATTTACCTATCTATCATGTGGTTAACTGGCAGTTTTGACTGAGCCAAGGTTTCATCTCATCTCAAAAAATATTGATTGGAACCAAGACCATGCATCCAAATGATACATATACATGTGCTTGGAACTTCTGTGCAGTTTACCATTTCTTAAATGTCACTTGTGCTCAATACCTACTTAGCTGCACGATATTTAAAACATTCAGCAGTGGTACAAAATCAAACATGAAGAGCATGGGGGGTTAACAGTTAACAGTGTCAATGTATATAGGTTTCCAAAACATTCATATCTCTCCAGTTAAAAAAGCAAACGATTTTAAGCTGTGAACTCGTTTAGTCCTCTCAGACCAACAGTATTACCAAAAAAAGAAAAGAAATACATCCTAACTGACACAAGAGTTTGATTAGTTTTTGTGCACATCTACTACTTTAAGACAAGATACACTGTTAAAAACATCAACATTGACCCCAGAAAGTTTGTCAAGCAAGTTGGAAAGTTCATACTCATGTTTCAAAGAAGAAAATATTGATGTTTTCTTAGATATAGAAATTACTTTGGTGGCTAAAATTATAGACATTATTCACCATAACCATACCATTAACTTTGCAAAAGTCAATACCATGGCATGAAGTGCACATGCATTATTAGTGGTTATCACTTATCACAAAAGTCATGAAATGTTTTTGTATTAAATTGTCCGGACCTCAAAAGTTAAATCACCTTATTGTCCCAGAAGCCAGAATGGAAGATTTCAACATTTTTCCGACATGTTCTAATGCATAAGTCTTAGAACCGAGAGATGTCTTAAGTGTGTATTTACTTTTGATAAATATAAGTCAAACCAAGGTGAAACTATAAAATAATAAATACTGACCATGACTTTGTGACCAATCTACACAATTGACTGCTTTGGTGTGACCCGTCAAAGAGACTGAGAGTGTCAAAGGCATCCTCCTGGTTGATCCAGGTTTTGGTTGGCATCGTAAAGAATGAAAAATATCAGCTTGCAAATTTGAATCAGAGATAGATCCAACAACTGGAACAAAATGTACAGAACACATGAGCAAGTGATACAAAAACCTTTCAAGCGAAAAAAAATAAATTATACGTGTTTAACTGCTTAAAGCCCTAAACCCATCATCAATGATAATATATCAACTGCAGTATTAAGCCCTGTTCTTTTCTTCTAAAACAGTGCGGATAAAAGATAAAGTTTCGTGGTACGCTTTTCAATCTCTCAAACGGTACGTTTCGTGCAAAAATTTTTAATATGAAAGTTGCTCTAAAATATCAGATTAATCCATTTTTTAAGTTTGTAATAATTAAAACTCAATTAATCGCACGTTATTGTCACCTCGTTTTGCGTGAAACACTTTATCTTCATCTTTATCTTTATCTTTAGGACTTTCAAACAGGGCAAAATAGGACTATGGTTTATGGCAGAATTTCAATTGGCATTTGCCCAAAACGTCACCACAGGTATCCACATAGTTTCAGGTTCAGCCTTCTGAGAAATCCAGATAGACAAGATCAAGTGCATTTAAGATCTCTTATATTGTTTTAAGTCAGTTTGCCTTGAGATAGATGACACAGTAATGTCCTGAAAAAAGACGCAAGTCCCTGTTTCCAATCTTTGCAGCTAATCACCCAATCCAAAATTGACATTCAGATGATGGACTTTTACTACAACAGATGAGTTGGGCAATAACACAAGAGGGGTGAAAGGGTAGCTTTCTATCATGGGCCAAAGATCCTCACCAGGAGAACCAAACTGAGCTGCCGCCGATGGAGGAAGCGGTGAAGAGAAATCCACGGGCGAGCTCGACGCGGCCAGTAGGGCCCGCTCCCTCTTGGAGACGTACCTGCCGCTAGCGGTGCTAGCAGGCGGCGGCGCGGCGCGTGGCCTGGCCGGTTGAGGGATGGGGTATGGAGGTGGTGGGAGGTATGGTGGAGGCTCCCACCGCGGTCGCTTCGGGGGAGGTCCAGCGGCAGAGGCGTAGCTCGTCGCGGCACAGCCTGGGGTAGGGGTGGCCTCGGCGCCTTCGCCGCCGCCGTCGTCGTCATCGGAGGTTGCACCGTAGGCCGCGGAGAGAAGATCCATCGGCGACTAGGGTTTCAGTGCGAAGACACGGCGAGCGGCCCACGCGCGCGTGTTTGGGCGCGGGGAGGTGGCAGGAGAGGCTCGTGCGCAGCGGCGGTGCGGAGGGGAGAACCGGAGATGGCGACGGCGAAGGCGAGCGAAATGAAAGGCGGCGACAGGGTGGGCGGTGGGCCGTGGGTGGGGGATATGGAGGAGGCGCGGATGGGGGAGGGGAGAGCCGACGACCGCGATGCGGGGAACCAGCGGTGGCGCTGTAGGCAGCAGCAGCTTACGGCGGTGGGGACTGGGGAGGCCGAGAGGGGGAGATTCAAGGGTGTTTTGTTTTTTCTTTATTATTTTTATTTTTGGGTTTGCTATCCATCTTGCTATAAACTTTGAAACTCTTTAGGCCCTGCTGGGGAACACCGAAAAAATTTGCACTTGTAAAAAAAACCACCCGTAATTTTTAGTTCCTCAAGTTTACCAGTGATATAAAAAACATTACAGGGCAGTTCGTTTTGGAGAAGATAACACCAAATTGGAGCTAAAACAGAAGAAATGGGAAGAAAATTCAGGTTCATCTCAATTAGCAACAAAGATGTTTTCCGTTCATCCCAGACATCCAGGATTTAGATCAAAACATCAAATTGGAGCTAAAATAGGTGAAATAAAAATAAAATTTAGGCCGAATCAGCGTATAAACTCTGCACATTAATGACAATAAACCATTACATTAATCATTCAAAAATTATGCAAGAACACAGATGCATAGCAGCTAAAGATCTATACAAATCAATGAAGATTCACAGCAAATCATCAACGAGCATGCATTACCAACATCAGGATGCACCCAGAACTAATCAACATGAAGATGACTCGAGTGACGGTGTGGAAACAAGGTCATAACACAGCAACATCGTGGATAGAGCTGCGGCGATAGATTTGATAGTTCCGGCGTGGATCAAGGCCGATGGAGACGATGATGTTGTCGCGGATCGACACCGGTCGCTAGCCAAGCGGTAGCAGCAGCGCAAATCAGTGGGGAAGGCATGGAGCTGGAAGCGAAACTAGGCAGCGGAGCAAGAAGCAGAGGTAGGAAAAGTGATTCGATGGAGCAGAACTCGGCGGAGGAGGTGGGGAGCGGAGATGACAAGGGCGACTGACGGAGAGTTAGCTCCTCAACGGGGGACAGAGAGGGTCTCCCTTTGTGAGTTCGGCCGGGGAGGCAGGGTGAAATTCGTTCTCCCCTAATCACCAGAGAGAGAGACACAAGCGTTTATACAGGTTCGGGCCGCTGGGAAGCGTAATACCCTACTCGTGTGCGTGGTGGATATGCGACTGGGAAATCAGGGAATACAAGTGTTAGCTCTCCCTTTCTCTCCTGTCTGTCTGTTTCTTCGTCTCCCCCTTCTACTCAGGCCTGGGCTTCCTTTTATATCTCAAGGGGCTACCACATGGGCTAAAAGGCTGCCTAAGGCAGAAGGAAAACATTCTTTTACATTTAATGGCTGTCTTGTTGCTTGACTCGGAAGCCACACGCTCAGATGCCGCAGCATGGCCTTCGTCTGATTGGGCGACTGACACGGGGGACGCCCACGTCAAGCTCCATTAAATGGATGAAGACTTCCGTGTTCCGTTCGCATCGGGAAACGAAAAACATCTGACCGGAGCTTGCATACCAACTCCGGCTAAGGGACGAGGGGCAAAAGGCCCTCATCATTCTGATAGGACAGGGCAAGGCGTGCCGCACGCCGCCTGACGCGCGGATAGCGCGCAGGCACCCTGCCGCCGTCTCACCCGTGATCTAACCGGTCTACGACCGGTCAATCACCGTAACCGGTCGTAGACTGGCCATGCACGCCACACGCCGCATTAAATGCGGCGTGGTGCGCTCGCCTGAGCCGCCATCAATGCCGTTAGGTGGGCGCTGGCGACGCCCACCTAACCTCGCACACGCGGCACAAGCGCATAGGGGGTCGGGGCGATCCGACCCTCGGGGAAAGAGTGGGAGTGGCCCGACCCTTGGGGGGATTAGGGAGGGTAGACGCCACGTCACCCTCGGGCCCTACCCCTCTAGGGGGAGCGCCACGTGGGTGTAGGGGCCGCCCATCCCTCTAGTCTTGGTACCCCTGGGCCCGAATCACCGACAGTAGCCCTCGGTGAAATGCCTGGCCGGGCCTTCTTAAGGGGCGCCCAGGTTTGACGCCACCCTTTGGGTCTAGTGACACGTGGGCCCGGGTCTCCGTGGTAAAACCCCAACGGTCGCGATCCCATGCGCAGCAAGGAGCTGCCACTCGGCAATAATGGGCAGTCACCTTGTAACCACCGCATTACTCGGGGTGGTGCGCGGACCGAGGCACGTTGGCCTGTTTTGCCAGGGAATATAATGATGGCGCTTTTTACGGTAACCGTGCGCAATTAACACGGACACGATTTGCCCTGCTTCGACCGCAACGGCCGCATGACTGGTGTGCGCGCCGGAAGCGGGCGAGTGGGGCGAGTGGAGGAGTGGGCGCGAGAAACAAGGAGGCGAGTTAGTGTGTGCAGGAAACGAGGAGCCGAGCGTAGCGGGGGCAAGGGTATAAAGGGCACCGAGGAAGGGATTTGCTTCCTTCCTCTCGTCACTTTTCCCTCGCCTCAGCCAATCGTGCCCTAGCTCTCTCCTCTTCCTCGCTCCTTTCCTGCCGCTCGCACTCGTCTTCGCGTTCCTCCCTCACCGGCGACATGACGTGGAGCTCCGTGCCGTTGGACGGCAGCGTGCTGCCGCCCTCTCGCATCATGAGCAAGAGGCAGGCCGAGCTGCCACGTCGGTTCATGCCGGTGTCGACCGGCCGGGAGGTGGTCGTGCTGGGTGAAGGGCGCTCGGCGCCGCGCTACCCGGAGCGGTCAATATTCTTTCTTTCTTTCGCCATGGCAGGGTTGATCCCGCCGTTCTCCACCTTCTTCATGGATGTCCTGGAGTTCTATGGGCTCCAGATGGCGCACCTCACCCCCAACGCCGTGATGACGCTAGCCATCTTCGCGCACTTGTGCGAGATGTTCATCGGGATGCGCCCGACCCTTCGGCTGTTCCGGTGGTTCTTCACCGTGCAGTTGGTATCGCCGTCGACGGAGGTCGGGGGCTGTTATTTCCAGCCGCGCGGGCAGGTGGCGAACTGCTACATCCCCTACGTCCTGCGCAAGAAGTGGGACGACTAGAAGAGCGACTGGTTCTACACCGTCCTCCCTGATAAAGCGCGTCTCTGACTCCCGAGCTGGCCGCCGGTGCAGGCGCCGAGCTGGCGGGAGATGGTGGAACTGGGGGACGCCTACGACGCCGTCCTGGACCGCTTGGCCGGGCTGCGAACCCTGGGGCTCACAGGCGCAATGGTGTTTGGCGACTACCACCGCCGCCAGATCGTGCTGCTCTGTCGACGCGCCCGGGGCGCCTGGGAGTACACCGGCCTCGACGACCTCCTGAGGACGCACCAAGGCCACAAGTGGGATTGGGACCCCGAGGACCTCGGGATGGTGGTTCAGCGGGTGCTAAACCTCAGCGCCGTGGAGTCGTCTGTCATCCCTTTGGGGATCCTCCCCCTCAGCAGCGACCCGGAGCGCGCCAACATCCTGGCCATCATGTAGACGGTCGGTGCCTCGGGGGATCGGGCCCGCCGTGGCAGCGACAGCGCAGGCGGTAGCCGCGGAGGAGGAGAGGAGCGACCTCCACCCAGGAGGGCCACGCAGTGGGGCCCAACGGCGGGGGTTCGGGGGGCAGCCGCCCTACCGACGCCAAGAGGAAGAGGAAGCAAGGGGAGAACCCTCCTCTGTCTCCTCCCCATGGGGGCGGGCGGTGCGCGCCACCAGTAGGCGCCTGGCGAGCGCCGTGTCAACGTCCCCGTCCGAGGCCGAGAGGAAGAAGAAGCGGCTCCACTGGATGGGGGAGACCGAACCATGCAGGGAAGCCTCATTAAGCCCCCTAAGTGGTCTTTCAACCGTCCTCCTCGCAGGTACGATCTCATGCCCAAGGCAGACGATCCTTTATTCCCCCGGCCCCTTATTTTGCTTTTATTTATTTTTTGTACCTCAGCGAGATCCCGTCCTGCGGCGCCCGGTGAGGTGACCCTTCTCGCCAATCCAAGGCCGGCCAGCCTATGAGCGGCGGGGCCGAAGAGCCGATGGCCAAGGAGGCGCGGCGACGGGAGGCCGACCGACGGGAGGCCTAGGAGGCTACCCAGGAGGCGAACCGGGCATATCAGGCTGAGGCGGTCGGCCCGAGCGGCCGCCCGGGCGATCGAAGCGGCCGCGCAAGAGGCTGAGGCCGCACCCGCGCGCGAGGGCGAGGCCGCCGCGCGGGAGGCCGAGGCCGCCAGCGCACGGGAAGCCTAGGCGGCCGCTCGGGCTGCCGAGGGGGCCGCGCGGGTGGCCGAGGCTGCTGCAGGGGCCATCGACGACCGCGGGGAGGAGGAGCGCCTGGGGCCTGACGCATCGGTGGAGGCCGAGGGGGAGCAGGCCCTAGGGGGAGGTCCCGAGGCCCGCACGCCGACCACTGGGCCGAGGCAAACCCCGCCACCGCAGGGACGGTAGTCCCCTTTCTCCGCCGCCACCCCGCTGAGCGTGGAGCCCCTCCTGCAGGCCTTGGCCACGGCTGTCACGCCCAAAAATTCGCTAACCCGAATTCCAAGCAGAATGTGTATTAAAATCCCCGTCCAGGACCGGCCAGGGTACACAAACGACAAAGTTGACATACAGATCCACGTCTTACAAACATTATAAAAATTCCTTACAAAAGCGCAGCGGAAAAAAAACAAGCTATTCTAATAAACTAGAGACTCGCAGCGTGGCAACTCCATTCCACGGGCACCCTTGATGGCAAGCACAAGCCTACTCCTCTGAGTAGCCTCCATCTGACACATACTCAACTCTGGGGTGGGGAAAATTGAGCAAGACTGAGTACTACCCACTGTACTCAACAAGTCATACCGGAAAGGGAGTAATGATGCAAGTAATAACAAAGGAGGCTGAAGGGGTTACTTGCATAAAATACGCATTTATAAACAATAGTTGAATGCGGTAAAAACAGTTGAGTTAATTAATCAAGATTGAACCATCGCTGCCCAACGTTACACCACGTTGCGACAGGCCCAAACCACCACCTGAACTACACTAGTTCCATTAGGTCAAATTATTAGAAGAGTTACTAATCACGGTGAATCTGGTTGATCGCCTATAACCGCGGGCACGGCTATTTGAATAATTCTACTCTGATCAGAGGTGTACATCTGTACCCACAAGACACAGTCCCACAACACGTTACCGTGCGCCGACATACCACCATGGTATACCGGAAAAGAACTGCGACAGGACCCTTCGCACAACCCTACCTAACCAAGCGCACCACACCTCAGGTTTCGCCCCCACCTTTAAACCAAGGCAGGCAGCCTCCTCTCTTGCCTAGGTGAATTCGGCAGCCGATCAACGGGTAAACCCCCGCCGACCCAACTCCATCACGCCCACCCTCGCCTGGGTACGTCGGCTAGGAAAAAGCCATACTACAAGTCCAGCCATTACCCATGCTGGCTTGTGAAAAGTACGATAATTTTTCCAGGGTTTCCCGCGAACCGGTCCTTAATTGCCATGGGTGCTTCCATCAAAACCATGCACCCACAGCCCACCTTTAGCATATTTTAATTGAATATTATTACCATGCTGGCTCCTAAACCAAAGTGTCACCATAGGGACTACATTAATTAAGTATTTAAGGTGATCCCCTTTAGTGAGCTAAGTTAGCTAAGCATGGCTAAGCACTCCTAAAATCAGCGAATCAAGAATTAATTACCCAAGCTATCAAAGGTACAAGATAATCAATATAATTGGCTGAGTACAATAGGTAAGAACCCATATAAAATGACATTACGAAATAATGCAACATTTATAGAAAAATAAGGTATTTGTAAATTTAGGCACAATATGATTAATGTGAAGCATGACTTGCCTTGCTCTTGCGTTGGATCGACCTCGGCAACGACCTCGAAGTAAACCGGAGATTCGGAATTACCGGAATCTAAACGATAAACAAAGAACACAAGCAAACAGGCTATAAGTCTACTGAAACAGAGAACAAAACTATTTTTAATGGATTCTAGATATTTTTATGAACTTTTTGCAACTTGAACGGACTCAAACTATTTTTAATGGATTCTAGATATTTTTATGAATTTTAGAAGTTTAATTGTGTTTTTACTATAAACGAAAAAATCCTTATTCAATTATTGCGCAATAAACCCTAGGTTTGACGTCACTGACGTCAGGGCTGACGTCAGCGGAGTTAGGGCTGACATCAGGCTGATGCCAGCGGTAGCGGCGGCGGTACCGACAGGTGGGCCCCCCCTGTCGGTGGCACGGGGATCCCGGTCCACGGTGGACCGAGTCCACCGGCCGGCGGCGGCAGCGCATCACGTGGCACCGACGTGGAGCCGACGCGGTGGCCACGCGACGCACGCGTGGCGCCCACGCGGCGGCCACACGGCGGCCACGCGGCGGGCGGCGGGCGATGTGGCGGCCACGCGGCGCCGATGCGGCGGTCACGCGGCGCCAACCGCGACCATGGCACGGCGGCGCGCACGGCGGCCGGCGCGGGTGACGCGGGCATTGGCGCGGGAGCGGCCGGAGGCGGCGGGCGGGCGCGCGGGAGCGACGGCCGAGCGGGGGCACCCGCAGCTTCGGCCGAGAAGAGGGAGAGAGAGAGAGGGACGCGGCGGCTTACTGGAGGGGAGGACGACGACGGCGGCGGTGGCGGCGCTAGGGTTTGCGGGAGGCGGCGGAGTTTGGGGAAAAGAGGAGAGGGGAGCGCGGCGAAGAAGATTTAAAGGGGATCTGGGGCTAGGGCGTGCGCGTGGGCTCCGGAGTTTGGCGCGGGAGAGGAGAGAGGGTGCGAGATTCGGCCGTCGCGGCCTCTACGACGCGGGAGAGGGGATGCGGAGTGGGGGAGCGGGGGCGCGTGGCGCGCGGGCGACGCGGGGAGGGGTTGCGGGCGGCGGTTGCGGCGCGTGGGCGCGCGGGGGCGGCGGCGGCCGGTTGCGGGGGAGACGGCTCGGGCGCCGGCCCCACCTGTCGGTGGCCCGGGAGGCGGAGGGAGGCGGCGCGGACCTCGGGCGGCCTTGGGCCGGCCCGAGAGGGAGAGGAGGGGGCGACGGGCGGTTGCGGGCGGCCTCGGGCCGGCCCGGGAAGGCGAAGGGGCACGGTGGGAGCGGCGCGACGGCTTGGGCCGGCCCGAGAGGGAGAAGGAAAATGGGCCGATGGCCCAATGGAGTAAAAAGAAAAAGAAAAAGGAAAAAGAATTTTCCTAGGGATTTATTTATTGCGCTTGAGGTTTTTAATTGATTAAAATTATTTCTAGGGCTCTGAAAATTCCACTAAAAATCCTGTTAATGTATTTTAACATGGGGAACTCAAGAAAAATCCCACCATGCCATTTCCACTTGATTTAATACATTTTTAAATTAGAAATTATCTCTAGGTTAAAAAGGAAAATTTATTTTATGCGATTTATTTCATGAATTTTACGTGGAAAGCAAACCTTGGGGTGTGACAAACCTACCCCCCTTAAACGGAATCTCGACCCCGAGATTCGGCGAAGAGGTGCGGATGGGCGGCCTTCAACTCGTCTTCTCTTTCCCAAGTGGCTTCTTCCTCTGAATGGTGACTCCACTGAACCCGGCAAAACCTAATTACTTTACTCCTTGTCTTTCTTTCGCTGGTCTCGAGGATGCGAGTAGGTCTTTCCAAGTAAGTCAAATCCTTTTGAATTTCGATCTGATTCGGGTTTGCTTGTTTCTCGGGTACCCTTAAATATTTCTTTAATTGCGACACATGGAAAACATTGTAAGATCGAATCCCACTAACCAAGCCAACCAGAGGGGGGGTGAATGGTTGGTGTACCCAAAAACCAAAACATAAAGCGGAATATGAAAGTCACCCTCTTCCGATGTAGATGCGATCTCCTGTAGCTGGCTCTGTCAATCTGACCGCCCCAATAGTCCGGTCTAACCGCCCCTGTGCGCCGGTCTGACCGCCTAAACACCTTCGGTCTGACCGCCCAGTCGCCGCCGGTCTGACCGGTGTAGATTCGTCGGTTGAACCGCCGAGACCCGAGAAAACACAAATCGAAGAAGTCTTAAAGTAAATTGGAACTTTATTGATTCTCTCTATGTTTACAAAGTGCAACAACAACACTCCTCTCCAAAACTTCGAACAAACTCGAAAACCTAGCTTTTTCTTCAACTCTAATCTCTAAAACTCGATATCTAGCGGCAACACCCTGCCCCTACTTTTATACCCTCATCGCAGTTGTCCCTAGCCACAAATCCTACTTATACAAGGAGTCCTAATGCCCTAGGAAAACCTCCTCATATCAGCAATAAACTTTACATAACTAAAATTACCAAACTTGGACTCTATCCAAATTTGACTCCACCTTCCATACGCATACAATAACTCCATCGCATGCCATATGGAATCATCTTAACCACGTGCATCAATCTTGTACCTAAGTATCCCGCATGACATCTTGATCGTCCGGACGTCATCTTCTCCCAAGTTGACTCCCGATCCATCACCGGCAATACTCTCCCGAGGCTTCAAGATTACCTACACATGAATCAAACACAAAAGCCATATCCGAGCACAAGTTCTCACCAACTTGACTCATGATTAGCACACAACAGCATCACATATGTATAGAAACCGAATAGAAGTCATAGACATTGAATAATTACAGAAATCCAACGAAATAACCCAAATCCGAAACCGTCAGGGAGTCGGTCGGTCAGACCGCGGGCTGGCCGGTCTGACCGCACACAAGCTCCGGTCTGACCGGCCACAAACGCCCGGTCTGACCGGCAAAGCCTGTCAACACTATTCATGTCTGAAAATACAACTCCGTATTTTCACAAACACTTACCTTTGACAATTGTTCATCACCAAGATCATCACATGATCCAACAATCTCCCCCTTGATGAACACATTGGCAACATCTCCAAAATGCAATTTAGTGTTTTTGAAAAACGAAAACAAAAACGAATCAAATGGCTCAAACGGCTCAAAAATCACAAAAGTGACAAAAAAAACTCTCCCCCTTTTTAAAAGAAAGAATTTCCCATATTGTCGACCAAAACTTCAAAATCGATTATTTTTAAAATTGAAGCAAAGCAATTCAAGCAAATCAATTCTCCCCCTTCAAGAAGCATGCATTTTGTATATTTCTCCCCCTTTGAGAATGATTTCATCAAGAACGTAAAAATAATAACAAATATAGCACAAATGCAATGATATCATGAATTACTCTTGTCATAACCAACATGAATTTTTTATTTTCTATTTTCTATTTTTTCATCGAGAGCTTTAAAGTATACCAAAAGCAATTCATGATCATGTTTTGCAAGACAAGGAGATAAATTTATTAACTAGTTAACAAGCATACACTATAGTATAAACATGAATAAAAGATATTACAATTAAGCTCAACTTAGCAATAAAGATTCATGATTTCAAACGAATTATAATGCAACATATTCACAAGCACATAGGTTAAAAAATAAACATCTATACATATACACCTATTGCATTTATCACTCTTTCTCAAATAAGCTTTAGCACAAAACAACCAAGAGAATTTTTAACTTTTATTTGAGCTTCTTTTTGCTCAAAGTTTTTCTCTCAATTATTCCGGGTACGTCCTTGTCGTCAAGACTGTTTCCAAGGATTCGACACCCATTATTTTTGCTCACATCGAATACGTCCTTGTCGTCAAGACTGTTTCCAAGAATTCGGTATTCATTATTTTCTCTCATAGATATTTTTTTTATTCTCTTGTACAATGAGTATTTAAAAGCTATTTGAGGAATAACAAATCAATAAAGCATACATATATAAACATTCATCATTCAATCAATATGCTAGCATCAATATTGCATATTTTCTTAATTCAAGTAAAAGAATTAGTGTCATGCATCATCTCACTTAAAAGCAATATTTAAGCTTCATGAAAAGACTAAAATGCATACAAGCTAACATAGCAATAAATAAACCTCAACTATTTTGCTAGCATGCACAAGAATATACTAGAGGTATAAAACAAAGCTCTCTTTTTTATCATTTTTATTTATTTTCAGATTTACTATCCAATGCATAAAAATAACCATGAATGCATGAAAAAGCACAAACTCCCCCTCAAATTAACCTTCAATTTTTTTTTAAAAAAACATCCAATTGCCAATGATATCATCAAGATTCTCATGAATTGACATATATTCACTTGAGTTAACCAAAACTACTATCTCACAAACTAGCACATGAAAAGCTAATAATCGAGAGAGTAGAACAAAATTATATCAATCCAAAATTACCTTGATGTTACCTTGAAAAGCAACCGTCGTCTCAAAATTTAACGCACATGGAGAGTATGCCGTAAAAATACCTACGAACAAGAAAATGTCAAGGTCTTCGTGTTGGGGTTAGAAATAAGAAATTTTGGAATCCAACACTGAGTCACACGACCAATAGAACCAGTAGGTACATATGTACGAACAAAATCAAAATCAGACTTACCTGAAAACTTACCTTGTCGCTTCACAAAAGTCCGATTTGAATTACGCGCAAAATAGCCCTGAGGCTGGTTTGACCGTCGCTGTCCCTGCGGTCTGACCGGACCTGGCTGCCGGTCTGACCGCCGGTACAACTGCGGTCTGACCGCTGGTCGAGGCCGGTCTGACCGATTAGTTAGTGTCGGTCTGACCGAGCTCCTCGATCCAAAACCCGATTTTTGCTATCGTTGTTTAGCTAAAGCAATTTCTCTTTCCTTTTTCTGTTTACGAGCAAATCTAAAACAAAAACCAATCAAATGTCCATCTTTTTCACAAAAAGAACAAGTATACTTCTCACGACAAGAAGTTTTTGAAGTAGATGGTTTTGCAAAAGACTTTTTCTCTTGAATCGTTGAAGAAAGAGAAGGCAAAATCCCAGCGGATTTAAAAATCATTTTCTTTTGTTCGGGTTTTGTCAAAACATCATCTTTTTTTTTATGTTCAAAACAGCAGGTTGGTGATTTGTAAAATAGGCATTAGTATCAAAACCTACACCACGATTGAAAGTGCTCACTTTTGATTGATCCAAAATCATGTTAAGTTTCTTTTTTCCATCTGAAAACTTTTCCAAAGAACTTTTCAAATAAGAAACTTCTTTTTTCAAATTAACACAATTTTCACAATCAACCAAAACACTTTTATTTTTGCGACACTTAGAACAAGAAAGCACTTCATCTTGTTTTACAATATTTTCCATGTACTCAACACGTCCTAAAGCATCTTTTAATTTCATTTCATTCAAAAAGCACTTCGAGCAATGTTTAATCTTTTTCGCACACAAAACATTGAACAAAGAACTTGCACATAAAGCAGTTTTATATTTTTTCAAAACATTCTTTGTCAACATCAATTCATCAACAACACGAGCATGCAAAGCAAATCCAAGTGCAAAAGAAGACTCAAGCTTTTTGGTATTTTCAATCTCAGATTCCAATTTCAAGCAATTAACAGAATTAACATCTCGTAAAGCATTAACTTCAGAAAATAAAACTTTACAAGATTTACAATCATCATCATTAGGAATTAGAGATTTTAATCTTCCAATTTCAGCATTTAGAATCTCAATAGCTAAGTTTCTCAGCTAAGAACATTTTTTAAGTTTCTCAGCAAATTTAAAAGCAGCATGTTCTAATTGATCATAGCTAAGTTTTTCTTCAGTATCACTATCAGATTCATCCACATCAGAGCTTGCATTGCGAGCAATCAAAGCTAAACCAACAACTTGCTTACCTTTGCCATTGCTCTTATTTTCAGTTTCTGATTCGTCTGCACAAGCTTCTAAAAGTTCTCGAATTAGCATCTGCACGCAACTTCTCTTTTTCTCCGTCTTGAAATTCTTGAACTCCTTCTTGTCTTCTTCTTTCTCGTTGTTCGCCTTCTTGCGGTTAGGACAATTGAACTTGATATGATTCAACTCTCCGCATTCAAAGCATCGAACGGGTCCTCCACGCTTCCTGTTCTTGACATTATTCATAGCTCGAGACAACTTGTTAATAGCTAAAGCCAAATCCTCCTCCTCGAGTAGTTCGAGTTGATCATCGGATGTGGCATTAATGGAAGCAAGAGCAATAGAAGTTGACGAAGAAGCACCAAGATCCAATGAAGAAGAAGAAGAAACCAAAGCACTAGACTTATGATCAATTTTTCGAGAAATAATGTTCATCTCATGAGTTTTGAGTTTAGTGTAAAGAGAATCCAAAGTCAAACAAGTCATATCAACAGATTCTTGAATTGATGTAACTTTCATCTCCCAAATAGACATGTCAAGACCATTCAAAAAGTGGCGAGAAACTTCGGATTGAGAGTAGTTAACTTCAAAAGCAGAATCAACAGATCGAAGATTACTCAAAATTTTGTTGAATCTAGCAAGATAGTCATCTAAAGCTTCTCCAGGTTTCATCTCAAATTTTATATAATCCTTTTTGAAAAGATCTTTACGCAATTCTTTAATGTTGGAAGTTCCTTGATGAAAGTTACGTAAAGCATTCCAAATCTCATTGCCAGTTTTAAGATGTGACACACGATCAAAATCGAAACAAGAAATTCCACTCAATAAAATATTTCTAGCTTTGCAATTATTTTCAAATTTAGTTTTCAAAGCAGTAGTGTTTATTTGATCTGGAATTTCATAGGGATGAGCAACCTTAAGCCAAATATCATAATCTTGAGCCATAATGTAAGATTGCATCTTGTCACACCAATAAGGAAAATCGACACCGTCGAAAACATGTGGCTTGGTTGAAAACTTGTTAGCCATGGTTTAAAACTTTAGATCGGTAAAAATCCAAAGAAGAAAACGAGGCTCTGATACCACTTGTAAGATTGAATCCCACTAACCATGCCAACCAGAGGGGGGGGGGTGAATGGTTGGTGTACCCAAAAACCAAAACTTAAAGCGGAATATTAAAGTTACCCTCTTCCGATGTAGATGCAATCTCCTGTAGCTGGCTCTGTCAGTGTGACCGCCCATATAGTCCGGTCTGACCGCCCCTGTGTGTCGGTCTGACCGCCCAGACACCTCCGGTCTGACCGCCCAGTCGCCGCCGGTCTGACCGGTGTATATTCGCCGGTTGGACCGCCGAGACCTGAGAAAACACAAATCGAAGAACTCTTAAAGTAAATTGGAACTTTATTGATTCTCTCTGTGTTTACAAAGTGCAACAATAGCACTCCTCTCCAAAATCTCGAACAAACTCGAAAACCTAGCTTTTTCTTGAACTCTAATATTTAAAACTCGATATCTAGCGGCAACACCCTGCCCCTCCTTTTATACCCTCATTGCAGCTGTCCCTAGCCATGAATCCTACTCATACAAGGAGTCCTAATCCCCTTGGAAAACCTCCTCATATCAGCAATAAACTTTACATAACCAAAATTACCAAACTTGGACTCTATCCAAATTTGACTCCACCTTCCATACGCATACAATAACTCCATCACATGCCATATGGAATCATCTCAACCACATGAACCTAAGTATCCCGCATGACATCTTGATCGTCCGGATGTCATCGTCCGGACGTCATCTTGCCGATTCATCACCGGCAATACTCTCCCGAGGCTTCAAGATTACCTACACATGAATCAAACACAAAATCCATATCCGAGCACAAGTTCTCACCAACTTGACTCATGGTTAGCACACAACAGCATCACATACGTATAGAAACCGAATAGAAGTCGTAGACATTGAATAATCACAGAAATCCAATGAAATAACCCAAATCCAAAACCGTCAGGGAGTCGACTGGTCAAACCGCGGGCTGGCCGGTCTGACAGCACACAAGCTCCGGTCTGACCGGCCACAAACGCCTGGTTTGACTGGCAAAGCCTGTCAGCACTATTCACCGTCTGAAAACACAACTCCGTATTTACACAAACACTTATCTTTGACAATTGTTCATCACCAAGATCATCACATGATCCAACAAACATCATGAATGCCGAGCATGTTGGAGGGTAGTTCAAGCCGGTAGGCAACTTCACCTCGGCGCTCCAGAATTTTGTATGGCCCCACAAAGCGTGGTGCTAGTTTTCCCTTGGTTTGGAAACGATGCACACCTCGAAGTGGTGTGACCCGAAGGTACACATGGTCCCCAACTTCAAAGATGAGCTCTCTTCGACGGTTGTCTGCATAGCTCTTCTGCCAAAACTGTGCAATCCTCAATCTTTCCCGGACTGTTCTAACTTTTTCTTCTGCATCATTTAGGACTTCAGTTCCGAACAATTGACGCTTTCCGATTTGGTCCCAAAAGAGCGGAGTGCGGCACTTCCGGCCGTACAATGCTTCGAACGGTGCCATCTGCAAACTAGCCTGGTAACTATTGTTGTAGGAGAACTCGGCGTACGGCAGGCTTCTATCCCAAGCCCCACCAAAGTCAAGTGTGCAAGCTCTCAACATGTCTTCCAAGATCTGGTTGACTCACTCAGTTTGACCATCCGTTTGAGGGTGGTAAGTGGTACTGAAGTTCAGACGAGTTCCCAACTCTTCTTGTAATTTTAGCCAAAATCTCGAAGTAAACTGGCTGCCTTGGTCAGACACAATTTTCTTAGGCACCCCATGCAAACTCACGATCCTTGCCAAATAAAGTTCTACCAATTTCTTTCCCGAGTAGGTGGTGTGTACTGGTATAAAGTGAGCAACCTTGGTGAATCGATCCACTATTACCCAAATGGAGTCGTGCCCTGTTGATGTTCTTGGTAAACCTGTGATAAAGTCCATCCCAATCTCTTCCCATTTCCATTCTGGAATCTGCAGAGATTGTAGTAACCCTGCTGGTCTCTGATGCTCCGCCTTCACTCGCTGACATACGTCGCAGAGCGCGACGAATTCGGCAATTTCCCTTCTCATGCTAACCCACCAGAACTTCTCCTTAAGGTCTTGGTACATCTTGGTACTGCCAGGATGAATTGAGTATTGGGTCTGGTGAGCTTCTGTAAGTATTAGATCCTTTAGTTCCTTATTCTCTGGAACACATATTCTTTCTCCCATCCAGATTGTCCCGTGTTCATCCTCGGCGAAGTCGCGTGCTTTGCCGACTCTCATATTCTTCTTGAGTTCAGCTATCTCAGGGTCATCGACCTGGGCTGCCCAAACCTGCTCCACGAGCGTGGGCTGTGCTTCTAGAGTAGCCACAAATCCGTGTTCTACAATACCCAGATTTTGGTGTTCAAACTCTCGTCGCAATCTGTCACATATTCCCTCGGTAATAGTAGCGTTGCAGTAGCTTTTCTTGCTCAAAGCATCGGCCACCACATTGGCCTTGCCGGGGTGATAATGTGTCCCCAGGTCGTAATCCTTGATTAACTCCAACCATCAGCGCTGTCAGAGGTTCAGATCAGGCTGAGTGAAGATATACTTCAAACTCTTATGGTCGGTATAGACCTCATAGCGATTACCAATGAGGTAGTGCCGCCAAATTTTCAAAGCGTGAACCACCACTGCTAATTCCAAGTCATGAGTGGGGTAGTTGTTCTCATGTGGGCGCAGTTGACGTGAAGCATATGCGACCACCCTGCCTTTCTGCATCAATACACATCCCAACCCTTGATGGGACGCATCACAAAACACTTGGAAATCTTTCGTCTGATCCGACAAAATTAATACCGGTGCAGACACCAATTTCTTCTTAAGCTCCTCAAAACTTCTGTTGCATTCTGCTGACCACTTCAATTTCTCATCCTTTTTCAGCAACTGTGTCATTGGCTTGGCAATTTTGGAGAAGTTCTCAATGAACCGATGATAGTAACCCGCGAGTCCTAGAAAACTCATGATCTGTGAAACCGTGCGCGGAGGCGTCCACTTGGTAACAGACTCCACATTCGACGGGTCCACCGCCACTCCTTGAGCGGTGATGATGTGGCCTAGGAACTGTACCTCCTTGAGCCAAAAGTCGCACTTGCTAAACTTGGCATACAATTGGTGTTCCTTCAACTTCTCGAGTACCAGATGGAGGTGTTGTTCGTGCTCCTCCTTGGACTTGGAGTAAACAAGTATATCGTCGATGAAGACCACGACGAACTTATCCAGAAATTCCATAAACACCTTGTTCATCAAGTTCATGAAGAAGGCCGGTGCATTGGTAAGTCCAAAAGACATGACCGTGCACTCAAACAACCCATACCGAGTGATGAATGCCGTCTTCGGAATGTCCTCCTCTTTGATCCTCAGTTGGTGATAGCCTGATCGCAGGTCTATCTTGGAGAACCATGTTGCTCCTTTTAGCTGATCAAACAAATCATCAATCCGAGGTAGCGGATATTTGTTCTTGATGGTCACCTCATTGAGGGCGCGGTAGTCGACGCACATCCTCTTGGTCTTATCTTTCTTCTCCACGAAGATCACCGGGGCACCTCAAGGTGACATACTCGGGCGAACGTATCCTTTCTGCAACTGCTCATCAACTTGCTTCTTGACTTCTGCCAATTCGTTGGCTCCCATCCTGTAGGGTCTCTGGTGTATCGGGGCAGTTCCCGGTACTAAGTCAATCCGAAATTCAATTTCTCTCTTTGGTGACATTGTGGTTAAGTCATCTGGGAAGACTTCTGGGTACTCTCTGATGATAGGAATATCCTCCAACTTCTTAAGGTCTTTCCCTACTTATGCGGTCTGTTCCATCCCATCGACTTGGTTCAAGCACATTGTCTGCTTCTGGGGTGTCGGCGACTGAAATGTCACCACTTCTCCTTCCTCATTAACCAGAGTGATAGTGCGGCTAGCGCAATTGATAACTCCCTTGTGCCTTGTTAACCAATCCATCCCAAGAATGACATCTAGGTCCTTGGATTCAAAAAGGATAAGGTTGGCTAGAAATCTAGAACCCTGGATTTCTATTACCACGGAGGGGCAGTAGTGAGCTGTGGTCATCTCATTCCCAGGAGTGTGAACCCACATAGGCGTTCTAAGTTCCACTACTGACAACCCATGTGTTCCAGCAAAACGCTTTGATAAAAAGGAATGCGTAGCACCAGAATCAAAAAGTGTTATGGCTGGAATTGAGTTGACAGGAAACGTACCCAGTACCACTTCTGGTGCAGCCTACGCTTCCTCTGCCGATGCATGGTTGACGCGGGCATGAACGAACTTGGGTCGTATGCGCCTCGGCTTCGGGCACTTGTCGGTGAAATGTCCGGGCTCATTGCAGTCGAAGCAGACCAATGGTTTTCTGCCGGACTCCTTTTTGGGTTGAGTTGATGGAGTTGGTTGAGCTAGGGCCATTGGTGGGCGCGGGGCCGTGTTGCGGTTGAACTGTTAAGGGTAGCGAGCCTAATGCTCGGAACGGCTCCTACGGTCGGTGGAGACGTAGCCAGGCTCCTGCTCGTCTCCAGGCTCCTCCGAATGGCTCCTGGAATCCGCCATGGCAGTGTCTCCACTGGTTGGCTCTGAGCTTGAACCACTGCCATTGCTACCACTGGGTGTGGCATGCAACCATCCTCCGCTACCACTGGCTGGACCTTGGTACGCAGACGCCGGGGCGAAGGTGATGGCGAACGCTGGTGACGGCGGCGGAACTGGTGCTAGAGCGGGTGGTGGATTCCTTGGTGCAAGCTGGATACACACGAGAGCTGTGGTCCTTTTCCTAGGCGTAGTGCGAATCCTGAGTCCACCAGGCGCTGGACGTCCCTGCAGCCTAGCCTTCTCGGCCTTGAGCCGAGCGACCTCATCCTCCAAGCAGGCAATCTTGATCAACTGCTGGTCATTGAGAGCCTTGGATGCCTTGTGGAGGTCGGCGTGCATCAGGTCCAATACCCTCATCACCGAGCACATCCGTCCGAAGGTAGTGTCATTCTCCGTAGTCGTCGGGCGAAAGGTGCTGACGTCGCTGTTCGCAGAACGACGAGGGTGGTAGTGATACGCAGAGGTGCAGAAGACGTAGGAGTGCCTGTCGCTGATCCTGGTCATCATCCTGTAGGCGGCCTCCTGACAAGCGTGCGCAACACTGCCTCCTGCAGCCTCGGTCACCATGTTGGGGAGATTGGTGCCCACAAAACCATGGACCTCCAAGCGAACTCTGAAAGGAAACTTGCCACTGAGAGGCTCGATCGTGGTGTACTCCGACGCTTCAGGATACCCCACAACCAAGGTTATGCGGGCAAGCTCTGCCACACAACCGTCCATATCCTCACCACGGTGCGTAGGGGGAAGGCCTGCCATCTACAGAGGACAAGGGATGGGAATCAATGCATGCTCAAATCCAAATAAAAGAAACAACTTTAAGTACTTAAATAAAAGAACGAATAACAAAGGAAAATTTTTGGTGCATGAAACATTTTATAAGAGTCAAATAAACACTAACACAACACCTAAATAATAGGAAGATAATATAATAGTAACATTATTAAAACAGAAATAATAGTAAAAACCAAAATAAATAAATTTTGCTTCTCATAAGACTTAACTAGGGCCTAATCCACTTTCCCGACAAATTTTCGAAGCAAATTCAAACGAAACCCGAAATTTATTATCCCAAAAATTTTAAAATTCCGACCAACATTAGTTAAGTAATTTCCATCGAATAAGCGACCCAACTTTTTCCCAAAAATCCCAAAGACCAAAGATCCCGAATTTTTCTTAAAACAATTTCAAGTTAAGGGCAAATGCACATGAAAGAGTTTTAGAGGGCTCTTAGGGTTTTCGGTTGGCTTGTCCTACAGTCAAGGTCGGCTCTGATACCAACTTGTCACGCCTAGAAATTCGCTAACCCGAATTCCAAGCAGAATGTGTATTAAAATCCCCGTCCAAGAATGGCCAGAGTACACAAACGATAAAGTTGACATACAGATCCACGCCTTACAAACATTATAAAAATCCCTTACAAAAGCGCAGCGGAAAAAAGGAAACAAGCTATTCTAATAAACTAGAGACTCGCAGCGTGGCAACTCCATTCCACGGGCACCCTTGATGGCAAGCACAAGCCCACTCCTCCGAGTAGCCTCCATCTGACACGTACTCCAACTCTGGGGTGGGGAAAATTGAGCAAGACTGAGTACTACCCACTGAACTCAACAAGTCATACCGGAAAGGGAGTAATGATGCAAGTAATAACAAAGGAGGCTGAAGGGGTTACTTGCATAAAATACGCATTTATAAACAATAGTTGAATGCGGTAAAAACAGTTGAGTTAATTAATTAAGATTGAACCATCGCTGCCCAACGTTACATCATGTTGCGACAGGCCCAAACCACCACCTGAACTATACTAGTTCCATTAGGTCAAATTATTAGAAGAGTTACTAATCACGGTGAATCTGGTTGATCGCCCATAACCGCGGGCACGGCTATTTGAATAGTTCTACTCTGATCAGAGGTGTACATCTGTACCCACAAGACACAGTCCCACAACACGTTACCGTGCGCCGACATACCACCACGGTATACCGGAACAAAACTGCGACAGGACCCTTCGCACAACCCTTCCTAACCAAACGCACCACACCTCAGGTATCGCCCCCACCTTTAAACCAAGGCAGGCAGCCCCCTCTCGTGCCTAGGTGAATTCGGTAGCCGATCAACGGGTAAACCCCCGCCGACCCAACTCCATCACGCCCACCCTCGCCTGGGTACGTTGGCTAGGAAAAAGCCATACTACAAGTCTAGCCATTACCCATGCTGGCTTGTGGAAAGTACGATAATTCTTCCAGGGTTTCCTGCGAACCGGTCCTTAATTGCCATGGGTGCTTCCATCAAAACCTTGCACCCACAGCCCACCATTAGCATATTTTAATTTAATATTATTACCATGGTGGCTCCTAAACCAAAGTGTCACCATAGGGACTACATTAATTAAGTATTTAAGGTGATCCCCTTTAGTGAGCTAAGTTAGCTAAGCATGGCTAAGCACTCCTAAAATCAGCGAATCAAGAATTAATTACCTAAGCTATCAAAGGTACAAGATAATCAATATAACTGACTGAGTACAATAGGTAAGAACCCACGTAAAATGACATTACGAAATAATGTAGCATTTACAGAAAAATAAGGTATTTGGAAATTTAGGCACAATATGATCAATGTGAAGCATGACTTGCCTTGCTCTTGCGCTGGATCGACCTAGGCAACAACCTCGAAGTAAACCGGAGAGTCAGAATTACCGGAATCTAAACGACAAACAAAGAACACAAGCAAACAGGCTATAAGTCTACTGAAACAGAGAACAAAACTATTTTTAATGGATCCTAGACATTTTTATGAATTTTTTGCAACTTGAACGGACTCAAACGGAGTCCGGATGAATTAGTTATGAATTTTAGAAGTTTAATTGTGTTTTTACTATAAACGGAAAATTCCTTATTCAATTATTGCGCAATAAACCCTAGGGTTGACGTCACTGATGCCAGGGCTGATGTCAGCGGAGCTAGGGCTGATGTCAGGCTGACGCCAGCGGCAGCGACGGTGGCGCCGACAGGTGGGCCCCACCTGTCTGTGGCACGGGGATACCGGTCCACGGTGGACTGAGTCCACCGGCCGGCGGCAGCGGCGCACCACGTGGCACCGACGTGGCGCCGACGCGGCGGCCACGCGGCACACGCGTGGTGCCCACGCGGCAGCCACGCGACGGGCGGCGGGGCAACGTGGCGGCCACGCGGCGCACGCGCGGCGCCGACGCGGCGACCACGCGACGCCAACCGTGACCATGGCGCAGCCATGGCGCGGCGGCGCGCACGGCGGCCGGCGCGGGCAGCGCGGGCGGCAGCGGCGCGGGCGACAGCTGGATGCAGCGGGCGACACGCGCGAGCGGTAGCCGAACGGGCGGCCGAGCGGGGCGCGCGCGGGCGGCAGCCGAGAGGAGAGGGAGAGTGGGATGTGTGGCGCTCACCGGAGGGGAGGAAGACGATGACGGCGGCGGCGCTAGGCTCATGGGAGGCGGCGGTGTTAGGGGAAAAAGGGAGAGGGGAGCGCGGGGTGGCCAATTTATAGGAGGACCGGGGCTAGGGTTTGGCCGTGGGCTCCGGATTCCTCGCTGGAGTTCGGCGCGGGAGAGAAGAGAGAGGGCGGGATTCGGTTGCGAATCTCGGCCCCTACGNCGGAGGCGGCGGCGGGCGCGCGCGGAGCGGGGCGAGCGGGGACGCGCCAGCGTTCGCGAGAGAAGGGAGAGAGAGAGAGGGAGCGCGGCGGCTCACGCGAGGGGAGGACGACGAACGGGCGGCGGTGGCGGCGCTAGGGTTTGCGGGAGGCGGCGGGTTTGGGGAAAAGAGGAGAGGGGAGCGCGGGAAGAAATTTAAGAGGGGATCGGGGCTAGGCGCGTGCGTCGGGCCGACTCCCGGAGTTCTGGCGGGGAGAGGAGAGAGGGTCGAGATTCGGCGCGATCGCGCCTCTACGACGCAGGAGAGGGGATGCGGAGGCGGCTTGGGCCGGCCCGGGAGGGAGAAGGAAAATGGGCCGACGGCCCAAAAGAGGAAAAATAAAAAGAAAAAGGAAAAAGAATTTTCCAAGGGATTTATTTATTGTGCTTGACGTTTTTAATTGATTAAAATTATTTCTAGGGCTCCGAAAATTCCACTAAAAATCCTGTTAATGTATTTTAACATGGGGAACTCAAGAAAAATCCCACCATGCCATTTGCACTTGATTTAATACATTTTTAAATTAGAAATTTGCTCTAGGTTAAAAAGGAAAATTTATTTTACGTGATTTATTTCACGAATTTTACATGGAAAGCAAATCTCGGGGTGTGACAACGGCCAACAACACCGTGCTGGATGGGCTGAACGCCCAGATGCAGGCCCTGCTGGGGGAGCGGGCCGAGCTTGACGCGGCGTGGGAGCGCGTCACCGAGGGGCGGCGCTCGATGGAGGCCATGGTGCAAGCCGGTCCTGCGGTGCACAATAGGCACCTCGCAGAGCTCGAAGCTCGCGGGGCCCTGGCCGAAGTGGCCCTTGAGGTGGAGGAGGAGAGGCAGACGGGCTTTATCGCTATCGCCGTCATGGACGAGGCATGGGCCGACCTCCGCCTCCAGCATGGGGTCCGCGCAGCGGAGCTGGAGCAGAAGCTCGATGCCGCCGCAGCCCGAGAGTGGAGGGCGGCGGAGGCCAAGAGGTTGTTGTGCCAGCGCGAGGAGGCCCTGGAGGCCCACACCTTGGCGCTGGAGGAATGCCCCGGCACGCTCGGAGAGCGGGCCTTGCGCCTACAAACGGAGGAGGCCGCCATACGCCAGCGGGCTGAGGCCCTCGACCAGTGCGCCTGGGCACTGGAGGCGCTGGAAGAGCGCGCCCATGCCCTGGACGCGCGGGAGGCAACGTTGGTGGTGCACGAGGCCATCGCCACGGAGGTGGAGTCCGTCGGGGAGCTCAAAGCCCTTCGGTTGGTGAACGAGGTGGGGCCCGGCATGCTGTGGGACGTCGTTGCCCGTCTGGACCACGCGGGGCGTCGGGTGGGCATGTGGTGCGGCTGGCACCCCAAGTACGCCGCCAACCAGGGGGGTCTCACTCACCGCCTCTCGGAGATGGCCAGGGACCTGGAGAAGCTCCCCGAGGAGATTGAGGAGACGGTGAAGTCCTCCTCGATGGACCTCACACGGAGGCGGTGGAGCTCGTGCTTGTGAGCTACCAGGCCCGCGACCCCGACTTCTCTCCATGGGTCGCGTTCGAGGAGTTCCCTCCTGGGACCGAGGCTGGCGCGCGCTCAAGTACGGGAGGCCACCGACGAGATCTTCCGTGGCTTCGAGGGGACGGCCCCTCGGCTCGTCTTCGCGTTGAACTCCAACGACGAGGATGATGGCGACGATGACGGTGACGACGGCGATAGCGACGGCGAGGCTGGTGGCCCGAGTGCCTCGGGCTGAGCAGGCGGGGCCGACCCTCGGGCTGCCACGCGCCTTTATCTTTTCTCTTTTTGTTTTGAGGCCTCCGGGCCATGCTTGTATATACACTTCCTGCTATTTCCATCTGCTTGCAATAGACAAGTTTTTAATTCAATGTTAGTTACGTTTTCTACCCGTGATGAGAATGGCCTATCTTGTGGTCCCACCGATCTTGGCTTGAGCGAGGATTCAGGCTCAGGCCGCGACCTCAAGCAACAAGGGTCGGTGCTAATGCCTTGGGGAGTTCCACGTGTCGAGGCTGGCTAGGCTGGGAACGCGGTGACCGAGGGTTAGTGGGGACCCGATTGTGGGCCATTACTGATTCTCCCCCCCGGAGTTCACCGCGTCCCGGGGCGCGGCTCGGTTCTGGGCCCCGTCGGCGTCTTAGACGGCCCGGGCTGCTGAGGGCAAGAACGAGCACGAACGAGCCAACTCAAGCCAAAATACTCAAAAGGAAAAAGACAACGCAGGCACAGTCTTAGATAAAAATAAAGAAAGCTTGCTATTAAAGTACGGAAAGGAACATATATATATATATATAGTAGGAGCCCCCAGCCAATCCCGCATGCCCGTGGGTCATGCGGGGTTGGCCCGAGCCCGAGGCACAACTCTCGACCCCTTTATGGGTAGAAGCGGCGAAGATGCTCGATGTTTCATGGGTTAGGCAGCTCTGTGCCGTCTTCCATGGCCAGTCGAACCGAGCCCGGCCGGGGGACGCCGATCACTCTGTATGGTCCCTCCCACATGGGTGAGAGCTTGCTCAATCCAGCACGCGTTTGGACGCAACGTAGGACGAGATCATAGATGCTGAGTGATCGGGCCCGGACGTGGCGCTGATGGTAGCGCCGCAGGCTCTGCTGGTAGCACGTGGCTCGGAGGGCCGCGCGTCGCCTTCGCTCTTCCAAGTAGTCGAGGTCGTCTCTGCGAAGCTGACCTTGATCAGCCTCACTGTACATGGTGGCCCGAGGGGACCTCAGGCTGAGCTCGGATGGGAGGACCGCCTCCGTGCCATAAACCAGGAAGAAAGGCGTTTCTCCTGTTGCTCGGCTTGGGGTAGTCCAGTTTGCCTAGAGCACCGTTGGTAACTCCTCGACCCATGAGTCCCCATGCTTCTTGAGGACGTTGTACGTCTTGGTCTTAAGGCCCTTGAGGATCTCCACGTTGGCGCGCTCCACTTGACTGTTGCTCCTGAGGTGGGTGGGTGAGGCGAAGCAGAGCTTGATGCCCATGTCGTAGTAGTAGTTGTCAAACAGTTCACTGGTGAACTGGGTGCCTTTGTCCGTAATGATACGGTTGGGCACCCCGAACAGGCCAGTGATGCCCTTGATGAACTTGAGGGCCGAGTGCTTGTCGATCTTGATGACCGGGTAAGCCTCGGGCCACTTGGTGAACTTGTTGATAGCGACATACAGGTACTCGTATCCGCCAGGGGCCTTCCTGAAGGGACCCAGGATGTCCCCCAGACCTCAAGCGCCCATGAAAGCGGAATGGTCTGTAGGGCCTGGGCCGGCTGATGCATCTGCTTGGTGCGGAACTGGCACGCCCTGCATCGCCGGACTAGGTCGACTGCGTCGTGGAGCGCCGTCGGCCAGTAGAAACCCTAGTGAAAGGCCTTGCCGACCAAGGTGCGCGAGGCGGAGTGAGCTCCACACTCGCCTTCATGGACATCGGTGAGGAGCTCGATGCCTTGGTCCCGAGGGATACATTTCAGGAGGACTCCGTTGGCCCCGCGTCGGTAAAGGGCCCCCTCTACCAACACGTAGCGCTTGGAGAGCGAGCGACGCGCTCACTCCCTTCGTGATCCTCGGGTAGAGTCTCATCTTTGAGGAATGCCTGGATCTCAGTCATCCAGGTGATCTGTCGTGGGGGGTTAGGCTCGACCCCCTTGGGCCCCGAGGCCTGGACTTCGACGGGCCCCGGGGGTTTCATGGCAGCGTCCGGTTCCATCGGAGGATCGGGACGCGCCGACGGTTGGGCAAGCCTTTCCTCAAAGGCACCTGGTGGGGCTAGGGCCCACGAGGAGGCGAGCCTTGAGAGCTCATCGGCAAGCACGTTGTCCCGCCTGGGCACGTGTTGAAGCTCTAACCCATCAAAATGGCGCTCCATACGTCGCACCTCGCGGACGTAGGCCTCCATTTGCGGGTCAGAGCACCGGTTCTCCTTGAAGTCCTGGTTCACGACTAGCTGAGAGTCGCCTAACACCAGGAGGCAGCGAATCCCCATTCCGGCCACCGCTCTGAGTCCCGCAAGGAGTTCCTCGTACTCCGCCATGTTGTTGGTTGCCTGGAAGTCCAGGCGAACCAGATATCTGAGGACGTCCCCGCTCGGTGAGGTCAAGGTGACCCTAGCACCGGCGCCCTAGAGGGCGAGGGAGCCATCGAACTGCATCACCCAATGGGTGGTGTGAGGCTGTTGCAAGGGCCCTGCCTCGGCCTCGGGGGTAGAGAGCCTGAGGTTGGATTCGTGAGTCGGAGTCCACTCGGCCACGAAGTCGACGAGGGCCTGACTATTGATCGCGTGGCGCGGCTCAAAGTGTAGATCGAACTCAGAGAGTTCGATCGCCCACTTTACCACCCGTCCAGTACCTTCTCGGTTGTGTAGGATTTGGCCGAGGGGGTAGGACGTGACCACAGTGACCCAATGCGCCTGGAAGTAATGGCGCAACTTCCTCGAAGCCATCAGAACTGCATAAAGCATTTTCTGGGCTTGAGGATATCGGGTTTTGGCGTCCCGCAGCACCTCACTAACAAAATAGACTGGCCGCTGCACCTTTCGGCGGGGCCTAGCCTCTTCGTTGAGGGCACTGGTCTCGGGGCGCTCGACCTCTGTGCCGATGACCTCGGGGTCGGAGGGCGTGGGCCCGCTCCTCCCCCAGTGGCCTCAGGGCCTTCCTTGGGGTCGGGGACGCTCGGCGCCGTCTGACGAGTGGGCAGAGGGCCACATCCGGTCGTCAGGGGCCTTAGGCCACCGTCCGGCTCGGGGGCCTCTCCTCCCTTCTCTGGCCGAGGTCGGTTCGACACAGGATAGGGGCGCACGGGCTAAGGATCTTCCTCGTCGCGCTTCACAACCAACGCTGTGCTAACTACCTGTGGGGTCGTCGCTAAGTAAAGCAGCAGCGGCTCTTCGAGCTCCGGGGCCACTAGGACCGGGGGAGAGCTGAGGTAAGCCTTCAACTGGTTGAGGGCTTGCTCAGCCTCCTCTATCCAGACAAATGGCCCGGAGCGCTTAAGGAGCTTAAATCGAGGCAGCGCCTTCTCTCCCAGCCTCGATATAAATTGGTTTAGGGCGGCCATGCATCCCGTGACATATTGCACATCCTTAAGCTTGCTGGGGGGCGCATCCGCTCTTTTGCTCATATCTTCTTGGGATTGGCCTCTATGCCTCGGGCCGAAACCAAGAACCCGAGAAGCTTGCCCACCGGCACACCGAACACACACTTTTCGGGGTTCAGTTTCATGCGCGTGGAGCGGAGACTTTCGAAGGTCTCCACCAAATCCAAGAGCAAGGTCTTTTGGTTGCGCGTTTTCACAACCAAGTCATCGACGTACGCCTCAACATTGCGTCCTATCTGACTACCCAAGGAAATGCGAGTAGTACGTTGAAAAGTAGGACGTGCATTCTTTAATCCGAAGGGCATGGTTGTATAACAATAAGTGCCTACAGGAGTAATGAATGCAGTTTTTTCCTCATCCTCCCTAGCCATGCGAATCTGATGACACCCTGAGTATGCATCTAGAAAACACAAAAGGTCGCACCCCGCAGTGGAGTCGACAATCTGATCTATGCGTGGCAAGGGATAAGGGTCCTTAGGACATGCCTTGTTGAGGTCGGTGTAGTCGATGCACATTCGGAGCTTGCCATTTGCCTTGGGGACGACGATCGGGTTCGCGAGCCACTCCGGATGGATGACCTCACGGATGAATCCGGCCTCCAGGAGTCGCGCCACTTCTTCACGGATGAAGGCCTAGCGCTCCGGGGCCTGTCGCCGTACCTTATGCCAGACGGGCCTTGCGTCCGGTCGCACGGCGAGACGGTGCTCGATCACCTTCCTGGGGACCCCGGGCATATCCGCCAGTCTCCACGCGAGGACGTCGGCGTTTGCCCGCAGAAAGGAGACGAGCGCGTCTTCCTATTTGCCGTCCAAGTGACCACCAATCTTGGCGGTCTTGGACGGGTCGTTGCCCAACGCGATCTCCTTCACGGGGATCTCGTCGCCTGAGGCCATCCGCTGCCTCAGGGCGTGCGAGGCGGAGGCGTCCGACCTCTCGTCGCCGCCCGCAGGCTTGGACACTACAGCGAGGTTGTTTACGTGCTGCTCCATACAAGCCAATGCGATCTTGAGGTCGCCATGGACGGTGATGGGGCCGCTGGGGCCCGGCATCTTCATCTGGAGGTAGGAGTAGTGGGTGGCCGCCATGAACTTCACCAACGCGGGCCTTCCAAGGACCGCGTTATTGAGATCCGCCACATGGAAGTCCAGCCGCTTGGTGCGGAAGTTGGCGGGGCCACCAAAAGTGACCGGGAGGTCGATGTGACCTAACGGCCATGTGTGCCCCGGCATCACGCCGATGATCGGCACGGATGGCTGGAGCTTCATCCCTAGGGCCTTGATGATGTCAAAGGCCACGGGGGACAGGATGTTGAGGGCTGCACCGCTGTCTATCAGGACGCGCCTCAACTTGACGTTGCAGACGGTGGGGGAGACCACCATCTCGAGCTGCCCTCCCCGGGCAACGCATGGCGGGTGGTCGGTCTGGTCAAAGGTGAGGGTGACCTCCGACCAACGTGCCCGCCGTGTCACCTCATGGGTAGGGACAGCGGCCAGAAGCTCTCGCTTCATGGCCTTGAAGCTGCGACGGGAAGTGTGAGCGCACGCTCCCCCATCAACGGTGACGACGGTGGCCTTGGGCTCCTAGAAGCCCAAGTCCTCGTCGTCAGCGTCCTCGGCGGGGGCCTTCTGCTTGGCCTCGCTTCGCTGGTTGCCGGCAGAGGTCGCCAGGGCCTTGCCTTCGCGGCGTCCCTGCCCCTTCTTCTCCTCCCAATTCCTTACTTGTTCGGCCAAGTTCTTGACCGCGCGGCAGTCAGTGAGGTCGTGGAGGGAGGTGTTGTTCATCATGCACCACTTGCCTGCCGGCCGCTCTCCGTTGGGAGCACCGGCTTCCTTCTTCTTGTCACTCGCGGGCTTCCCCTTGCGCGGGGCCCGTGAGGCGGCCTCGACGGCGAGGATGTGACCCTCGTCGTCGGAACGGGCCGACCTTTTCTTCCTCCTCCTTTCCCGCTGCCTAGAGTGGGCAGCGGACTCGGGGGCAGCCGTAGCCGTTGCTCCAGAGCCGGAGGAGTACCAGGTCCAAGCCTCCTCCTTCCGGGCCACGAGGTCCACAAGCTCAAAGAGCTGCATGGTGGTCTGGGGCTCCTTGGAGGCAATCTTTTCGAGCATGCGGTTGTGCCGCACGCCCCCCAGAATGTGTAGATGACCACATGTGCAGGGATGCAGGGGATGGTATTGCGGACTTGGCAGAACCATTGAATGTACGAACGGAGAGACTCATCACCTCCCGCAGCCTCTATCCTAGTCGTATAGATCTGGAGGAACTCAGCGGGGTTGACGCTGCCGTCATATTTCTCGGTGATGCTGGGCCAAAACCTCAGGGGCCATCGGACATTCCGAAGACTCGCCACAAAGGCTCGACAGCCAGCACCACCGACTGGGGACACGGGGGGTCTGCCCCCATGACCAGGGTGGGGCGGCGCTCCAGAGGAGGAAGTGCCTTCCCCCGCATGGGCGGCGCGACGCTCATCGCGCCGGCACACGATATCAAGCCGGGCATCCGGCCCCCATGCATGTTCTCGCGACGCTCTCAGTTGGCCGAGGGCGTCGATGAGTAGGTTGCGGACGAGCGGCGTGTGTTGGCCACCGCTCGTCGAGCCCTTCGTCTTGACGACGAAGAGCTGACGGTGGCAGCGCTAGACGTCTCGGCGATGGACGACCGCCCGTTGGTGCCTAGGCGCTGCTGCGCCGTCATGACTAAGTCGGCCACATCGTCCAACCAGCGCTGGACTGGAGTCTCTAGGTTGGGGACGACAGGCGGGTGGCGTAGGAGCGCGCCCTGCGGCGTGCCGCCGTCACTGTAGGTGAGGCAGCGACGTACTCCGCCACGTTGTCCCTCTCCGCCACCAGCCGGCGGCGAAGTCGCGGATCCCTCCGGTTCTTGGGGCGCCTTCCCCCGCCTAGGGCTTCGGCGGGCGGGAGGCGATGGAGTGCGCGCTTGGTGACGAGGATTCGGCTCCCCGCCGTCGTCGTTAACACTCGGAGTGGGGGCGTACGCCGCCGCCTCTTCAGCCATAGGGCTTACTTAGCAATATTTGGCGCACACGAAAGAGAGCAGGGAGTCAGAGAGACACACACGGCCCCCTACCTGGCGCGCCAGCTGATGGAGGGTTAGCTCCTCAACGGGGGACAGAGAGGGCCCCCCTTTGTGAGTTCGGCCGGGGGTGCAGGGTGAAACTCGTTCTCCCCTAATCACCAGAGAGAGAGAGAGACAAGCGTTTATACAGGTTCAGGCCGCTGGGAAGCGTAGTACCCTACTCCTGTGCGTGGTGGATATGCGACTGGGAAATCAGGGAATACAAGTGTTAGCTCTCCTTTTCTCTCCTATCTGTCTATTTCTTTGTCTCCCCCTCCTATTCAGGTCTGGGCCTCCTTTTATATCTAAAGGGCTACCACATGATCCAAAAGGCCGCCTAAGGCAGAAGGAAAACATTCTTTTACATTTAATGGCTGTCTTGTTGCTTGACTCGGAAGCCACACGCTTAGACGCCGCAGCATGGCCTTCGTCTGGTTGGGCGACTGACACGGGGGATGCTCACGTCAAGCTCCATTAAATGGATGAAGACTTCCGTGTTTCGTTCGCATCGGGAAATGGAAAATATCTGACCGGAGCTGGCATACCAACTCCGGCTAAAGGACGAGGGGCAAAAGGCCCTCATCATTCTGATGGAACGGGACAAGGCGTGCCACATGCCGCCTGACGCGCGGACAGCGCGCAGGCACCCTGCTGCCGTCTCACCCGTGATCACCCTGCGGCGTGGTGCGCTCGCTTGAGCCGCCATCAATGCGGTTAGGTGAGCACTGGCGACACCCACCAAACCTCGCACATGCAGCACAAGTGCAGAGAGGGTCGGGGCGATCCGACCCTCGGGGAAAGAGTGGGAGCGGCCCGACCCTCAGGGGGATTAGGGAGGGCAGCCGCCACATCACCCTCGGGCCCGACCCCTTTAGGGGGAGCGCCGCGTGGGTGCAGGGGGTCGCCCATCCCTCTAGTCTTGGTACCCTGGGCCCGTATCACCAACAGCGAGGAGCGAAGCAAGTGGCGGCGGCGGCGGCGCTTGATGCGAAGAGCACGCGAGAGGAGCGATGGGGCATTGGGGCTAGATGTCGAGCAGCCCAAGCCTGATTTTTCTCGGAAAAGAAGTGTGAGCTGAGGAGGCCACACTTATTTTCCGCCAGATTGAGCTGAAAACGGGCAGAAATTTACTATCTTATGGTCCATCCAAGCAAAAATTTTCAATTTTCGTTTACCATGGAAATATGATACGGGCCCTAAAAAAATTCATTTCACTCCCCCAGAACTTTTTCACCAGAGCACTTAACCTCCTAAATAATTTCTCACCTCATTTTATATCCTGAACTATTGAATTCACCTTACTTTCTAATGGTATTTTTTTCGTTTATCTCTATATTAAGTCATATTTTGCAATGAAATTTGGTGGGATTGATATATGCATTATAATTTATCTCCTAGTATTTTATTTGAAATTTTTAATCGTTGTTTACATATATTATAATAAGTAACGAAACTAATTTAAACCTAGAGGTTTTAAATTTGTGTCTCGCTTCCTCGCCTGCTTTCATGAGCTGGAATACTGAATATTGGATCTCCATCGATCTCTATTTTTTGGCAACAATTTAATTATTGACCTAAAGCACAAGCAGACACATGAACACCAAGGAATACATGGGATTAGAAGAGGCAATCAACTATATTGACGTATTGTCTCGGTTACGATTGTTTCTCTCTCAAACAACTATTGAACTTATAAATACATCAACTTGTTCAATATTGTTAAAAACTTTAAAAGTGAGCATGCTAATATAACAACTTAATATATGGGGTGCAGTATTGTATAAGACCTTCATAAGTGAATATACGGTTACAACGCATGAGATTTTGTACAATTTACAACTTGATTATTTGGAGTAATTTTCTATGCACATTTAGTTTTTAAGTACTTATTGAATGTACTTACATAGTTTTGTCGAAGCTACACAACTCGCGCGTCCAATTTTTTCCTAAAAATTAGGTGATGTTTCAAAATTGCTAAAATTTATTTCACCACTGGATAAAAAAATTTTAGACGACTAAAATGATGAAACATAGTTGACAATGATTGAAACGTTCCATTCATGCACATGAAACATCGAGCTTCAACTTTTAAAACATCAACATATCCCTAATAATCAAAGTCAAAGATATGAAACATCATAAAAATCTCTACTAAAACATTTCGATCTAATACAAAGAAACATAAAAAAATATACAGGCTGAAACATCAAAAAATCATAAAAATATAAAATATAGCAATCTAGATCTAGCTTCTTCTTGCCTCTCCGGTGGCTGGATATGAGCTTCCTTCGATGACCTCGTGCGCTACGACATAGTTATCCAGTGCTCCTTACCTTCGACAACCTCACCTTCCTCGTCGTGAGAATCGAAGGCAACGGCCACCTTATCTGTCGCTGCTTCACCATGGTGGGGCTATCCTCCTCCTCTCTGATGACAGCGACCTCCTATAAGTCACGGCCTCCATTGAGACATGGCATGTCCCTACTTGCTTCCTCACTACTAGAAAAATCATTTTTGCAGGCAGCCAAAATCAGTTTTTTAGGCGAACTGGCTGTTCGCCTACAAAAATTGGGCCATCTTCGTAGGCGGCCGCCTGGGTCGTCTGGGAAGATAAATCTTCATAGATGGACCTCTTAAGCAGTCCACCTGCGAAAACGTATTTTCCCAAGCGGACAGAGACCCAACATGCCGCCTGTGAAATTTGAATATGCCGCCTGCGAAAATGCGTAGGTTGGCATTCATTTCAGTGGATGGCCGCTTGGGAAAATGTTCGTGCCAAAATATAAATTTTTCTGCCAAATTTTTTATATTAATTTTTAATCAATAATGTTGCAATTAATTCATATATTAATACATAAATACATTTAGCCACTAAGAAATATATATAATATAGATATAATACACATATATTGCATGCATCAGTGAAAAGAGTCGGTCTTATATACATATTAATTACACACAAAAGCATGTCATTTCGAATTATATTGTTCATTACACAATCACGCGGCTCCAATTCCGAAGATATTTGTATTTTTCGTTTGTCGCTAGGCTGCCTTCGGGATCGAAGAAAAGTCCATCTTGATGACAATACTCACGGTGGATGAAGCGGTAGAGGTCCTGCTACACGTCTTTGATGCCATCGTCGTTAAAGTTAGTTCAATGTTCGATTCTAGGCAACTTCATGTACGAAAGCACAAGAATATATTACAATATCAATTAGATGTGCATTTCTTCATTGAATTTTATATTTTGAGTTGAGAGACATACATCCTCTGGGTTGGTCCTGTGCCTCCCATTAACTCTGAGGAACTCGCATGTGTAATATCCGCAAAGGACACTGCCTCTAAATTGCTTGTGACACTTCATTATGACATACACATAGAAGGAATTAGTTATATATGCAGGTAAAAGAATTTAAATAAATAAGTGTGCGCGCAGAGTATGTTTAGTAATTTATTATCAGCTAGTATGTATGCACTAGCAACTTCTCTCTTGTTCGCTGTTGTTCCCCGCCCTTTACTTTATAGTAGTTGTAGGCATTATGAATCGTATTAATGAACAAAATTTAATAATTATAAACACTTAATGAACTGTACACATGCATGGATGAGAAGCACATACTATTGTAAGATTGTCAGGAATTGCCTGTACGGGCTGTGAGGATAATCGAGGGGGTCCAAGACTACAACGGTCCTGTGCTTTGGGTAGAGTTGGAAGCAAATATAATGATCGCTATACAGTAATGACGGTTCAATTAGTCACTGATCAAATAATACAGATATACAGAGATCTGTCGGACTTACTTGAAGTTCTATGCGGCCAGTATGACTCTTTTATTTTGAAATTTCAGGAACGCTCGTCCTATATATTATGCCATAGTAAGCAACTTGGTCTTGTGCAAACCCTTCTTATATTCAGCTATCTCTTTAGATGTCTTGTCATTTAGCTGCTCGGAGTTATCTCATTTGACGAATCCTTGTTGGATCGAGATAACCGATGGGCTCATTCATCTTCTCAGCATCCATGTATTGCATCCTACAAAAGAAAAAAAAGGTTATTAATAATTTTGTTAGGCTTATGTTGTCTATTTATTTAGTTGTGTAAATACGTGTTTATACTCATGCAACAACAAAGTTCACGTCCATCTTTTCCTAGCGGTACACGGTGCGAAGGTCAGCAAAATCAAGCCAAAAAAACCTTCACCGCGCATGAAAGCTTCGGGCGGTGTTCAAACCGTTATGGACATAAGCCCTTTTTTGCTAGCGTCTATGTACCATGTGTGCAATCTTCTCATCTCCCATGGACCTTCTCAAGAGCATAATCAGGCTGGCGTGGCCGGGTCGGGGCAGGCGGCGAGGCCCTTGGGGGAGGCATCCGGCTGCGGGTCTAAAGGAGGAGATGAAGAGGCACGGGTCGAGGGAGGCATCGGTGGTCGGGAAAGACAGGTGGAGGTAGCGGCGGTTGGTGAAGACGGGTGGAGGCGGATTTGACCCACTGGCACTTAAACAGGGGGATTTGCATTGTGAGGCCATAGTCGACTTCTCATATTTCTTCAATGAATCCAAAGTATGTAGTTTTTTTTCCCGAGGCATCCATTGCCTCCACTCGGATGCCGCTGTTTTGAGTGACAGTTTTATTATCCTGGGCTTTCGTGCAAAACGTGTATCCATTAATGCTGTATCCTTGCCATGAATTGACTATGCTTGATGGACCACATGACAACCGCTTCATGGTAATTTCATTAGTGGTTTCTCTATAAGGTAAGTTAAGTTGTCCCAACCAATCTGTGAAGCGACGCTTGTGTTCTTTCATGATCCACTCATTTGTGCGTCCCTTATTGTTTGCTCTTATGATTTTGAGGTGTTGCTCGATGTACGGCTCAACAATAGCAAGCTGTTGAAGAATGCTGTAGTGAGCTTCTCGAACTGATTTGTACTCAAGGTCAACGTATCTTTTATTTCCCTTTGTCCCCTTACTAGTCAATCTGCCCTTGTGTCAAGGTACTGGTACTCCAATTGCCTTTTCATCTTTTAGGTAATCGATACAACACTCGACGACCTCTTCTGTACTATATCCCTCAATAATTGATCCCTCTGGGTGGGCACAATTCCGTACGTACCTGATGTGACCATGGCTAGTATTAATACAACCATTGAACACATCATAGTTAAACTAGTAGACATCAAGACCAAGCCACAGAAGTTCTGGAATCCAATTAGGCCGCCTGGAGCAGCGTTGACTTCAAATAGCTGTCAAATGTGCATATGAGCTCCGTTTTTGGCCTGTGAGTATTTGATGGAAAGCTCTCGGAGTCCTCTTTCCAACGGATCTAGCCTCATCTCCAAATTCCATCTTAGTTGGCCACAATCACAGAAACAAGATGTTGTGTCACCTATAATGAGCTTATGGGCTTGTAACTTCATCTGAGACCCCGGCCCAAGTGGGGTCCATGTGGGGTGCGTCCCAATCTGGTGAAGCACGTCCCTAGGGACCCCTTAAATGTCCTCCCACCCCCTTAAATAGCTAGGTACCCCTTCAGAGTTTCTCAGGTTTTGTTAGATTAAAGTTTTAGCCATTGTTACTTTATCTTGTAGTTACGTGTGTCGGCTAGACCATATAATTACTTGTCTTCGAAATCCCACCTTATCGTGAGCTTTAATTTCTATTTGCAATTCAGATTGCGTTTATCTTGTTCTTGCTTGTTTCTTCAATTTGCTTGCAGGAATAAGGTTGATTTGCACCAGCAAGATCAACAACCCATGAAGAGGTGTATCGATCGCTAAGGCACAACACAACAACGTCTTGTACGGTTGTAGTCGGGTCGTCAACGTTTCTCTCAAATCGTAGTTATCATCAATTTACCGAAAGATCGGGACAACCATATCCTTGAGCGTATCGAGTGGAGTTTAAGGCTTATCAAGTGGTATCAGAGTTTTCGTTGCTCGGTGAGTTTTTTGATCTACCAATAACCAGAAAATAGCAATACAAAAAAAAATTCCATCCTCTACCTAGCCATATTTGTGCCATTGCATTGTTCTTTTCAGTTTTTGCTTTGTTGAGTTTTGCGTTGCATCGTCAAGTCGTGTTGCTGGTCTTAGCGTCTAGTTGTTTAGAGTTTTAAGTTCTTGGCACATTTATTACCACTGTCGTCGTTGCCTCTTTATTGTTGTCGGGATGTCGTCGTTGCCTCTTTATTGTTGTCGGGATCTTCGAAAATGGAATCTTGTCGCCGCTAGGATTCTATTTTTCTCGTTTCGGGCATTTTCTGTCGGTTGGTTTTTGAGTTTATCTAGGGTTTGCCACTTAGTCGCGTGTGTTTTTGGTGTGTTTTTATACCACACGAGAAGTGGAAGAAGAGAATAGATCAGTTCATGAAAAATAGTAGATTGGATCTATTGAAAATCTGTTTTAGTTTTTATCTCCACCAAATCCAGACCCCTAGTGCTGCTGATTTCCACTCCACCTCCCTACCGCACTCCTCCCAGTCCTAGGTGTTTCCTCCCCCATACCATGAGTTGCTATACCTTAGTTAAAAAAATTTTGGTGTTGGATTCGAGTTCCGTTTACAAAAACGGAATCCATACGAGGAGAGCATTTCATTTTTGTGTAGACCAAATTTTAGAGTTTGGACTTTTATATTTGTGTCCACGTATTTTTATATTTACATTTGAGTCCCTGTAATCTTGCATTCAGGTCCTTGAGTCGTTTTTGCTAAAAAATCAAAAAAAATAAAAAAGATAAAAGACAGGAAGGTGCTTAAACAAAAAGAAGAGAAAAGCCACATCAAAAAAAAAAGAAAAAAAGAAAGAAAGAAAGAAAAAAAAGGGAAATCAGCTGTTATCTTTGAGTTTGCTTTTGTATATCAGAGTTGTGCATTAGTTATTTCTAGTGCTATCTTGTGTATACATAGATCCATCACAAACAAATCATAGAAAAGCAAAAAAAGAAAAAAAAAGGAAAACACATGGTGCTTTCACTATTTTGCATACATAGATCCATCATAATTAAGACCTAAAAAATAAAAAACAAGAGTGAAAATGCATAGATCTAACCACCGTAGAAAAATCCATCAAAGATTTGGAGATCAAAACCTTCCCCCTCATATTTTGGTTGGCCTCGAGGAAGAATGGGTTTTATAGGGACATCTTCCCAGACAGATGACATAAGGTGTCGCCTGGAAAGATTCATCTTCGCAGACAGAGCTTTTAATGAGTCCGCATGGGATAGTCATGCATTTTCCTAAACGGACGACATAAGGCCTCGCTTACGAAGATGTATTTTTCGAGACGACGCCTTATGTCATCCGCCTGGGAAGATTGATCTTCGCAGGCAGACTGCCATCTCACTTCCGTCCTCTGTTTTGTAGGCGGGTAATGGTGCCAACTGATATACTCATCTGAAAAAATAAATGACCCTCATATGTGAAAACCATTTTTTTTAGTAGTGTGCCTGCTCGGTCTGCCGAGGCAGTCATCCTCCCCTTCACCGTCGCTACTGGGCCGCCACAGAACCGGCATGCCATTGTCACTGTGGCCCTCTTTCATCGATGTGGTGTGAGGTTTGGAGAGAGAAGAGGAATCGAGGAGACAGAGGCTTGAAGATAAGGCAGAGAGAGAACCAAGGAGATTTAAGTGGCAAGTACAGACTCCTCATTTTTCACCCGGGGATCGAGTGTCCGACCCTAAGCTTTTTTTAAGTTTTGCATAAAATATTTGAAACTTAATTTTTATCATTAGGTTAATTAAATTTTACAATCTAGAAATTTTTTAGACTAAATTGCATTGGTGGTATATAAACTTGTCAAGTGAATGCAATATAGTACGTAAGCTTGTAAAATGCTTATTTTGGTACACAAACTTATCAAGTGCATGCGAATCCAGGCTAAAAGAACAAACAAGGTTAATCTTGATTATTTGTGTTAATTACGATGCTACATAAACACATACATGAGAAGAATGCTATGTAGATATACATTTGTTAGGTAAAAAGGGTTAATAATGCCTACAGATTGCATGGGGAAAAACATAAAAAACCAAGAAACGATGCAAGGGGCAAAACAAAGAATAATGATGCAAGGGCAGAATAAAGAATAATAAAGTACAAATCAAGTTTACAAAGATAGCATGTCTCATGTCCACCTCGCATGTGCACATGTCGTCCTAATCATCAATGTATAACTTGGTAAAATTAGCTATGGCATATCCTTTTAGTCTTGTTTCACATGCATCAGACAAGTTTATGCATTAAAACGAGTGTTTTACAAGTTGGTTTACTAAAGTGCATCCACCTGACAAGTTTATGTGCCGACAATTTAATTTACTCAATTTTTTATTTCTACGACAGATTTCAAAATAAGGAAACATCCAAACTGATGCTACAAATTGAATAAGGAATGCAATTCTTACCGATTAAATTCAAAATTGTAAAGGTGATATCCACATGATTACTATGTGATGCCATATTACATTGTAAAAATACATAGCATTAGTTAACCAAAACAATTAAGTTGTTTTATGAAAATGTCCATATTGTTATGAAGATATATTAAAAAAAAGATGCTAAAGCACAAGATGCCATTGGAATGGGACAACTTAATAAATCTAATCCCAACCTCTACCTTGTCGCACCAATAGTAATCGTAAGATGAGTTCCCACACCATAAAAGAGGCAAAGCAGTGCAGCCCCCAATTCCCTGCCTGCATGCAAGCGAAGCAGCACTCATCTGCTCTTTTCCCATCGGCCGCTGTTGACATTGATTTTAGCTCATGTCCAAAATATAGTTTATTAAATTATAAACTAATACATTATCTTAAATATAATATAATGTAATAAAAAATAATAAATAAGAATGTCGTTGGAAATAAATAATCGAGAGGACCGAATGAATTAAATAAAATAGCAACCGAAAATATATGGTCACAAGATAAAATATTTTTTTCTCGGTCGGACTGGAACGATTTCCGGTGCAAAATGAGAATGCACATGCGCTTGCGCTTGTCATATAAAAACATATAAACAACACAGAAGCATATTTCATAAGAAAAGGTAATTAAATAGCATGAACAAATATTTTTCGTGCGTTTTTCACTACACCAATGATTGCTAATGTATAGCTTCATCGTCATATTCGTATATAAAATTCAAGATTTATATACAGATCGTACTTATATTTAGGCTATGATTATGTGCTAAATAAAAAACCCGACCCAAAATGTATAGCCTTTATATAGGATTATATCACTGGCTCAAATAATCATATATCAAATATTCTCCAGAAAAAAAGGTTGTATATCGACCGTATAAAGTATATTTTGATACTTCAGTCTTCCAATAGATCAAAGTTTAAACCGAATATATGTTTATCCGGCTAATGAAAAATTGTACTCCAAATATTCGTGATATAAAATAAAAATATCTATCGCATGCGTGCCGCTACAATTGTGCGGATATATATACACACGCGCACCGAAAAAAGAAAAAGAGGGGCACATGTGTGACATGATACGAGGCTTTTATCTCGGCGCCGAGATGTCAGACTGTCGAAGCCGCCCTGATATGCTATGCATGTCATGGCGCAATAAAAAAAATATATGCGCGGGATGTAAAATATATTCTAGGAAAGAAAAGAGCACGAATATATATACATATGCGTCTTGTTAAAAGAAAATAAAGAATAAAATAAATTCATGCATATAAAAAAATAATAAATAAAGGTGCTCATTTAAATAGGAACATAAACATGAAAAATAAATCCATACATATAGACCTATTACAATCATTACTCTTTTCCAAATTAGCTTGTGCACAAAACAACCAAGAGAATTTTCAGAGCTTTTTCATATTTTTGCTCATTTTTTAATTATTCCGAGTACGTCATTGTCGTCAAGACTGTTTTCAAGGATTCGGTACCCATTATTTTCTCATATCGAATACGTCCTTGTCGTCAAGACTATTTCCAAGGATTTGATATTCATTTTTTTAGATAAATATTTTTATTCTCTTGCACAATGAGCAATTTCAAAGCTATTTCAGGAATAACAATTCAATAAAGCATATACATAAGTATTTACAATCCAACCTATGCATTAGTATCAATATTGCATATTTCATTAATTCAAATATGAAATTTAAGTGTCATGCATCATCTCCCTTAAAAAGCAATATCTAAACCTTATGAAAATACTAAAATTCATACAATTCAAAGTTGAAATAAGCCAAAAAATCTGAGAACAACAACTAGCAGCAGCAACATATTTTGATTCACCAGTTGATTGGGCTATACTAGATTGTTTCCTAGAAGACCATGCAATCAACGATGTACTAAGAAAATGACATGTTCCACTAGTACTTTTTCTATCAATTCTACAACCCGCAAAATCAGCATCAGAATATTCACTTAAACATATAGAAGATGAGGTAGAATATCAAATTTCAAATTCAAGTGTATGATTCAAATACCTCATTATTCGCTTGACCGCTTGACGATGTGAAGCACGAGAAAAAGCTTGAAAGCGTGCACACAAACACACAGCAAATTGTATGTCTGGCCTAGAAGCAGTTAGATACAACAAAGATCCAATCATACTTCTATACTCCTTTTGATCCACAGCTTTATCATCTTCATCAGGATCCAACACAGCAGTAGAACCAATTAGTGTAGAAATTAGCTTGCTATTCTCCATCTTGAAATGTCTTAAAAGATCCTTGGTATACTTCGTTTGATGCACATTTGATACAATTTAAAACCTTTTGAAGCAGCAAAAGCTAACAAAAGTCTAATTGCTTCAAACCTAGCAACAGGAGCAAAAGTTTCATCAAAATCTAGACCCTCCACCTGAGTAAAACCTTGAGCAACAAGTCTAGCTTTATTTCGCACAATTAAACCATCCTCATTTTGTTTATTTTTGAAAACCCACTTGGTTCCAATAATATTATGTCCAAAAGGTGGTTGAACTAAAGTCCAAACTTTGTTTCTCTCAAAATTTTCAAGTTCTTCAAGCATAGCGTTAATCCACGATTCATCAGTTAGCGCATGAGTAACATCTTTGGGCTCAAAGGAAGCAACAAATGCAAAATTTGCACAAACATCATGAGTTGTTACCTTAGACCTTGTAGTCCATTCACCTATATTACCAATAATTTGTTCCGACGGATGATGTCGTTGAATGTGCAAAGGAGCAGTGACTTCTGAAGTTATTTCACGTTCTGTACCCTCACTGGTCGAAGTTGTAGCCCCTGGAGGACCATCCTGATCAACATCAACAGAACCGAAAGCCGATGACCCTGGCCGGTCTGACCGCGTCTTTTGCGCCGGTCTGACCGGAGGTGTGCCGGCGATCTGACTGGCCTGGTGCCCGGTCTGACCGGTCGAGCCGACCTCATTGTCATCGTCGCTCTTGCCTTCAAAAATACGACCATCCTCCCCCTGAACCTGTGACAATGTACCTGTAATTTTTGGTCTAGTTCCTGGACTAGCCTCATCAAAGGTAACTTCACAAGTCTCAACAATTTATTAGTCTCCAAAACAAGTACACGATAGCCACGAGAATGAACGGGGTAACCAAGAAACAATCCATCGATAGAACGTGCCTCAAACTTATCCAAATTTCCAGATTTCAAGACAAAGCACTTGCAACCAAAAACACGTAAATGTGAAACTTTGGGTTGATGTCCAAAACGAAGTTCATAAGAAATTTTTCCAAGTTTTGATCTCGAGAAAACACGATTGGAAATATAACATGCAGTTTTAATAGCTTCGGCCCAAAATTTTCTAGGAGTATAATACTCATCAAGCATTGTTCTAGCTATCTCAACCAAAGAACGATTTTTTCTTTCAACAACACCATTTTGTTGCGGAACACGAGGAGAAGAAAATTGATGTTCAAGACCTTTTTCATTGCAAAATTGTTCAAAAGAAGCATTTTTAAATTCACCACCATTATCACTTCTGATTCGCTTCAAAGAACCGGGAAGTTCACAATTCAATCTAAGATACAAACTCCAAAAGAGTCCAAAAGCCTCATCCTTACTTGTCATAAAGAAAACCCAAGAATATTGAGAAAAATCGTCAACAACAACCAACACATACCACTTTCCTCCAACGGATTGCACTCTAGCTGGACCAACAGTGTCCATGTGTAAAAGCTGTCCCGATGCATCCGTCATCACAAAAAAAATAGAAACATGTGAAGAAGCAACCATCTTAGCATGACGACACGGTGAACAAACCAAATCAAGATCTTTCTTAAGTTTAGGCAAACCACGAACAAGATCCAAACCACTTAATCTAGTGAGATGATCAAAACCAACATGTCCAAGTCTACGATGCCAAAACATCAAATCTTTGTTAAACTTAGCAACCAAACATGTTATAATAGGTGAAACAGAATTTTCGAAATCAATTTTAAACACTCTTCCAAAGCGAGAAATATTCAACACAGAGTCACCACAAGAATCAAATACTTTGCTTCCAGTTTTCTTAAAATGAACCTCAAAATTCTCATCAACAATTCGTGAAACTGAAAGCAAATTGTATTTTAAATCCTTAACCAAAGCTACTTCTTTCAATTCAAACTTGTTATTTACCTTGACATATCCTGTAGCAAGAACGGCACTAGTAGAAGCATCGCCAAAGATAATTGATTCCGTCTTGGATCCCACCTTGAGGGAGGAGAACCAATTTTTATCACCGGTCATGTGCCGCGAACAACCGGAATCCACAATCCACACGTTCTCCTTCCTCGCCACCAAAGCCTACACACAAGAAGATGTCGAAGCCTCAGTACTGGGGTTAGATAAAAAAAATTTAGGAATCCAGTACTGAGACACAGGACCAGTAGATACAATAGGCATATATCCACGAGCTAAAACAGTTTGAGAATTTTTAGAAAAATTCCTTCGAGGTCGGTCTGACCGAAGTACAGTCGTCGGTCTAACCGGGGGCCGGTCTGACCGCTTCTATACCACCGGTCTGACTGGAGCCCAGTCTGACCGACGCTCAGTAGCCTGTCGGACCGGTCGCCGGTCTGACCGCGCAACCCACTGCGGTCTGACCGGGTTCCTCGAGGAAAAACCAGATTTTTGCCACTTAGGTTTAGCAAAAGCAATCTCTCTTTTTTTTCTGTTTACGAGCTAATCTGAAACAAAAACCAACAAGATGACCATCTTTGCCACAAAAGGAACAAGTATATTTTTCCCTAGCATTTAATGGTTTTGAAAATTTTGTTTTAGTTTCTTTTAGTGTAGCAGAAAGAGAGGGCATAATTCCAGCAGATTTAAAAACTGTTTTTACAACATTAGGTTTTGTCAAAATTTCTCCACGTTCAGACACTTTCAAAACATTGGGTTGATTTTTGGTGAAATAATCATGAGCATCAAAACCTACACCCCTGTTGTAGCTAGTTACTTTAGATTGATCCAAAATCATGTTAAGTTGTTTCTTACCACTAGAAAATCTTTCCAAAAAACTTTACAAATAAGAAACCTCTTTTTTCAAATTTGCACAATTTTCACAATCTACAATAACACCTTTGTTTTTACGACATTTTGAGCAAGAAAGCACTTCATCAGATTTCACAATATCTTCAGTATACTCAACACGACCCAAAGCATTTTTCAACCTCATCTTGGTTAGAGTACATGTTGAGCATTCAAAATATTGTGTTGTTTTAACTTTTTAGCACAAATCATGTTAAACATCGAACTAGCATAAAAAGCTACTTGATATTTCTTCAGTAATTTTTTAGTTAAAAACAATTCATCCAAAGTACGTGTGAACATAGCAATTCCAAGAGCAAGAGAAGATTTCAATTTCAAATCATGAGCAACATTAACTTCTCTGATTTTTGAAATTTCATTCATTAAAATCTCACAATTTTTGTAGTCATCATCATCAGGAATAAGAGATTTTAATCTAGCAATTTCAGCATTTAGAGATTCAATCATGAACTCTTGTTTTTTATACATCTTCTCACACTTCTTATTTTTTGCACTTAAAATAAGAATAGCTTCCTCAAGAGAACTCATCTCATTGTGCTCATACTCTGAATCCGACTCCCCACGAGCCATGAGGCAAACGCTAGAGATGTTCTGTTCCTTCTCCTTGTCTTCATCACTATCAAAATCTATGTCGCTTAATAGCTCAAAAGCAGCATAGACCTGACTCAACACCTTCCTGACCACATTCTTGGATTTCTTCCCTTTGAACGCGCTGTTTGACTTGGACTTGTCGTCATTGGTTCTCTCTCCACCGTTGTCTTCCTTCTTGCCTCTCCCAAGCTTAGGACAAAGTGCACGAATGTGACCAAGTGCACCACTTTCAAAGCAATGAGTTTGACCTCCTCTCTTCCTGTACCTGACATTGTTCACAGCTCGAGAAATCTTGTTAGCAACCAAAGCCAAGTCCTCCTCCTCGAACAGTTCGAGTTGCTCATCGGACATGGCATTAATTAAAGCAAGAACGGTAGAGTTCGATGAAGAAGCACCAACATCCAAAGAAGTCGAGGGAGAAATCAAAGCACTAGACTTAGAATCTATCTTGCGAGAAAGAATATTCATCTCATGAGTTTTGAGTTTTGTGTAAAGAGAATCCAACGTCAAAGTAGACATATCAACAGACTCTTGAATAGATATAACCTTCATCTCCCAAATAGACATATCAAGACCATTCAAAAAGTGGCAAGAAACTTCAGATTGTGTGTAATTTGAATCATAAGAAGAATCAACAGATTTAAGATCACTCAAAATCTTATTAAATCTACCAAGATAATCATCCAAAGCTTCTCCAGGTTTCATCTCAAATTTTATGTATTCCTTTTTGAAAAGATCTCGACGAAGTTCTTTAATATTAGTAGTTCCTTGATGAAAGTTTCTCAAAGCAATCCAAATCTCATGGATGGGTGGTTTCAAGATGTGACACACGATCAAAATCCGAACGAGAAATTCCACTTAACAAAATATTACGAGCTTTGCAATTATTATTAAATTCAGTTTTCAAAGCTTCAGTAGTAATTTGATCAGGAATCTCATAAGGAAGAGCAACCTTTTGCCAAACATCATAATCTTGGGACATAATGTAAGATTGCATCTTATGACACCAAAAAGCAAAATCCGAACCATCGAAAATATGCGGCTTAGTTGAAAACTTGTTAGCGATGGCTTAAAACTCTAGATCGGTAAAAATCCAAAGAAGAAAACGAGGCTCTGATACCACTTGTAGGATCGAAGAACAAGAACTAAGCCAATCAAAGGGAGGTGAATGGTTGGAGTACCCAAAAACTAAAACTTTTAGCGGAATTAAACGTTACCCTCAAATTCGATGTAGATCGGTCTGACCGAAGTAGATCGACCGGTCTAACTGCCCTGTGTCGTCGGTCTGACCGGAATTGATCTCCCGGTTGGACCACCGCAAAGTCGTCTGCCTCCTGCCGCCGTCGCTGGTCTGACCGCCTCGTACCCACCGGTCTGACCGCCGGTGTCTCGCCGGTTAGACCGCCGAAACCCGTGCAAACACAAATTAAAGATCTCTCAAAGTAGATGACAACTTTATTGCTTCTCTCTGTGTTTACAAAGTGCAACAACAGCACTCCTCACGAAAATCTCGACTAAACTCAAAACCCGAACTAAACTTTCAACTCAATGCTCTCAAAAGCGATACCGGAAGGCCACACCCTCCCTCTCTATTTATACATGAAGTAAACAGCCTAAAGCCACGAACCAAACTCATACAAGAAGTCCTAATCCACCTAGAAAACCTTGCCGTACAAGAAACCAACATTACATATTCCAATTGTACCAAATTTGGACTCCTTCCAAATTCGACTCCGCATCCCATACGCACACAATATCTTCATCGTATGCCATATGGAATCATCACCAACCACGTGCATTAATCTTTAGCCTAAGTATCCCGCATGATATCTGACCATCCGGACGTCACCTTATCTCCAAGTTGACTCCCGATCCATCACCGGCAATACTCTCCCGAGACGTAAAGATTACCTACACATGAATCAAACAAAGTAACCATATCTGAGCACAAGCTGTCCCAAACTTGACTACTTGTTAGCACACAACAGTATTACATACGCATAGTATTCATCTAGAAGTCATAAACACGAATTAACCACGGATATCCAATAAAACAACCCGAAACCGAAACTGACACAGAGTCGGCCGGTCAGACCGCTGGCTGACCGGTTTGACCGCACACATACCTCTGGTCTGACCGGCCTTGCCAGCCCGGTCTGACCGGACCCACTGTTCACTGTCTGAAAATTCAATCATCTCAAAAACCACTTCGCCAATAATCTCCAAATATCAAAACCAATAACCTCAGATGCCAATTGTTCATCACAATAAAACAATCAAACACACCTTGATTTACAAGCCCTTGGCTACCAATTTGCAATTTATTCAGCAAACTAGTGATCATGCCACACTTCATTAAAGAAACATCTATTTACCAAGAGCTAGGCATTTCACGAAGCATAGGCAAGCCTTGCCCAGAAAGGGTGAGCTTTTTATATATAAATGATGGATGATGGATCAAATTGAGATTAATTTGAAGACACAAATGAATGAATTAATTATAGGAAGTTGTAAGTTGGTTTAAAAAAAATCAAAGAAATTATGATGAAGTTCACTTCTTTTTTTTTCTTTGTAACAATATACCATTTAGAAACTTAGAAACCATATGTGCAAATAATCCATAATTCAGCTATGCCATAATTAGCAGATCAATCCATTAGCTAAGATTTTTCCATTGATCTATCCATAATTCATAATCCATAATTCAGCTATGCCATAATTTTTTTCTTAGCTAGGTAGGATAGATCAATAGTAGGATAGACCATCTTAGAAAGTGCTACTTGACATACAAATTCATGGAAAAATTCATACAAATACTAATTGACTAATTCATGGAAACCAACTCACGAGGAGGCGTCGACGAGGAGGAGGCAGCGGCGGTCGGTGAGGCAGCTCTTGGAGGGAGGCGGCGGCGGCGTCGAGGAGGAGGCGACGGCATTGAGGAGGCGGCGGCGTCGAGGAGGCGGCGGCGGCGAGGAGGCTACGGCATCAAGGAGGAGGCGGCGGTGGTCGGGACAGAGAGTGAGAGTGAGATCTGGATCTGGAGACGGAGTAAACCTAGTCATAGCTCATCACCATCGGGCATAAGTACTATGCCTGATACAGATGAAACACATCCATGACGGGCACAAGTTATATGCCCGATAGAGATTATGTCATCTCTAATGGGCATTAGCTATATGCCCGATAAAAATGAGCTCATCCCACTATAGAATTAAAATATTCCTTATTAATTGTATTTTAAAAATAATATTTAAGTTATAAAAATCATTTATAATTAACTTATACCCGATTTAAAATTGCTATTACATTTGATTTATCACATATAAATAACAAATCACTTTTTTAAATAGTGTAAAATAGCTATTAAATTTTAAAAATCATATGTAATTAAAATATGCCTTGTTAAAATAGTATAAAATTGTTATTAAATTATAATAATCACGTGTAATTAACAAATGCCCTATTAAACATGGTTTAAGTTACTGGAATGGCTTGAAACAAAATACTTCATTACTTATAACAATTTGCAAATTACGAAGACTTCATTTACAAGGATATGCCTTCTGAATGGTCTGAACGAGCGTATGCCACATCGTATTCGGGATCATCTTCAAGGGCGATCTGAGGTGTCACATGAAGATTCTGGTTGTATTCTTCTTCATCGACGACGTTGTCAACCCCAACAATTCTTCGCTTGCCATCCCTAACGACGTGCAGCTTCTTGTTTGCGGGGTCTTTTATATAGAAAATCTGCTCGACCTGCTTCGCTAGGACGAATGGTTCGTTGGCGTATCCAACCTTGGCCAGGTCCACTAAAGTGAATCCTTCCTTGTCGACTTTAACACCAGTGCGAATATTCACCCAACTGCAACGAAACAAAGGGACTTTGAAGTTCAGCTCCCAGATCTGCTCTATGCGACCATAGTATGTGTTCGATCTAGCTTGATCCTGATATGCATCTATATGGACTCCACGGTTTTGAACTGTGCTTTTCTCATCTTGTGTGACGGTATAAAATGTGTACCCATTGATATCGTACCCTTGCCATGTGTCAACATCCCAACAGCGGCCCCTTGCCAACCTTCGAACTGTCTCACTTGGGCCATTGGTCGACCGTGCGATACGATTCTTGAACCATTCGTTGAAGCAAGTACTATGTTCTCTGTTGATCCACATATCTGATCGACCTATGTTCTCCTGTCGGACCTTCGCTAAATGCTCCTCAAAGTATGGGGTTACTTCAGCCATATGTTGCAGCACAGCGAAATGAGCCTGTGCATAGGAAGTTTGATCGGGAACCATTCTTTTTCTGCCTATTGTGCCAACACCTGCCAACCTTCCTTCGTGGCGAGACGCAGGAACTCCGATAGGATCAGTCTCGGTCATGTAATCGACGCAGAACTCAAGAACCTCCTCCGTCGTGTACCCTTCAATGATGCTTCCCTCTGGTTTTGCTCTATTTCGAACATACGACTTAAGAACTCCCATGTATCTCTTAAACGGGTACATCTCCCTTAGAAAAGCTGGGCCACATACTTTTGTTTGCTTCACTAGATGAACAGGGAGATGAACCATGATATCGAAGAAAGACAGTGGAAAATACATCTCCAAGTGACATAGGGTATTAACAATATCGGTCTACAACCCATCTAGATCTTCGGGATTTATAATCTTCTGACCGATTGCATTGAAGAAGGCACAGAGCCGTTGGATCGTGTGACGGACTTTGGGTGGTAGAATGTCTCTGATAGCAACTGGCAAGATCTGTGTGATTAGCACGTGGCAATCATGAGACTTCATTCCAACCAGTTTTAGATCCTCCAATTTAACATACTTACTGATCGTCGCTGAATAGCCCAAAGGAACTTTAATATCTGCTAGGCATGATAGCATTGCGATCTTCTCATCCTTCGACAATGTGTGGCAAGCTGGCGGGAGGTACACTCTTCCTGTCTCTTCATCCCTAACAGGCTAAAGTTCACTGCGAATGTTCATCTCCTGTAGATCTAGGCGCGCATTCAACTCGCCTTTTGTCTTCCCAGGAATATTCAGCAGTAGCCCGATCAAACTATCGCACACATTCTTCTCTACATGCATTAGATCAATGCAATGACGGACCTCAATATCTTTCCAGTAAGGTAGCCACCAAAATATGGATTTTTTCTTCCACATACCCTCATCATTTGCCTTGCTACGTTTTTTCTCTTTCCAAACTCATTAGTAATGTCCTTCACCATGTCGTGGACCTGATCTCCAGACAAATCCTTGGGAGCAAACCCAAGTTCTCTCTTACCGTTGAAATTTTTTTTCTTTCTTCTAAAGGGGTGGCGTAGTGGGAGCCATCTCCTATGACCCATGTAAACCATCTTTCTTGATTTCTTCAGCCACCTGCTGCGTGTATGTTCCATACAGTCAGAGCAAGCCTTCTTTCCTTTCATGGTTTGTTCAAAAAGATTACCGAGTGCGGGATAATCATTAATGGTGCAGAACAATAGAACTCGTAGGTTGAAGTTCTCCTAACCATATGCATCCCAAGTTTCCACACCTTCTTTCCAGAGAATCTCAAGATCATCGATAACAGGCTCCAAGAACACATTAATATCATTGCCGGGTTGTTTTGGACCTTGGATTAATAAGCACAACATAATATATTTTCTTCTGAAGCATAACTATGGTGAGAGGTTATAGCTCACAATAAAAACTGGCCAAGTGTTGTGAGAACTGCTCATGTCTCCGAAAGGATTTATGTCATCCGTACACAAACATATCCTCATGTTTCTGGGGTCGGCAGCAAAGTATTTGTGCTTTCGATTGATATTCCTCCATTGAATCGAATCCGCAGGGTGTCTTAGAAAACCGTCGTTCCTTCTCTCTATGGCATGCCAACGTAACTTTGCTGCCTTGGGGTTGGCAAATATTCTCTTGAAATGATCAATGATAGGTAGATACCACACAACCTTTGCCGGATCACCCAGCTTTGACTTCTTTCCCTCCCCCGCACTTTTCTTTCGCTTGTATCGAGAAGCCTTGCAGACAGGACAAGCATCTAAGTCCGCATATTGCTTGTAATATAATATGCAGTCGTTAGGACAAGCGTGAATTCTACGGACCTTTAACCCCAGGGGACACAGAACCTGCTTTGCTTCATATGTCGTCTCGGGCAATGTGTTCTCTTCAGGAAGCATGGCCTTCAATATTCTCAAAAGATATGTGAAACTCTTGTCTGTCCATCCACTACTTGCCTTCAGCTTCATTAGGTCCAAGGTAGCTGATAATTTGGTGTGTTTTGGCTTGCAGCCGGCGTATAGAGGTGTCTCCGAGTCACTGACCAACCTACTGAACTTCATGGAATCTCTCTCATTGTAAGTTGGATCCTCAACGTCACGTAACATGTCTTGCAGTAGATCAGGATCCACATCAACCATTTCACCGTCCAATGGAGATGGTATAAACATGTCATGCTCATCTTCATCTCCTTCTTCATGATTGTTTTCATCACTTCTGTCTACAACTGCACCACTTCCCGATTCTTACTCTCCATGCTTCACCCAACATGTGTAGTCCTTCATGAATCCCCGTTATATCAAGTGAGAATGTACGTCCGCTCTGCTTTCAAATATATTCTCATTCTTGCAATCTCTACATGGACAACACATGTATTTGCTATTTCTTCTTTTCCTATCCTCCTCCGCAGCGTTCATAAAACTTAATACACCATCTCTATACTACTTGCAATGACGTTTGAAAGTAATCGCATACATCCAACTTCAATCTATCACTGCAAAAATAAACAAAATATTAGTTAACATCTCATGAGATAAGTACTACTAAATTAATAAGTACTACTTACTTCAAGATTTTCCTGTTTTTCTTTGAAAAAATACAAAAATTCGCCCCCTTCAACCTCCCACCAAAATAGTGAACAGTGGGATAACTTCAGACAACAGTCGAGTAGAGTATTTATAGTGTGCAAAATATATCTCAATCGGGCCAAAGAAACGACATCTCTAACGGGCGCACAGTTATCTCTTACGGGCGTAAAAGAAAGCCCGTCATCGATATGTATCATCGGTGACGGGCATTAACCGAATCTCAATCGGGCCTTATTTGGAGCCCGTCACCGATAATATTCATCTGTGACGGGCTTTATACTTAGGCCCGATTGAGATAGTGGAGGTAATCTCAATCGGGCCTAGCCTTGTGCCCGTCACAGATGAGTGTCATCGGTGACGAATTATAGGTATATGCACCTCGAACAAGTATATCTACAATGGTGTTAATTTCGGCCCGATTAAGATGACTTCGTTCTGACGGCCCACGAAGTCCAGGCATGTAAGGGCCCGTCACAGATGAGAGAATCTGTACTAGTGACGAATACATGCCATGAGTCACGAAAAGAACCGTGCATAAATTATAAGTGTTGCGTCGTGACAGTAGTAATATAAGTAGAGTAATAAATAAAAAAATCAAATAGCCCTAGATATATTTGGCTAAATAGTATAGTACTGTGCCTAGACGTGCACTACCTTTCCAGGAAATAAAGTAGCATGGACTATAGCATGGGAAAAAAATGTGCCAAATAAACAGAAGCATATACATGCATCCATATATTTTGTCACCAGTAATTTCTTTTCAATAGGGAATTAATTCGTGTACGCATAGCAAGCGGCAGCGTCGCGATAATCGACCATAGATCAAACCAACAGCCACCTCGCTTACACCTCATGGTACAGTGCCATGCTAGTAGTATTACAAGTGTGGTGAAAATAAAAATCTATAGGCGATACAAATTAGCCACATACATATTCCATACCGCATCAATAATACCGACACGGAAAATAAATAATCGCTCACGTGAGTGCTCAATAAAATTCATCAATTTATATATGTGCGCTATATATATATACAAAAAATAGTGTCATAATGCTAAAAAGAAAGTCAAATACAAATCCGCCTCCATATACACAGTGATATCAAAAACCAACAAATTAATGGGCATATAACACACTTGGGTGCCCAAAATGAAATAAAAATATGGATAAAAGTCCGCGAACAATTCTACGGCTGCAGCATCAGGAGCTTTAGGATAGTGGTCATGTAATTTTTTTTTATATTAGAATTTCTAATCAGGGGTTTTCTATACGGAGATGTAATTAACAGAATTTCTATGTAAGTGTATGAATTCTGGAAGCAATGAACTCGTAATTTCTTATTTTTATTTATTTATTGCATTTAAATTAAATTCTCTAACGATTTGCGGATAACGGACCTACTATTATGACCGTCCTGGTTTTCCCGTTGTCAGCCGCAACGATGGTAGGGGAAGAGTGAGCACGTCGAGAAAAGGAAGGAAGAAGGGGAGAGGAAGAGACGGTGGCAAGTGACTCAGTGCCTGACCAGACAATGACGACGCTAGCCCCCTCACTCTGCTTTGAGATCTGGTACTAAGTATGGAGTACCGGTACCTGGTACCTCAGCAGTAGGGGAGAAGTTAGGGAGTGTGTAGAAGAGACAAAGGGAGAAGTGGAGAGGAGTTGCTAATGGTAGGTGGCTCGCCGGCCAACCAAACAATGATTGCGCTTGTCTCTTCCCCATGCCTTGATATCTGGTACCTTGGTATCTGGTACCTAATACCCTGGTATCGGACTCTAGTACCTAGGTACTGGATGCCTGGTACCGGAGTACTAGACCTGATACCCTGATACTGATAAACCCTGAGCTCCACTTGATAAGCTCACGGTTCTTATTATCTTTCGATGAGTTGATGATAACTACGATTTGAGAGAAACGTTGATGACCCGACTACAACCATACAAGACGTTGTTGTGTTGCGCCTTAGCGATCGATATACCTCTCCGTGTGTTGTTGATCTTGCCAATAAAGATCAACTTTATTCCTGCAAGCAAATTAAAAAACAAATAAGAACAAGATAAAAACAATCTGAATTACAAATAGGAATTGAATACAAATTATAAGTTGGGGTTCCATAACGAGCAAACCGGCGATCTAAACGATCACGGGATTACACGGGAAAGTAATGAAGATAAACTTTAATCTAAACAAAACCTCAAGAAACCCTGAAGGGGTACCTAGCTATTTAAGGAGATGGAAAGACGACCAAGGGGTCCCTAGGGTCGTGCTTCATCAGATTGGGGCGCACCCCACATGGGCCCCACATGGGCCAGGGTCCCATATGAAGTTACAAGCCCATAAGCCCATTGTAGGTGACGCAACATTTTGTTTCTTCAATTGCGGATGACTGATATGAAATTTGGAGATGAGGCTAGATCCATTGAAAAGAGAACTCCAAGAGCTTTCCATCAAATACTCATGGGTCCAGAACGGAGCTCGTATGCATATTTGGCGGCCATTTAAACTCAGCAGTGTAGCAAGGTGGCCGAATTAAATTCCAGAATTTGGACAGCTCGATCTTGACATCTTTCAATTGACCTATGATATGAGTAATAGTTGTATCAGTAGTAGCCATGGTCACATCAGGTACCTAGGTACCATGCCTGATACCTGTGGGTATTAGTTGAGGACGAAGCGCCCATTGCATACCTGCAAGCAACGTCAACGAGCTGAAGAGAAGCACGACGGTTTCGAGCGACGCTTGTGTAACAACCTCAAATCCCCATGAAGCACCTTACAATCACCCCTCGTCTGCTTTGCCAACTCTCAGATCGCTCTCAATGCCAAGATCGACACATCCTCTCCGGTGTCACGGACCTAGTCGCACTCGAACTCGCACCCTTCTTTTCCTTCCTCCTCACCAACTACTCTGCTTCCGACGACCCCCAATGAACTCACTAGCCTCTAGATTTGGTGTAGGAACGAAGAAAGAGGAAGGAAGGAGGAATGACGATTGAGGAGTCGAGGAAGGAGGAGGAAGACGGAGGTTGGGTCACCACACGATGATGGGTAGGGTGGGGGAAGGGGGGAGGAGGGAAGTGTTCAGAGTGGTGGGAAAAAAGCGGATGAACTACATCCCCCATGCGGCTTGGAGAAGACAAAATGACCACGCGACGTGAAGAAGATGAAGCGACGAAGAGTCTGGTGACCCATTTTATTATCTATCCCGTGTTCTTGTAATGGCATGGGATGTGGTGGCATAGATTTTCCCTTTAAAGAACCCCGGAGCATAGCGTGGGTATCTTTTAGTAAAAGGCCGGGTCGTAAATTAAGCGGGATTTAAAACACGAGCTGATCGATCGGCCCATTGTTTTGACTGGGTCTTTAGTCTAAGTTGCAACTGTTAAAAATAGCAGTCCAACATGCAATGTTACTCATACTAAAATCCGATTGCGGTACAATAGAGTTGTAATTCACTAGTTATTCCGGATGCTCGCCAAATCTGAAAAAACCCGGAGGTTATTTGGATTCCTCGGAAACCCCCGCCTACATCACCATTCAATATTTCTTGCCCCCAGAAAAAATTACCTCTTTTTCGAGAACCTTTTAGAAGTTCTATCCATATGTGTTCTGATCGCCTACCAAAGCGTTATAAATATAAGGTAACTTGCCCGGGGGAAAAGTGGCATCCAGCACGGGTCCAATAATTTGATCGATACGCTTCAAAATCTCTGGTTCTTTTCTTTATGGTACAGAAGGAGGTGAGATTAGGTTCCCTTTTCTTTATTTTTGCATTTCTTATTCCGCTATTCCGAATGTTTTTTTTCCGGTTACTATAGTCCATACGAATTAATCATGGAAGAAACTGCAATTGCCTGACCAGTCGAGCCTGGGCCAAATCCTCGTGCATCCGCCCCTCTCCCGGCGGTGATACATTATGCCCTCGCGGCCGCCGTCCATGCTTTCACGGGTGCAGGCACTATACGACCTCTGCAAGTGCACCTTCCTGACCCCGTCCTCCTCTTCACCGCCCAACCACGTCATCTGTGCCATCTCCTCTTTCATATGTAGGGATGAATCCAATATGAGTACTGGAAAACTTGGGTCCACTCTATTTCACTGGATCATCATGGATAGAAGGAGAGAGGAGAGGAAGAGAAAGTGAAGAGAGGCCTGAAAGAGAAAAAAAGAATGATGAATTCTTTCAATAATCTTATCCTGGATTCGCTTCGTGGGTAAGCGACTTCCCTCCGCGTCCACGCTCGTCTCATCGTCCTGTCTATCTCTTGTTATGTTCAGAACTTCAGATTGCCAGCACCAATGCCCAGTTGGTTACTTTACTCCATTCGTTGCAACATCTTTCGTACGCTGATTAATACGGTGAGAAATGATGTGTTTTGTGTTCAGACACCATCACTCCTGCGGATGTTCGACTCGGAGATGATAATATCGATGAATCAAACCTCCTGAAGGACTCACTCTCAGCAGTGGCGCCGCCCTTCTTGTATCTGCATGTCTACAACTGTGATGCCTTTTCTGTAGGTTCAAGTTCAACATGGATATCAATTCCTGTAGCACTTTTGCGACCGAAACCTCTGCTAATTACTCTGCAAATGGTGGTGTTCCATGTGTGTCCTGTAGATTGGAATCTTCTGCTTACCAACTTCAGTCGCCATTCCTCTCAATGATCATCCGGGAATGACTGTGTTGACCAAATTACTGTATGGTTCGATGCACATGATATCGTATGATTGGGTGGACCCTGCTGTTCTTGCAAGTAACAGTAACAGCAAGCCAGGTTATTTCCTGTAATCTGTTTCAAATATTTGTTTTTTTTGTTTATCTATTATCAGCTATTAATATATACTAATTGTGGCATGGATTTATTAGTTCCCCTGGAGTAATCAGTTTCTTGTCTATGAGAATATCTAGAAGTGTAAAACATTTATACTTGCATTATTTTCTAGAGTACCAAGTTAATGAACAATTGTGTTTATAACACAGTAGTGTTGCTACTACCCAACCCGGCCTATTGGTTGCTCAGTGTTGCTTAGGCTGTCTTCGATTGGTGTTGGGAATTCTTTCACCGGTTCACAAAATGTAACGACGGATTAACACATGATTAATGAAGCATTACTCCATTTAGCAGTTTTTTTCTAAAAGAACTTAAAAAATAAATTAATACGGTTTTTTAAACTTGAAAAATCAATTGATACAACTTTTAAAGCAACTTTTATCTATATTTTTTTAAAAAGAACACATCTTTTTTCTAGATAATGAAATAAAAATTTCTGCATTTGCTTTAAAGAAACTATAACCACTTATTACAAAATTCTCTTAAAGATAGCAAATACTCAGACAACAATAAGAACTAAGATAATAAAACCAACACATAAGAAAAAAACAATTATTGAAGTCTATTTATGAATTTTCATCCGTAGTTGGTGAAAATTTGCATGATGTAACTTTTAAGCTTTAACATGTAGAGTATAAGAGCTTCTTATTCTCTTCACATTTTAGTAAAGAACACACCGTAACATTTTGAAAAGCGTACGTGCGAAAAACGAGGAATAAAGGTTTTAAAAAATTATAATGTCGAACACACTCTTACACATCGTTTTAGATTGGCTTTCAAGATTTTTTTTTTTTTGGATTCTAATGCTTCCTTTTTCTTTCCTCCTGATTTGCAGTGAGACTTGGCAAGTTACACAAGGATGATGTTTTGAATGCCCTTGTCCAACCGCTACTTTATATCCTCAAAGTACCGCTACTTTATATCCTCAAAGTGATGGGAACATACACTGCATCACTTCAGTGAACTCTTGTGCTTTTCTTGATGTCGTTAACTCGTTACCCCTGACCCACAATACCAGTTCGAATCTACTGAGCATGTTTGCTCCTATTTTCACGATTACCCATTTTCTAGCTTCTGTGAGTGAAACCTCACTGTCATCATGTTACGTGTTTATCAAGTTTCGTACTTCTTTGGTGGAGGGAAAATACTAACCATATGTGGTATTCGTTCAAAACATATATACACCCTCCGTCCCACTCTATCCCATAATAAGTTTATTTTTAGCTTTTTTGGTTTGACTCAAAATAAATTTATTTTATAAGTAATCATTGTATCGGAGTTTATAAAAATAGAGAATAAATACATTAGGAATAGATAAAAAGAAGAATGATTATATTGGGATTTGAGAAAGTGAGAGTATTCTGGTCTTTTTTTGATTTTGTACTGATATGCATGGGATGGATAAAAAATGAACTTATTTTGGAATGGAGGGTCTGTTATTTAGTCACTGTTCTATTCAATTTTTTGGTGTTGAAAATAACAATTACCGCGTACATTAGTACATTATGTTCGTTTATCTAGGTAGTTTGATTTTCTCACTAACCACTTGTGCTCCAACTACAGCGGTTGGACATGCAAAAGTAGCTCATATGTGCCAGATAATTGTGTTTGGCTTTAGAACAAAGACGAACCGGCGAATATTAATGGGCGGAATGGCAATTACGCTGATCCAACTGTACAGATATGGCTAAACTTGTAATATGAATTTGGACATCTAAGGGCTAAAAACAATTAAGGTGATATAACTTAATGAGAGAAAAAAGAGATAATTGATGTGATATGAGTTAATATAATAAGAAAAAAGATAAATAACATTAACCAAGTAGGATGGACTATTTAGGTATATAGGCGTCGGTGACATGCGACCGGGGATGTCGAGACCAAAGGGAAGGGCGGCCACAGTGATCCACGTGGCCCGTTCCCCCGGAGGGGTCGGGCCCGAGGGTGGCGTGGCGGCTGCCCTCCCGGTCTCCCCCCGGGGTCGGGCCACTCCCAATTCTGCCCCGAGGGCTGGGGCATTCCAGATTCCGGCGCAGGCGAGACGAGAAAGTCGCCCGCCATTTAATGAAGGTTGAAACGGGCGTCTCCCGGATGCGCCGGCTGGCTGAGCAGAGGCGTGCTGCGGTGTCTGTCAGAGGTTGCTTCCGGCAGTAGGATAGCCCTAATTGTAAAAGAATGTTTTCTTTCTTGGGCAGCTTGTGGCCCATGTGGTAGCCTCTTGCCATATAAAAGGAGGCCCAGGCCTAGGAAAGAGGAGGAGGGATCAGACTCTGGCTGACGCCCTCTAGAGGCTGAAATCTCTTTGGATTCTTTGACACTCCCAGATCTACCAGAACACAGGAGTAGGGTGTTACGCTTCTCAGCGGCCCAAACCTGTCTAAATCGCCTGTGTCCACGCGTTCTTTCTCGCTGAAATCCCTCAGATCAGGGGCTAAGAATCTCACCTTGTGCCCCCGGCCGAACCGGCAAAAGGGGACCTGCACGGTCTCCTGGTGAGGAGTTTCACGCTCCGTCATCTGGCGCGCCAGGTAGGGGCCGCGCGTGTTTTTTCTGAGCCCCCATCTCCTTCCGTGTGCGCCAAGCTTCGCCAAGTCAACCCTATGGCCGAAAAGGCAGTGGCGTACAGCCCTTCTTTGAGCACCAGCGGTGATGGCGGGGAGCAGAACCCACGCCATCGGGCTCGCACCCCATCGTCCCCCTCCCGCCGAAATCTTGGGCGGGGGAAGGCGCTCGAGGAGGTCGAGGGATCCGCGACCTCGCCGCTCGCAGCCGATGGAGGACGGCGAGGCGGAGTGCGTCGTCGCCTCACCCACGGCGATGGCGGCACGCCCCAAGGCGCGCTCCAGGCTGCGGGCGCGCTCTTGCGTCACCCGCCCGTCATCCCCGATCCAAAGACCCCAGCCCAGCGTTGGCTGGATGATGTGGCCAACTTGGTCATGACGGCGCAGCAGCGCCTAGGCACCGGCAGGCGGTCTTCCGCCACCGGGACCTCTGGCGCTGCTGGCACCGGCTCTATGTCATCGAGGCGGATTGCACGGCGGACGACGGCCGACACACGCCGTTCGTCCGCGGTTCCCTCATCAACGCCTCCGACCCAAGAAGATATGCATGGGGGGCCAGACGCCCGGCTCGAGATCGAGCGCCGGCGCGACGCTCGTCACGCCGCCCATGCAACGGAAGGCGCCTCCACTTCTGGAGCGCCGCTCCGTTCCGGTCACGGGGGTCAACCCCTCGTGTCCCCGGTTGGTGGTGCTCGCTGTCGAGCCTTCGTGGCGAGCCTTCGGAATGTCCGTTGGCCCCCAAGGTTCTGGCCCACCATCACCGAAAAATATGACGGAAGCGTCAACCCCGCAGAGTTTCTCCAGATCTACACGACTGGGATAGAAGCCGCGGGGGGTGACGACAGGGTCATGGCGAATTTCTTTCCCATGGCCCTGAAGGGCCAGGCGCGGGGTTGGCTAATGAACTTGCCACCCGCGTCGGTCCACTCCTGGGAGAATTTGTGCCAGCAATTTACTACGAACTTCCAGGGCACATATCTGCGCCCAGGCGAAGAGGCGGACTTGCACGCGGTACAGCGGAGGGACGATGAGTCTCTCCGCTCGTACATCCAGCGGTTCTATCAAGTCCGCAATACCATACCATGCATCCCTGCACATGCGGTGATCTACGCATTCCGGGGGGGCGTGCGGCACAACCGCATGCTCGAGAAGATCGCCTCCAAGGAGCCCCAGACCACCGCGCAGCTTTTTGAGCTCGCGGACCGCGTGGCTCGCAAGGAGGAGGCCTGGACCTAGAACTCCTCCGGCTCTGGAGCGGCGGCTCCGGCTGTCCCCGAGTCCGCTGCTCGTTCAGGGCGACGGGACAGGAGGAGGAAGAAGAGGTCGGCCCGTTCCGACGATGAGGGTCACGTCCTCGCTGTCGAGGGCGCTTCGCGGGCCCCCCGAAAGGGGAGGCCCGCGGGTGACAAAAAGAAGGAGGCCGGCGCTCCCGGCAGGGAGCGCCCGACCGGCAGATGGTGCACCGTGCACAACACCTCCCTCCATGACCTCGCAGATTGCCACGCGGTCAAAAGTTTGGCCGAGCGGACGAGGAAGTGGGAGGAGGAGAGGAGGCAGGAGCGCTGTGAGGGCAAGGCCCCGGCGACTCCCACCGGCAACCGGCGAGGTGGGGCCAGGCAGAAGGCCCCCGCCGAGGACATCGACGATGGCGACGATGACCTGGGCTTTCAGGAGCCCGAGGCCGCCGTTGCCACCGTTGATGGGGGAGCGTGCGCCGACGCTTCTCGCCGGAGCCTCAAGGCCATGAAGCGAGAGCTTCTAGTCGCGGCCCCTACCCATGAAGCGACGCGGCGAGCGCGTTGTTCGGAGGTCGCCCTCACCTTTGACCAGACCGACCACCCGCCGTGCGTTGCCCGGGGAGGGCAGATCGCGATGGTGGTTTCCCCCACCGTCTGCAATGTGAAGTTAGGGCGCGTCCTGATAGACGGGGGCGCAACCCTCAACATCCTCTCCCCCGCGGCCTTGGATGCTATCAAGGCCCCGGGGATGGTGCTCCGGCTGTCCCAGCCGATCATCGGCGTGGCGCCGGGGCACACCTGGCCGCTGGGTCACATCGACCTCCCGGTCACCTTCGGTGGTCCCGCCAACTTCCGCACCGAGCGGGTGAACTTTGATGTGGCGAACCTCAGTCTGCCCTACAACGCGGTCCTGAGAAGGCCCGCGTTGGTAAAGTTCATGGCGGCTACCCACTACGCCTATCTCCAGATGAAGATGCCGGGTCTCGGTGGCCCCATCACCGTCCACGGCGACCTCAAAGTCGCGCTCGCTTGTATGGAGCAGCGCGCGGACCACCTCGCCGCGGTATCCAAGCTCGCGGGCGACGACGAGAGGCTCAGCGCCTCCACCTCGCCCGCCCCGAGGCAGCGGATGGCCTCGAGCGACGAGGTCCCGGTGAAGGAGGTCGCCTTGGACGACGGCCCGTCCAAGACCACCCGGATCGATGGTCTCTTGGACGACAAATAGGAAGACGCGCTCGTCTCCTTCCTGCGGGCAAACGCTGACGTCTTCGCTTGGAGACCGACGGACATGCCCGGGGTCCCCAGGGAGGTGATTGAGCACCGTCTCGCCGTGCGGCCGGGCGCAAGGCCCGTCCGGCAGAAGGTGCGGTGGCAGGCCCCGGAACGCCAAGCTTTCATCCGCGAGGAGGTGGCGCGGCTTCTGGAGGCCGGATTCATCCGTGAGGTCATCCATCCGGAGTGGCTCGCGAACCCGGTCGTCGTCCCCAAGGCGAATGGCAAGTTTCGGATGTGCATCGACTACACCAACCTCAACAAGGCATGTCCTAAGGACCCTTATCTCCTGCCACGCATAGATCAAATTGTCGACTCCACTGCGGGGTGTGACCTTTTGTGCTTTCTAGATGCATACTCAGGTTATCATCAGATTCGCATGGCTAGGGAGGACGAGGAAAAAACTGCATTCATTACCCCTGTAGGAACTTATTATTATACAACCATGTCCTTCGGGTTAAAGAATGCAGGTCCTACTTTTTAGCGTACTACTCGTATTTCTTTGGGTAGTCAGATAGGACGCAATGTTGAGGCCTATGTCGATGACTTGGTTGTGAAAACGCGCAACCAAGGGACCTTGCTCTCAGATTCCACTCCGCCCGCATAAAGCTGAACCCCGAAAAGTGCGTGTTCGGTGTGCCTGCGGGCAAGCTTCTCGGGTTCTTGATCTCTGCCCGAGGCATTGAGGCCAACCCCGAGAAGATACGAGCTATAGAGCGGATGCGCCCCCCAGCAAGCTTAAGGACGTGCAATGCGTCACCGGATGCATGGTTGCCTTAAGCCGATTCATATCGAGGCTGGGAGAGAAGGCGCTACCCCTATTTAATCTCCTCAAACGCTCCGGGCCGTTTACCTAGACGGAGGAGGCTGAGCGGGCCCTCACTCAGTTGAAGGCATACCTCAGTTCTCCCCCGATCCTGGTCGCCTCGGAGACAGATAAGCCGTTGCTACTCTACTTGGCGGCAACCCCGCAGGTAGTCAGCGTAGCGTTGGTTGTGGAGCGCGACGAGGACAGCCCTCGGTCCGTGCGCCCCCACCCTGTGTCGACCCGACTCGGGAGAGAGCAGGGAGGAGAGGCCCCCGAGCCGGACGGTGGCCTAAGGCCCCTAACGACCGGATGTGGCCCTCTGCCCGCTTGTTCGACGGCGCCGGATGCCCCCGACCCCCAGGAAGGCCCTCGGGCCACTGCGGGAAGGCCGCGCCCGCCGCCCTCCGACCCCGAGGTCATCGGCACAGAAGCCAAGTGGGCTCGGCAAGGCCCCTCGGACGAAGAGCGCCCCGGGAACGGTGCCCTCAACGAAGAGGACAGGCCCCGTCGAAAGGTGCAGCGGCCCGTCTACTTCGTTAGTGAGGCGCTCCGGGACGCCAAGACCCGATACCCTCAGGCCCAGAAGATGCTCTATGCAATTCTAATGGCCTCGAGGAAGCTGCGCCATTATTTCCAGGCGCATCGGGTCACGGTGGTCACATCCTGCCCCCTCGGCCAAATCTTGCGCAACCGAGAGGGTACTGGACGGGTGGTAAAATGGGCAATCGAACTCTCCGAGTTCGACTTGCGCTTTGAGCCACGCCACGCGATTAAGAGCCAGGCCCTCGCCGACTTTGTGGCAAAATGGACCCCGGCTCCCGAGCCCGTCTCCGCCCCCGAGGCCAACACGAGCCCCTCACAGCTGCCTCACGCCGCCTACTGGGTGATGCAGTTCGACGGCTCCCTGGCCCTACAGGGCACCGGCGCGGGGGTCACCTTGACCTCGCCGAGCGGACACGTCCTCAGATATCTGGTTCGCCTAGATTTTCGGGCAACCAACAATATGGCGGAGTATGAGGGACTCCTTGCGGGACTCAGAGTGGCGGCTGGAATGGGGATCCGCCGCCTCCTGGTTCTAGGCGACTCCCAGTTGGTCGTTAACCAGGTCTCCAAGGAGTACCAGTGCTCCGACCCGCAGATGGACGCCTACGTCCGCGAGGTGCGGCGTATGGAGCGCCATTTCGACGGGATAGAACTTCGGCACGTGCCCAGGCAGAATAACACGATCGCTGACGAGCTCTCAAGGCTCGCTTCATCGCGAGCCCCAACCCCACCGGGCGCCTTTGAAGAAAGGCTTGCACAGCCGTCGGCGCGACCCGACCCCCTAGGGGAGACGGACGCGCCAGACCGGCCCCCGAGGCCCGTCGGAGCCCAGGCCTCGGGACCCGGGGGGACCGACCCCGGCCCCCCAAGATTGATCGCTTGGATGGCTGAGATCCAGGCGTTCCTCACAGATAAGACTCTACCCGAGGACCGCGAAGGGAGTGAACGCGTCTATCGCATCTCCAAGCGCTACGTGCTGGTGGAAGGGACCCTCTACCGGCGCGGGGCCAACGGAGTCCTCCTGAAGTGCATTCCTCGGGAACAAGGCGTCGAGCTTCTTACCGATGTCCATGAAGGCGAGTGCGGGGCCCACTCCGCCTCGCGCACCTTGGTTGGCAAGGCCTTTTGCCAGGGTTTTTATTGGCCGACGGCGCTCCACAATGCAATTGGTCTGGTCCGACGATGCAGGGCGTGCCAGTTTCACGCTAAGCAAACGCATCAGCCGGCTCAGGCCCTGCAGACCATACCTCTTTCATGGCCGTTTGCTATCTGGGGGCTGGACATCCTGGGTCCCTTCAGAAGGGCCCCGAGCGGGTTCGAGTATCTGTATGTCGCAATCGACAAGTTCACTAAGTGGCCCGAGGCTTATCCGGTCGTCAAGATCGACAAGCACTCGGCGCTAAAATTCATCAGGGGCATCACTGCTCGGTTCGGGGTACCTAACCGTATCATTACGGATAATGGCACCCAGTTCACTAGTGAACTCTTCGGCGACTACTGCGAAGACATAGGCATCAAGCTCTGCTTCGCCTCACCCGCCTACCCCAGAAGCAACGGCCAGGTGGAGCATGCCAATGCGGACCAAGACCTTCAACATCCTCAAGAAGCACGGCGACTCATGGATCGAGGAGCTGCCAGCGGTGCTCTGGGCGAACCGAACCACTCCAAGCCGAGCGACCGGGGAAACGCCTTTCTTCCTCATCTACGGCGCGGAGGCAGTCCTCCCATCCGAGCTCACCCTGAGGTCCCCTCGGCCCACCATGTATTGCGAGGCTGATCAAGATCAGCTTCACCGAGACGACCTCAACTACCTGGAAGAGCGAAGGCGGCACGCGGCCCTCCGAGCCGCACGCTACCAGCAGAGCCTGCGGCGCTACCATCAGCGCCACGTCCGGGCCCGATCACTCTGCGTCGACGATCCCATCCTACGCCGCGTCCAAACGCGTGCTGGACTAAGCAAACTCTCACCAATATAGGAGGGTCCGTATCGAGTGATCGGCGTCCCCCGGCCGGGCTCGGTTCGATTGGCCACGGGCGACGGCACAGAGCTGCCTAACCCGTGGAACATCGAGCATCTTCGCCGCTTCTACCCATAAGGGGGTCGGGTGTCGTACCTCGGGCTCAGGCCAACCCTGCGCCCCCTCGGGCACGCAGGGTTGGCCAGGGGCTACCACATGCACATACTTGTTTAATTCATTTTCCAGCATTTCAATAACAAGCATTTTCGATTTCTTAAGGACCGTGTCTGTGTTATCATTTCCTTTTGAAAAGTCTTGACTTGAATCAATCTGCTCGTGCTCGACCTTGCCCTCGGTGGCCCGGGTCGTCTAAAATCACCAAACGGGGCCCAGAACCGAGCCGTGCCCCGGGGCGCGGTGAACTCCGGGGGGGAATCGGCAATGGCCCACAATCGGGTTCCCCTAACCCTCGGTCACCACGCTCCCGGCCTGGCCAGTCTCGACATGCGGATCTCCCCAGGCACTAGCTCCGACCCGCGCCGCTTGAGGCTGGGGCCAGGGCACGAGCCCTCGCTCAAGCCAAGACACAGAAGGATCACGACACAGACCATCCTTATCTCATGCATATAGCAAATGTAACTGACTTAGAAATTAAAATCCTATTTGATTGCAGGTAAAACCAGAATGTACAAGCATGGGCTTGAAGACCTCAGAAGATGAAAAAATTATTATTATTAAGGTGCCCGGGGGCTCACTCCGATGCGCCTGAGTCGCCGGCCTCGCCGTCGTTGTCGTCCGCGCCGTCGTCGCCGACCTCCTCCTCGTCGGAGTCGAGGGCGAAAACGAGCCGAGGGGCCGTCCCCTCGAAGCCGTGGACGATGTGGTCGGCGGCGTCCCGAACTTGCGCGCGCGCGCCGTCCTCGGTCCCGGGAGGGAACTCCTCCAGCGCCGTCCACGGGGAATAGTCGGGGTCCCGGGCTTGGTAGCTCGCCAACACGAGCTCCACCGCTCCCCGGGCGAGGTCCCTTGAGGAAGACTTGATCGTCTCCTCGAGCTCCTCAGGGAGCCTCTCAAGGGCCCCGGCCATCTCCGAGAGGCGCTGGGCGAGGCCCTCCTGGTTGGCGGCGTACTTCGCGTACCACCCGCCCCAGATGCCCGCCTGCCGCCCGGCGCGGTCGAGACGGGAGACGGCATCCCGAAGCATGCCGGGCCCCACCTCGTTCGCCAGCCGGAGGGCCTCAACCTCTCCGGCGGATGAGTCCAGGGCGCCCTGCAGCTCAGCGATGGTGTGCTCGGCGGCTGCGAGGCAGGCAGCTAGATCGCCGTGGCCTGCGGCCGCCCCGCCGCTGCGCGCTTACGCGTCCAGCTCCTTCGCCCGCGCCTCGAGTTCAGAGGCCCGCTGGTTCAGCACGTCCCTCTCGGCGCGGGCACTCTCCAGATTACGGCGCGCCTGCTCCTCCCGCGCCGCCTCGCGGAGAAACAGGCTGTCCGCCAGCCGCTGCGCCGCGGCCTCGGCCTCCTCGAGGGCTCGCCCCCGCTCGGCGAGCGCGTCTTCGCGGAGGCGGAGTGCGGACTCCTGCTCGGCGGAGGCGGCCTCGTGCGCCGCCAACGTCGCCTCCCGTGTGGCGGCGGCGGCCTCGCGATCCGCCAGCGCCGCCTTCTTTGCGTCCAGGGCGTGGGCGCGCTCCTCCAGCGCCTCCAGCTCCCGGGCGCGGAGGTCGAGGGCTTTGGCCCGCCGGCGCACGGCGGCCTCCTGCGCGAGCAAGCGCGAGGCCCGCCCCCCAAAACGCGGTGAGCTGCTTCTCCAACGCCACGGTGCGGGCCTCGAGGGCCTCCTCGCGCTGGCGGGTCGCCGCCTCGATCTCCCCCGCCCGCCGCTCCCGGGCAGCGGCGACGTCGAGAACTCCCCGGGCGGCGTCGAGCTTCCCCTCCAGCTCCGCCACCCGGCTCCCGTATTGGAGGCGGAGGTCATCCCGCGCCCCGTCGAGCACGGCGGTGGCGATGAGGGCAGCCTCCCGCTCCTCCTCCACCTCCCTGGCGATCTCCGCCAGGCTCCTACGACGAGCCTCGAGCTGCGAGGTGTGCAGGTGGAGCGCCTTACGGCTCGCCTCCACCATGGCCTCCACGGAGCGCTGCCCCTCCTCGATGCGCGCCCACGCCGCGTCGATCTCCGCCCGCTCCGCCTGCAGGGCCTCCATCTGGGCGCTTAGCCCGTCTAGCACCGTGCTATTTGCTGTGGCCAGGGCCTACAGGAGGGGTTCCGCGCTCAGCGGGGCGGCGAAAGAAAGAGGGGAGGGCCACCTCGGTGGTGGTGTAGCGCGGCTCGGCTCGCCGATCGGCGCGCTGGCCTCGAGGGCCTCTCCCGAAGCCGGCTCGTCCGGAGCGCCGCCCGGGGCGTCGGGCCCCGGGTGCGCCCCCTCGGCATCGTCGCAGGCGGCCTCGGGGGTGGCCTCCGCCTCAAGCGTCGTCGGGTCGGGGACCTGGGCAGCAGCCTCGGCCGCCCGCGCCTCGTGCGCGCGCGCCGCCTCTGCCTCCCGGGTAGCCTCTTCGGCCCGGCGGACCCTGGCCTCCTCCCGAGCGGCCTCCTCGGCCTAGCGGACCCGGGCCGCCTCCCGGGCAGCCTCTTGGGCTTCCCGGAGACGGCCTGCAGCTTCCTGCAGGTCGGCCTCCCGCCTTCGGGCCTCCACGGTCGCCGTCTCCTCGGCCTCGGACCGGCCGGTCTTGGGGTGGCGCGTGGGGCGGGACGGAATCTCGCTGAGGCAGAAGAAAAACAAGAAACAGAAAGAGGTAAGTAAAAACTTGCCTTGGGAGTTGGGAGTAACAATGCGGCCGCTGCGGGTGAGGGATCGAACCTGCGGGGTGGCCGGCTAAACGACCACTTCAGGGGCATGATGAGGCTCCCCCTGCACGGCTCGGTCCCCCCCATCTTGCGGAGCCGCTTCTTCTTCCGCTCCCCCTCGGGCTGGGGCGTCGGTACGGCGCCCTCCGGGCGCCTGCTGCTGACGTGCATCGCCCCGTCCCCTCGGGGAGGAGATTGAGGAGGGGTCGCCTCCTGCTTCCTCTTCCCCTTGGCGTCGGCAGGGCGGTTGCCCCCTGGGCCCCCGCCGCGGGGCCCAGAAGCATGGCCCCTCCGGGGGTAGATTGATCCCCTCTGCGGCTGCTGCCCGCGCCATCATGGCCTCAGGGGGCCCCCTTCCCCGATGCCCCGACCACCTGCATAATGGCCAGGATGTTGGCGCGCTCCAGGTCGCAGCAGAGGGGGAGGATCCCTTGAGGGATGAGGGATGATTCCATGGAGCTAAGGTTTAGCACCCGTTGGACCACCATCCTGAAATCCTCGGGGTCCCAGTCCCACTTGCGCCCCTGGTGGGTCCTCAGGAGGTCCTCGGTCTCGGTGTACTCCCAGGCGCCCCGGGCGCGTCGCTAGAGCGGCGCGATTCGGCAGCGGAGGTAGTCGCCGAACACCATGGCCCCCGTGAGCCCCTGGGTTCGCAGGGCCGCCAGGCGGTCCAGGACGGCGTCGTAGCCGTCCCCCAGATCCACCGTCGCCCGCCAGCTAGGCGCCTGCGCTGGGGGCTGGCTCGGGAGTCGGAGGCGCGCTTCGTCGGCGAGAGGGGTGTAGAACCAATCGCTCTTCCAGTCGTCCCACTTCTTGTGAAGGACGCATGGGATATAGCGGTTCAGCACCTGCCCCCGCGGCTGGAAGTAGCAGCCACCGACCACCGTCAGCGGCGATACTGGCTACACGGTGAAGAACCACCGAAACAGCCGAAGAGATGGGCGCACCCCGATGAACATCTCGCACAGGTGTGCGAAGATGGCCAATGTCATCTCCGCGTTGGGGGTGAGGTGCGCCATCTGGAGATCATAGAACTCCAGAACATCCATAAAAAATGTGGAGAATGGCGGGATCAGGCCCGCCATGGCGAAGGAAAGAAAGAAAACGGACCGCCCCGGGTAGTGCGGCGCCGGGCGTCCCTCGCCCAGCGTGACCACCTCCCGGCCGGTGGCAGATTCCGGCATGAACCGACGCGGCAGCCCGGCCTGCCTCTCGCTGGTGATGCGAGAAGGCGGCAGCACGCTGCCGTCGAGCGGTGCGGAGCTCCGCGCCATGGCGCCGGTGGAGGGGGAGCTTGAGAGCGAGTGCGTGTGGCGAGAGTAGGGCGAGAGAAACGAAGAGCTAGAGCACGGATGGCAAAGGCAAGGAAAAAGTGGCGAAAGGAAGGAAGCGAATCCCTTTCTCGGCGCCTTTTATACCCTTGCCTATGCCGCACCCGGCTCCTCGTTTCCCGCGCCCACTACCTTGCCCCCTCGTTTCTCGCGCCCACGTCTCTACTAACCCCACTCGCCCGCTTGCGGCGCGTGCGGCAGTCGTGCGGCCATGGCGGTTGAGGAGGGGCAGATCGTGTGCACATTAATCGCGCTCGGTTACCGCAAAAAGCGCCATCATCACATCCCCAGGCGAAACGGACCGATGTGTCCCGATCCGCGCGCTGCCTCGAGTAATGTTGCGGTTACAAGGAGACCACTCATTAATGTCGGTTGGCGTTCCACGCCGATAAGCGCGGCTCGCGACCGTAGGAGTCCTGCCCGCCTTTGGGGCTGGTCCCACTTGTCATCAGGCCCGAGGGGTGGCGTCAAGCCTGGGTGCCCCCCGCGGTGTGTGGTCACCCAGGCGTAACGCTGGGGGCTACTGTCGGTGACATGGGACCGGGGGTGTCGAGACCAAAGGGAAGGGCGGCCACAGTGATCCATGTGGCCTGTTCCCCCGGAGGGGTCGGGCCCAAGGGTGGCGTGGCGGCTGCCCTCCCGGTCTCCCCCCGGGGTCGGGCCGCTCCCGATTCTGCCCCGAGGGCTGGGGCGCCCCGACCCCCTGTGGTTTTGGTGCCACGTGCACAGGTTAGGTGAGCGTGGCAGGGCTTACCTAACCGCATTTATGGCTGTTCAGACGAGTGCACTACGCCGCATTTAATGTGGCGTGGCGCATGCCTATCCGGTCCGTGACTGGTCACAGCGAGTGACCGATCACAGACCGGTCAGATCGCGGGTTAGGTGGCGCCAAGCGGCCTGCAGCACGCCTCGCCCCGTCAGAATGATGAGAGCCCTCTCTCTCTCGTCTCTCAGCCGGAGCTGGCGTGCCAACTCCTGGAGTTGGTACGCCAGTCCCGGTCAGATGCATTCCAGATTCCGGCGCAGGCGAGACGAGAAAGTCGCCCGCCATTTAATGAAGGTTGAAACGGGCGTCTCCCGGATGGGCCGGCTGGCTGAGCAGAGGCGTGCTGCGGCGTCTGTCAAAAGTAGCTTCCGGCAGTAGGATAGCCCTAATTGTAAAAGAATGTTTTCTTTCTTAAGCAGCTTGTGACCCATGTGGTAGCCCCTTGCCATATAAAAGGAGGCCCAGGCCTAGGAAAGAGGAGGGATCAGACTCTGGCTGACTTCCTCTAGAGGCTGAACTCTCTCTGGATTCTTTGACACTCCCAGATCTACCAGAACATAGGAGTAGGATGTTACGCTTCTCAGCGGCCCGAACCTGTCTAAATCACCTGTGTCCACGCGTTCTTTCTCGCTGAAATCCCTCAGATCAGGGGCTAAAAATCTCACCTTGCGCCCCCGGCCGAACCGGCAAAGGGGGACCTGCACGGTCTCCTGGTGAGAAGTTTCACGCTCCGTCAATAGGATATTATAAAAAAATGATGAAGAAATATATTAAATATTATGTGAATTATGTGAGATAATGATTTAACAAGCTTGCATTTTAAAACTCTAAAATTTAATAAATTATAGAATTATAAATAATATAGTATGCTTATATGATGTTTAGAATGTAATAATTGCTAATACATAATGATATGTCATCTTTGTACGTGAAGCTTTCAGATTTAATGGGTTGGAACTTTGTAATAAGATAGGATTTGGCTGACTTCGTTTGTGCAAGTTCGAAACTTCTCCCTAGTTTTCGTACGCACGCTTCTCAAACTATTAAATGGTGTGTGTTTTTAAAAAAATTATCTATAGAAAAATTGTTTAAAAAAATCATATTAACCCATTTTTTTATTTTTTAGCTGATACTTAATTAACCGTGTGCTAATCTATTGGTCCATTTTCCACGGTCACATTTCTCGTAATAATGATGCGTTTTTTGAAAAAGAAAATTGTATAGAATAAGTTGCTCTAAAAATTATATTAACCTATTTTTAAATTTTTTTAAAGCTAATGCTTAATTAATTATATATTAATAGATTATCTTGTTTTCATTGCATGAGAACTGAGTTCGGAGACTTTAGGCCTGTACATCCGAGTAGGTGTACAGGCGGGTTTTTAATCCATTATTTTATAAAAAGGTATGGCCTAATTTGTGTGTATTGATGTTAATGTATACATAGCAATTGCGAAAAATATACTCAAGATCAAGGTTGTCAATGTCCCCGATCCGTGTCCCAGAATCTTAAGACACTATGATCTTACCTAGGGATAAAAAGGATCAAAAATGGACAAAAATTAGCTCTATCATATTTGTTTTTATTTTTTTTGAATCGAAATCAAAATCAAAAACCCGAATACGGAAATGAAATCTAATATTATCGGATACAGATACGAAGCAAATATGAAACAAAACAAATACGATAATGAATATTTACCAGAACGAATACGATAATAAATATTTATCGGGATATAAAAAACTCTTAAATTGAGCTTCCTTAATAAAAAGAGATATCGCTTGATATTTTATTATGAATATTTAGACCCTTAAATAATCTCAACTAATAAAATTGTCAGCAACAAAATTGTAAATCTCGTTGAGCTCTATAATTTTGATTTAAAGTTTGTCTTCATCTAACCCCGTACGAAAAAGTTATCTTTACCTAACCCTGTATGAAAAAGTTATGTATATATGTGTGTTTTTTTTTAAAATTGATACTTGTCTACGGATATCCGAGTAAAATTCCCGGATAGTTTTTTTGACCTTTTTTAGTCCGACAGATAGTGTCCTTATTGTATTTATTTTTATTTCTGAGAAAAAAAATCTGAATTCATTTCTGATTCTGAAAATATCCAAAACTATCCGACCGAACATATCCGATTACGAGAAAACATCCGAACAGAAAGAAAGTATCCATACTTCATTCCTAATCTTACCAAGCCAAAATGATACCGATCTCACCTAGTATCCTAATTTTTATGGTATCTCGATCTTACTATTTATTTTCACATGATCCTACAAAATCTTAGGTAATATCTCGATCCTATGATCCCTACGATCATACAAAATATATTTAAAATAAGGTGAATTAAAAATAATATGAATAAATATGCTCAAGGTCGAGTACTAGGCGTAGTCATCTCTCGACCACGCTAAGGCAACTGCTATGTGGTGAGAGATCACTACAACGCTAGTTGAGAACCAGGTGTAGTCATCTCTCGATCACACATAAAAACCAATTAAATTTATCAAAATCAATATTATACGTTTTAATTTATACAACATATTATATATCTATACTATCTATAAATTACAACCAACTACATCCTTAACATGTAAAGATATCACATCATTATCTATTAGCAATTATTACATCTTAATTCTCATACAATATGCTATATCATCTATATTTTATTATATTCTAAATCTTAAAAATACAAGCATGTTAAATCATCATCCCACACAATTTACATAATATTTCAACATATATCTCTTCATTATTTTCTACAATATCATATATACTTCATCCCCACTTAGTTAATGTTTTGTATCTTTTCTTATTAAACCACATCACCTTCTTAATTGTTTCTAGCCTTTAGATGACTAGTAATGTGCTCGTGCTAAACGCTATGGCGACCCACTTAGTTAATATTTTCTATTTTTTCTTATTAAACCACATCACGTCAATTGTTTTTAGCCTTTAGATAATTAGTAATGTGTCCATGCTAAACGCTACAGCGATATTTGGTAATAAAATCAAATAATCAAAAGAAGATATACTTTTAAGCATGATGGTTACCAATGTTACACATAATTATTAATAATATTCTTTAACTGAAAAAAAAGAGGATTTGTCAGTATGAGATTAATCATACAAAGAGCATTCTCAGCATATGATCAACAAATAAAATTTTTGACAAAATATTTTGTATACTTAACTGAAGAAACAAAAGCATTTTGCAACACAAGATAAACGATGGAACAAGTGCATTTCTCAGCATAGGATCAATTAATAAATTGAAGAAGCAGGAAGACCCGCTCAATAACCCTGCTAGATTTTTACCATACAAAACATGCATCCATTCAGACCAAAATAATTTAGTTTAGATGAATAATAGTTTCACTCATAAGCAACTAATGACTGACAAATACGCCACTTAACTTAATCTTACATAATACTTAAAAGCATTTCTATTATCTCTTAACAATAGTTATATGGAACTTAAGGCACCCAAACCACTGGTCAAAATCTCTAATTAAAAACGCACTCTGTTGACTAAATGGACAGAATTCACCAAACTGATTTTAACTATCTGGATTATTGTGCATTTGTATATTGCTGGTCCTCTACACAGAAGAGGCCCAGCGAGAGTAAGGCTCGCGAGTACATCATGCATCTACTGGGAGACTGTCGCAAGTGAATCTCTTCCGAATTTTTAGAACATTGTTGTCGCTCTGTTACTTGTATGGTGGTGCTGCCTTCAAAAATCACAATCATGGCAGAGCTCATAAATGACATGGTTCACTGGAAACAACAACGCATCCACGTAGTGTTGATGGTTCTTTTGAGGGTAAAAAAAATCAGAAAAAGTAAAAGGATATTGTATGAGAACAAACTGTACATTTTCTATATGAGATATGGGAGAAAAATGAATGTTCATCAAATGAGAGTTGATGGCTTGAGGTTCAGCAATTATCCACCATCAGAGATGACAGGTACTTTCACTAAGGTAGAGCTGAATAATCTCTATAGAAGAAGAATCTCTATAGAAGCACACCACAAATAATCACCCCTCACCAAAAACTTGTAGGACACAATGACAATGCAAAAAACTTACATTTTTTATTTCCTAGTGTAAGGACCACATAAAAAACTTGCAGTTGATTACCATACTAATCTATCATACCATAGAGCCAAAGTATGCACACCCCTGGAGTTGAATTGACAGGCACAAAAGGACTATTATTCTAGAAATCTGACAACCAATTTAATTATGGGACAAATATCTTCATGGAATTAATTCCACCAATGGGTTGAAACTCCAATCTAATATAAGATTGGAAAAGAGCATCGACATGTTTTGCAAATATTTTTTCTCTAGTTTCATATCTGCCCAAAAAACTAATTTCACAAAATAAAGAAAAACCTAGTTTTGACATGCTCTACCTTGCTGATACCAAGCCACAAACTGCTGAGATGCTAAACTAACCTTATACTTACAGCTTGCTGCTTTATCCACCTGCAACTATAAGTATAAAATAGTGCAACTAGAGAATTAGTGAATAATACTCAAGAAACAATTGTGACAAAAAAAGAGTCATCATTATGTTTTCTCTAAATAGCCATGTATGGTAAATAAATCAAGAAAGTACTGTAAATGAAGAAATGTGTATCATTGAAAGCTCATTAAAGGAAGAGAAAATCAGTGCTCCATAAATAAGATGCTTCTAGCACCATAGGAAAAGAATTCAGATGTTACATACCTTTTTTCCTCCCTGATAAGCAACACGCAAAGAAATTGAAGATTTAACACAGTTTGAGATGTCACAGTAACTAGGAACCATGTCCAGAAATACTTTGGAATTCCCGTGACAACTATAATCAATCCAAAGGAGACCTAGACATGTCCTGGCCTCCAAGCATGTTCAATTAAAATTCATGAATTACCATAGCAATTAATTATCAGTTATATTAAGATGTTTTAAAGCAACATGACACAAATTCATGAAAAGGCAGCAAATTCAAATGAACTACATTACTTCCTCCTGTGATTCTTATTTCTTCAGCAGAATTAGCAAATCAATTACTTATCAGTTATATTAAGATGTTCTTAGAAAAACATAATAACAAGATGCACGATATAAGAGAGAGGCAACAGAGAGTAGTATGTAGTAGACAGATGGAACATATATATCATAAAATTTAAATATTCTATTATTAGAAAGGATATAACCTAATTTTGATAATTATTAAACACCACCAAGATTGATAAAAATAGATAAATGCATCAGAAAACCATTGGTCAATCAGATAAATAAAATTAATAAAGAAAAAAAATAAAAGACACATATCATGATGCATATGACAATGATCGCAATCATCAGAACGTTCAGGCACGGTGCCTCCTTCTTTCGTTTCTATCAGGTTGAACATATTATAATATTTAGGGTAATTATCAATTATATGTAGATCATCATATATATAGTTTACTATTGAATTTCTTTCAACAAATAGAAATAGAAATAAGTCCCTCCTGAGTTGCATAGGCTATACACTAATCAACTCTCTTTCTTTCCCTCTGAACTAATAAGTGCAAGAATCAAATTCAGTATCCACGCTACAGTAGAGGGTGGGTGAAGGAAAAAAAATTCTTCCACTTCCACCAATTCACCACTCACCAAAACTTTTGAAAGTGCAGTGTGATAGTAGAATTCTTCTGTTTGACTATTTTGCATGGCATAGTTTCAGCATATTTGGTTCTTTTTAAATGAACAACAATTGTCAGAAAAGTCTCTTTTCCAATGAGCATTATGCTATATACTCATGTCATCTGCATTAAAAAAATGTCAATGTAATTCGGCAGTTGTACTGATAAGAAATTATGGATATGGACACACTTCAAACACTGATATTATTCTTGCAGCATTGGGGTCTGGAATTAAAAGCACGAACCTATTGGTATACATACAGACATACCCAATGATGACAAACATGTAATTTTGAGTAACAGAAACAAAGTCAAACCATCAAAATAAGTGATTGCTGACCATATGAAGATATGATCCCCAGATAAAACAGCTCGTAATTAAAAGTTGGAAATTGACATTTCTTCTAAGATTTTAGTCCAATCAAGGATAAATCAAGAAGAGAAGGCCCAGTAAAACTTGAACTTTTCGTAGGTAAGTATATTCTCATCCAACTTGTACGCTAAAAAAGTTGAAGCCTAAACTACCGACCTGTGCTTGAGTTCAGTACACACTTGTTGGCTCCGGTCACCTATGGACCACTTAATTCAATATATGTTATTTGATTCAGACTACTGAATTAGATTGTGATAATTCATGTACTTTTGATCAAAATAGTATCTACTTTTAAAATATAATCTGACACGAGGATAATTGATAACATTGAACCTACTCAAGCTTAGAAACTTGGTGATCACTTGACAGCCGGAACATATCCACATTACAGTAGCATCAAATGGCACAAAAATGTTGGGTCAACGAAATGATTGCAAAGTGAAAAAAGGATAACAAATTGAAATATTATGAGACATATTAGGGATGGAGAGATAGAGAAGGGGGAGGGGGATGGGTGGGGGAGGAGGATTTCTGTACCTCCTCTTGGTGACGGAGGGGATATGGGTTGACGGCGGTGGCGCTTGAGGCGGAGGAGATGGCAGCTCGTTGATGGAGGAGGCAACGGTGTGTCGACGGAGTAGATCGGCGAGGGAGGCGACGGAGTTCTGGCAACGCAAGGGAGATCAGCTTGGTGGGTGACAGTGATCTGGCGGCGCGGATCGGGGGCGGCACGGAGGCGGGCGCCTAGGCGAAGATCGGGGACGGCGAGGGCGTGGGTGTTCCAGTGACGAGGATCGGTGGCGGCATAGAGGAGATCGCCGAGGAAGGTGTCGCTAGCAACGCCGGTGGGAGTGATCGCCACGGGAGGGTGGATGACTTGGTGGCGGGGCTTCGGCGGCGACTTGGGACTGGATCCCTACGGTTGCGGGCGGGCAGTGGGCAGCAACAGGCGACCGGCAGTGGACGACCCAGTGGCGGGCTTCAGCGGCGATCTGGCGACGAGAGGTTGACGATGGATGGTGACGGGAGAGAGAGGGTGAGCGCGTGAGAGGCTGATGGATGAGTTTGGACCGTTGGATAAAGGCTGAGTGGTGAGGGGCGTTGGATTTATCCAATAATGATGATGATGAGTAAAACGAGTTGGTGAAATCTAGCTATATTACATATTATTTTTACTATTATCATACTAAACTTATACAGTAGCACGTGATATTTCATCTAGTTTTATATAAAAATATATACTTTCTAAAATATGATAGTATCCCAATCCTTTGATAATATTTCAATACTATGATACTACAAATAAAAACGATTCTACCTAATATCTCGTTCCTAATTATCTTGCTCAAGATTGTTCTGATGGTAGTAAATTTGTGCTTTCTAGGAACGTCTGCCGTAATTGATTTAATTGGACAGAAGCACCCATTTGTGTCCAGATGGGACCATTTCACAGGTATAGTTCTTAAAATGTTGGAGATGCAATGTGATCATATTTGCAATTTGCTTTGCTGAAACAAAGGCAGAAGCTCTGCATCATTTTATTGATAAAGAAGAGAGCATTTTTGTTTCTCTATTACCTTTCTTCTTAAAAGCAAGAGTTACATCGCAAGAAGCAGCAGCATCTAGTAGCGACAGTGGTGACAATCGACAGTTTCTACTACCTATTTTGTTACCTACATGCAAAGTTTTGCATTATAATATTATAAGATTGTAAATGTATCTTTTTATGTTTATATTTTTCTTTCTTTTTGTCTGTTATTCAAAGAAAGGCTGATTTAATTGCCATGGTATCGATATGGTTGGTAATTTAAGTTTGGCATTCTTAATTGCTTTTGGACTTCTTTTTAACGTAGTAAAAGAGCAATGTCCATGTAAATTACATAATTACAAAAATACTAATCCGTATATGAACTGAAAAAACATGAAAGAATGTGCGAAGTGCATACTATTATTATATCTCAAATTCTATACACGCAAAGTAAGTTACTCCATATTGTTTTGGACATCGATCGACACAATCCTCAAGTTGCTGCATTGAGTAAGGCCATTATATTAGTCCAGCAAAATATACATTCAGAGAAAACACACACACAACGCGCGGGCGCGCGCACACACACAAGGCCATGTTATCTACCCTGGAAATTTTCACTGTGTATTGACGCCAAACTTATATCTTGACAGATAGCGTGACAAAAATTCTATCACATCTTTATCTGTCTTCGGATGTACTCCAGTTGAAGCCAGTAATTACACATCATATCTGTTTCCGGTAGTACCAAAAATTCAACCAACACTTTACAACCAATCATAATTATAGATAATTGTATCACATACTATGTTTATATATTTATCATACATTATTATTTGATATAGATAACTCATTATTGGTTGGTTAATGAATATGTGATTCGTTCTTGAGACTCTTTATGTTGTATGTAAATATTTCTAAAGGATCTCTGATTAAATATCATATGTGAAAACAAATAAGGTTTAATGATTAGCATATGTATTGATTGATGATCATGTCTCATATCTCATGATATGAAGATATCAAATCAATAATATGGATATATGTTAGAAAACATGTTGTTGGATAGACTTAACATGAGACACTGCAAGAGTTATATGTGATGTGTCATCAGTGGTCTCATTTAGTATTAGTGTAGAGTCCTTAGACCTAAGATTATCATGATTTCCGATATGTATAGTAGCTTGCTTAGAGGCTGCCAAACATTACTTCGTAACTGGGTAGTTATAAAAGTAGTCATCGGAAATGCTATGAAATATGTAGTGGGATATGAATAATCAAGATAGGATTTTTCCCGTCTTTGAAGAGATATCTCTGGACCCTCGATGTTATAAATTATGAAAGTGCATAACCATACCAAAAGTAATTGCGGAGTCAATCGCAGGTTAAGTAATCTATCACAGGATCGAGTGAATGATTGAGCTACTAAAGGATAGCACATATCTAGCCCTGAGCTTAATCGATATCGTGAGGTAAAAGGGTTCATACAAGTATATACTAGAGGTTCAGTCGATATAATCTTTATGTATGCCCGGTGAGATATTCTGTTACGAACTGCTGTTGACATGTGGACCAAAAAGAATTTTCGGGTTGCAGTTAAGTATACATGAACCTACAAGATCGCACACTTAACGGGCTGGAATAAGAAGATTGGATGAAGATCCAATATGTGCTCAATTCGGATAAGGATCCGAGTAGGACTCTTATGAGCCTCGAAGGCCTAGTTATGGATCCTATATATTCTTGGGGTGATGTGATTGGTGTCTATGTAAGAAACCCTAATTGTCACTCCCCTCCCGAGCCAAATCCTAGCCGCACACAGACGCTAGCACAACCGTGTGAGACGTTCCATCCCTGAATGTGTGGATACCGGTAGAGGCACTGCTGGTTTGCGATGCTAATCGGTGTGGGAGCACGACAAGACAAACACACAATAAGAAGATCGAGCTACTGCAATCAACTACTTCCTCTACATCGACGCACGCTACATCGTCGACGTTCCTTCAGCTTCTTAGCACCTACTTCCGCTGCGCAACGCGTTGAGTGGTAACGATTCATGGCCTCATACTTGCATGGTTCCTGACTTACGCGATAAAATTTTTTTTATTTATGCTATCGTAGCCTATGCGTATCCCTACGAATGTCTCATGTAGAATTGACTCTCGACTTGATGACTAAATAGCATATACCAGAGCATGAAAGCAGACAATGATGATGAAAAAAAAACCTCCTTTTAAAACACAAAATTGTCAATGATTGAAAAGGAGTGTGGACCTCTGCCTGAATTGTTGTTTAAAGAATTGAAACCAAGCTTTTACCTTCGAAATTGCAAGTTTAGATTTGGATAGCTGACAGGTTGTACCAGTTGACTTCGCAAACCATAACCGGATGGCTACAGGAATTTGAATTTATCTCTGTTTTCTTCATTATTGGAGCATACAGTCACTTGTGAACATCTAACGTGCACATGGAATCATACTAGTTAAATGCACATCTTTAGAACTACATGGAGACCGATCGGATATGCTCTAAGTCTGTAATTTAGTGAACTTGGCAACAAAAAGGCCACTCGTTTGTGAAGTTGCAGGATCAAATCGCAAGGTTTTGAAGATGCTGCCACTTCTGCAAGGCCAACTGTCAGCTAAATCAATCTTTTGTAGCTCTGCATGTTTGCAAACGAAATCCCAGAAGGTCATCAGGGCAGATCTGTTGAACTTTGACAACTTCAATGAACTAAGACAAACTAAATAATCTTGTTATACGTAAGGTTCACTTAACTACACTAAGAAGTGAGAACAAGTACACTACTAAGATTCCCTGACTAGAAGTACCACAATCAATTTAATCAGTCCATTTGAGAAAAATATCAATCTTCATCTTCAAAGTAAAAATAAAAGGGATATACATAATACTGAAATGAGGAACATGGCTATTTTGTACCTGCTGAAGAGTTTTTGCAAAGGAACTGTTGAACCACATTCTCATTTTGTGCAACCGTCAAGCTATTTCAACGCAAGCCATCAGTAGTTAAGTAAGACGCACGAAATGAAATAGGAAAAGGTGACTACACTGCTGGGAAGCGATTGAGGAGGCATCAAATGTTGGAATTGCATGTGAAGAGATTACTCACCTGCAAGTACTATATACTAGTGATCCACCAGTTTTCAATAATTTAAAACCATTAGTGAGAAGGCATAACTGCACAGCGGATGAAACTCATGAAATTGCGCACTCACATGCTAACGAAATAAGTAAAATTATCTAAAAGTACATAGCTTGATTGGGTGCCAACTGCCAGCCCTTCAAGCAAGCATCAAAACTGAAAGTAGTACCTGAAGATGAAGCAGGTCGTCAGTTCTTTCTGCATCAAGTACACGCCGATCTAAGGTTTTCCATCCCCAGAACTCAAATTTTTGAATGTGCTTTATGGATCCATCATGAGTACATTCTGCATCAACTAGGACCTGTGTGCATTTGAAACATAACAAACTAAAAATATTATCCAAGCTGTGAAATAAACTGCAAAAGGATATTCCTACAGGAAAAGTATGTTGCATAAGAAGAGTGCTTCATTTCTCTCTCAAAAAGTGACAACGCAATATTAAGAGAAGTTCAGGGGCCTGATTTGCATCTACATGAAACTCCACTACTAATTTTACTTCTTTAAATATTTGTGTAAGCTGATTCTCTGGTGAGCATACACAAAGTTATAACCATGAATACTTTATTGGACAAGGGAATATGGTATTCTGAATAAGATGTATTGAGTGCTTGATGACTAAACAAGACACTAGATTTATGTCATGATTGAACCGTGAAACATTTGGAATGGCTAAGTCTTCAAACTTTTCAAGATAGCACACCAAATCAAAAGACATTTCCTTCCTAAAATGATCAAAGTGAACAGATAAAAAACTAAAAATGACATTAGTTTGTTGTCAGTAACACTAAAAAACAGCATTGTACTGAAGGAAGAACGGACAGTATCTTTTAAGGTTTCTGTGGATTACTTTGTCATAGCCAGATGTCTGGGCTTCATCATCAGCTGATGGACGAAGAGCATCACATTTGCGTAATCCAACTAATCCTGAATGTTTGCCATAGTATATCAGTTCAGGTTCTGAAGTTGATGTTAGATGAGGTGAACCCTTTTTAGACTTTTGTCGGTCTTTCCACGATCTCTTTGAAGTCCATTCTGACAATGTACTTCCATTGTCCTTAAGACAAGTTGATCCTGTGATAGATAAGCAACCAGATGTATCTACTCAACAGTCAACAGAAACTACACCCTTTCATGTGCTCCACGAGCAATAAGACAGAAAGCAAGGATTTTACTATGTTTAAAGAGGCAAACTATTACCTTCTCCACTACCCAAGCTAGAGTTCACAGGTAATATAGAAAATGAAGTCCCATTAGCAACAAAGAGACGACAATGATCTCCGAGAGAATACTTCTGCAACATCGTACGACAGGCCGCAAGACGGTGCTTTGCAACATCAACGCCAGTCAGAGAACCTCTGCCGCCAAGCATATCTGCAAGCATGCAAAGCTTTGCGCCTTGCACATGATATGAGCACATCATTCAGAAAAATTCCACAATTAACAAATAATCTAACAGAAACTACAGACTCATGACAAAACAATCATGCAAAAATGGCGTTCAAGTTTGACCATCACCAATTTTACAATGTATATGTAACATAACAATGCTATATCAAACCTATTTGAGAATACAGTTCAACATATATTTCAAACTTAAGACTGTGTCATTCCATAAAACTACAGGTTTGGGGCTGAACAGATTTGGTTCAATCCAACGATGCAGAGAAAGCAGTTACTTCCCCAAAGATCAACCAATTAGGAAAGACAATTACTCTTGTGGTTTATGATGGAATAAGTCTAGTGCTGATTGATCTTAGTCTTTGTGTGCTTTTGGGATGCCCTAGGACAGCATCTCCTTTTTGCTAGCATCTCCTTTTTGCTTTTTAGACTAGCATCTATGACTAGCATCTTAGACTAGCATCTATGACTAGCATCTTAGACTAGCATCTAGCATCTTTGATTAGCATATGCTTGGCTGCCCACTAGCCTATATATATGTAACACCAACCCCTTGGTTGGTATGGCTTTGAGTTTGTAAATGGAAGAAAACCAGAAAATTGCCCCAGCTCGTGTGCCATCCTCTTCTCAATGAGAGTAACCATTGATATACTAACATCTGGTATCAGAGCCACACTTTCCTGTAGACTAAACATCTCCTGTTCCACCCCTTCCCAAGCTCGGTTGAGCTCTCAGCCAGCTGCAGCAGCAACACCGGCTGCTCCTCTTTCCCCTTCTCTTTCCCCCTCTCCACGCAGCAGCCTCCCGGAGGCGCGCCATGTCCGACGCTCGGTCTCGGCGTTCGGTCGCCTCGAGCACTCGGCGTCAGCAGGACGCCGAGCTCGCCGCAGCAGAAGAGCGCAGGCGAGCAACGGCTCAGACCGCTGCAGCAGCAGCGAGGGCGGCCAGACTGGCGGCAGCGGAGTTGGCAGCAGCCAGGGCGGAGGCGGAAGCAGAAGCGGCGGAAGATGCGGCACGTGCGGCGGAGGTAGAGGTTGAGACCTTGCGCAGCAGCATCAACGGCTCCATCGCCGGCGACATCACCGCCGACAGAGAGCCTGAGGAGCTGGCAAGAAGAAGGGCGCGGGAGCGGGCAGAGCGGTGGGCAGAAGCCCACCCCCACGGCGGCGGCGGTGACCCAAGGCACCGCGCGCCCGCCGACGGCGACCAGGCCGGGCGCAGGCGCGAAGGTAGCCCCCCTGGGAGGCGCGGTCGCGGCAGCCCAGATGGGCGTGCGCGCGCCGGTTTTTCCCCTGACGGACGCGACGAGCGCGACCTCAGGCGCGGCCCTCACGTCGACCCAGCGCTGGAGGAGATCCAGCGGCTGCGGGAGAGGGCCGCCCGGCTCGAGGCGGAGCTGGAGTTCAACCGCCGGCGCGACGGTTGGGACGACGGAGAGCGCGACCCTCACAGGCGGCGCCGCTCTCCCACCCCAGGCCGACACCACGGGGTCCAGGCTATCGTCAGGGAAGTCGGCTCCGGCGGTGGGTGGCCTACCCTCACCAAGACCAACTACATCGAGTGGGCCGCGGTGATGAGGGTACGGCTCCAGGTGCGGCACATGTGGGAGGCAGTCCGGTACGGCGACGTCGACTACGACGAGGATCGACGGGCGCTGGATGCCCTCATAGCTGCAGTCCCGCCCGAGATGCAGTTCTCGCTTTCCCAGAAGCGGACTGCCAAGGAGGCTTGGGACGCCATCGCTGCGGCACGCATCGGCAGCGACCGCGCTCGCAAGTCCACACTGCAGGCACTCCGCAAGGAGTGGGAGAACCTGGCCTTCAAGCCAGGTGAGGATGTTGATGACTTTGCCCTTCGTCTCAACACTCTTTTGCAGAAGATGGTGCAGTACGGCGACGACACCTACGACGAGGAGAGAGCGGTCGAGAAGCTCTTCCGCTGCGTCCCAGAGAAGTACAGGCAGATCGCTCGTTCGATCGAGTCTCTGCTGGACCTCTCCACGATGTCGATCGAGGAGGCGTTAGGCCGCCTCAAGGTCGTCGACGGTGATGAGCCACAACCTCTCTCGGGGCCTATCACCATTGGCGGGAAGCTCCATCTCACTCGGGAGCAGTGGGAGGCCTCTCAGGGTGACAGGAGGAAGGGGGAGTCTTCTTCCTCGACAGGCGGCCGCAAGCCACGCAAGGCGCGCGGAGGTGTCCAGCTGCGGTGGGCGCGAAGACGCGCCGAGGGTGGCGCTCGCAGAGGCGCCCAGGGCGGCGCCGTCGGCAACCACAAGCCGGCACGAGACGACACCTGCCGCAACTGTGGCAAGCTTGGCCATTGGGCCAAAGACTGTCGACATCCACGTCGCGGCCAGGCCCATGTTGCACAGGTGGAGGAGGAAGAGCCGGCTCTGCTCCTAGCACACGCAAGCATCGAGCTATCTCCAGCGGCACCGGCCGCAACAGCTTTCCTCCACCTCGACGAGCCGAAGGTACACGCCTTCCTCGGCAACAGCTCCAGCGACGACAAGGCTGATGGGTGGTACCTCGACACCGGTGCCACCCATCACATGACTGGTCGGCGGGAGTTCTTCACCGAGCTTGACTCCAGCGTCCGAGGCTCCGTCAAGTTTGGGGATGCCTCCGGCGTGGAGATCAAGGGCGTCGGCTCCGTCACCTTCTCCGCCAAGTCCGGTGAGCACAGGCTGCTTACCGGAGTCTACTACATCCCCGCGTTGAAGAACTCTATCATCAGCGTGGGACAGCTGGATGAAAACGGCTCTCGCGTGCTGGTCGAGCACGGAGTCATGAGAATCTGGGATCGCCGTCGCCGCCTCCTTGCCAAGGTAACCAGAGGCACTAATCGACTCTACATCCTCGGCACGCAGGTGGCACAACCAGTTTGCCTCGCCGCTCGTCGGGACGACGAGGCGTGGCAGTGGCACGAGCGCTTTGGGCACCTCCACTTCGAGGCCCTGAAGCGGCTCAGTGCCAAGGAGATGGTGCGAGGCCTGCCATGCCTTGACCACGTGGAGCAGCTCTGCGACGTTTGCGTCCTAACAAAGCAGAGGCGGCTCCCCTTTCCTCAGCAGACGAGCTTTCGAGCCAAGGAGCGGCTCGAGCTCGTGCACGGGGACTTGTGTGGCCCAGTGACACCGGCCACACCAGGAGGACGACGTTACTTCCTGCTGCTCGTCGACGACCTCTCCCGCTACATGTGGGTGATGGTCCTCGGCAGCAAGGGAGAGGCTGCGGACGCCATCAGGCGCGCGCAGGCTGCTGCGGAGGCGGAGTGTGGCCGCAAGTTGCGCGTGCTGCGCACCGACAACGGCGGGGAATTCACGGCGGCTGAATTCGCGTCGTACTGCGCTGATGAGGGCATTCAGCGCCACTACACTGCGCCGTACAGCCCGCAGCAGAACGGCGTCGTCGAGCGGCGCAACCAGACGGTTGTGGGGATGGCTCGGGCCCTCCTCAAGCAGAGGGGGATGCCGGCCACCTTCTGGGGAGAGGCGGTGGTGACGGCCGTCTACATCCTCAACCGCTCGCCTACCAAGGCCCTCGATGGCAGGACACCGTACGAGGCTTGGCATGGGCGCAAGCCGGTGGTCTCCCACCTACGGGTCTTCGGCTGCCTTGCGTTCGCCAAGGAGCTTGGCCACATCGGCAAGCTCGACGACAGGAGCACCCCAGGGGTGTTCATCGGCTACGCGGAGGGCTCGAAGGCCTACCGCATCCTCGACCCAGAGACACAGCGTGTGCGCACGGCGCGCGACGTAGTGTTCGACGAAGGGCGAGGGTGGGTATGGGACAAGGCGGTGGACGATGGCTCGACCTCGACGTACGACGACTTCACTGTCGAGTACGTCTACTTCGAGGGAGCTGGGGGAGTAGGCAGCTCTTCTTCACCGAGCGTGTCTACCCCAGTCCCCGAGCTTCCACCGACTCCGGCAGCGACACACTCTCGAGCTACGACTTCGGCTGCGACGAGCCCTTCGCCGACACCACAACAGCCGGCGGTCCCACGCGCTCCAGCACCAACAGCTACTCCGGGCACGCCTACTCCGACACCAGCTCGTGTTGAGCGCAGCCCGGTGGAGTTCGCTACTCCGCTCTCCCACGACGGGGAGCGCATCGACGCGTACCACGACGGCGAGCAGCTACGGTACCGTACGATGGAGGACCTTCTCGGCGATCAGCCGGTGCCGGGACTGGTGCCTCGCGACCTGGAGGCGCAGTTGCACCTTGCGTGCGACGACGGTGAGCCTCGGTCTTTCGCAGAGGCCGAGAAACACGCGGCATGGCGTGCCGCGATGCAGTCAGAGATGGACGCGGTTCAGGAGAACCGCACCTGGGAGCTTGCTGACCTCCCTCGTGATCACCGCGCGATCACCCTTAAGTGGGTGTTCAAGCTGAAGAGGGATGAAGCCGGAGCCATTGTCAAGCACAAGGCTCGCTTGGTGGCGCGCGGCTTCGTGCAGCAGGAAGGGATCGACTACGACGATGCCTTCGCTCCCGTGGCACGGATGGAGTCCGTGCGACTCCTTCTTGCGCTGGCCGCTCAGGAAGGCTGGGGCGTCCATCACATGGACGTCAAGTCGGCGTTTCTGAACGGCGACTTGAAGGAGGAGGTTTACGTGCACCAGCCGCCGGGATTTGTGATCACCGGCAAGGAGGACAAGGTGCTCCGCCTGCACAAGGCCCTCTACGGCTTGCGGCAGGCACCGAGGGCGTGGAACGCCAAGTTGGACTCCACGCTCAAGGGGATGGGCTTCGAGCAAAGCCCGCACGAGGCGGCCATCTACCGGCGGGGCAATGGAGGAAATGCCCTGCTGGTGGGTGTCTACGTCGACGACTTGGTGATCACCGGCACCAAGGATGCGGAGGTGGCGGCGTTCAAGGAAGAGATGAAGGCCACCTTCCAGATGAGTGACCTGGGGCCTCTCTCCTTCTACCTGGGGATCGAGGTGCACCAGGATGACTCCGGGATCACGCTTCGACAGACCGCCTACGCCAAGCGCGTCGTTGAGCTGGCTGGGCTCACCGATTGCAACCCAGCCCTCACTCCGATGGAGGAGAGACTGAAGCTGAGCCGTGACAGCACGGCGGAGGAGGTGGATGCTACACAGTACCGGCGTCTTGTGGGGAGCCTTCGCTACCTCACCCACACACGGCCGGACCTGGCCTTCTCCGTCGGCTACGTCAGTCGGTTCATGCAGCGACCGACGACGGAGCACCAGCAGGCCGTGAAGAGGATCATCCGCTACGTTGCGGGGACTCTCGACCACGGTCTCTACTACCCGAGGTGTCCTGGCAAGGCACACTTCGTCGGGTACAGCGACAGCGACCACGCCGGCGACATCGACACCAGCAAGAGCACGAGCGGGATTCTCTTCTTCCTCGGCGAGTGCCTCGTTAGCTGGCAGTCGATCAAGCAGCAGGTGGTGGCCCTGTCCAGCTGCGAGGCCGAGTACATGGCGGCCTCCGCCGCTTCGACCCAGGCGCTCTGGCTTGCTCGACTGCTCAGTGACCTCCTCGGCAGAGACACTGGAGCGGTGGAGCTCAGGGTGGACAGCAAGTCCGCTCTGGCCCTGGCGAAGAACCCCGTTTTCCACGAACGGAGCAAGCACATTCGGGTGAGGTACCACTTCATCCGAAGCTGCTTGGAGGAAGGGAGCATCAAGGCGAGCTACATCAACACCAAGGACCAGCTTGCGGACTTGCTCACCAAGCCCCTTGGGAGGATCAAGTTCCTTGAGCTTTGCTCCAGGACCGGGATGGTTCAACTGTCCCACAAGACGACGCACAAGACTTAGGGGGAGAAACACCAAGGACCAGCTTGCGGACTTGCTCACCAAGCCCCTTGGGAGGATCAAGTTCCTTGAGCTTTGCTCCAGGACCGGGATGGTTCAACTGTCCCACAAGACGACGCACAAGACTTAGGGGGAGAATGATGGAATAAGTCTAGTGCTGATTGATCTTAGTCTTTGTGTGCTTTTGGGATGCCCTAGGACAGCATCTCCTTTTTGCTAGCATCTCCTTTTTGCTTTTTAGACTAGCATCTAAGACTAGCATCTTAGACTAGCATCTATGACTAGCATCTTAGACTAGCATCTATGACTAGCATCTAGCATCTTTGATTAGCATATGTTTGGCTGCCCACTAGCCTATATATATGTAACACCAACCCCTTGGTTGGTATGGCTTTGAGTTTGTAAATGGAAGAAAACCAGAAAATTGCTCCAGCTCGTGTGCCATCCTCTTCTCAATGAGAGTAACCATTGATATACTAACAGTTTATGGAGGAAACTAGGTCATTCCATTACTGCTGAATACATGTGGCGCAAAAAACAAGTCTGGCAAAGGGCCATTGTTATATATGGTAGACATCTGCCACAGATAAAATACTGGTGTGACGTAATATATAAAAATATTGAATTAATTACCTGGGGCAGCACAGAGGTCAAGAACATGTTCTCCTGGTTGAACATCAAGTGCTAAGATAGCAGCTCCAGAAGCTGCATCAATTCCATAGATCTAGCAAAATGTCTTAGCATGAAGCAATGGATCAAATAAAAGAACACATGATAGAACATGATTGCACAGTAGCTTTATCCTGTAACAGTACAAGTTGTGTTATAAGGAGTACATGAGACATTTTCTCTCTTGCACATAAAGTAAGATGTTTTAAGAGTTCTACCTAGGATAAATTATCTGGCAAACACTTTGTAGAATAAGAATAAGGTTGCATAAACACCAGATAACATTCGGTTAATCTAGGATACCATTAACTGAGTATGCAATCCAATGCGTTTGTGCTGGCCTGTAAAAAAAAAAGAACAGATTCAAAAGTAAATATTAGTGGCTTTTCACCTTTCCTTGCTGATAGGCCTTGGAGCTAGCAATCTGAACTTGAGGCGGAATTGCGTAGAAATCTGGCAGCCAGGAAACCTTGTTGAGATGGCACTTCAGCTCGCTCTGAATCTCTGGAATCTGGGGCTCCATGCCTGGTTTTAGCCTTGGAATCACAAAGCAAACTCAACGCAATGCAAGGCAAGTAAACTGACAATAACAAATATGAAAGCCTTCCGGTGATTCATCAGAGCATAAGTAGCTCTGAATTAATCTCAGGCTGCCTCCTCACCTTATGTATCGTGGGATGGTGTCGGCCATGGAATACATCATTGGGTCCAAGCTATTCTCTTGGAGGAACTCGAGAAACGCGGGCGGCAGCGATTCAGAGGTGGACCTAGCGTCGGCCATGGGGGCTCAGCCGAACACCAAAAAGGATTCGAGATTTAAACTGCTGCCTGATAGAAGTTTCGCGGCGACACTCCGGAAAGAAACGCGGCCCGCAGGCACTTGACCAAGGGCAACCAAGGTGCCAGCCGCTCGCCGCGCCCGCTCCGTTCGTTCCCGGACTCGGGGAGCGGCGAGAGATATGCGATTCAGCACAGGAAGCCGCGGCGCGGAGGGACGCCGGCGTTGCTTGGATTCGCCGCGACGAGCGGAGGAAGCGGTCGATCCAGACCTCCCATGAGACGAGAGGCCGGGGAGGGGAGCCACACGACGGCGGGACTCAACGTGTCGGCGAGTAGCTACTGGCCGGACGGCGGCGCCGATGCGTGAGAACTGACAAGGGCCGAGTGGATATCTGGTTTTTGGTCGACGTCGAGTCGTCGACCCATCAGGCGGACGCTATTTTGATCTGCGTCCCGAGCTGGACGCTAGACGTGATAGCGTCCTTCTTATTTTTCCTATTGCCTTTCTGGAGTACTCAGTGCTACATATTCAATTTTAGGTAAATTGCATGGAGGGTCATCTGTACATGTCCAGCAGCAAAGTTTCAATCTTAGGTGGTATGTCATATGTACAATATGTGCTCGCATAGATAGTTTGATGGGTTAGTGACTCACTTAAATCACATTACTGACCTAAATGTGTATTTTGAAAGAAGAATGGCCTATATGACATATAAACAAGTTAGATGAACCTTTATGTATTTTACTCAATTATTATAGATAAAAAAATGACACTATTTCTATTCAAACTTTGACATCATAAATATTTTCAAAATGTATTATATTATTAATATTTTCTGCACGGCAAACATAAACAGTATAAATTTATTTATATAATTTAAAAATCATTAGTGAAACATGAAAACCATACTGCGTCTCTCCATCTCCTTTCTCTACTCCTCCTTTGTCGCCTCCTCCTCTCCTCTCCAGTCTTCTTCATTCCCTTTACCAATCAGCAGCTCACCTTGCACTACTCTCTCTATGGTTGGCCTCCCGTCTCTTTCCCCATTCACCTCCTACTCAATCCACCCCCACCGCTTGTCTACATACCACCCTCCCACCTTCATTGTGAGCTTTCCCATCCTTTTGTGCTGTGAAGATCCATTCGGGATGGTCGTCGTCAAGAGTTCCACTGACTATGCTGCCTTCGTGGGCACAATGGCTATGATGACTGAGGAGGACACCGACGAGCAAGAGATGTTGGATCTAGAGGACCTCTCTCCATGCTAAACCTCATGGTAGAGGAGATTCAAAATCTAGAGTACCTCGCCACATTATGGGCCCCCTCCACGTATGGGTATTGTGACCAAAGGTGGGGGTTCGTGCTGGTCACCTCGTCCTCGGGCACTATAGCATCATCGGATTCCATACACGTCAATGTCCTTGGAGTCGGATGACATAACTTGGTGGTACTTCTCGGTAGCCCACCCCGCAACTCGTCGATGTTGTGTGCAAGTATGTCATGGGCGCGTCATCCTCGATTGGCACATGTTGAACTTTGACAACGCCCACATGTATCAGGCCTAATACCTGGAGGTATCACGGTAGATACGTAGGTATCAAGCTTGGTACACAGGAACCAAACTTGATGCATCACTTGGTGTATTAGAGCTGATACCTAGGCTCCTGGTCTGGCTGGTACCCATAAGTACAAGGTCTAGTACCAGGTATCAAGGTAGGGGAGGGAGTACGCACCGCCGTCGCATGGGTGGATGGCAAGCCACCTGTCGCCAGCGGTTCCTCTCCTCGATGCCTCCCTTCCTCTCTTGTTGTTGCTACAGTCGGCAGGGCAAGGAGCTGAGGGAGTAATGTTGCTTCACACGTGGGAGATCGATTACGTGGGACATGGGAGCTCAATTATTAAAGTATCCTGTTCCTCTGACATGACCCTATCCCCTAGTTGCTCTCTTAAGGCCCATTCGACTTGGATTAAGATGAAGATTTTTCAGCGCACGTGAAACAAGATAAACCACTAATACATGATCATTTGAGTTTTAATTCTTACAAACTTAAAAATAGATTTATTTGATATTTTAAAATAATTTTTATATAAAAATATTTTTATACAAAATACATCGTTTAACAGTTTAGAAAACGTGTTAATAAAAATTGAGGTGCATCTTAAACGAGCCCTAGTGTTAGAATACATTAAGCGTGGCGAAAGGGGCGAGCGCTGGGCGATGCCACGTGGGATAGGAACAGTGTGTGGGCTAGAAATTTTATAAAAAAGTCCTTCAATTTGTGTGTAATTCGATATATGTCCCTCCTGAACAGTTCCTTTGAGGTGTTATTTTACGTAGAACCTCTTCGGAAAGCCGAATATTGCATGCGAAGGAGAGAAAAATCGCGAATTAGGGCCCTGCTATAAAAAGTGAAAGCCTAGGGGCTTTTTCGCAAAATAATGCGTACTACCCACTCCCCCCCAAGCCCTAGCCGCCGCCATCGCCAGTCCCCTCCTCCCTCTTGTCCCACCCTCTCCTTCTCTCACTACTGCCGCCACCTCGTGCTGCCTTTGCCTTCCTCTCGCGCCGCCACCTTCGCCTCGTGCCATCGCCATCATCGTCCCCATCGCCTCGTGCCTCCACCTCCGCTTTCCCTCGCACCGCTGCCTCCACCTCCACCGCCGCCACCATCGTGTCATCGTCTCTGAGCGCCTCCCCCTCGCGCCGACGTCGTCATCGTCACCGAGCGCAGGCTTCGAGGCAGACAGGGAGAAAGCGAGGAGGCGTGCGCTCCTCTCCTCTTCCCCTCTCGTCTCTCCTTTGCCTGCGAGGAGCGGTGCCTCGCCGCCGTCATCGTCAACTTGTCGTTCAAGCCGCTCGCCGCCATCGGAGTATCCGAATCTAATGGCCACGACCTCAAGGCCGCCTGATCTGATGGCAGTGAGCTCGTGGTTGCCGATGATTTGGCGGTTGATGGAGGAGGGTGTTGACAGAGCAGCAGGGCCAAACCCAAACCCACGCTGCCAAGGCGGGGCAATCCGATAGCTCTACATCGAGGTCGAGCGGGTGATCCTGTCGCAGTCCAAGTGTAAAAATCATCATGCAAATTTCTGATTTCATGTTTTGCTTGGTTCATTTGCTGAGGCCCCCATCGTTTGGCCAAATGCGGATAATACAGCATATGGCGTATTAGCAAAAAAATAATTTATGGGTAAAACTTTTATATATGTGTTCTTAGCGAATTAAATGTCAACGATGAAAAATTAACTTTGATGAAAAAATTTCAAAATCAACTTCAAAATTAAGTTTTAAAGTTCAAATTTTGGCAGCGGCTGATGCTGTATGGAGGAAACGACGGGAGCCTGAACCTTTTGATTCCTTCCTGGTGATGCACAAGCCTGCTGCTTACATATGATCTACTATATAGATGCTATTGCAATGTATATATTATCCGGTTGCCTTGTTATCTCTGTTGGGGAGACCTTTATACATGCTGTATCGTTGTGGCTGGCATTTCATAACAAAAATATGTTGCAATTCTACATAAATAGTCCTATCACTCAGATGAGACATTTCAAATTGCAGGTTATGTACCTAGAGGAGCGCTTACAGACAATGTGTGTTTTGAAGCTCTTAGTATTTCAAGCAGGTAGGTTTTTAGTCGCTTACTGATTAGCCTTGTGTTAGTTGTCAATGCCTACTTGGTTCTTCATGTAGTTTGTAGACGACTAAGGTTTGGCACTAATAGAACTAGACTTTCAGTTAAATGGATGATTTATATGGAGGAAGATCTGATTTGCTTCGATACTCTACTATCTACATGCCATTTTCAGTATGTTTGCTATACGACTGTTACACCTATCCTGGCAATGTTATAGATCTATTGGATTAGATGGATTAGATCCTCTTTACAATTTTAATGCTGTTAGCTGGTAGATCATTGAATGGTTAGTATGGTCAATTATGGGTTGTATGCTAATATGGTGCATATTTGTTTGTAGGATTTTTTTCTTCCCTTTCCCTATCATCATTCTCTATGGTGAGGTATGCTTTTTATTTGTACTCATCCAGACCTTCTGCAATAGCTATCTTGATGAAATTATTGTAGTTTCCATAATTATATTCAGCTATCCGTCTTTTAAAACTGAATTACTAGCTGTGAGCTCCGAATAGCATAGTATTTGCTGTCGAAAATAGAGATGATTTCCTATAGCCACTAAGGAGTGATGGCAGGATAGATGCGGCTCTCATGTATCCTAGTGATTCACCTTGAACTACTAAAAAAAAAGCTTTGTCCAGACAATGCCTCCTATTTGCATCAATGAATAGTCAGTTTTGTTACAAAGGTCATTACTTGGCCATTATTTGATCTCATCAAGGACAGCAATCAAAAGAATTATGAACCTTGTAACAGCCATATAAATCATCATTATTGCTCTTTATTGCTATATTGATGTTACTTAGAATTCTAGGCATGTAATACACTAAATCTCCCTGTATAATGAGACATTTGAGATTAATGAAAATGAGAGGGAATTCACTGTTTCATTGTTCATTCTTTACGTTTTACAACACGTTATCAGCACGCTCTAACCAAGCAAGAACGGTGAAGCACTCATCGACACGTGAAGGGTAAGATGGCTCGTCCCATTTCTCTCGATGCCGAATCCTCCCTTCCCCGCAACCTCCGTTGTCTCATGCAACAGATTAAGAGGACTCTTCGAGCTCCGGTGCATCGTCCTCGACGTGGCAGGGGCCGTGGTGCTGGCATTGCCGGCCGTGGCCCTCGTTCTCCTCCCTCTAGCTTCGCCAGACGTGGAGGACGACGCTGCGACGACGGTGCCGCTGCTCGCGGCAACACCAGAGCCGGCAGCACCGACTCCAGCACCCTCGTGACTCGCCAAGGGACTCCGGTGGTGACTGACGTGTGCACTGCACCAGAACGTATTCTGGTGGAGTCACCGCATCATTGCAAGTCCCATGGGTAGACAGCGAGGGTGCGGACGCAGCAAGAGAAGCCCAACGTGGTGACGTCCTTTTGCCCTCACCACGGCTGGACAAAGCATCTTCGCCGCGCCATTTCACCATCACCATCGCCGGACTACTCACCGGCGACACCGCTGCACACACCAACACCAGCTGATCCACCGGAGTTCCTACTCAGAGGCACCATCGCCGCATGCCGCGGAGCCCCGCCCTTCTACATGGCAGCGGGCGGTTCTAGCAGCTCTGTGCTTGCACCTCCATCTCCACCACCAGTCCCTCCATTCCCCGGTCGCCCGACCGCAGCCGCGGCGGCAAACACACGCCCCGGCCTCCGCCGCATCATCAAGACCGGGCATGTCCTGGCCAAGACGAGTGGCGGCGGCAAGGCCAGCCGTCCCCCACCCTCGGGTAAGGGGGAGGCCTGAGCAAGGGGAGTGAAGAGGTCCAGAAGGTGGGGGGAGGAGGTGCAGGGTGGCGACGGTGGTGGCGGCGGCAGATCGGCGACTGCGGGCGACGACAGCCGCGCGTCGACGCCCGACGACGGCCGCATGCCGGCGCCCCTCGGCCGGCAGCCCGGCGGCGACTGTGGCCTCCTCAGCAACGGCGGTGCCTCCCCATGACGGCGGCGGCGCCTGGCCTCCCCATGGCGGCGGCGGCGGCGGCGCCCAGCCTCCCCATAGCTGTGGCGGCGGCTGCGGGCGGTGGTGCCGACGGTGGCGGCGGCGCGCCGGCCTCCTCCCAAAGGCAAGCGGCGGCGCCTTGAAGGGGAGGAGGGGTTAGGGTTTGCCTAACCGCACCCCTACCTCCCTTAAGCTGGTTGGGCCAGGCCGACCCATTAGCCGCCCCCGCTAATGGGCCGCCACCCCGCGGCAGCCACTGGGCCAGGTCGGTGCCTGCGCCCATGCCTCCCCTCCTCGCCTCTTGGACCGAAAGAGGTGGTGGGCCAAAACTAAGATTGTTTCGGCCCACCGCCCAATTATCTTTATATTTTCCGAATTTTACATTTTAGTACCTGACCTTTGGTCAATTTACTTTTCGCAAATAACCAGAGACTGTATACTTGCTCTTAGCACCCTGTAACTCTCTATTATTATAAATATGAGTCTATTTTCATCACTCTATGCATTTCCATGTCCTTTATTTCATAATTACTTTGCAACATTTATTTTATCACTCTATTATTATTATTATTATTTTAATGCAAATATGTCATAATTTCTCAAAATTTTGGCTATCACAATGTAGGTGAGATGGCAACCAGAGAGTTTGATATTCTCGCTCTTGATGGTTCCAATTTTCCTGCTTGGGCGATGGATGTCAAAGTAAATTTGTCGACAAATGGACTATACAGATGTATAGATGAAACAACCGAGGAAAGCGTTACCCCCTCTAACATGTCTAAATTCTTTGTCTTAAAAGTGACAAGAAATCATATCCATCAGGATTTGAAAATGGAGTACATGTATGAGGAGGACCCACGTGCATTGTGGACAGCTCTCAAAAATCGATATGAACAGCATCTATCCTCCTCCTAGAGGCAACGCATGAGTGGAACCACCTATGCCTACAGGATTTCAAAACTGTAGATGAGTTCAACCATGCTGTTCATAAGATATACTCTAAGCTCCGGTTTTGTGAGAAAGAACCTTCTGAAGTGGATAAAATTAAAAAGACTTTGTCTACAATGCTCCCATCAGAACAAATCATTACTCAACAATACCGTGAGAAGAATTTCACAGTCCACTCTTCACTCATTCAGACATTGAAACAGGCAGAAAAGAACCATGAACTCACTGTATGGAACTCGAACCAGCGCCCGTTGGGCACTGCACCATTGCCTGAAGTACATGCAAATGTAAAGAAAAATATCCCGAATGGGAATACATAGACTGAAAATTCCTCTAGCAAGGGCAAGCGCAAGAGAACCAAAAAGCCACGTGAAAACGCCCAAAAGGGGAAAGACATTTCTAAGCCCAAAAATGATAGTGGCAACAAGACCACTTGCTTCAGGTGTGGTTGTTACAATCATATTGCTAAGAAGTGCAGGACCCCTAAGCACCTTGTTGATCTATACATGAAGAGCATGGGTCATACATAGAACACCCAAAAGCATGAAGCACACTTCATCTCTCAAGTACTGGAGACTGGAGCTATGGACCCCACCCCTGATGGAGTAGGACCGAGCAAAACCAAGACTCCACCAAGTGAAGAGGAAGGCTCTATGGACATCAATGACATGCTCGTGGAATATGCTTCCAACGATATTTTTGGAGACCTCAAATAGGCTCCAAAGCTTTAATTTAAATTTGTAAAAGTAATCATTGTAATAAAGACATGATGTTACCACACCATTTATCAGTTGTAATAACACACCTGCTATCTTAATATATTATATGTGTTTTTCTATATTTTGCCTTTATTCTTACAAATTGAAAATCTGCATTATATAGATTGTTACGGGAGTCAATCCAATTGAAGAAGAGATGTGCCTAGTGGACCAATTGTACCACTAACACTATACTTAGGGAAGTCAAATTTTTTTCAAACTCTCACAAAGAGAGAAGGACAAGTTTTGACCATCGCGAGACGCGAAGCTATGATTGTTGGTTCTGGTAGAGCCACTATCATACTTCCAATGGGTACACAAATAAATATTGAGGAAACATTATTGTTTCCCGATTCAACACGTACCTAACTAAGTTATAGAGATATCCGAAAAAATGGGATTCATGTGGAAACATATGAAGAAAACAATGAGGAGTTCCTCCTCTTGACCAAAAATACTGGATATGGCAAACAAACACTTGAAAAGGTGCCTTCTCTCCTGTTTGGATTGTACTACACATACATCAAACCCGTACCTTATGTTGCATACAAAGTGATTTTTCAGAATGTGGATGCATTCAAAACTTGGCATGAACGCCTTGGCCATCTCGGCATCGGGATGATGAGAAAAATCATGAGCAATTTAAGTGGACATGGTATGAGCGACAGAAACTTTCCAGAATGCTCAGATTTTGTGTGCACCTTATGTGCAACTGGAAAATTAATTTTGAGACCCTCACATCTTAAAATAAATGCTAAACCACTAAAGTTTCTTGAACGCATTCAAGGTGACATTTGTGGTCCCATTCAACCATTATCTGGACCATTCAGATACTTCATGATTCTAATAGACGCATCCACAAGATGGTCTCATGTGTGTCTATTATCGACACGGAACCATGCATTTGCAAAATTGATTGCATAAGTCATCAGACTTAGAGCAAGTCAACCTAAACACCAGATAAAAACAATCAGATTGGACAATGCTGCAGAATTTTCTTCCAAAGCCTTCAATGATTATTGTATGGCTTTAGGAATTGAAGTTCAACATTCTGTACCATATGTTCACACACAGAATGGTTTAGCTGAATCTCTTATCAAGAGAATAAAACTTATTGCTAGACCATTATTGCATAATTGTAACCTACCAACCTCATGTTGGGGACACGTAGTCTTACATGCTGGTGACTTAATACAATTGCGTCCAACTGCATACCATACAGCTTCCCGCTGCAATTGGTTCGTGGCGATCCTCCTTGTATTTCCCATCTGCGGAAATTCGGCTGCACTGTATATGTATCGATCTCACTACTAAAGCGTACATCCATGGGCCCTCATAGGAAAATGGGGATCTACGTAGGGTATTTATCTCCGTCGATCATTAAATACCTGGAGCCCCTTACAGGGGATTTACTCACAACCCAGTACGCTGATTGTATCTTTAATGAAGAACATTTCCCGGCATTAGGAAGAGAATTCAAGTATCACACTGAATGCCCGAAAATAAATTGGGATGCCTTTGACACTCTAAAAGAGGATCCTCGTACCACATAATCTGAACTTCAAGTTCAAAGGATCATTGATTTGCAGGTTGCTGCAAACAATTTGCCAGAATCATTTACTGTGAGTAAAAGTGTCACAAAACCATACATTCCTGCAAGGAATGTGCCAGAAAGAATAGAGGTACCAAACAAAACTATTCAACTCCCTTCCTCAAAAGAGAGTGGGAGAAGTACGACAAATCCTCGCAAACACACAAGGAAACAGAGGAAAGAATCCTCTTACACAGTAAATGAATCTCAACCTCAAGTTGAGAGACACCAAGTGGATTTATCCAATCCACTTCCCACATCAACAGTGCACTCAATTTCTGATGATAGGATATTGGGACACCCCGACGCGGTCATATTAGGAAATACTGAACCGTCAAGTGGGGTACATGAAATATCCATAAACTATGTTGAGTCTGGAGAATCATTTGACCGTAAGACTACTGTCGGTGACATGGGACCGGGGGTATCATGATTAGAGGCTTGGGTGGCCGCGGTCCTCCACGTGTCCCAACCCCCTCGGGGGGGGGGGTCGGGCCCGAGGGTGACGTGGCCACCCCTCCCTCTGTCTCCCCGAGGGGTCGGGCCGTTCTCGTTTCGGCCCCAAGGGCTGGGGCGCCCCGACCCCCTATGATTTTGGCGCCACGTGTGCGGGGTAGGTGAGCACAGCAGGGCTCACCTAACCGCATTTATAGCGGATCAGACGAGCGCACCACGCCGCATTTAATGCAGCGCAGCGCACGCTTATCCGGTCCGTGACCGGTCGCGGTGTGTGACCGGTCGCGGACCGGTCAGATCGCGGGTTAGGTGGCGACAGGCGGCCGATGGCACGCCTCGCCCCGTCCCGTCAGAATGATGAGAGCCTCCTGGCTCTCGTCCCTAGCCGGAGCCGGCGTGCTAACTCCTGGAGTTGGTATGTCAGTCCCGGTCAGATCCAATCCAGACTTCAGCACAGGCATGGCAAGGAAGTCGCTGGCCATTGAATGAAGGTTGAAACGGGCGTCCACCGGGAGAGCTGGCGAGCAGGGCAGAAGGCATGTACCATGCCTGTCAGAGGTCACTTCCGGCTGTAGACTAGCCCTGTTTGTAAAAAGAATGTTTCCTTTCTTAGGCAGCGAGAGGCCCATGTGGTGACCCCTGATCAGATAAAAGGAGGCCCAGGCCTAGGAAAGAGGAGGACTCCGGCGAATACGTTCTGGAGACGGAACTCTCTTTGTATTGTTGGAGACCCCCAGATCCACCAGAACACAGGAGTAGGGTGTTACGCTTCTCAGCGGCCCGAACCTGTCTACGTCGCCCGCGTCTTGTGCGTTTCCTCTCTCGCTGACGTTCCTCAGATCGAGGGCGAAGAACCTCACTTAGCGCCCCCAGCCGAACCGGCAAAGGGGGGCCCGCGCGGTCTCCCGGTGAGGAGCCTCACGCTCCGTCAACTACAATTGTCGACATATACTTTGCCTCATCAGTTGCAGATACCATCCAAAATGATCCAGATCCAAAATCCATAGTAGAGTGCAAGAAGCGCTCAGACTGGAACAAATGGAAGGAAACAATTGAAGCAGAATTAGCCTCCCTCAATAAAAGAGAGGTATTCTCATCAGTAATACCTACACCTCCAAAAACCTTCCCTGTAGGTTTCAAATGGTTTTCATCCGGAAGTGGAATGAGAACAATGAGGTGGTGAGATTAAGGCGAGGCTTGTAGCACAAGGGTTCACGCAGAGACTCGGCATTGATTTCAATGAAACATATTCTCCAGTCATGAGTGAAATTTCGTTCCGATACTTGATATCACTGGCAACTCAAAAGCGTCTATCTATGCAGTTGATGGATGTCGTGACAGCATATTTATATGGGTCACTAGATTTGGACATATATATGAGGGTCCCTGATGGGATCCGTATACCGAATGATAGCACAAATCGCAATATATATTGTGTAAAGCTCAAAAGATCACTCTATGGTCTTAAATAGTCAGGTAGAATGTGGTACAACCGACTGAGAGAGTACCTTCTGCAGAAGGGTTATTCAAATAATGATGATTGCCCATGCATCTTTATCAAAAGATCTTCCACAGGATTTTGCATCATATCAGTATATGTGGATGATTTGAATATCATTGGTAACACACAGATATTGATGAAGCCCGCAACCATCTTAAGACGGAGTTTGAGATGAAGGATTTGGGTAAAACCAGATTTTGCTTAGGTTTGCAAATCGAGCACCTTCACTCGGGAATTTTAGTGCATCAATCTGTCTATGTCCAAAAATTATTAGAGAAATTCAATATGGACAAAGCATACCCAAATAAAGCCCCCATGGTTGATCGATCTCTCAATAAAGAAAATGATATTTTCCGACCAGGAGGAGGAAGAAGAGATATTAGGACAAGAATATCCCTATCTCAGTCTCATCGGAGCACTCATGTACCTTGCAAATAGTACCAGGCCTGACATTGCATTTGCAATAAATCTATTGGCAAGACATAGTACTGCCCCAACTAAGCGTCATTGGACCGGAGGAAAACAAATCCTCAGGTACCTGAATGGTACTAAGGATCTTGGCTTATTCTTTCAGAGAACTAATGATCCTAGCTTAGTTGGATACACTGATGCTGGCTATATGTCTGATCCCCACAATGCCAGATCACAGACAGGTTTTGTATTCCTTCATGGAGGAACTGTCATATCATGGAAGTCATCTAAACAAACATTAGTGGCTACCATCACAAATCATTCTAAAATCATCGCACTATTTGAGGCATCACATAAATATGTGTGGCTTCGCAGAATGATAAACCACATTGAACAATCTTGTGGTATTAGTTCCTCAGAATCACCTACCATTATCTATGAGGATAATGTTGTTTGTATTATGCAGATGCAAACAGGTTACATCAAGAGCAACCTCACCAAACATATTGCTCCTAAGTTGTTTTATCCCCATGAGCTTCAGCAAAGTGGAGAAATAAACATATTACAGATAAAGTCTTGTGATAATCTAGCAGATCTCTTTACCAAGTCCCTACCTGTTTCCTCGTTCGAGTAATGTGTTGAGGGAATTAGTATGAGACGGCTCAGAGACTTGCAAGTTTCAGGGGAAGACTCTCTGAATGATGGACCTTGTTAAACGTTTCACATTGTACTCTTTTCTTTTATGAGTTTTTACCAGTAGGTTTTCTCATACAAAGTTTTTAATGAGATAATGTCTGATGCAAGCATATGCCTTATCTCATGTTTTTCCCACAAGGGTTTTTCTAAAGATAAAACAAGGCATCGATTACTTCTTAAACCTTGCAGGTTCATGTTAGAGCAATCACCAGTCAAATTATTCCTTTTTTTCCCACAGGGTTTTTTTCAAATGAATTAAAGAACAAATTGATCTCAAGATGGACTCGATCAAGTTTAAATGCATTGGGTATGCTCGCCCAAGTTTCTGAATGCTATGCAATTAGTTTCCTCGAATATGTAGAGTGCATGACTCCATAGTTAAAGCTTTCCAATCCAACCATATGCTCATCCATTTTCTTCCCTTAACTGCAGGAAACAATTTTACTAGCACTAGCACTTCAAAATTTCATCGAGCAAAGTTATTTTAGTATCGCAACTACATGGTTGCTCCTTTTCACCGTATAGTTGATAACTTGATATGGTAGAGAGATAACAGAACTCCCCAAAAGTGTTACAATTTTGATTAATGTAGTATAACTATAGTATACTTTCCTATTGGATTGTGGAATTCGTCTTTGCTTAATCTGTCAACCTTCAAATCATTGTCATCGGCAAGCATAGACTAACCTTCAAATCTTTGGCTGCATGGGATAAGGTTTGCAAACCTAAGAATAAAGGAGGTTTCGGGGTCATAAATCTTTCCATTCAGAATCAAGCCCTCCTTTTGAAGTATCTTGATAAATTTTATAACAGAAGAAATTTACCTTGGGTTAACCTAATCTGACTCTTATTATGGAAATGGGGTACCTCACTTAAGCACTCTCAAAGGTTCTTTTTGGTGGAGAGATGTTTGCAAGTTAATGGACTTCTTTAGGGGAATTGCAAGATGCTTAGTGGGAGATGGAATTTCTTGTTCATTCTGGGATGATGTTTGGAATGATAAACCTCCTCTGTCCTCGCACATGCCAAGGCTATATTCTTTTGCTGCAAATGCTAAGATTTCGGTTCATTACTTTATCTCTGCAGACTTGGAAGATAATTTTCAGCTGCCTCTATCTCTTCAAGCCTTTCAAGAACTGCAAGTCTTATCATCAATGTTGGAGGAGGTTAATCTATCTCAGGAGGATGATATTTGGGCCTACATTTGGGGAAATCTGAAGTACTCTTCTCAGAAGTTTTATGCTCTAAACTTTAGGGCCATGCAACCACCTCCTCATTTTCTTTGGTTATGGAAGAGTAAGGCCACCTCGAAGGTTAAAGTTTTTGGCTGGTTACTTTTGATGGACAGGTTGAACACAAAATGTATGTTGGACTATAAACATTGTGCCCCCCTGATTGTGATCTTAGTTCTGTTATTTGCCGAGCTCACCCCTCAAGAATCTACTGCATCTCTTTTTTCAGTGTCTCTTTGCACAATCATGCTGGGCTGTTCTAGGTATCTCTTGGGACAAATCTTTGAGCTTGGACAACATGTTGGTGCACTCAAGAAACTGTTACCAAGGCCATTGTTTCATAAAAAAATTTCTTTATGGGGCTTGGAATATTTGGAGGCAGAGGAATGGTTTCATCTTTGATCATAAACCCCCTTCCTTGGATTCATGGAGGCAGCTCCTTAAGGGTGATCTCCTCTTGTTGTTGTTTCAGTTGAATGAGAGAGACAAAATGTAGTTCTCAACTGGATCTCTTTGTTGTAATTTTCTTTTTTATGTACTTTTTCCCTTTTTTAATAAAGTGCTTTAACAGCGGGGCCTCCCCCACTGTGTTCCTTTCAAAAAAAAAAGGAGGGAGTTTTCAGCGATAATATATTGATGCAACACAAAGCATATGTGATATGCTTTCCATCAGTGGGGGGACAGTAGTTTAGCTGTTGGGTGAGTGCATTTCATTGCTGGAGTGTATCAGTATAAAATGTGCTGAAATTATTTTGTAACTAATAAAGCAAATTTACAACCTCTATTTTGTATATGGGTTAATGGTAATTAGTAAGTCTCTCAGACGTGTTGCGGCAGTTATGCTTAATTCAATGACCAGTTTGTAGTTCTCTTGAACCTTTGAGCAATTATATATTAGTGTTAAATGACATCATCGACCGGCACAGCGCAGCGCGCCACTATTTCTATTTAAAACACTGATCACCACCACTTATCAGTGGCTTATGAAAGGCTAAACTATGCGCTCTTAGTAAGATGTTCTGTTTTACTTTTTTTTCCTCAAATAATCACCCATATAACCCAATATAATTAATGTTTCTGTTTTTGTTTATGTGGCAAATATTATCTCTGTGTTATAGGAACTGATGGAACAGATTCAACAAAGTTTGTGCTATTTCATCGTCTTGCTCAACAATTATCGGTCATATTGTCAATTGTTGCTCAACAATTGCTCAACAACTGTCATGAGCCTTGCGAAGTATGGGTCCAGATCAGATCACCTTCCTCGAGAAATTGCTGCTGTTGTATCACAAAAAGTTCACATTCTCAGCGATTGTTACTGAAAAAAGCTTAATACAGAGGAATATTTCTTTTCAAGTGAATGTTATTGAAACTTTCTTTGGAAGGCAAGCTACTATTCCAGGCCATTGGATCAGTGTATGGCGCCACCAAACATTTCTATTAGTGGCAGTGCGCAGAGTTTAGCTGAAGAGATACAACATTCTCATAATATGCACTCAGGGGTTAACTCTTTTGATGTATCTATTCGCTCTGTTGATGAATCCTGCTCTGATGGGAAAAAACATTGATCTATCATACGACATGTAAGTATTTCACTGGTATATATTAAGAGGTTTTGAATTAGATTCTGAAACTTTGAAGCCGTCAAAGAAACTGGCTTTGAAAGCTGGCACATCTTAAGATAGAGATGCACATGCATCTGAATTATCCAATAAGTATGATTATTTTTCTGTCTTTTACGAGTGACACATGCCTGTATTTGTTGGTGTCTACATTTATAATCTTTTTTAGCAGAGTTGTACCTGAAGATCATGTGAATCTTAGCCAAGGTAGTTCTATTGTCTCTGGTGGCACAAGTATATCTGAAGCGCCCGTGCCATTTGAAAAAATAGCTAATCAGGTTCGTTACATGAACCATACCATCACTGTAGAATCTTTATGTATGTATATACATATATTGTAAGCCTTACATAAATTTCAAAATAAGGGATGCAAAGTTATCAGTTGTGCTATTAAGTTATGTGTGACTCTAATATAGAAAGTGTTCTTCTCATCAAAATCAGTTGCAAAGTTTCCTACTTTGGTTCATGTTATAGATAAATAAGGAAATATTTACATGAGGAAAAGAAACAATGCATAATCAAATGTGTTACAGTTTAGTTTTTCATTTATGTAATGTGGTAGTGTCTTATGTAATATAGTACAAACTAAGCACTGAATAGTGTCAATTTTCAATGGTGAAAACATTTTGTTAGTTTCCTCTTTTTTTTTTCAGATTATATGACAGAATATACGTTGGTATATATGTTTCCTGTATATTGTGAAAACACATAGTTATTCATTCATTAGCTTTATATGGGACATAACAGATCTGCATATTGCCGAATGTAGCTCACTTTAACAAGTAAAACATACAGGAAGAGCATAAAGGAAGCTGTGCAAGAGTTAATTAGCCATAAAATTATATGTATATACAGATCTGAATATTGTCTCTATCCAGTGTAATTTCATCTTTTGTTGCAGGAAGAGCATGCTGCCTCTAATGAAGGGAGGAAAACGAGATATAATATTATTAGTGTTGGGCTTTGTGCAAAATATTAAAGATACAATTGCTGGTTATGTTTGTAACTGATCAAATTATTTTTTTTTTCGCCGGCGCCACTCAGCCTGTACGTGGAGAGCCAAAACTGTAACATGTCTTGTACTGGTCTGTAAAAACTGTCTCTTTCATATAGTTGTACGTCCATTTCATAACAATATTCTTACATTACAGAACTGTAACCATTTTCCATGCGGCGTTGTACATCGTCAGTTTTATGGAGGCTGTTTTAAACTAGTGTATATATTATCTATACATGCTTTGTAATCCTAATGCTTGTAGCCGTATCTCTAGGCTTCATGTGGTATGCAAGGATCTTATGTATATATATGAGGTCCTGTGAATGCTGCGTTGCTCACCTTTCAGGAGACTTTTGTTATTTGGGCTGTAGTTTGTATATTGTGATGTCCATGATTCTTGGTACGATTAGATATATATATATATTTTTCTTGACCACTTCTATCATATATATATTCAGATCTGTATACAGACTCTACCGTATATATATATTCAGATCTGCACGTGCCCCCAACCTCTTAAAGTAGCGCTAGTCAACCGGGACTAGAAAATGAGAACAGAGAAAGCAGCTCGTTGACCAAGTAAACACTTCTGTGGGGTCCTCTTGTCGGATAAGGTTGCTTCACGAGTCACGACCACCTCTCCGGTCTCCACTCTCCACTCGCCCTCCGGTCGCCACTCCCAACGCGCAGCGCCGCCGCCGCACGATGAGCATGGTGCCCGTCGTGTCCTCCGCCCTGGCCGGACCAGCTGTCGCGGTCGCCAGGCCCGCTCCCGGGCCCGTCATTCGCCTCCGTCCGCCCCACGGCGTGCCGGCTGGCTCCGTGCCCCTCGCGTCCGGACTTGCCAACTGCTACCGCGCCGCCGCCCGGAAGCTTCCGATCCCGTCCGCAGCGGGGGGCGGCACAGGTGAGGGACTCTAGGGATTTCTGTTTCTTGGAAGCATTCATACGGACTTCAGGATTCGCATGCATTCTAGTCTTTAGGGCGAATTGGGGTTATACCGATATTGGAGATTAGAATGTGTAGGGCACGGATGCAGTTAAATATTCTCGTAAGGAGATTTTTACATTGTATCCTACAACAGTTCAAGCCTTGGATGGACAATGAGCCTGATTGCTCGGTTTTCAGTTTCGTTGATGTTAAGGAGGTTACTTGATTTATGGCCCTAATCTCATTTCGCATGATATGGCCCTGTTTGATTCAGCTTAAGATTATTATAATCTAGATTATTAGGAGTAATCTGAAACAAACAGATAGATTATTGTGTTAAATTATTATAATCTAGAACCGAGATTAGTATAATCTGGTAATTTCCTCCAAAGATGCTTTTTTCAGATTATTGGGTGACTAAAGACCCACTGCCCCTAGAGACTTGAAAAAATTTACCCACCTCTGCCATCCATCCGAACAAATAGCTGAGGGCATTATAGACTTTAGCTTTTCAAACCCAGTAATCCATGCCTCCAATAATTCAGAGAAACAAACAACTCACGACTTATTCTACTCTAGCTTATTATAATCCAGCTTATAGTAATCTGGCTCAATAATCTAGATTACAATAATCTTAAGCTGAAACAAATAGGGCCATAGCCAAAGGACTATCAGCTAATTTGAAACGAAATTGTCAGTTTTACCAATTGCTGAGAACCTCATCACAACTTCTGTCATAATCCGCAAGCTTCTAAACCCATAGACTTTAGGCCTACTTGCATACCTTTATTACTTGCTTACAATGCAACGATATTGCAATTATTTTATACGAAGTGTACACTTACCATATGAATCTGGGAATGCCTTCAATTAGGGACCTGAACATACCTTTTGGGTTCTCTTTGCTTACGTCAACTTGAGCTGACATAATGTTGAGTTGTCAAAATAGAGGACACAGCATTGAGTGCTTTCGCTTGAGAATATTGGTTACATTTTACCTTATTGTATATTTAAATTGTCATCCACCACAACTTTGGGCACTGTGTTTGTTTTTTTTAAAAATATAGGCTTACTGATAATGATAATACTAAATCGCAACAGCTGACAACCGCAAAAATAGAAAAGTTGAGTATTTGCAGCCAACTGACTCTGGGAAAAAGTTGATGTAATTGTATAGAGGATAGAGCATATGTATACTGCTTGATTAGTCGAATAAGGCTGAGTTCGTAAGTGAGGGTTGGGAACCCTTTCCTCCCTACACGCAAAACGGAGCGGTGGATTAGCGCATGATTAATGAAGTATTAGCTTAAAAACTTTAAAAATGGATTGATATGATCTTTTAGATCATCTTTTCTATAGAAATTTTGCAAAAGACGCACCATTTAGCAGTTTGGGAATCATGCGCGTGGAAAACGAGGAATATATGTTGGGAAAGTGTTCAAAAGAACACGGCCTAAAGAAAGGTACAAACTGTGGGACTTAGAAATGATTATTGCAGCAAGTGGATTCCAAAGTACCACACTTCAGTTTTGTTTCAATCCATTAGAGTTTAATTACCCTACTTTCAGCTTTCTGACGCCAGATAATTTAATACCATTCAGTGTTCCCCTTGGCAGCTGCCAAGGCCACCTAGCAGATTTTTCCTGCTATAGTGGCCACCTAGCCTCGCCTTGGCATTATGGTGCTTGGTGCTGGCCTGCCTCCATGGCCCATGCTGACCCCAAGCGCCAAGAGTAAGGTTCAAATCGTGGTTGAAGAAGACTGCAAGTTTTTTATTCTGTTTTTATGTTTGTGTGTGCAACTGTGCATGCCCACAGCCTACTCAACTAACATTACATGTAGTTCATAGAATTCTTTCCCCTGACATCAAGCTTGCCTCATGTTACCAAACCAAATGTACCAGTTACATTCTCATGAGTTCATCCATGCAATCAAGCATGATAAGGACCATCATTTTCTTGGCAATATTCGAGTAACCAGCAGTCCTGCCTTTTCTCTTACTGCTGATAAGAGCCAATCTGTTGGATATGCATTTGCTATGATGTGAAGAATATGCAGTGATACCTGAAATAGTTATTCCACAGAGTTTATGCACATTAGAAATATGATTCAGCTGTGCTTTCAATAAAGGAAAATAATAGGTTAGAAAGTGTAATTTTATTTGTCAAGATTATCATGAAGTAATATAGCAGGTTTATACGAAATATTGGTACCTTCTATTAGCAGAGCATATTATCCTGTGTTTGAGACTTCAGAGAAGTGGCTTGTGAAATTAATAATGTGCTACCTGCCTACTCTCTCCATTCCTCAATAGATGACATTCAAGAATTTTGCACTTGAAGAAAGACATCTTTACAGAAGATCAAATTGCTATTCCATTCCCTACTCTCTAGAGTAACCAGTTCCCTATTTAGCTATTTGAGCAGATGCACATTGAACACTAGTGGATTTGTGAGCTGGTTATGCCCGAGCACTTGTTATTTGTTGTGCATTGTACTAGTGAGTAGGCAGTGTTGGATCCAGAAAAAAAATAGAACCCGGGCAAATATTAACTACATCTAATATTGACAAACAGGAGATGGGTTGCTGATATTCATGGGGAGCTTTTCGGTCCAGGTTCTTTTTGAGTACTTTTCCATTTGGGATCTGGTAGAAGAGGTGGTTCTGATACAAGATGTCCAAGATCAGCATGTTTGGAAGCTCATCGCTGATGGTATATACACTTGTAAATCTACCTATGAATCTTATTTCCTGGGATTGATCAAGTTTGCTCCTTGGAAACGCATTTGGAAGAGTTGGGCTCCTCTCCGGTGCAAGTTCTTCATTTGGTTGGCTGTTAATAGTAGATGTTGGACAGCTGATCTACTTGCTAAGTGAGGTCTGCCCCCTTTGTGATCAAAGTGAGGCATCCATCCAACACATTTTGATTTCCTGTGTTTTTCTCGCCAAGTGTGGACGGCACTCTTCTTGAGGCTGGGGTTATCGGATGCGGCGCCTCGACCTTCAACTGATCGTTTTTTGAGATGGTGGAGCCAAGCTACTAAAGACCAGCCGAAGGAGGTGCGAAAAGGGATTAACTCTTTGGTTACCTTAGTGGCTTGGGAGATTTGGAAGCAACGCAACGACTGTGTTTTCAATGGCACCAATCCTAGAGTTGCGACGGTCTTGCAAGTGGTAGAGAACGAGGGTAATCTTTGGTGTTTCGCAGGAGCTTCTGCCCTTCAAAAGCTTCTTAGTGGGACGCAAACCTGGGCAGCTAGCGCTCCCCAGTGTGGTCTTGGGTTTTGTGTGTGTCTCGGTGGGAGGGCTCTGGTCTTCCTACTTTGTAAACTTTTTTTACTTTGTTTTCTTCACCTTAATGAAATGAAATGCAGTTCTCCTGCATTTTCGAGAAAATAAATTACTAAATAAAAGCTATCTTCAATCATTAGAAAACATAAAAGTCCATTGGAGTTTTTGACAACGAGCTTGGGCGGCTGCCTGGGGTCGCCGGGTGGTAAATCCGCCACTGGTTGTGAGGGTAAATTTTAAATAGCTTTGGCATTATGAAGGGAGGGGTGTATAAGTAAACATGAGTGAATAAAGAAGGATGGAAACTTATCTCTAAAAGTGAATGACATGCATTTAGGAACATAATGAAAGCTATTGCCTGTATTCTAGAGCAGCAGGTGTACCATCAAAGTTTTCCATCAGTTTTCTGCCATTGAAATTTTGTTCAAGCTTGTGTCCAATAAATAATTTCTTTATCTTAATCATAAGAACCACTCATCACATCTTTTTATACTTTGCCTGTAGTTGGGGATGCTTTTGTTATAGAAGACGCAACAAATGTGAAATTTCCTCGAGAGATAGCTGTTCCAGGCTACACCGAGCCTTTGGTTATTCTTGGAACAGGTACACTTTCTTGTCCGTTTCCCTATGAGATTAAATCGGCATTACTATGCTACTTCACATCCTTGCTAAAAGAAATACCTCATAGGTTTTGTTCTGTAACAAATAAGCATGGTATTGTCTATCCATTTCTTTGACTGACTGGCACAATGAGAAGAACCATTTGAATTTTTTCATCAGTCATTACATATTGCTTCTGTCGTTAGTACTATAATGGACCTTTTTTTGGGTAACTTTCCAATATATCTGCTACAGTTCGTTGAATATGTCTTATCTACTTATCTCACATAATCATTTGTCTTTTAACAACTCAACTGAGCTACGAGTAGTTGGCTCTTGTTCTAGGAATAATTTTCCCTGTTGAAGCATCTAATCTCACTATATTAGTCCTATCCACCAGTTTAGATCACATAGTTTCATGCAAAACATCATGATCTTTCCAAATTATGCAAGGGTTCATAGTAATTTATGAAAGATATCGTGAATGAACAGTTGACCACAGGCTTGGAGTGCAGCTCCATGCTACATATGCATAGCTGGATGGTCTAAATACTGAGTGTATATAACTTGACATTGACCAGATGGCTAGAGGATTTCCCACACAGTGTCCATTAATGCTCTGAGTTGACCAAAGAAGGGAGGCTAGGGATTTTGTTTATTTCTTGCTTGAAAATAGCTTTAGACCTATCACATAGAGGTGCTCTCCTAGCAATTATATATAGCATCAAACTAAATATTAACCTGGTAATCTAGATGGATATTAAACAGTTCACCAATATTTTAGGAACTAATAATAGATGTTATTGTTGGAAAAGATGAAAGCATTCCTACCCGTCATTACTGCAGTCTGACAAAATACTGCAGATCATGTTGATACTGTATAGTATTGTTATAGTACCTAGGACAGTAGTACCTCAGTGAACTGTCATGCCCAGTTCAAAAATGGTGAAGCTATGGCTTGTATAAGTTTGAACTATGTAGTCAATTTCTTTTACTTCGAACACTAATGTAATTGTAGATATTCAAATTGGCCATAACTTTTCTGTTTGTCTAAAGTAAAAAGATTTGCCATATGAAATTTACACAATTAAACTAGCTCTAGAAACACTTCCCTGATGGCATACTTTCTGTGTAACATTAAGAGACAGAAACTACCAGTCAAAGTTGTCTTTTTTCGTGAGCGTGGATTTCTTTGGACAGTTGCTGCGGGCTGGCCACTAAGCAAGGTAATGAAAGGCACACAACAGCTAGGTGCACAGCAGCAGCAGACCTTCTGTGGGCACCCGGAAATTATACCGTCCAATGCATTTTGTGACTACCACATAATTTTGGATAAGTGGGATCCATACACGCATAAATAGCCACTCATACCTCAATGTGCCCATGATCACAAAATTTACAACATTCGGTATAAAATCTATAATGCCGAATAATGAGCAAAGGAGATATTGTTCGGACTCCGCATACCAGTCAACTTCAGCCTGAGACATGCCCGTCAAACCACACGAAGGCAGTGACCAAATGTGTTACACATCTCAGGAGACTTGACTCAAATTGCAAGAGCTCTACAACATCTCAATTGCTCAAAATTCATACTCATGCTTAGCTAGTCCCCAGGAAAAGCGACTAGCCTTGCACTTTCATCGCAAGCAATTGATAAACATCACAAATGCATAAATATGGATAAAAGAACAGCAAGATACATATATCATAATGGGATTCAACGGCACATCATACAACACAAAATATAGCAGCGGAAGTTTCACAAATTCACATAAGCAAAAGTAATGCCCATGATTTACCACTTAACCCAAAGGGCAACCAACCGGGCAAGAGTCAAGCTGAAAAGGCTACTCACTACCCTCACCGCCCTCGGTAGGGTAGTAAGAACAATCAAGTTCACGGGCATCCTGGTCTGAAAGTTGCAGACATCGGGTTAAGTACAAGAATGTACTCGCAAGACTTACACATTAATATATACACATAGAACAAAGGAGTATGCAAGCTTCTATCTTAAAAGATGGTGTAATGGTTCAAGTTTTGCATAAAAGCCAATTTAGTTGAGCAAATAACAAGTTGCAAATATAGAGTTTCTAACTTAGCATAATCTGAAATTTAATCACAAATAAGCACAACCCGTGCTCTCATCACCATCCATGTATAAGCACAACCCGTGCTCTCATCACCATTCATGGACTTCCATTGTCCAATTATGGCTTTTCAACATATCCATCCCATATCTAAGACTAACCAACCCATTTAACCCGGTTTGATGCTAACATAGACTGACTAACACATCAAGTGGTCGTCCTGTAACCGTGGACACGGCTATTCGAATAGTTTTACTCTGATCAGAGGGGTACATCTTTACCCACATGAAATGAACAAGGATCAAATGCTTCACACGCACACAGGTGTGACCTACAAGTGATACAAGCTCATAACATGCCCTTTCCTAGTCACACCCCAACCACCTAAACCACGCCTAGGCCCCCGACGACTTAGCCACGTGCGTGTGTGATGTGGCTAAGGCGGGCTCACCATCGCGGGAGAAACCCCCTGCCAAAACTAGGCACACCTGGGCACTCCAAAGGAACAACCATCCTCACGAATGACTAGCGTAGCGTAGATGATCACAGTGCAACGTAGTACTAAGTCAAGCCGTCCCATACCCGGCGTGTGGTAGTACGTAAGGTGCTTGAATAGATGTCAACATATTCAGTCCTTAACAACCCAGACGAGCTTACTTGCATCAGGGAAAAACCACAATCCCTTCATCGCCCTATCACTCGTCCAAGTTAAAGCATATTTTCCATATGAATCATTTAGTGTAAGTAGTCAGATTTTATGCCCATAAATCGCAGGTAATGAATAAATTCAATCGATAGCTTCATCTATCGATTTTTAACACTAATAAACCTAAGCATGGCTAAGCATCGGTAAAACAATAAAACATTCCCAAATATTTCTATCCCGAGGTTACAAGGATAAATGGCAACAACAAAACAAGGAAGGATATGCAGCAATTAGGTATAACCAAAACTAACCATTACCGATAAGTTTGTAGTAAATCAACACATGCATATATATCGTTTTGCAACCAAATCATTTTAGCAAGATAGGGATTCTATATGCTTAGATGCTTGCCTTGCTGCTGTGAGAAATCACACTCAAATTCAAGTTCTTGCTCCACGTACTCCGGAACGTCGGAATCTAAATAATCATAACGTACGGAACAAATAAACATCCAAATAAGGCGAAAAATCCAAAATGCTCTAAAATGCATGAATTCCTTACAGTGGGTTAGTCATGTTCTAAAATGAATTTATGTGAAGAAATTTCTATTTTATCATTGCTATTTTGAAAGTTATGAATTTTACAAGTTCAACAAAAAGAGAGTTAGTTATTTGTTTAAATTTGTTTTAGGAGGTAGTTTTGTCAAATTCCTTTCATCCAGATCAAATGGTACATACTTCTAAGGTGAACAGCAGTGGATTCATAATTCTGGGATTAACTAGCAATTTTCTAGAGATTAAATAAGTCCTAGGTGAAAAATAAATGTTTTTATGTTATTCACAATTATAGTTACATTTTCTGTACAGAATTTGGGAAAACTTTATTTTATAAACATAAAGAGCACAAATTAAGGAATACATAGAAATTTGGTTCACTAAATTTGGATTATAATTGAATTTTCTACAAATTTTATAAGTTTTATGTTAACTATTTCATATTTGAAATTTTAGAAATAAATATCCTACTGTGAGCATAGGATTTTATTATACAATATTAAAGTTCACAATTTTATGGACCTGAAATTGGTTTCCCAAAATGAGTTATATTTGATTTGATATAAATTTTACAAGTTTGGTACAATTTTTAGTTGAAAAGATACAAATTTATCCATTTCCTTTAATATTTCCAAAATAAAAATCATTGGGGTCCACAAGTCAGTCTCAGGCTTTATGCAGAAAAGCCCCTAGGGTTCTCAGTATTCAACCCGCAGTACAAAACACGTGCTAATACATATACTATTAAGAGTCCCTGAGGTTTTCCTTATTTCTAATTAGGTCTTGGTCCCATTTGCCATACATAGAGATTTTACAAATAGAACCTTGCATGTTTTAATGTCTTGCTAACCAAGTCCTAGCCTTTTAGATGAAGTGGGGCCCACTCGTCAGTGACTCGGCGGCTAGGAGGCAGGGCAGCAGCACACCGGCGAACTTCCTGCCGGCGACAAAGGCGAATGGCGGCCGATCTTGGTGGGCAACTAAAAGATAAAATGAAGAGGGAAACACCGCGAAGCTATCGGTGTTTGTCTCATCGGCTGCGGTGGTCGGAATCGATGGCGACGATGGCGCAGGCGGCAGTTGCTCTCGGCATGCATGTGCATGTCGAGCTCCGGCCCGAACCCGTGTGAACTAATGCATGCATGCAGTCCTACAATGGTCCTGGAGACTTACCAAAGCACACGCGACAGTCGACGATGCTTGGACAGCTATGGCAACTTGGAAAGAACTCTGGCGGCGGCAGTAGATAGCAGAGCAACGGCGGCGGCGATCCTCGGCCTGTGATCTGCTAAGAGGAGGTGAGGGACATCTCAAGGATCACTTAAGGATGCTCCCCGAGTAAGGAATTGCTTCGGAGCTCACCGGAGAGGACGAATTCGGCGATGATGTCCGGCGGCCGGAATTAGGGAAGAAGAGGCCGATCTCCTTCTCCACGGTTTCGGGGTTCGATTCCTTGTGTCGGCGTCTTCCTGGGATCAAGGTAATGACGATGGCGCGGCGGCTTGGCCTGGCTTGATCGAAGATGGCCGGACGACGTAGATGCCACGGCGGCGGCGCTCTCGAGCTTATGTGACTGCGGCGGCGTTTCGGCGTCACAGCTGCACAACACGAGATGGGATTAGGGAGGATGGAATCGGCATCTCGGGTAGATAACAGAACGCAAGAGGAGAAAGGATGACCGTGGCTTGGTAGCAAGGGCGACGGTCGTCGTTCCCATGGCCGGCGGCAAAGATGGAGATGACAGAGGTGAAGCGAGCTCTCTCTCTCGGCTTGGTCTGCATAGGGGCGAAATGGTAGAGTAGGTGATGCACTGGAAAGGGTATAGCGAGCGTCGGCGGCTGCCACAGCAGTGGACACGCGTCGAACACGCCGGCGTCGATCTCTCTCTCACTCTCTGTGTGTCTCTCAGTCGGCTTGAGCGGTGGAACACTGTGCACCAAGTTGGAGCTAGAGAGTTGGAGCTAGACTAGGAGGCCGACAGGTGGGTCCAGGGTGATGCAGACAGGGTGATGCAGACAGAGGTAACATGAGAGATGGGTAGAAAATTTGGTAGACACAGTGCTAGGCAAGTATTAGGGTTTTTCCCTTTTTAATTTTCTTTCTCCCTTCTTTATAATTCCATAACTTCATTTCTGTGCAAGATAAAATAAGGTGGATTTTTCTGGAGGTAGATAAAAATACCTAGGTTCCATTTTCTTTGGTTTCACACAAAAATAATCTATATTTTAATCTCAGGAAAATAAAGAAATTCAATTCAGCCGAAATTGGTTTGAATTTTTAAAAGGGCAAAACCTATAAAATAAATTCTGGAAAAAATATATTAATTCCTGATAAATAGTGTAGTATTTGAATAAATTATAAACCCTATATATTTTTATGTGATAAAATACACATATGGGATGTATATCAATTTTGCCGATTAGGGTTTTGTTTTTGCTTTTCCAAAAATTTATTTTGATGCACAAACTAATGCAAAATAATTATATATGCAACCTACAAATAGAAATAAGCAAATCTTAAATACCTTGCATAAAAATTAGGGTTGTGACAGCTCTTCCCCCCTTAAAAAGAATCTCGTCCTCGAGATTGGAAAGAGTCGGTGAAAAAATCAGGATAGGCATCACGAAGATGATCTTCGCGTTCCCAAGTGGCTTCATCCGGGGTATGATTACTCCACTGGACTTTATAGAATTTGATGGTACGCTTTCTAGTAGTGCGTTCGGCTTGGTCAAGAATACGAATAGGACGTTCTCGATACGAAAGATCAGGTTGTAGATCAAGATTTTCCAACTTAGTTTCTTCGGTAGGAACTCGAAGACATTGCTTCAATTGTGAGACGTGGAAAACATTGTGGAATGCTGAAAGTGATGATGGAAGATCCAATTTATAGGCAACAGCTCCGCGCTTTGCAATAATACGGAAAGGACCGATATAGCGAGGCGCTAATTTTCCCTTCACTCCAAAACGATGTGTGGATTTGAATGGAGTGACTTTGAGATAGACATGGTCATCTACATTAAAGCTCAAATCTCGTTGACGACGGTCGGCATAACTCTTTTGTCGGGATTGAGCTGTTCGCAAACGTTCACGAATTACTCGCACTTGCTCTTCAGCTTCCATAACCAAATCCGGACCAAAGAATGATCTCTCTCCGGACTCTGACCAGTTTAGAGATGTTCTACATTTCCTTCCATATAAGGCTTCAAATGGTGACATTTGAAGGCTTGATTGATAACTATTGTTATAAGAGAATTCGGCATAAGGAAGGCATTTTCCCCAATTTTTGCCATAATCGAGGACACATGCTCTCAACATATCCTCGAGAATTTGATTCACACGTTCAGTTTGGCCTCCAGTTTGTGGATGATAAGTGGTGCTAAAAGAAAGTTTAGTGCCCATGGCTTCATTGAGGCTTTCCAAAAATGAGAGGTAAATTGAGGGCCTCGGTCAGAAATAATTTTTGTTGGAACACCATGGAGACAAACAACTCGAGAGAGGTAAAGCTCCGCTAGTTTTCCCATCTTTGATGTGGACTTGACTGGAAAGAAATGGGTTGATTTAGTGAGACGATCAACTATTACCCAGATAGAATCATTTCCATTTTGGGATGAGGGTAGACCGGTAATAAAATCCATACCGATCTCATCCCACTTCCACAACGAAATGGGTAGGGGTTGAAGTGTACCCGCTGGTTGCAGGTGTTCAGCTTTTACCCTTTGACAAGTATCGCATTCGGCGACATATCGTGCGATCTCCTGTTTCATTCGGGTCCACCAAACCCGTTGCTTAAGATCTTGGTACATTTTTGTGCTTCCAGGATGAATAGAGAATGAGGAGTTATGAGCTTCTTTAAGGATTAGTTGTCTCAATTCCTGGTTTCTAGGCACAACCAATCGTTTCCTAAACCATAGGACCCCATCATTATCCTCAGAGAAACAATTAGTTAGACCTTGTGAGATTTTGGCACGAATTTGTTCCATACCCTTGTCATTCTTTTGGGCTTCTTTGATCTGATCGAAAAGAGTAGGTTTTATCTCTAGAGTAGCAAGAAAACCTTGTGGTACCATTTCCAAACCAAGTTTCAGGATATCAGAACATAAAGTCTCCGATCGGGGTATTATCAACAAGCAATTGCATTGCGGTTTTCGGCTCAAGGCATCGGCAACAACATTAGCCTTCCCCGGGTGATAGTGTAGACCCATATCATAGTCTTTAATAAGTTCTAACCATCTCCTTTGTCTAAAGTTCAGATCTGATTGGGTGAAGATATATTTGAGGCTTTTGTGGTCGGTGTAGATTTCACATCGATTGCCGATAAGAAAGTGTCGCCAAATTTTGAGAGCATGAACAACAGCAGCAAGCTCTAAATCATGAGTCGGATAATTCACTTCATGAGGTCTCAATTGTCATGACGCATGTGCCACAACTTGACCTTCTTGCATAAGCACGCAACCCAGTCCTAGACGGGATGCATCATAATAGATATCGAAGTTCTTGTGGATATCGGGTAAGGCGAGGACAGGAGCAGTGGTTAACTTTTCTTTTAACATTTTAAAACTTGCTTCACATTCATCTGACCAAACATACTTTTTGTTCTTCTTCAACAATTGGGTCATAGGCTGAGCAATTTTAGAGAAATTCTCGATGAACCGGCGGTAGTAACCGGCTAAGCCAAGAAAACTCCGGATGTCAGTGGGATTTTGGGGTTGTTTCCAATCCAGTACCTTTTGTACATTACTAGGATCGATAGAAACTCCGCCTTCAGATAACACATGACCAAGAAAACCAACTTCTTTCACCCAAAATTCACACTTGCTAAATTTGGCATACAACCGGTGTTCGCGTAACTTTTCCAAAACTAGACGAAGATGGGTTTCATGCTCTTTTATGGACTTGGAATAAATGAGAATATCATCAATGAAAATGACCACAAACTCATCAAGATACTCCATGAAAACTGAATTCATTAAATTCATGAAGTAGGCAGGTGCATTTGTCAAACCAAAAGACATGACAGTATACTCATACAAGTCATAGCGAGTAGAGAAGGCCGTCTTTGGAATGTCCTCTGATCTGATTTTAATTTGATGGTAACCCAATCTTAGGTCAATCTTGGAGAATACATGGGCTCCTGTTAATTGGTCGAAGAGATCATCAATTCGGGGAAGTGGATACTTGTTCTTGATAGTGACTTCGTTCAATGGACGGTAATCAACACACATCCGCAAACTTTCATCTTTCTTCTTAACAAACAGTACCGGGCATCCCCAAGGTGAGGAGCTAGGATGAATGAAACCCTTTACTTGCAGCTCTGAGAGTTGTTTCTTCAGTTCTTCTAACTCATTCAGTAGGGTCGTTTCGATATCGGGGCCGTTCCGGGTAGCAGGTTAATGACAAATTCAACTTCCCGGTCAGGTGGCATACCTGGTAATTCCTTCGGAAAGACATCTGGGTATTCACACTACACTGGTACATTAGTAAGCTCAGTGGTTGAGACACCCGAAAGGGAATTGAGTTGAGGTGGATGATCATTTAAGGCAAAAGTGATTGATTCACCGGTATTACTTGTGAGAAAGATATGACGGCGACCACAATCAATGATCCCTTGATTTTTGTGCAGCCAATCCATGCCTAAGATGACATCTAAACCCTTAGTGTGAAGAATAATTAAATCGGCACTAAACCCTACCCCTTGAACAAGAAGTTTGGTACCTCGACAAATAAATTCAGCTCTCATTTCAGAACCCGGTGTTTCAACTAGTAGAGGTGGATGTAACTTGCTAAGTGTAAGCCCATGAACTGAAGCAAAACCCTTTGTGACAAAAGAATGTAGCTCCAGAATCAAACAATACACTAGCTGGATAAGAGTTGACAAGTAACGTACCGACAAGAACGTCTGGTGCGTTGAAAGCCTCTTCGGTAGTGATGTGGTTCACTCTACCCTTCTTGGAAACTTGCTGGCCCTGAGGAGCTGACTTGGGAGGTTAATTGAGATGCGTCAGTGCTGGTCTTGTAGCATTGGATGGTGTACCACGACCGCGGTTTGGGCACTTGTTAGAAAAATGCCCCAGCTGCCCACAAGTATAACAGTTGATATTCGGACGATACAGGGGATGATTTGCCGGCTGATTTCTACCCATAGGAGGTGGAAACCGCTGCTGTGGTGGACGCGGCACATAAACTTGTTGACGAGTTGGTGGAGGAGATTGGAAACGCTGGGTGGAGGAGATTGGAAACGCCGAGGAGGTTTTTGCCATGTGCGAGGTTTTGAAAACCACCGGAAACTGAAATTTGTGCAGCTTTCTTGCGCTTACGCTCATTCTCAGCTTTTTCATCTTGCTTTCCATAACCACGGACCCGTTGACAAGGTCTTGGAAATTGGGGAAAACATAAGCAGCGAGCTCAAGTTGCATCTCCGCCGACAACCCATTGATAAAACAATTTTGCTTGCGGGTATCGGTATTGACATTGTCTGGAGCATAACGTGCCAAATGATTGAATTCATGAAGATATTCCATGATGGACTTACGGTCTTGAGTAAGAGCAAGGAGCTCTTGTTGCTTGAGATCCATGATGCCTTTCGGAATGTGCGCCGCACGAAAAGCATCGCGGAACTCAGCCCACGTGACCGCATGACCGGCAGGCTGCATGGCAAGAAAATTTTCCCACCACGCACCTGCTGCTCCTTGAAGTTGCTCAGCTGCCATGTTGGTCTTTTCGGCATCAGGACAACGAGCAAGTGTAAGCTTCCGCTCGATGGTACGAAGCCAGTCATTCACATCGAGAGGATCATCAGAACGAGTGAATACCGGAGGTTGAGTACGTTGAAAATCAGCAAGCCCTCCGACAGCTTGGTGACCGCCTCCGCCCATGGCTTGAGCAAAGTGTGCAGCAGTAGCGGCGGTGTTAGCTGCAATTTGTTGGAGTGCGACATTCTGAGCTTGACGGTTGCGCTCCACAGCCATCAAGACATCGGCCATGGTAGGTGGAGGTGGTGGCTCATCACCACGGCTACGGAAACTCTCCGGAACATCGTGGGATTGGGAGCGAGTACTGGGACGAGTCATCCTATCGACACATAGAGGTTAAAGGCCATTAGTGACAAAGAACAAGTGAGGTGCGACAATCTAAGGATATTGGACAACATTGAATCTAAATTTTAAATTACCCAACTAATATGAATGCAATCACCAATACCCAGAAATGGTGACATGGTTAGCCTAACATGCCATGATGCATCAACTGAAAATCCATTAACAACCAATCGAGCTCACACTACTTATAGCCCGAGCAAGAAGCATGAAAGCGACATAGTTTTCCAATGCGATAAATAAAGTGGGTCAAAAGCATCAACCGCATGGAACAAAGAACCAAATAAACCAACAATCAAAAATGGCCACTAACACTACAAAATAGCTTTCTAACGAGCGTTACTTAGCTGGGAGTATCCTTAGATAATTTATTTGATGTATTCTTAATGGTTGTACATTTTATTTCTCAGAATACTAGAGTCTAAAATTTTTAGGACTGCAGGGCAGCAGCCAATTCATGAATTTTTAGAGAGACCTACAGAAGAGATAAAATTTTGGCAATTTTTATCTAGCTTCCTTGTACAGTTGGTGATCTCCAGAAAAATTGGCAAGTGAAAATAGTAAGTGGAACTTTTTGTATAAATTCTTGAGTAGCAGCTGGTCCAGAATTCCAGAACACGTATTTTTGATACTTTAAGTTTGGGAAAAGGAGTCATACACATTTGAAAATTAAAAAACTTTTATGGTGGGTCCATGAGAAAGTAAAGCACTATTTAGTACACTTCATTGTACAAATTTTACCGGCTTTTACATTGAACTAACATTTGAAAGAGAGAAGTAGGTAATTATTTTGCAAATAAAATCATAGTAAGAAGTGAAAATTAACATGAGAGTAAGGAGAGGATGGATACTAGAATAAGATAAGGAGTAAAAAGGATCACACATCCTAAGGGTTTTCACAAATAATTCAAGTTGAATCTTTTCAAATTCTTTTCAAATCACCAAGCTAAACTCTAGCCTACGGTCAGCATTGCTCTGATACCAACACCTTCTGTTTAGAGATTTCCTTATCTTCATACTAGGTTTGGCTTGTTAGCTTACTTTTACCTATTAGCATATCTGTTAGTCTCATTTGTTAGTGGTGGCTACAATAAGTCAGCTAACTACGTTCTTTGGATTAAGAAAGAATGAGTTGATCTAGATCCTCCCCAATGTTGACCCTCTCAATCTTAAGTATACATGTTTCATCCCTGGCAGCTGATGCTGCACCAACTATCCTCCCAGTAGTGTTTACCCTGTCATGAACTCTGCTCATGATCCCTTCTTGAAGACTGTAAGTGTAAAATATATCTATGAAACACAAGCAATATGTGTTTAGTGACTACTGATCAATTGACTGCATGAATGGGTCTAAAACAATTAACTGCATAAATGAAGAAATGTGCCAGACGGAATGTGATGTGTGTCACTGCGTCCAAATCTTCATTGTTATTGAGTATTTTATCATTAAATATCATCCAGTAGGAATTTTTTTTGATACTCTGTGTGATACCTTGTCTGAATTTGGTCTGTATTCTGACTTTAATTGGTGGATTCCCACATGATTAGCTACAGTTATGCCAGAGTTAATAAAACTGTTTTGGGGAATAACCCATACATGCCCAGCTAACTTATTTGGCTATTCAAGGTGGAATATCTAGATGTTGGTATGCATGGACATATCTGCATTGCTAACTACACCCTCTTCCAATGTGGAAAAAAAGTAAGCTTAGATGACATAGAAAGTGTTAATCTGCATTGCATGAGTTCTTTGTGTGCACATAAATGGGTAAAAGAACTGTTTAAATTTAACCTTTAAGTGTGCCACATTATATTTGTTTACAGTTTGCAATTTGAATTCTAGCTCACTTCTAGGTTACAGAGAGAAGTTCTTTCTAAAAATATATGCTGCTGCATTCTATGTTGATTGCTCAATCGGCGTTGACACCATGCGATGGAGAGAAAAGGTTTGTATCGAGACCTTTGATGCTTCCTCAGTTTTTGACTCCATTTTTAAAGGTAAGTATCAATTGCCAGTGAAAAATGCTCACAAAATCATAATATTTGCTGATGGAAGCTGTGTTGTGCAGCACCGGTTGTGAAATCATTGAATATAATTCTCGTTAGAGATGTTGATGGCAAGACGTTTGTGAAGGCTCTAGATGACATTATTTCTCGTCAAATAAAAAAACCAAGTGCTGAGGAAGAACAGGGCCTGTCAACTTTCCAGAAAACCTTTCTAGGGCGTAGTCTCAAACAAGGAACAACTGTCTATCTAACTTGGCTTGAACCCTCGAGACTTCTGGTGAGTCACATTCAATTTTGCTTTAATATGACATTCAAAGGTTGAAAATACATCATTTTCCATTTAAATAAATCTGAATTTTCTTGAAAATTAACTATGGTGTCCAGTACAATTATTTTTTAAAAAAGAGTACTTCTTTCCATGCTTGTATTCTAGAGAATAGATGCCATTTTTCATGCACTGACATACCTGCCAAGTGCCAACTCATTATCAAGTCAGGTGTTATTACTCATTTGTGATAATAAGGTTAATGCCTGTTAATAGAAACCCAGGCATAGAGAAAGTTATTATTGGCAAGAAACAGCGGTATAATTCAATAGGATGAAATGCAAGAGAATATTTAGTGTTTCAATTTGGTAGGCCAGTATACAATATTAATGCAAGAGAAAATATCTCTTGAATCTAGAAAAGTATACTGATATGGAAATCGTGAAACAATTTGGTAGGCCAATGCAAAATATTATTAGGCATCCCACAAAATATTTCAGTCAGTAATACAATCTTTTTTGTTTTTCCTTTATACGTCATGTTATTTTGATGCTATTGTTTTCTATTGAGTAAATTGCATTTTGCACTGGGTAAGACTGTTTTGAGTTTCACTTAAGTAGCTAAAGCTCTCTTTAACCCTGAATAGAACTTGACCTTTGTTGCACATCCCAAATAAAATTTCATATTATTTGACCATTGTTGAAATAGTGTAGGCATAGAGAGTTGTGAAAAGTGAAAGTTTTGGACAAACCAGCGTAAAGTGAAACTCAAATAATCAAATGTTTTGCGTACTCTGAGGTGTTTTGCCCACAGATTTTCAAGGTTGCGGAATAGGACACCTGAATCCAAGTCAGATTCTAACACCTGTGTTAGTGTCAAGATAACACTGAATGATAGGCGGCTCAAAGGGTGATAGCATCGCAGTTATCTGTGAACATAACATACTTTAATATTACTGGTACTCTTTCTTACATGAAGTATTTAGCATTATTCTAGGCACCTTCCAAGGATGTAAATCAATACCCATTTTTACCTTTCCTTACAATAGAACTTCAACGAAACAAGTTTGCAAAAGAAGAAATAAATTTACAGGACTCAAACTGATACTTCTGTTGCTGTAGATCTCAATTGCAGGAAACCAAGATCCCTGTCAAGTTGATGCTGAAATCACATCAGCCACTGTTAATTATGCTCTATATGATGGCTTCTTCGGTAGTTCTCCAGTATCCCCTACTCTGAGATCTTCTACTGCACAACTGCTAGAGGCTATTCTTACAAAGTGACAGAAACTGAAATCATGGTTCGCTAAGACAAAGCATGCGCTGAATACTGATGGCTGAACAATTTTCATCTTAGAGTTTATTTTTAATATTTTCTAATGTTTGGTTATATATATGAATATCTAAGTAAACTCAAATACATTTCAAACATGAACGTCGGTGTTATGTATCTGCTTAGCAGAAATCTTTCACTAACTTTATTAAGCGTACTGGGATTTTGTAAAATGATATGTCTTTCTATACTAGATTTTCACCTGGGGATGTTTCATGCGATTTGAAGATTGTTATAACAATTTTGCTATTTTTTGGTCACCTTATATTATCTCTTTTCTTATTTATCAGACACCTGAAGTTGTAAATAACTTATATAACTTAAGCTTGTAGACTGAAATATTTTTGTATTGTAAGTACAAATAACAGGAAGAGAGTAAAACTTGTAGGTATACGTCGTGCACATCCTTGAAGTTGATTTACATGTCGTACATCTCACGGAAGAAATCTTCATCTTTAATCCTTGCAGCGAACATAATCCTACCATGAGCTGATTGATCCATGTACTATTGATGAAATCGGTACATCTGTGTAGGTAGGTTTTTCACCAGCTCTGGCTTGACAAGTGGTGTGCCAATTGCGTATGGGTGTTTCACATCTTCTTCTGTAGCGTTCTTGATAGGGGCTATTCTTAGCAATTGCTCCTTGCTAAGATTTGTATTTGCCATAAATTATTGTAAAGTAATGTCAAGGTTCGATGGCATTGGGGAAACCCCTTGTTTCTCTTGCATTCCAAGCTGGAGGACAACCTTTGTCTTTTTTATGCTCTTTTCATATGACTTGTGAATTGTACGGTCGTAGTCTGATATTAAGGTCTTTCTCGTGGGTTCGCTCATCTTCTGAAAGAAGGCCTTAGTTGCCAGGTCTATTGGAGTCTTCTTATGTGGACTTCGCAGCTTGAAGTGCTCCTTCACTTGCCTTTTCACTTTCTCGTCAGTCTCCTCATTAGTCCTATCGTACGGTCTTTTATTGAGATCGGCTTTCTTTGGCTCGTCAAGTCTTGGCTTTTTCGTTTGTGTGGACTTTGACAGCGCGGAACGAGGTGAGCAAGACCGTTGTTGCCTACTACTTGCAGCTGGTGGCGACGTGAAGACGAAGCTGGTGGCGACGTGAAGACGAAGGAGACTGAGGTTGCGGTGGAGACGGATGCGCTGCTGGAGATCAAGGTTGCGGAGGAGACGGTGGAGACAATGGAGACTGATGATTGTCAAGCTGTGGCGGTGGGGATGTAGGAACGGATGCCGCTCCTTGCCCGGGAAGCACGATGTAGCGCTTGCACCATAGTATGATGGCGTGGACTGTCTCTGTAGGACCGAAAAGCAAGAACTAAGCCAACCAGAGGAGGGGTGAATGGTTGTAGTATCCAAAAACCAAAACTTTTAACGGAATTAAAAGTTACCCTCAAATCGATGTAGATCGGTCTGACCGAAATAGATCGGCCGGTCTGATCGCGCCTGTGCCATCGGTCTGACCGGTATTGATCTCTCGGTCTGACCGCCTCAAAGTCGCCTCTGCCTCCTGTCGCAGCCACCAGTCTAACCGCGTATCCCTGCCGGTCTGACCGTTGTGAAGCACCGGTCTGATCGCCGGTGTCTCGTCGGTTAGACCACCGAACCCGATCAAACACAAATTGAAGATTTCTTAAAGTAGATGACAACTTTATTACTCCTCTCTATGTTTACAAAGTGCAACAACAGCACTCCTCACGAAAATCTCGACTAAACTCGAAACCCTAACAAAACTCACAATTCAATGCTCTCCAAAGTGATACCGGGAGGCCACACCCTCCCTCTCTATTTATACATGAGGTAGGCAGCCTAAAGCCACAAATCAAACTCATACAAGAAGTCCTAATCCACCTAGGAAACCTTCCCGTACAAGAAATCAACTTTACATCTTCCAATTTTACCAAATTTGGACTCCTTCCAAATTCGACTCCGCATCCTATACGCACACAATATCTCCATCGTATGCCATATGGAATCTTCACCAACCACGTGCATTGATCTTTAGCCTAAGTATCCCGCATGATATTTGACCATCCGGACATCACCTTATCTCCAAGTTGACTCCCGATCCATCACCGGCAATACTCTCTCGAGACGTAAAGATTACCTACACATGAATCAAACAAAGAAATCATATCCGGGCACAAGCTATCTCCAACTTGACTCATTGTTAGCACACAACAGTATTACATACGTATAGTATCCATCTTGAAGTCATAAACATGAATTAACCACGGATATTCAATGAAACAACCCGAAATCGAAACCGACATAGAGTCGGCCGGTCAGACCGTGGGCTGGCCGGTCTGACCGCACACATACCGCCGGTCTGACCGGCCTCACCTGCCCGGTCTGACTGGACCCAACAAAATAATAGTCCCTGTTCACCATCTGAAAATTCAATCATCTCACAAGCCACTTCGCCAATAATCTCCAAATATCAAAACCAATAACCTCATATGCCAATTGTTTATCACAACAGAAAAATCAAACACACCTTGATTTTACAATCTCCCCCTTGATAAACACATTGGCAAACCCATCAAAAATAATTGTTTTGGTGTTTGGAAAAATAAAAACAAAAATGTGGTAAAAATCTTCTCCTTTTGAAAAGAAAGAAAAACCACGAAAAACGCATTTTTTGATGTTGAGTGATCTTAGATCTGTTGATTCTGCTTATGACTCAAATTACACATAATCTGAGGTTTATCGCCACTTTTTGAATGGTCTTGATACGTCTATTTGGGAGATGAAGGTTACATCTATTCAAGAGTCTGTCGATATGTCTACTTTGACGTTGGATTCACTTTACACAAAACTCAAAACTCATGAGATGAATATTCTTTCTCGCAAGATAGATTCTAAGTCTAGTGCTCTGGTTTCTCCCTCGACTTCTTTGGATGTTGGTGCTTCTTCGTCAAATTCTACCACTCTTGCTTTGATTAATGCCATGTCCGATGAGCAACTCGAACAGTTCGAGGAGAAGGACTTGGCTTTGGCTGCTAACAAGATTTCTCGAGCTATGAACAATGTTAGGTACAGGAAAAGAGGAGGTCAAACTCGTTGCTTTGAATGTGGTGTACTTGGTCACATTCGTTTACATTGTCCTAAACTTGGGAGAGGCAAGAAGGAAGACAATGGTGGAGAGAAGACCAAGGACGACAAGCCCAAGTCGAAAAGCACGTTCAAGGATAAGAAATCCAAGGAGGTGGTCAGGAAGGTGTTGAGTCAAGTCTATGCTGCGTTTGAGTCATTAAGCGACATAGATTTTGATAGTGATGAAGACAAGGAGAAGGAAAAGAACATCTCCGGTGTTTGCTTCATGGCTTGTGGTGAATCGGATTCAGAGTATGAGGACAATGAGATGAGTTCTCTTGAGGAAGCTATTCTTGTTTTAAGTGCAAAAAATAAGAAGTGTGAGAAGATGTATAAAAAACAAGAGTTCATGATTGAATCTCTAAATGATGAAATTGCTAGATTGAAATCTCTTATTCCTGACGATGATGATTGCAAAAATTATGAGATTTTAATGAATGAAATTTCAAAAATTAGAGAAATTAATGTTGTTCATGATTTGAAATTGAAATCTTCTTTTGCTCTTGGATTTGCTATGTACACACGCACTTTGGATGAATTGTTTTTAACTAAAAAATTGTTGAAAAAATATCAAGTTGCTTTTTATGCTAGTTTGATGTTTAACATGATTTGTACTAAAATGTTAAAACAATACAATATTTTGAATTGCTCAACATGTACACTAAACAAGATGAGATTGAAAGATGCTTTGCGTCGTGTTGAGTATATGGAAGATACTGTAAAATCTGATGAAGTGCTTTCTTATTCAAAACGTCGTAAAAACAAAGATGTCATGGTAGATTGTGAAAATTATGCAAATTTAGAAAAAGAGGTTTCTTATTTGAAAAATTCTTTGGAAAAATTTTCTGATGGTAAGAAACAACTTAACATGATTTTGAATCAATCTAAAATGACTGAACATGGTGAAATTTTGACCAAACCTAATGTTGTGAAAACAGTTTTTAAATCTGCTGGAATTATGTCCTCTCTTTCTGCTACACTAAACGAAACTAAAACTAATATTTCAAAACCATTAACTTCTAGGGAAAAGTATACTTGTTCCTGTTGTGGTAAAGATGGTCATCTTGTTGGTTTTTGTTTTCGATTAGCACGTAAACAAAAAAAAGAAAGAGAGATTGCTTTTGCAACATCTAAGTGGCAGAAATCTGGTTTTCTCTCGAGGAAACCGGTCAGACCGCAGTGAGTTGCACGGTTAGACCGGCGATCGGTCCGACCGGCTACTAAGCGACGGTCAGACCGGAGGTACAGAAGCGGTCAGACCGGCCCCCGGTTAGACCGGCTACTGTACTTCGGTCAGACCGGTCTCGAAGAAATTTTTCTGAAAATTCTCAAACTATTTTTGCTCGTGGATATATGCCTATTGGATCTACTGGTTGTGTGTCTCAGTACTGGATTCCTAAATTTCTTTTATCTAACCCCAGTACTGAGGCTTCGACATCTTCTTGTGTGTAAACTTTGGTGATGAGAAAGGAGAATGTGTGGATTGTGGATTCCGGTTGTTCCCGGCACATGACCGGTGATAAAAATTGGGTCTCCTCCCTCAAGAAGGCATCCAAGACAGAATCAATTATCTTTGGTGATGCTTCTACTAGTACCGTTCTTGCTACAGGATCTGTCAAGATAAATAACAAGTTTGAATTGAAAGAAGTATCTTTGGTTGAAGATTTAAAATACAATTTGCTTTCGGTTTCACAAATTGTTGATGAGAATTTTGAGGTTCACTTTAAGAAAACTGGAAGTAAAGTATTTGATTCTTGTGGTGTCTCTGTGTTGAATATTTCTCGCTTTGGAAGAGTGTTTAAAGCTGATTTTGAAAATCCTGTTTCACCTGTTGTAACATGTTTGGTTGCTAAATTCAACAAAGATTTGATGTTTTGGCATCGTAGACTTGGACATATTGGTTTTGATCATCTCACTAGATTACGTGGTTTGGATCTTGTTCGTGGTTTGCTTAAACTTAAGAAAGATCTTGATTTGGTTTGTACATCGTGTCGTCATGCTAAGATGGTTGCCTCTTCACATGTTCCTATTTTTCCTGTGATGACGGATGCACTGGGACAGCTCTTACACATGGACACTGTTGATATAGCTAGAGTGCAATCCGTTGGAGGAAAGTTGTATGTGTTGGTTGTTGTTGACGATTTTCTTGATATTCTTGGATTTTCTTTATGACAAGTAAGGATGAGGCTTTTGGACACTTTCGGAGTTTGTATCTTAGATTGAATTGTGAACTTCCCGGTTCTTTGAAGCGAATTAGAAGTGATAATGGTGGTGAATTTAAGAATGCTTCTTTTGAACAATTTTGCAATGAAAAAGGTTTTGAACATCAATTTTCTTCTCCTCGTGTTCCGCAACAAAATAGTGTTGTTGAAAGAAAAAATCGTTCTTTGGTTGAGATGGCTAGAACACTGCTTGATGAATACCATACTCCTAGAAAATTTTGGGCTGAAGCTATTAATACTGCATGTTATATTTCCAATCGTGTTTTCTTGAGATCAAAACTTGGAAAAACTTCTTATGAGCTTTGTTTTGGACATCAACCTAAAGTTTCACATTTGTGTGTTTTTGGTTGCAAGTGCTTTGTCTTGAAATCTAGAAATTTGGATAAGTTTGAGGCACGTTCTATCGATGGAATGTTTCTTGGTTACCCCGCTCATTCTCGTGGCTATCGTGTACTTGTTTTGGAGACTAACAAAATTGTTGAGACTTGTAAAGTTACTTTTGATGAGGCTAGTCTAGGAACTAGACTAGATATTGCAAGTACATTGTCACATGTTCAAGGGGAGGATGGTCGTATTTTTGAAGACAAGAGCGACGACGACGACGATGAAGTCGGCTCGGCCGGTCAAACCGGGCACCAGGCCGATCAGTCCGCCGGCACACCTCCGGTTAGACCGGCGCAGGAGATGCGGTCAGACCGGCCAGGGTCATCGGCTTCTGGTTCTGTTGATGCTGATCGGGATGGTCCTCTAGAGGCTACAACTTCGACCAGTGAGGGTACAGAACGTGAAATAACTTCAAAAGTCGCTGCTCCTTTGCACATTCAACGACAACATTCGCCGGAACAAATTATTGGCAATATAGGTGAGCGGACTACAAGGTCTAAGGGAATTTGAGATGAGCATGATGGGTGAGTTATCGTACTCCTCAAGGTACGTTTGTGCATCAAACGAAGTATACCAAGGATCTTTTAAGACGTTTCAAGATGGAGAATAGCAAGCCAATCTCTACACTAATTGGTTCTACTGCTGTGTTGGATCCTGATGAAGATGGTGAAGCTATGGATCAAAAGGAGTATAGAAGTATGATTGGATCTTTGTTGTATCTAACTGCTTCTAGGCCAGCCATACAATTTGCTGTGTGTTTGTGTGCACGCTTTCAAGCTTCTCCTCGTGCTTCACATCGTCAAGCGGTCAAGCGAATAATGAGGTATTTGAAACATACACTTGAGTTTGGAATTTGGTATTCTAGTTCATCTTCTATATGTTTAAGTGGATATTCTGATGCTGATTTTGCGGGTTGTAGAATTGATAGGAAAAGTACTAGTGGAACATGTCATTTTCTTGGTACATCATTGATTGCATGGTCTTCTAGGAAACAATCTAGTGTAACTCAATCAACCGCTGAATCAGAATATGTTGCTGCTACTAGCTATTGTTATTTCAACATTAAAAGATTATGGTCTTATTTTTGAAAAGGTTACTCTTTTTTGTGACAATACAAGTGCTATTAACATTGCTAAGAATCCTGTACAACACTCATGCACAAAGCATATTGATATTCACTTTCACTTTCTGAGGGATCATGTTGAGAAGGGAGATGTTGAATTAAAATTTTTGGATACAAAATTGTAACTTGCGAATATTTTCACTAAACCATTGGATTCATCTCGTTTTGCTTTTCTTCATGGAGAGTTGGGAATCATTTATCCTTTTGGCATGGTTTGAGGGGGAGTTTTTGTGCTCTTAGTTTTATCAAGTAACAATTGAAAGAAACAAAATTGAAAGAGAGCTTTGTATTATGCATATAGTGTTTTTTCTTTGTTCATGCTAGCAATACTTTGAAGGTTTATTTGTCTATTTTATAGCTTGTATGAATTTTAGTATTTTCATAAAGTTTAGATATTGCTTTTAAGGAAGATGATGCATGACACTTAAATTTCATATTTGAATTAATGAAATATGCAATATTGATACTAATTCATAGGTTAGATTGTAAATGCTTATATATATGCTTTGTTGATTTGTTATTCCTCAAATAGCTTTAAAATTGCTCATTGTGCAAGAGAATTAAAAATATTTATGAAAAAAAACCGAATCCTTGGAAAAAAGTTAATCATCCAAAGTTAATCTCAAATTTTATGTATTCCTTTTTGAAAAGATCTCGACGAAGTTCTTTAATGTTAGTAGTTCCTTGATGAAAGTTTGTCAAGGCATTCCAAATCTCATGGGCGGTTTTAAGATGTGACACACGATCAAAATCTGAACGAGAAATTCCACTCAACAAAATATTACGAGCTTTGCAATTGTTATTAAACACAGTTTTAAAAGCTTCAGTAGAAATTTGATCAGGAATCAAATAAGGAAGTGCAACCTTTTGCCAAGCATCATAATCTTGAGCCATAATGTAAGATTGCATCTTGTCACACCAATAAGCAAAATCCGAACCATCGAACATATGTGGCTTAGTTGAAAACTTGTTAGCCATGGCTTAAAACTCTAGATAGGTAAAAATCCAAAGAAGAAAAACAAGGCTCTGATACCACTTGTACGACCGAAAAGCAAGAACTCACAACTCAATGTTCTCCAAAGTGATACCGGGAGGCCACACCCTCCTTCTCTATTTATACATGAGGTAGGCAGCCTAAAGCCACGAACCAAACTCATACAAGAAGTCCTAATCCACCTAGGAAACCTTCCCGTACAAGAAACCAACTTTACATATTCCAATTTTACCAAATTTGGACTCCTTCCAAATTCGACTCCGCATCCCATACGCACACAATATCTCCATCATATGCCATATGGAATCTTCACCAACCACATGCATTGATCTTTAGCCTAAGTATCCCGCATGATATCTGACCATCCGGACATGACCTTATCTCCAAGTTGACTTCCGATCCATCACCAACAATACTCTCCCGAGACGTAAAGATTACCTACACATGAATCAAACAAAGAAATCATATCCGAGCACAAGCTATCTCCAACTTGACTCATTGTTAACACACAACAGTATTACATACGCATAGTATCCATCTAGAAGTCATAAACATGAATTAACCACGGATATCCAATAAAACAACCCGAAACCGAAACCGACATAGAGTCGGCCGGTCAGACCGCGGGCTGGCTGGTCTGACCGCACACATACCGTCGGTCTGACCGGCCTCACCTGCCCGGTCTGACCGGACCCAACAAAATAACAATCCCTGTTCACTATCTGAAAATTCAATCATCTCACAAGCCACTTCGCCAATAATTTCCAAATATCAGAACCAATAACCTCAGATGTCAATTGTTCATCACAACAGAAGAATCAAACACACCTTGATTTTATAGTTTCTCCTAGTTTCGTCTCCCCATCTCCTCCGGGGATGTCCAACTCGAGATCATCAAATCCTGGGCAAACCCGCTCCACCTCTACCTTTGAGTATCGAGATGGAATCGGCCTACGTACATCGCGTCTCGCTGGATTTGTATGGACATGCCCTCCGTCGCCTTCACAAGAAACGAGGTTAGTTAGTAACACATGGATCAATTTTCGAAGTCTACAAATGTGGATGTGCAAACTATGAGTATACCTTGATTGATAGGTTCTTGAAGGGAATATGCAGCTCACATGGTGTCCGCTGCGTGATTTCATCCACGGGGCACAGTGGTTCATCGTCAGCTGGCTTTGCTACAGCTTCGTTGGTCTGATCTCCAACTTGCCCTGTAGAAGCGCAGCTGCTTCGATTGCTTGAGGGGCTAACCATGATAGTAGGAACAGATGACTAGGTCTGCTAGCTCCTCTCACTTAATCGTATATCCACTTGTGTTGCCACCTCCTTCTACAATCTTTGGTTGTAGCTCGCGACCTTCATTTCAACAGTTAACTTCACGTCCTGATCTCTCTTGCTTCTCATGCAACTCCGGTACGTGTGGATGTCATCTTTAAACCCGTACTTCCATGCAACCATGCCTTTTCCGCGTGTTCGTCCTGGGTTCTCTGGATTCTGCAGTGCGAGCGTAAGCTCGTCCTTCTGTTTGTCTGGATGGAATCTTCCCTTAGCAGAGGCCTCTAGGGCATCGACGAGATAGTGAGCTGCTTGACGTATGTCATCGCCAAAGATCAGGGAGCCATCAGCAGCATTTAGTGTACCCCATGAGTGTAGTACCAATGTTTTGATCAATCAGGCCGATCGAGTATGGCCGGAACGATACCTCTTTCGGCTAAAGCATCCTTCATTTTCTGCCACTTGGGCACTGCCTTCTTGTAGCCGCCCGACCCTAGCCGGTGAAAGTACTTCTTCTTGGAGGCATTGGTTTTGTTCTTCGCTATCTTAGCTTGCCCTTGCTCTCCTGTTTTGTAGGCCACAAATGCATCCCAATGATCCTTTAGTTTGGGGAATGTGTCAAAGTCCGGTGTCAGATCCTTCAGGATATATTTGTTGTACAAATCTTTCTTGTAGCCCTAAAATTGTTAGGTCATCTTTTTTAGAGTCCAAGCCTTCACTTTGGCCTGATCTGCCTCAGGGATCGTGAAGGTCTTGAGCACGGAAGTCCACAACATATCCTTCTTTGTATTTGGGAGATACGTTTCTTCCACATCCCCACGTGACCTTGCTTGGCGCTAGTTCTGTACGTTGATAGGCACGTGATCTCTCATGACCCAACCGCTATATGACACAAATTTCCTTTCTGCATCGGCGGGGGCAATTGGTTCACCATCTAGGTTCACTTTAGTTACGATGTGTCTCCCCTCCACCTTCCTCGTGACACCTTGTTGTCCATGTGCCTTCTTCGTACCAATGCTCGGTTGGCTGGCCTGTTGCTCATCCTCGTTTCCTTCCGTGTTCCTCTCCTCATTTCCCCTCCTCATTCAAGTACTGGTTGGGGTCCTCGTTCCCCTCCTCGTGCGTCCAGTACTGGCTACTGCCCTCATTGATCTCATCCAAGAGGACCTATTCCTCATCGCGATCTGCCATTTGTTCGTAACATTAAATAATACAAAAAATGTAAATTACTACAAAAGGTACATGGTACATTGTTATATATATATATATCCATATTGTCAACAACTACGAAGAACTTTTAAAATTCACTTACTATAGAAATATTCAACCTACATATATATTTATATATATATTCACATTATCGACAACTACGAAGAACTTCTAAAATTCACTTACTATAGAAATATTCAACCTACATGTATATTGTTATATATATCCACATTATCGACAACTACCGAGAATTAACACCTCATATCAAATTGTTCACATAACTTACCTTAGCGTGTTGCTTGGCAACCTTCGAATCACGTAATTCAACTTGAAAGTTGCCCGCGTCCAACTCTAGCAACAAAACAATCGTTAGGTAATTACAACATTTGCATTGAACAATTAAAACATAACACAAGTTGTAAATATATTTTTCAAAACTTATCTATAATTTAATTATTTGTAAAAGTATTTTAAAATTCTAAACATATTTTTAGTGTGTTCTCCTTATTTTCTAACTATTTAAATGATTTTTAAATGAAATTATGTAAATATTAATTTTATAAGATTCTAAACTTCTTTCACGTATTATCTATACTTTAATTTTTCATGTATTGTTTTTATTGTGTAATGTATTACTTTTAATTTGTATTTTTTTAAGTTTGTAATGTAGTAATGTATTTCAAAAATTTATTCTTTTTGATTTTCCAAAATACGGGGAGAGACTGACAGGTGGGCCCAGCCTGTCAGCCCTCCCCAAGGCATGCCGGCGCATGGTGGACTCGGTCCATCGTGTGTCGGCTCATCCACGTGGCTTGTGGCGGCAGCCGCGGCAGCATTGGGCCATCCTCGGCGACGGCAGCGGCATCCACGGCGATGGCGGAGGAGACCAACCTAGCTAGGTGGCGGCAGCAGTGTGGATTAGGGCTCCTACCGTTCTCGGCGGCGCGGTGGCGGCAGCGGAGGACAACGGTTCCGGCGGTGGCGTCAGAGTCCGAGCGGCGACAACGACGACGGCGACGACAACGATGGCGAGAGAGCGAGAGAGATGTGAAAAACGCTAAGTCTCGATCGATGCGGCCGAGAAGACGAAACCACACATATATATACCCATATCATTAGTCTCGATTGGAGAAAACAACCAGGACTAAAGATAGTATCTTTACTCCCAGTTGTTTTCTCCAACCGGGACTAAAGATATTTCCCGCTATTTCAAACTTTTTTTTATTCCGGCCATGGATAACAACCAAAACTAAAAAGTAATGAGAAGAACTTAACTATGGCACAATTAATTGCATTAAAAATAGGTTTAATAATTTAGTAATTAACGGTGGTCCAATTAATTCCGTTAAAAAAGGTTAAAAATTATAATAAAATTTTAAAAGTCCTATATAAAATTGTAACAAAAATTTAAAAATCATATATAATTAACACATGCCCCATTAAGTGCATTAAAATTATATAAATATATAAAAATAATTAGAATACATTTAAAATAGTTTAAAATTGTAATAAAAATTTAAAAATCATATATAAATAACCCATGCCCCATTAAGTACATTAAAATTATAAAAAAGTATAAAAATAATTAGAATACATTTAAAATAGTTTAAAATTGTAATAAAAATTTAAAAAGCATATATAATTAACCCATGCCCGATTAAGTGCATTAACATTATAAAAAAGTATAAAAATAATTAGAATACATTTAAAATAGTTTAAAATTGTAATAAAAATTTAAAAATTATATATAATTAACGCATGCCACATTAAGTGCATTAAAATTATAAAAAATTATAAAAATACATTGCACCACATCATTTTGTAGGGCTGTGAAATTGTGTTCAAGAAAGCACATAGCTTTGTTATTGTTGTCCGGACATTATCAGGAAGGATACCCTGAATTATAACAGGAAGCAGCTGTGTCATCAACATGTGACAGTCATGAGACTTTAGGTTTGTGAATTTCTTCTCTTTCATGTTTATTTTTCCCTTTATTCGAGGAGTATCTAGACAGTACCTTGATTCTCTCCAAGCATTCAAACATACTTTCCTTCTCTGCCTTGCTCAGAGTGTAGCTGGCTGGACTCAAATAATGGCGTCATTTCTCCTTCGGTTCGGGATGAAGGCCATCGTGTTATTTGATATGCTTGAGATCATTACGTGCTCCAACTGTATCTTTCGACTTCCCATATACACTTAGAAAACCCAGCAGGTTGATGCAAAGGTTCTTAGTTAGGTACATCACGTCGATTGCGTGGCGGACCTCTAATACTTCCCAATAGGTTAACTCCCAAAAAATAGACTTCTTCCACATCGCCGCGTGACCATCTTCACTTGTTATAGGTTGGTTGCCAAGTCCCTTTCCAAATACTACTTTCAGATCTTTCACCATATCAAACATGGTTTTTCCGTTACGATGTTTAGGCTTAGTACGTTGGTTTGCCTTCTCTTCAAAATATTTGCCTTTATTTAGTACAGAGTGGCTTGCAAGAAGAAATCGGTGATGATGTACACAACCTTCCTATAATGCTTCAAATACATACTGTCAGTTTCATCTATACAATGGGTGCAAACCTTATACCCCTTGTTTGATTGTCCGGATAGGTTGCTAAGTGCAGGCCAATCGTTAATGGTTACAAACAGCAACACTTATAGGTTAAATTGCTCCTATTTATCCTCATCCCACATAGGGACATCTTCTTTCTTTCACAGCAGTTTCAAATCTTCAACCAATGGTCTTAAGTACACATCAATGTCATTACCAGGTTGCTTTGGGCCTTGAATAATAATCGGCATCATGATGTACTTTTGCTTCAACATAATCAAGTGGGAAGGTTGTAGATACACATGGTCATAGACCAAGTATTATGACCACTGTTCATCTCTCCAAATGAATTCATGTCATCTATATTTAAACTAAACCTTATATTCCGTGCATCCTTCCCGAAGTCTTGAAATGTTCTGTCGATGTTTCGTCACTGTGACCCATCGGCAGGGTGTCTCAGCATCCCGTCTTGTTTACGTTCTTCTGCGTGCCAGCGCATCATTCTAGCATGCGCTTTGTTCCTGAACAAACGCCTCAGTCGTGGTATTATAGGGAAATACCACATCACCTTAGCAGGAGTTCTCTTCTTCGAGGGCTGACCGTCAACATCACTGGGGTCATCTCATCTAATCTTGTATCATAGTGCCTTACAAACTGGGCATGCTTCTAGGTTCTCGTACTCCTCACCGTGGTAGAAGATACAATCGTTCGGACATGCGTATCTTTTGGACTTCCAGTCCTAGAGGGCAGACTACCTTTTTAGCTTCATACGTTGTTTCGAGCAATTTGTTTCTCTCTGGAAGAATATTCTTTACGAGTTTAAATAACTCACCAAATACATTGTCAGTCACACCATATTTTGCCTTCAATTGGAGGAATTTCAGCATGGTACCTAACTTTTTGTGCCCCTGTTCGCAACCTAGGTACAACAACGTTTTGTGGTCCGCTAACATACGCTCCAATTTCTGGATCTCCTTTTCACTTTCGCAATCTTTCTTTGTGTCGCACAACATCTGAACAAGATTATCTGCACCCTCGTTTTCTTCAACAGCTCCATTCGCATCGTCTGTTGAACTATTTGCAAACCCACCGTATTGAGCCCAGTTCGGAATATTGTCGTTTTGTTCTTCATCTTCTTCCATTGCAACCCCTAACTCTCCGTGAAAGGTCCAACAATTATAGCTAGGTATGAATCCCGACTACAACAAGTAGATATGAAGAGTTCTTAATGTAGAATACTTTTTCTGGTTTTTGTACTTTTTGCATGGACAACATATAAAACCCTTAGACTTGTAGGCATTGGTCACATTCAAAAAATAATGCACGCCATCAATAAACTACTTCGACCGTCGGTCCGCGGTGTACATTTATTGCCGATTCATCTACATCAAATAAACAAATATAAAGAAAGTCCACGAAAGTGAAACTAATTAAATAATCATATAATAATTTAAAACATCATAATTAAACTGAAAACTGACGGTACACATTTTTAACGTATTCTTCTTATTTCTAACGATTATAACGAGTTTTAAATGGACTTAATCATAGTGATGGTTAATTATATATAAATTCTATCAGTTTCAAAAAATTATAAATATATTTTTCCATGTATTATCCTTATTTTAATTATTTTTTAATTTTTTTTAAGTTCTAAACATATTTTAATGCATTCTACTTATTACTAACTATTTTAATAATTTTTAAATGGACTTAGTTTTCTATTCTAAACTTTATTTTCTATATTTTTTCTTTGTTGTACTTTTTTTAACATTTTTATCCAAATGTTTCTAATTTTATGAAGTACCCTTATTTTAATTCTCTACAAAATTTTTCTCTCTCATCTTTTTCCGTAAACCTATTTGAGAGAGAATGAAGTATAGAAATATAGCTAAAAATGTAATACGTTAAACATACATCAATAGAGCATAAAGTTGCTAACCTTTTAGATCCCTTCGATTTGTATAATATCATCAAAATATTTTCACAAAAAATTTTGGCAGTACCTCCCTCCTTGCAAATTTGTAGCAATGGCTCGGGTTGGAGGTGGAAGAAGACCTATATAAAGGACATGATCTTTCGTATCGGTTAGTACTACCAACTGGTACTAAAGATCAATATAATCTTTAATACCGATTGGTGTTACCACCAACCGGTACTAAAGTGTTGATCTTTAGTACTGATTGGTGTTACCAATCGGTACTAAAGATTTTAAAGTGTCGTTGGGCATTTTAACCGGTGCTAAAGATCATTGTTAGCACCGGTTCGTATACATCCGAAATATTTACTATTTTGGCCAATCGAGCAAAGATCAATTCTAAAAATAACACACGGTCTGACAATATTTAAACCGGTGCTAAATATTTGATCCCATAGGCCTGACACACGGTCTGACAACATTTGAAACGATGCTAAAAATGATCTTTAGTACCGATTGGTGTTCCCAACCGGTATTAAAAATTTTAAAGTGCCGTTGAGCATTTTAACCGGTGCTAAAGATTATTGTTAGCACCGGTTCGTTATACGTCCGAGATATTTGCTATTTTGGTTGATCGAGTAAAGATCGGTTCTTCGTATCATTTGATCCGGGTTGTGTTTCATATAGTTCTTGTCCTCTTCTAACTTTTGCGGCACAGTCCTAAAGTTGAAACCAGTAGAGAGGATACATCATCGCCCCAAGTTCTAAATTTGTACTCGAAGTCGCAAATAGACTCATCCAAATCAGCATTCTATCGATCAGATCTGGTGTATACCACTGTTCTCTGTTGACGATTACAATTGAACTAAAGCGGAAGATAGCTAGCTAGGGTTCTTGACAGCAAATCAACGTCTCTCTTCACCTGAATATAATCGCCGATAGAGAAAAACATTTGTCCAGGGAAAAATTAAGGGCATTGTCACTAATTTGAATCATTATTGCCCTGTCACTAAAAATTACAAAAGTACCATTAGAACTGTCATTCGAGTGGCATCCTTATAAAATTGAAAAATTCAGTGGCAAATTTGCAAATACCCCCAAAAATTAAGGGTGACAGGCAATTGGTTTGGCCCGGCTCATTTCGATAATTCCATACATTTCCTCTCTGCAGGCCTGTACATAGCGCGCTAAACATCGCACTTGTACTTTATCAAACTGCGTAAATTATTTGAGCGAATTGCAAGAAGAATGACTAAATTAAATTACATCAACCACACAATATACAGTACAATAGCGCATTTATTTTAAAGCCATAAAAATTAAAATTCTAACATTCCCAATCTCGAAATATCTTTAGGGACAAATACAATTTATATTTTAACTTTTGATTTAGGCATTTAATTTTGTATGGATTTGTGTTCCTATCAATAACTTGCCCACATTCTTCAACATTACTGCATATTTCAGGAAAGTGTCCGTCTCTTATAGCTGACAATTACTTTACCTTTGGGCCTCATGGAAAGCATGTCCTCAGTTTCAGGGAAAGGCGATTCTAGCTTGAGCTCGAAATTCATCAGCAGGTGGCTCAAAATCACTTTTATCTGCTGGTAGGCGTAGCCCTCGCCCATGCATGCATGCTTCCCGGCGCCGAACGACAAATAGGCAAGATCACCGACGCCGGCAACGGCCTTGTCCTCCGCCCTCCCGGAGGCGAACCGGTCCGGGTCGAACACGTGAGGTTCCTTGTAGATGTCGGGGAGGAGGGTGTTGACCACCAGGGGGCTAGCCAGCAACCGCCCGGCTGGGACGCTGTACTCGCCGCCTTCCTTGGCGCGCACGGTGAAGCCCCGGCGCGCGCGCCGGAGGATCATCTGCGTGACCGGGTGGAGCCTCAACGCCTCCTTGATGCAGCGGTGCAGGACGTCCATCTGCAGCAGCACGCCGTAGTCGATGCCACCGCCGCCCCCGTGGTGGTTGTGCTGCTGCTCCGCCACGAGCCGCTCCTGCTCCGCCATGACGTCGCGCAGGTGCTCGGGGTGGGTGAGCAGGCGCAGTGCCGTCCAGACGGCGACCGTGGAGCTCGTGTGGTGGCCGGCGAAGAGCAGCGCCACTAGCAGCCCGGTGACCTCCGTGTCCGTCGTGGCACGGCCGTCCCCGTACCTCGAGTCTATCAGGTCCTGCAGCATGTCGTCCTCAACACGGCCAGACATCTTGCGCGTCTTGACGATCTGGGAGAATATCTCCCCAAGCTTCGCGCGTGCCTTGTCGCGCCGGCGGTGCCCCGGCGTCGGGAGGTAGGGGAAGAACATGCTGATCAGGTGCATACCTCCCATGAGCTCGTGAAGCAGAGAGGCAACCTCGTCGAACATGTTCTCCCGGACCTCCTTCCCGAGCAGGCACCGGCTCGCGATCAGCATCAGCACGTGATCCACCTCTTGCATCAGATCAACCACGCCGCACTCTCCCCATTTCCCAAAATATTCCTATACAAACAAGAGTAGTTTACGGAGGTGATAACAGACATGATCTGAGCTTTGAATTTATGGGAGTATTTATAAGGCGAAAGGGAGGAGAAAAAAAACAGTAATGGACAAAAAAAATGTACTTACCTCGACCTCACGGACCATGGGAAGAACATGGCCCCTCAGCTTGGCAGGCCTCAGCATCTTGGCGAAGAAGCGATGCTGCTCGTTCCTGGTGTCCAAGTCGATGTCGTAGCCGACTCCTTTGCCGAAGATGGGCACAGTGACCTCGTACACGCCATCAATGGCTATCTCACACTCTGGTGCGTGGAAGAAGTGGTCGGAGCACTCCGGCCCGACGAGGAACGTCACCGCCAACCCAAGTGACCTGAGCGTGAACACGCTGCCCAGCGCCCTGTGCTGCTCGCGGATCACGGCCTGCAGGCCCCTGCGCAGCACGGCCGGAATGAACCCGACCAGAGGAGCACCTTTCGCCTCCGGCGGAGGCCGCGGCTTGCTCGTCTTCTCTGCAGGAAGAGTTATTGATGATCTTACCACCTTCGCAGCTAGCGTGATGATGAAGACGAGGGCTATGGTGAGCCAGGCGTTGGCGGTCGATAGGTGATCCATGAACACAACCCGGCCGCAGCCTCTGCTTTTAGTCTATGCTATGCTACGAAACGAAATTAACTACGGAGGTATGCACAAGCGGAGCAGGACTTCAATCAATATATAGAACCCGTGTCAAAAAAAAAAAAAGACGTGGGACAGTGAGGGATGTTTGGGGAGTGGGAGTGGCCGGCCACCCCAATAATTTTGTTTTTGTTTTCTCTGGGTGTATTAGAGCAAGGTCAATAAAAACAGCTACAACAGAAGAATTAAGCTGACGGTAAATTATCGGGGCTAGCAAAAGCAATGAGCTAGAGGAAAGAGAGTGTGAACGGGCCTTTATATTGTCGTCGGCTCTACGTGAGCTTCGAGAGAAGGCAAAGTACTGCTGCTATTGGCATACGTTTGCATGCGAACTGTGATAGGTCAATGAGGTATGCAAGATTCAATAGTAGTTGGCTTGTCCAAAGTACTAATAAATAATCAGACCATATACTACAGCTTCCTATTGCATGAAGTATTTTCAACTGAGGCTGCGTTCGTTCCGTCCAACGCTAGAGAAATTTTCAGTGCATGCCAGACGAAAAAACTTATTAGCACATGATTAATTATATATTAACTATTATAAGTTTTTAAAAATAAATTTATTTGATTTTTTTAAATAACTTCTATATAATTTGTTTGAAAAAATGTATTATTTAATAGTTTAAAAAACGTGCTAATGAAAAACGAGGAAGTTAAAGTTGAGAGTTGAATAAAACAACTGGGCCTAAAGCTTTAGATGACGTGGACAATTTTACCACCGTCCACAGGCTCTGCTATTAAACCTGCTTTAAGAGAACCAACTACTAGCTCCAATTAGTAGACATCGAAGAACATTAAGGGGTGCAGATGGGGCGCTCCACTGTGGATTTTACTGTGCCGAAGTACATGTTTTGGAAATTTTGCAAAAAAGTCCTTAAGTTTTTGTGTAATTTGATATAGGTCCCTCATGAGTAGTACCTCTGAGCCGATATTTTACGTATAGACCCTTCGAAAAGCCGGATATTCCATGTAAAGAAGAGAAAAATCACGAATTAGGACCGCGCTGTAAAAAGTAGAAGCAGAGGGGTTTTTCGCAAATGTCACCCACTAACCCTAACCACCCCCAAACCCTAACCGCCCACGCCCACGCCTCCTCCTCCCTCTCGTCCCACCCTCTTCTTCTTCCTCTCCCGCCGCAGCCGCCTCGCGCAGCGTCGCCACCTCCGCCTTCCTCTCGCGCCGCCACCTCTGCCTCACGCCATCGCCATCGTCGTCCCTGTCGCCTCACGCTGCCACCTCCACCTCCACCTTTCCCTCGCGCCGCCGCCTCCACCTCCGCCATATTTTCGGAGTGGGAAGGGAAGGGCTCAATAGCTTTAGATGGCGGCGGGGGTTGGCTGACCATGCTATGGCTCCACCTCCAGTGAGGCCGCCTGATCCGCCTGGTCGTCATCAGCAGGATCGTTGGCTCCACCTCGACCGCGTGGGCCACCTCCACCCGCTTTGCTCCCTCCACCGCAACCTCATCTCCATGTCCCGGACCTCAGTGCGCTGCTACGCGTCCTAGCTCCAACCCGCGTCGGCAAGGGACAAGGCTCATGGCCAGGGTGTTCGCCGCTAGGATCTGGTGGCTACATGAAGTGGAGCTTCCGTCGGCCAGCAAGATAATCTGATGCGCACACCTCATGCTTGTTCCTGCTGTGATCTTTTTTTTGTTTGTTAGTCTCATAAGTTCTGTACTCGATGGATGATTTGGGGATTCCCTTTCTTTCTGTTAGAGTATTCGGTAGTTAGAGTCATATTAGGATAGGATTGATTTGTGTGGACTCCTTCCATATATGTAATCCTTTCTTATCTCTACCCCATGTATCTCCTATGTATACTGGTCCGCGAGGCTCAATACAGTGTGTCCAATATTCGCAATATTCCTCTCCTTATACTATTCAACATGGTATCAGAGAGAACGACCTAGAGCCGCCGCCATCACCCTCGAGAGGGTTTTGATCTCCTGGGGACGGCCACCCGTTCCTTTTCCTTGTCATCAGTTGTCAGTGTTATGGATAAGGCATACCCAATGATCTTGGGTTTGGCTCGGCAGGGTCCACCACATATCAAGTCTTATACGGAATCATGCCTCATATACGAAAGGTGTTGCGGATAAGGAAGGAAAAAGAGAGTTCAAATTGGAAACTACAAGGACTACTCGGATCGTATCCATATTTGTCTTTCTAGTTATACTTACACAAGAGGACGTTTGTGGGTATAAATACAATACCTCCTAGGAGGAGAAAAAACACGCCAAAACATGCCAAGTCAGAATACAAGCCTAGACAGACCTTGTAACATCCTGAATATTTCGACTTTGGAATACGGAATTAAAAATTTAGAATAACCAAAAATCTTTTTCAAAATACATTCATGCCTGAACTAACTCAATTCGATCTGTCATTTTTCGTTTACACATGGGCTAATAGACGAACGTCTGAGGATACGTTGATATTTGATTTCAAATATTATTTATTCAAGGAGCTATGATTTGCATATGCCAATTATTTTCGAAAAACAAAAACCCTCGGGCATATTTACTTTATAAATAAAGCTATATATCTAAATGTATCACCATTTTGGATAAAACCCATTAAGGGATAGTTTATTAAAACAAATATTGTTCCACTAAAGAAATAGCTTTGATTATTTTTTATGCACCTTTATATAGAGTGATAAGCTTTTGGAAATACCTCCTCAGACAAAGTCTAGTCCTCAGGCATAATTTTAGTTTGCTTGTTTATTGTTTATTTGTGTGTGTCTAGAATCTGTGCCAAAAGATCTCGATTAAATCCTTTTACCGAAAAGGTTGTCCTCTGTACAAATTCTATCTCAAACCCCCTTCAAATTTCCAAATTTCATATCCCAAAGAAAATATTCGAACATCCTATTTCTTTGGGCCACATTTCCCTCTGTTAGCCCAATCCATTCCGCAAAACAAGTTCATTTCCACTCCCTCTACCGTGGCCTTCCTGCTGAGCTTTTTCTGGAAAAGTCCATGTTGCCTCCCCGAGCCCTTTCATTCCTATTGGGTTGGTAGTAAACATAAAGTCTAATTCTCCCCCCCCCCATACTGTTTTCGGTGGCGACGTCGCCGCACGCCGCGCCGCTACGACGAGACCGTTGCGACACCACCGGCTGCCATCTTCCACTCCCGTCTCACCGGCGAGCTTGCCGGCCATTCCACGCGCATCCTGCTCAACCTCGCACCGCCGCCAGCCATGCAACAAGCTAGTTGTGCATGTGCATGCATGCAAGCAAGTCAGCCACGAGCATGCACCATGCAGCTGGCTAGCTATGCGTATGCCTGCATGCAAGCGGCTAGTCGAGCCTAAGCTGGCATGCGCACCAACCCGCGCGGCCGCTGCAACTACCCCGTCCCTGTCTTCATGGCCATTCAAGACGAGCTCGTGCGGTGAAGCCTATATAAGGGCAACCATAGCTGAATACGCAACCGTCCCTCTCCATTCTTTCTTCTCCTCCTGCTCGTTCTGCATCCTCTCAGCCACTTCCTCCCGCGCACGCGCTGCCGTCTCTCCGCTTGCTCCACCACGGCCGGCTCCGGCTGGGCCTCAGTTGAGCAAGAGGACGGGTAGGCCGCCGCGCCGTCATCTGAACCCCGAGAACGACTAACTTATCGAACGGCTAACCTCTAACATCTAACATTCGACCCATTGACTCACTAACCCGCTGACCTCTAACTCACTAACCCGCTGACCTCTAACTCGCTAACCCTTGACCCCTAACTTGCACTAACCCGCTAACATTTATTCCTTAACACTGTGTGTTCGTTTGTTACCACCGATCGAACACGTGGAGTGCGAGGATGATCCGCGGGTCGACCGTCCCCAGGCTGTACCTCGACGACCGTAGTTCGCGCGAGGACCGTCGCCCGGTACGCCGCTACCCGGCTGCCGCAAGGTGAGCTCCTCTCCTACTCTTCCTCTTGCTTTTGCCTCCTTACCGCATTCCTCGTCTACCGTTGTTGCCGCGGCGCGGTGACGTCGTGAGGCGCAACACCGTACCCGTCCCTTGCGCGGCCGCCCTCCGCAGCGATTGCCGCTTCACCACCGCCCATGCATGCGCCATCCAACTAGCTAGCCGTATGCATGCATGCATGCAAGCAGCTCACATGCATGCAGCTAACTAGCTGTGTGTATGCATATGCAAGCACACTTGCAGTTTGGCCAAGCCGCCCGTCGTTCGGCGGAGCCACCCGACGTCCAACCAAGCTACCCGAGTCGCGTCCTCGGTCGTCGTTCGGCCGAACCCTCGGACGGTGCCACCCCTGCCGCGACGAGCGCAGCTCCCTGCCCGGCCGGTACCATGGCGCACTGCCGTGCCACCGTGCCCGGCTGACGCCCGTGCCTCCCCGAGCCGCCGGCACCCCATCCTCCTCCTACCGGCGCGCTGCCGCACGCCACCCGGCCTCCTCCTCGCCATGCCGCGCAAGCCAAGCCGGCACCAACCCGGCCCCGGCCTCCTCCAGCCCGGCCGCGCGCCACCGGCCGCGCGCAGCTGCCGCCCCGTAGCCGTGCCGGCCAGCCGCAGCCACCAGCCCGGCCGGCTGCAGCTCTGTCGCCGCCGCCGCGCCGCCTGCGCGCATCCCCAGCCGCGCGCTGTCCCCGGCCTGCACCGCCGGCGCCGCTTCGCCCTGTCGAGCCGCGCGCCGCCGCCCCCGGCCGAGCCGCGCCGCCCGGCCGCCGCACGCGCGTGCCGCGCCACCCGCGTGCTGCCACCGCGCGCCCGCAGCCGCCGTGCCGCCCGGGCCGAGCCGCGCCGTTGCCTGCGCGCTCCCAGCCGCGCGCCCGCGCCGCCGCCGGCGCCGCTCCACCCCCGGCCGCGCCGCGCCCAGCCGCCCCACCGCCGGCGCCCTCTCGCTCGGCACCCTCCTCTCCTCCCGGCAAGAACAGCAGAGGAAGCAGGAGAAAAGAAAGAAAGAAGAAGGAGAGAGAAGAAGGAAAGGAAGAAAAAGAAAAAGAAAAGGAAAAGGAAGTGGGACCCACTAGTGGGCCCCACATGCTCTCCCCGCGGACCCCACTTTGACCTAGAACTTGCGAAAGTCTATATTGCCTCCCTCACGATGTCGGGCTAAGCCCATGAAAATCCCTACAAGTCTACTTGATGTCCCTCAACTTCATTGGGCTAGCCGACCTGATATTATATCCACAAGTCCATGTAACCTCCCTTTGGTTCCTCGGACCAAGCCCATGAAGTCACTTATAGAAGTCTATACAACGTCCCTACTCATCCATTGGGCTGCCGACTAAAAAGTCGACATTAACTCCCTAGACGACCTCCCTCATCTCTGGGCTAAAGCCCAAGCCCTCCCAAAACCAAGTCCACATTGCATCCCTCTTATTTCACAGCCAAAAGAATATTCTTGGGAATATTCCTTTCCAACTTAATAAATTCATTTTCGCATTCCAGAAAATCCATTAATCTTCCAAAATTCATATCTCCTCAACCGTAAGTCCAATTGACTCCGTTCAACTTCCATAATTTTTTTAAAAATGTGATCTATCCAAGGGCACATTTAGTTTATAATAGTTATTATCTGCTTTATAGGGTTTTGGATGTTTTTCTCTTTTCGATCGCGTAGTGGATGATCCGGAAATTCTACTGACGCGGGATTGTTGGAAGATATAGGAACCTAAAAGCAAGGCAAGTCACTACGCCCCTTTCCTCGAACATGTTGATCCTACTTTTATAAATGTGTTGATTGCATATAAAATTGCATGCTAATTATAAAACACGTACCTACATTTGCTTAAAGCCTTACCTTTGATATTGTTTATCCTTATGTATTTACACACCTTTGTGACCTGAGTATATTACTTTACGCGTGATTATTTACTCACTACTTAGCCCTGCTTACATAGACGTTATACACTCCATATGTGGGATATGTGGACGTGGTTATACTGATCACTCGATGGGAGTGATTGCTAGAGATCGGGTGGAGACATAAGCGCCACCCACAGCATGAAAACCTGTGTGAAAACCCAAAAACCTAATTAAACAAAAGTGATTTCGACTGGGGTGGCATGGATAGAATATGGGTGGTTCTGGGAATGGTAAGCCGCCGACCCTGGTCAGTTAAGGACCGAGTCAAGAAGCTAAGCAGGAAACGAACCGAGTACGACCACACTTCTTGAGTGGGGTTAGACCCGGTGGACTAGGTTATTCTCGTGGGGTGGCACCCCAGACATGGTAGGTTCTGGATATCGGTATGGAAATGTGGAAGTGTGTGGTTTAATGACGTCAAGCTTTATATATGTATGATGTAACCTTCAATCTCGGGAGCGCCAGGACTCCCCTCACAACCGGCTCGAGGTAGGAATGTGGCGCCGGGGGTGCAATGGGGATTCATAGTCTTTGGAGCGGGTGCCGCCATGCGAGGGTAACTGAAAAACCGGGCCGTGACAAGTCTCATGTGTTGGGTGCGTCACGGAGTGTGGGATTAAAAGCGTACATCCACTGCAGTGTGAGTAAATTAAACTATTCGAATAGCCGTGCTCGCGGTTAATGAGCGCCGGGACTTGCATTACTCTTGACTAGCCTCGTCAATTTGTAATATTGCTTAAAATATGATGGGTATGGAAGGCGTGACCTTGCCTGATGTGCAAAAAGGTCGTAGTGGTTAAAACTGTGGAAATTGGATGCGAGGGTAAACCGGACCAAGCGAGGCTTGGGGAAGGTGGATGAACTCTCGCAGGTTAATGACAACTTCAACTTAACGTGGTTTTCAATTAAAACGGTTATGGCATAGGTTTGTGAAATAATTTGTGAAAACTAGCTTCATGCAAATAAACCAAGCCATCCTTGAACCCCTATGAACATTATATGCATTCTGTAGTGGTGGCTTGCTGAGTACGGTTGGTACTCACTCTTGCTTATTTACATCTTTTAGAAAGGTGTTGGTGTCGACCTGTACATGTGCTATGCTGGCAAGGAGTTATCGAGGACGGTGGAATAGGGACCTAGGTTCACCAGTCGATGCGTGTGGGATAAGATGGACCGCCGCTGCTTCGCTTCCGCTACTTCATTTAGTTGTTTTGGTATTTTGTGTTGCTATCGACCATGCTTGGTCTATTCGGGTTCCATTTGGGCTACCCTTGTATTATTAATATATTGTAAGACCTGTAAGACGATGTCAGCTTGAGATATACAACTGTGTCATGTGTGTACCATCTACTGATCCAGGGAATGGTATTGTAATACACATGGGGTTCCCGGTATACAAAACCGGGGGCTCACAAACCTAATCTGGAGCCACAGAGGCCGACGGGAGGGATCTAGCACTACCCTCAATCTTGCTGAGTTCGTATTCGAGGAAGAAGACTACTCTGTCATCGACTACATGCTGGAGATTCATGCCACCAAGTCGATGACGACTAGATTAGGTTTTCCCAAATATTGTACTCATGTGATTTTGATATATAAGACCAACACCGGCTTCGGCCAACAGGAGTAGGGCTATTACCTGTTAGTTAAGGGATTAGAACCTATATAAAAATCCCTATCTCCCATCTCTTTTATCTCAATCTCGCGTATACCTTGGTTCCAACGATCCCCATACTTTACAAATACCGTAGTCGCGATCTACTCCATCGACATTAGCGCGCCAGGTAGGAGGATTTTGGTGCTAAAAGGTTTCGATGAAATGGGTTTCAAGAGACAAATTCTTTGACGACAAACTACTCGACGACTTCAGCTTTAGAGAGATACGACCTGACCAAGGTGCGTTCTTCAATGGATCAGGACCCTCGTCATCTCAAGCTTCGTCAAGTCATCGCCACTGTGGAATTTTCGACGAGGGATACTTCAACGATTTCGGTCCTGGGAGATCTAACCCGACCAGATACGTTCCTCGACCAGATCAGAATCATCGCCGCGATTAGTTCGATCTATCAAAATAAACCAAGCTTCAGAGACATCGTCGCCACAGAAAACAACGATTCAATACCGTCGACCACGAGGCTTCAATCCGGGTCGGCTACTTCCGAGTTGGTTAGCATCGCTAAACAAGGTAATTAGTATATTGATTTTTTAAATCAATCTACTGATTTCGTAGATACATCCGGCTGTATCTACAAAGATACGTAATATTTCATACAATTTACCGTACCTATTTTCAGATCCATAATTTATTATGTTTACCTAGAGCATGTTTATTATACAATGTCTGTTGTGCGAGTGTCTCCTATGTTAGGCCGACAACGGTATATTACTGGGGGCTCGCTCTATTTCTTCTGTATAAATCATGCTTGTTTATGGTTTACATAATATTTAATCATGAATCTGCTCATTACATCCTGATAATACTAGAAGATTTATACAGTTTTTTGAGTACACGCTCGGTATTCTCTACTATATATCTTGTCTTCTAGAAAATATTTTTTAAGAACAATCGAGCACTCGAGTAGGCAGCGGTCAAGTACACCCCATTATCGAGAATGTTCTCGAACAAATGCGGAGTTGTCGGACCGAACGTACCAACAGAGACCAATGACCTACCTCACATTTAGCGCCGGTCATGTTCGGACTATTCGAGACAAGGTTGTTACGGACAATCCCCTCGTGAATGTTGTCGGCTAGATTACCCGGCATAATTGTGAACGAATGTCCGATATGCTACTAGTTGGGTATGTTTGTCATGCTGGCCACATGAGATGCACATGTAATAACCAACTCAAGCGCCCCTAAGAGTGCTCGAGTACGACTACACACCTGGTTCTTGATCAACGTTGTAGCGATCTCGCCAACTCTCAAAATCTTCTATGAGTGGTCGGGTACGATTACGCACATGGTTCTTGACCAGCGTTGTAGCGATCTCGTCAACTCCCCAAATCTTCTGCGAGTGATCGAGTACGACTACACACCTGGTTCTCAACCAGCGTTGTAGTGATCTCGCCAACTCTCCAAATCTTCTACGAGTGGTCGAGTACGACTACACACCTGGTTCTTAACCAGTGTTGTAGCGATCTCGCCAACTCTCCAAATCTTCTGCGAGTGGTCGAGTACGACTACACACCTGGTTTTTGACCAGCGTTGTAGCGATCTCTCCAACTCTCCAAATCTTCTGCGAGTGGTCTAGTACGACTACACACCTGATTCTCAACCAACGTTGTAGCAATCTCACCAACTCTCCAAATCTTCTACAAGTGGTCGAGTACGACTACATACCTGGTTCTTGACCAGTGTTGGAGTAATCTCGCCAATTCCCCAATTCTTCTGCGAGTGGTCGACTACGACTACACACCTGGTTCTCAACCAACGTTGTAGCGATCTCACCAACTCTCCAAATCTTCTACAGGTGGTCGAGTATGACTACATACTTGGTTCTTGACCAGCGTTGGAGCAATCTCGCCAATTCCCCAAATCTTCTGCGAGTGGTCGAGTACGACTACATACCTGGTTCTCCACCAGCATTGTAGCGATCTCGCCAACTCTCCAAATTTTCTACGAATGTTTGAATACAACTACACACCTGGTTCTCAACCAGCATGGTAGCAATAATATGATGAATCAATGCAAGATTTAAATAAATACAATATACCTTTACGTTGCATCTTCGGGTAACCCCTGAGTTGCAACCTTCAATCAGAGTCAACAGCAGCGAAACTTAGCGAAGCTAGGACACCAAATCCACCGACAGTAGTTTGGGTTTAGGGACAAAACTCCAATCTTCATTTTTTTCCTGAACTTAAGCCAAGGGGAGAAAAACAACAATAATGGGGGATTGAGCACTTTCGTACCCAGCAAGCCACTAGAAAATGTGTATATGCAATCTTCAAAGAAAGGCTGAGTTCATTTGGGAAAGCATTTATTTTTAAAACACTTTTCAAAGGTCAAAGTGTGGGTTTCAAAATAAACTTTTCCTTCGGAAGGAGACGTCTCATCTCAATCAGTCCACAAGTTGCTTTGCAACAACTCGAGCGAAAAAGCCAAATTTTAGTATTTATAACATCTTTTCCTTTATTAGTTTCTTTGCACTTCCAAAACATAAACCAACATTTTCTCCAATAACCATCCGTTAACCAAGTCTCAAGGTTAACGACACCGAGTCTAGTCCTCTCGACCCGCCAACCCAAACTCAGCCATCTCGGCCCCTAAACCGGCCGTCTTGGCCCTATGGTGCCAAACAACACCCTAGGTAACACAGGCCTGTTCCCAACCACGAAGACTGGTCGTCCATCACAAAGAAGGACTCTGGTAACAGTTCCCATCCCACGAATCAAATTTTATTAAATAAGTTTTTAAAACAAATCTACGCTATGGGAATCACCTCATATTCGCCCTTGACTGTGGGCATGCTGTTCGAACAGTTCAATTAAACCTCTGCAGAGACTACACGCTTTTCGCACAAGACACGACGCTTACACTGATACTGGCCGGTATCGGAAGTTCGTGACAAGGCCTTTTCCTAACCAACCCATAAATGTCCCGTGTCACACAGATGGGTGGAATCTCTCCACCAAGCATCAGGCCAAGCTCAGGCCCTCATCTACTCAGGTCTCACCGTATGGACCCCGACACATCCCCGCTACAGGAGATTGCCGTATACTCCACCATACCAATGCTCCTCAACTGTCAACATGCTAGATACCTATGTTTCAGCTAGTTACTCATCCAGGGGCATCTCATTCTACTCGTGTGGTCGTACTGTGAGATGCTCAGATGTAAAACCCAAAGGAATCAGTCCTTATACGCGACTACAAAACCAAACTACACAGGAGAGGATTCGCATCGCAAGTTTTTTCCCATAAAACCTTTTTATTTTCAAAGTCACCGACTCCCCGAGTAGGGTTTTATAAACATGTCACAACCCAAGTTTTTCCACATTGATAACCATGTATAAACCTGATATAAACAAATGGTGCAAAAGGACACCTGCACCCAGAGAGCGCAAGTATTGAGGTACTGCGGTGGTGGAGCAACAAGGGTTAAGTTTAACAAGGTCCTATAGAAAGTGATGCAACTACATAGGTTGGTCCGTCGGTCCTGTGCTCTTAGACCAATGGCCGATCAAATTAATTGTGTGCGCTAAGCATGCAATCTTGTAAACAACACATTTTATAAACTAGGAGCAATATGATCAAAGAGTGGCTTGCCTTATTGTTGGTCTTCAAAACTTCGAGAAAATCCACGTCCATTGCATCTCCGAAACGTCTAATACGTGATCAAAAAGAGAAAAACAGCCAAAATCCTATAAAGTAAATAATAACTATTATAAACTAATATTGTCATTGTATATATATCCCGTTTTTAGAAAAATTATGAAAGTCGAACGGAGTCAATCAGACTTACGGTTGGAGATATGAATTTTGGGAGATTAATAGATTTTCTGAAATATGGAAAAAGGATTTATTAAATTGGAGAGGGTTATTGTCAAGAATATTCCTTGGCTGTGAGGGCGAGTGGGAGGCATATTGGACTCTCTTTTGAGTGAGCTTGCGCTTTAGCCGAGACATGGAGGGATGCAATATAGACTTCCAAGGATGGGCTTGGGCTGTAGAGGGATAAAATATGGACTTTGTTGGAGAGGAAGGCTGTTGGTGGGCTTCGGCCCGAAGTTTGGATGTAGGATGTCATATAGACTTATGAAGAGGAATTGATTTCCTGGGACTTTTTAGTTGGGCGGCCCAATAGGCGAGGTCCCACAGAGAGAGTTAAGAGCATGGGTCCCACTGGTAGGTCCCACCTTTTTTCTTTTTCTTTTTTTTTCTTTTTCTTTCCTTCTTCTCCTCTCTCCTTATCCTTTCTTTCTCTTCTCTGCTTCTTTCACTGCCTCCGAACAGAGAGCGTTGACAGCGGTGTGGGAAGTAGGGGGCAATGGATGGCACGGTCAACGGACAAACTTGCTTTTGTGTCCTCTCCCTCTACAACATTTCTCTGTTGCTGCCTGCTCGTTTGTTTTGATGTGGTTAATGAGGTGTTAGGAGAGGGGCAGTGAGGTGCCTACTTTGCTCAGTGAAAAATGCAGGAAGACAAAGGAGGCAGGAAAACAAAGAGAGAACATGTGCATTCATAAACGATGAAACAAAATGGTCTTTGCTTGTATTAGTGCAGAAAAAGAGAGAAGTGCATGCACGCTTTCCTACTGACATTTTGCCCGTAGGCTGTAGACCATTTGGAACTTGTAAAAGGACTAGGACTGGACTGTGACTAATGATTTGTTTGGAATTTTTAGATAGATAGAAAATTGGGTTGGAGGGGTTTTGGCGTTGGAATAATTTGCAACGAATGGAATGAGTAGAGTTTCAAACAAAATAATTTGGAATGGATAGAAATTAGAGGAGCTATTTAGGACGTGATTCAAATTCCAAAATCCGAACATGGGGATTTTATTTGGAAAAGAATGATTGAAGAAAAACTCGGCTTTTGCCGATTCCGTCGATGTGCGATTAAATTCGTCAGGAGAAACGACTATTGATTTTGGGTTGTACGTGCACAAAAATATTGGTTTTGATATGTATACGTATAGAAAATATTTGTCGGGTGATCGAAGTCTAAAAATAAATATTTTTAGACTCTTTGGATGGAAAGAAGATTATTTGTTGACACGATCAAAAATTTTGAAATCGAAATTTCAACTGTATGAATCCTTGGAAGGATTTAGGAGGAAAAACTCAAACTTGAAAATTCGAATCATAGAAATTTAATTTTAGGAGAAAATATCATGGTCAAGATTTTGGGTTCATAAGAAAACAAATCAATTGAGATCTTTGGCACAAAGTTCTAAATACACTCAAAGAACCAAATTTTTGAATATAGGATTTTAATAAAATAGATTTTTCGACGGGGCGAAAATCGAGGTGTTACAGTATTGTTGTATTCCATTAACCCGTGTATAGGAGGTTTGTTTTATTCTTGACACTGACAGAATGTAAGTGTAAAACAGAGAATTGTAAAATACAGGAAAAACACATGAATGATCGTTTGATTGGACCGCAGAAAAAACACAGGAATCGGATGAAAGAGATAAGACTCAAGGAAAAATTTTCACGATATTGGAGCTCTTGCTAAGTTTCTTCCAAAAACTTACATGGAATTTGGAAAGCTTCGATTCTTTGAATCAAATAGTCACACAAGAAGATTTTTTATAGGATGAATTCTATGAAATCCCTATATAAATCCTTTGATTCAAAGGGCCTAAACATGCATGAACATAAAAAGATGTACACCTTATAATACTCACTCTATCTCAAAATATAAGGGATTTTAAGTGGATGTGACACATCCTAATACTGTAAATCTAAATAGTGTGTCACATTCATCCAAAATTTATTAAATTTTGTATTTTGGAATGGAGGGAGTAAATAACTAGATGAGGAATTGAGGATAGTGGATAGAGACGTGGCAAATGTAACTAAAAGGGGACGAGGATACGGCATACCATATAATGAAAGACAATGGAGTATATGTCTATGTATATACTATAGTCTGTGCTATCTCTAGTGTTTTTGCTACTCCCTGCTCATCATAGTCATGGCCCTCGTACCGTCATTGCTAAAATTGGAAAAAGGCTAGAGGCACCAGCTGTTACGCACACGGATGCGTCGTCGATGCGTCATGCACGGATCCACCCGTTCAAAAGCGGGACTACGTTGTTATCCCTACAAGCAAGCTCCCACCACCACCTCATTGGCGCAAAACAACCCGACTTTTTGCTACGCGTACGCGCAGTTGCGTACACGAGAGAGAGAGACGCTACGAGAGGGGAACGGAGGAGGACGACAGCGGCTTAGAAAAACCCCCACCGAGAGCCCAAGAGGGCACACGCCCATGCACCACCTCGCTCCAGGGCTCGCGCCGCAGCACAGCAAAAAAACCCTGGGCCGCCGCGAGGCGTGGCGAGGCGTGGCGAGGTGGTGGTGAAGGGGGAGGGCGGCGCGCGGGCCGGACGACCGATCGGTGTACCGGTAATGGCCGGAGGAGGGGGAGGCGGAGGCGATGGGGGTGGGGGTGGGGGTGCGGGTGGCGGCGGCGGCGCGAAGAGGGTGCCGATGCGGCGGCTGTTCGCGTTCGCGGACCGGCTGGACGCGGCGCTGATGGCGGTGGGGGGAGTCGCGGCCGTGGCCAACGGGGTGGCGATGCCGTTCCTCGCGTTCCTCATCGGCGAGCTCGTCGACGCGTTCGGCGCCGCCGACCGCGCCCACGTCGTGCACGTCGTCTCCAAGGTCTCCGCGACCTCTCTCTTCTTGTGCGCATTTCGTCCAATCGCTTTACTTCCTTTGGGGCATCGATCGATTCCATTCGCATTCGTCTGGTTTGATTCTTGTTCTTGGGCCACTAGTTTCTGGGGTTTTTCTTTTCTTACTTTCAAGAGGTTTATTAAGGGTTTTGGAATAAGAACATTCCTTCTTCAAGTATTCGGGAATCGGGATTTGATAAGCAGAGAAACCAAGCTAGCGGGTGGGACTCGACGAACCAACTGAAAGTTCTCTTGATGGATCGCCAATCTGAACCAGGGGCCTATCACAGATTCGTGATTATTGTCCTTCAAAGTTCCCCTTCTCTTTGTTTTTCTCCATGTTTCCATTAATCTGTCGAAAATACACCATTGGATGCTAGTTTACCATATCTGTTCTTAGTCACAGCATTTATGAGAGTTTGTCGTGCTAGGCCTGAATATGAATTATGCTTGCAACGATTTGTTCCAAACTGGTATGGAGCTTAGGAGTTTGGAGGTGCCTTTGCCACGCATGCCTACAAATACGAGCGATTCGGACACTCGGGAGTTTGCACAAACTTTAGATACACGCAAGGTAGCAAGTTTGTAGGAGTACAAAGTTTGTTGAAGATTAATTCAGTGAGTTAATTTCTTCAAATCGTTAGACTATTTTCTTCTAACGTGTTTATTTAAGATGGTAGTACTACATTATGGTGAAATTGGTTTAAGTTTCTGTGCGATCTACTTCATATGTAAGAGAAACGAGTTCCCCACCAAAACAAGCATTACTGATGGGATAATTTGTTTCTAGGTTAAAATGGTTAATTAATGATTCTCCAAAGGATGTACAAGAGGAATTGCCTGATACAGTACAAGTGTCTGTGCAGATGCTTTTGTTTTTTTCCAAGCATGTTATGTTGTAATTACGTGTTGCCTAATGCTGTCAGAAACTCAGACGCATTATAATTGTAGTATGATCCATTTCTGTTTCTGATCTTTAACTAAGATGTTCAATATGCAGGAATAAATTCATTTAATTTCTTTGGCCAGCTGCTGCCTTGGTGCTTTATTTGCTCTATCCTTTTAACAATTTTAGTTTATTTATTGTCCATTTTCAGATTTCTGTCAGATTTGCATATGTGGCAATTGGTTCTGGAATAGCAGGATTTCTTCGTAAGTGTCGAGAATATTATATCTGTCTTAAAAGTATTATTGTATAACAATATTTATTCTGGTAGAGAATAAAGACTTCCTGAAATATAGCTATTTGCTTAACTCTAGAATATTTTCTTAGTAGCATTGTTGACGAATTATTCTTTTGTACCTTTACTCACGGATATTTCTTCCTTTGATATAAAGAATGTGGGCTCATGTAGTCCTGTTCAGGTGACTTCTTAGAAACTGCTGAAATTTAGGACCAAATTATAAAATCACATTTAGCAAGGACGCATCTTAGATGTGCTTGGATTATCAGTATTTGTCTCTATGCTAGCAACTAATTCTCTAGACATTCTCAAGTTAATTTTGGAAAAAGGGTGAGGGTAGAATTTCCATTGTTGTTGAGGGTGTAGGAAAGCCTGCCCAGTCATAATAGCTCTATTTAGGCTGAGTTCGGCACTTGCGTTCATAGCGTCGCACAGTATTTTTCTTCCCGGGCACGCTTTTCAAACTACTAAACGATGTATTTTTTTGCAAAAAGTTTCTATACAAAAGTTGCTTAAAAAAATCAAATTAATCCATTTTCAAAAAAAAAATTAGCTAATACTTAATTGATCACACGCTAATAGACGTTCCGTTTTCCGTGCACACTGTTTGGAGTTGGTAATACTAAGTAACCAACTCAGCCTTAAATTACTGCTTGTCCAATTTGCATGTTAAAGGATGTGCATTTGTTTGCTTCATATGTATTTGGTTTTCACCCTGATAATTTGAGGTGAATAATGGCCAATACTCTTGGAAACTACAAGGTATAGGTATTAGAGCAGAAGTCAAGAGTGCACAGCAGAGACATCACAAAACTTAACTGTTCTACTAAATCCATGTAACAGTGAACATAGACAGTCATTATTCTGTAATATATTTGAAAGGATATAAACAGCAGCTGTTTGCTTGTGTAATGCAATATCCTATTACCGATTTAAATTTTATTTTTACTACACTGCATTTAACTGTGTACCTGCAGAGGTGTCATGCTGGATGGTGACCGGTGAAAGGCAAGCCGCACGCATCCGTGGGCTGTACCTTGAGGCTATACTTAGACAAGATATTACATTCTTTGATTTGGAGACATCAACCGGAGAGGTTACTGAAAGGATGTCTAGTGACACAGTGTTGATCCAAGATGCCATTGGAGAAAAAGTGAGATAACTTATTCATTTCTATCTACATATTAATTATCAGCTTTGTGAAGTGCCCCATGTGATGTTATGTGAACACCTTAAGTTTTCAGTTTTACCTTCTTAGTACATATTATGCAGCATGGTCATAGTTAAGCCAAGTCTATGGTTCTGGCAATCATTCATATGGCCTGGATCTCTGAAGGTCAAAGATGTTCTCCTGCCTGTGTAATGCACGTCCATTAATTATGGTTTTAATTACATAGATTGATTTTACTATATGAAACTGACTGACTGAAGTCGATTCTATATGATCCATAAAACTGCTATATTGTGAATCTACTGTTTGACAGATTTCTCATTTTGTCCATTTATGAAGGTGGGGAAGTTTCTCCAACTGCTATCAACATTTCTTGGTGGATTCATAATCGCATTTGCAAGAGGCTGGCTTCTGTCCCTAGTTATGTTGTCAAGTATCCCCCCTGTTGCACTTGCTGCTGCAGCCATGTCAATTGCCATATCGAAGCTAGCAAACCGTTCCCAGCTGGCCTATGCTGAAGCAGGGAAGCTGGTTGAGCAGACAATAGGATCGATTAGAACTGTAATATCCTAAACCTTCTTAAGAAATTCAACATTTTTTATTATCCTTTTTTCCTAAACCTTTTGAGATCCTTCTAATTTTTCATTGTGAAAATTAACAGGTGGTATCTTTCACCGGTGAGAGGAGAGCAACTGACAAATACAATGAATTCTTAAAAATATCATACAGATCAGCTGTTCACCAGGGCGTGGCTATGGGACTCGGAATTGGTTCAGTTTTGCTTATTGTTTTCTGTAGCTATGGGTTAGCGGTATGGTATGGTGCAAAGCTGATTATTGAAAAGGGTTATACTGGGGGATATATCATTAATGTATTGATGGCCATCATGAGTGGTGCAATGTTAGTATCTTGATTTGCATGACAACAATTCTTTGAATGCACAAAAATCTGAACTTCAATGACTTCTATATTCTCACTGCAGCTCCTTTTTTATTTTACAATTTTTTTGTAGGGCACTTGGTCAGAGTTCTCCATGCTTAAATGCTTTTGCATCTGGACAGATTGCAGCTTACAAAATGTTTGCAACAATCCATAGGGAACCTGAGATTGATGCCAGTGACATGAGTGGCCTTGTATTGGAGAATTTTGTTGGAGATGTTGAGTTCAAAGATGTCCGTTTCAGTTACCCTGCAAGGCCTGAGCAACTGATCTTCGCTGGCTTCTCAATTAGCATTCCAAGTGGCATGACAATGGCGTTGGTTGGTGAAAGTGGAAGCGGGAAATCTACTGTGATTAGTTTGGTCGAAAGGTTCTATGACCCACAATCAGGTGAAGTTCTATTGGATGGTGTTAATATGAAATTGCTAAATCTTAGCAGGATAAGACAGAAAATAGGGCTTGTCAGCCAAGAGCCTATTCTTTTCACAACCACCATCAGAGAAAACATAGAGTATGGAAAGAAAGATGCATCAGAGGAAGAAATCAGGAGAGCAATTGTCCTTGCCAATGCTGCGAAGTTCATCGATAAGCTACCAAATGTACACTCATCCATTCAAACACCCCCTCTCTTTCTGTCCTTTTAGCTTTGACTTATGGATTCTGCGATCTCTTTTTAGCATTTATTTCATCTTAATTTGAGGCCCATGAATCATGATCATAAGTGATAACTATTTTCAGGGACTAGATACAATGGTTGGTGAGCATGGCACACAGCTATCTGGTGGACAGAAACAAAGAATTGCAATTGCAAGAGCAATTTTGAAGGACCCTAGGATACTACTTCTTGATGAAGCTACAAGTGCACTTGATGCTGAATCTGAGCATGTAGTTCAGGATGCACTTAATAATATCATGGTTAACAGGACCACCATAGTTGTAGCCCATCGCCTGAGCACAGTGAGAAATGCTGATACAATATCCGTGCTACATCGTGGACAACTTGTGGAACAAGGTAACAGAGATCTTTGTCACTTTTCTTCAAAACTCCTGCCACACAAATTCAGCAAGTTTTCAATTTCAATTTATACTTTCGATTTATACATCAAAACCAAACTCAAAAATAATGTTTGCTAAACAGGACCACATGCTGAGTTGATAAAAGATTCGAATGGAGCGTACTATCAACTTTTACAGCTTCAAAAGGTGAACGCGAGAAGGAATGGAACTTATGAACCTGACCCCAACAGGCTATCTGATGCTGCGAACAGACTATCTGATGCTTCGAACAGACTATCTGATGCTGCAAATTCTGTAAGTCGACATAGCATCAGAAAGCTATCCTTTGAGAGATCTATGAGCAGACATTCATCACTGGGTGGAAGTAGAAGGAATTCACAGACATATGCATTGACCGAAGATGAAATCAAAGGGTGTGATGATACGAAGTCTGGCAATAATATACTTAGGCGCCTACTACACCTTCATAAGCCTGAAACTGCAATCCTTCTGTTAGGATGCATTGCTGCCTCCGCCAATGGAGCTATACTTCCAGTGTTTGGCCTGTTGCTTTCAAGTGCCATCAACACATTCTATGAACCACCACACAAACTGCGAAAAGATTCAGTGTTCTGGGCAGAAATATATGTGATCTTGGGTGTTCTATCCATCTTTATCATACCAGTGCAACACACTTTGTTCAACATGGCAGGTGGGAAGCTTATCGAGCGTATACGTGCCTTATCATTTAGTCGGGTTGTTTACCAGGATATTGGATGGTTTGATGACCCTCTGAACAGCAGGTATTATCATTTGGTATATTGCCATTATAGAATTGCCATTTCCTTTTCTATTACCTAATTTTTCTGCATTACTGGAATTACTCAGTGGCGCAATAGGTGCTAGGCTATCCGCGGATGCTGCATCCATCAAAAGCATTGCTGGAGATGTTTTATCATTGATCGTTCAAAGTATAAGCACCGCTCTTGTCGGCATTGTAATAGCCATGATTGCAAACTGGAAGCTAGCATTCATAGTCTTGTGCTTCGTTCCTTGTGTAATTGCGCAGAGTTATGCTCAATCAAGGCTAATGAGGGGATTTGGTGCTGATGCAAAGGTATATATATAGTCCTTTTTTTCATTGCAATGAAATAATTATGTTGTTCTTTGCTGAAAACCTGTGATATTTTCCTGCAGGAAATGTATGAACAAGCGAGCACAATTGCCAGTGATGCGATCAGTAACATTAGAACTGTCACTTCATTCTGTGTAGGAGAGAAGATAATTGAAAGCTACCGAAATAAATGCAAAGGTCCTGTGAAGAAAGGAGTCCGTCAGGGAGCTATAAGTGGTGTGGGTTATGGATTCTCATTTGCCTTGCTCTTCTGCTTTTATGCTGTATCGTTTTATGTCGGAGCACGCTTCGTGCACAATGGAACAGCAGACGTTGGGGAAGTTTTTAAGGTTAAAACTCAAGAAACTGATAGATGCATCTTTCTGCAATTTTTCCTCTATTCATCCTTTTTGCTGCTTATTGAAAATGCAGGTCTTCTTTGCTTTAACAATGATGGCTGTTGGAGTTTCACAATCGAGTTCTCTTGCTCGGGATTTTAGCAAAGTGCAAGATGCGGCAGCCTCCATTTTTAGGATTATAGATAGGAAGTCCAAGATTGATGCAAGCTCAGATGATGGAATGGCTCCAGAGAAAATTGAGGGGAATATAGAGTTTCAGCATATGAGCTTCAAGTATCCAGCTCGAACTAACGTGCAAATCTTCACAAATTTGTGCTTGAGGATCCCGTCTGGCAAGGTACATGTGGTTCTCATGGTTAAGCAATTTGTTCACAGTGCTTTATTCTCGTAATTACCATCCATTTGCTCCTAATTTCATCTTAATAACTCTATAATGTTGAACACATTGCTACAGAACTGAGGCAAGGTAACAATTGCTCCCTCCATTCTTTAGTAAATAGCACTTTTGACTAAATCATTTCTTTCAAACTACTTGTCGCAACTACCCTTTTTCCCATGGTGAAATTTCAAATTTGCCCTTGATCTCCCGAAACTATAGTGGTGGGCCCAAAAATCTTCCACAGATATTTTTGGATGCTTGCTTTGGTTCTGACATTTGAATGGATAGCCTGCCATTTTGTTCAGTGCTTGCTTGGGTTTGTTGTACACGTGGCCTATCCTCTACAGTACATCCTAGGAGTATTTTTGTCACAATTTTTCAATATAACTGATGCCTTGTTATCTGTGCGTGGGTAAAAAGAAGTGCACCAAGAGTTGCAATTTAGAATATAGAACAAGCTGAATCTTAATAGGTCGTCGAAATGTTAGTAGAATCTGAACTGAAAACGAAATCCATTCAATATAACTAATGCCTTGTTCTCTGTGCGTGGATCAAAGTATCAAATGTTGAGAAACAGAGGGAGTAACAATTTAACAAGTGACCTGGATAGCTGCACAGTAGCTTAACAGAACAGTTGAATTGTCGTCTTCCTCAGCAAAAGTAAACAAAGAAGTGCACCACAAGCTGAATCTTAATCGGTCGTCGAAATGTTACTAGAATCTGAACTGAAAACGAAATCCATTCAATACTGAAATTTATTTTCTTTTTCTTGTTAAGATATTGAAATTGTTTTTGAGGATGACAAGTTTGATCTTCTGTTGCAGACTGTTGCGCTTGTCGGTGAAAGCGGAAGTGGTAAATCAACAGTGATAGCCTTGATAGAGAGGTTCTATGACCCTGACTCAGGCGTCATTTTTCTAGACGGCATGAACCTTAAGACCCTCAAGCTCACCTGGCTCAGGCAGCAGATAGGGCTAGTGGGCCAAGAACCGGTTCTCTTCAACGACACCATCAGAGCAAACATCGCCTACGGCAAGCAGGATCAGGTGTCTGAGGAGGAGATCATTGCTGTCGCCGAGGCCGCCAACGCCCACCGCTTCATCTCCTCGCTCCCGCACGGGTACGACACCAGCGTCGGCGAGCGCGGCGTGCAGCTCTCCGGCGGGCAGAAGCAGCGGATCGCCATCGCGCGGGCGATCCTCAAGGACCCCAAGGTGTTGCTCCTGGACGAGGCGACGAGCGCGCTGGACTCCGAGTCGGAGCGCATCGTGCAGGAGGCACTGGACAGGGTGATGGTCGGGCGGACGACGGTGATCGTGGCGCACCGGCTGTCGACCATCACCGGCGCCGACAAGATCGCCGTCATCAAGAACGGCGTCGTCGCCGAGGAAGGCCGGCACGAGCGGCTGCTGCGCTTGCCCGGAGGAGCTTATGCGTCCCTTGTTGCCTTGCAGTCTAGCAGTTCGTGATTCGTGAACTGATATGAACACTGCTAGCTATTGCTTCATAGGACGAGCTTTCTTTCCGAAATTTTATTGACATTCGACGCCCTAGTTTAATCCAAAAACAAAATGACCACATTGTTGTTTTTGTTATAAAGAGGATCTTCAACGTGTTTAGAAGGTTAAGGAAGTATGCCAGTATAGTGTTCTATAATCTAGATCCTTGCCATGATGTTACAGGGCCTTCTTTCATACACTGACATGATTCAAATTATTTTTGACTTTGCATTTTCCTGATGAAGCCTTATCCCAGAAAAAAAAACTTGTGTTTTGTTCATTTTTGTGTCAGTTGCTTGGGCTTTCTTTCTTTGGTCGTGCAGATGCTGATTCTGGAGGTATTATGGTTTATTTGGCCGCGCTATTGCAAATACGTTTTTTTTTTTTTGCCGGGTCGGCCGAAAGGTTCGGTCAACCAATTTCATTAAGAAAAGGGAAAGAACATTACAACTAAAACATGGTGCTTAGAACGACAGCGGGCTATCGAGACGGGGTGGACGCAACTCCTCTATCCTAGCAACCAAACTAAAACACAGCCCGAAGGCACATACAGTTAGCTGATGCTATTGTTACAATCCGTGAAAACTCCTACTGCCTTCCACACCATGAGTTCTTCCTTGATGTCATTCACCAGCTGCTCAGGTGTTCGTGATCTCTATTCGAAATGCACGCATTTCGTTCCTTCCACAAGGACCAACAAGTCAGCATGAAAATAGTGTCAAAGAGTGTCCTGTAGCCCGTTCGAAAATGTCGTCTTGCCTCCATCCACCAATTCTATTGCAAGGATTGGGAAGTCTATGGCGATCCAACCTTGTGTCAATCCCCAGACCCTTCTAGTGAACTCACATCTGACAAACAAATGCAGGTATTCCTCTTGCTCGCTCAGGCAGAGAGTGCAGTAATTTTCGTGAGGCCAACCTCTCTTATCCAGGTTGTCTGCCATTAAGCATCGGCCTCTAGTGGCTAGCCATATGAGGAAGCACACTCTAGAAGGCGCACTTGTCTTCCAGATAAGTTCACCATGAGGGCAGGTTTCCCTTGCCATGAAGAAGACATTGTAGGCTGATAAGACTGAGAATTGCCCATCTGGAGAAGGCTTCCACCTGATTGTGTCAGCATCATTGGTGAGATTGATCAACTGTATCTCATCCCATAGTTGGAAGAATTGAGCCATGGCTTTATTCGAGAGTGAGCCCTGTAGATCCCTTACCCATCTATGGTTTGTCATCGCCTAAGCAACCGTTATCTACGATCGACCCACATAGGTTGAGAGGATGGGCCATCGCCAAGTGATGCTGCCTCCACCAAGCCAATTGGCTGTCCAGAAATTGGTATCCGTACCATTTCCCACACAGAATTCTGCAGCAAATTGGAAGATTTTATCTACCTTGTCTCCCAATTGGAACCCTGCCAATGTCCAAGGTCTGTCTTTCTGCTCTAATCTTTTGGCATGCAATTTGAGTCTCAGAGCCTGCCCAAAGGAGTCTAGGTTTTTTATCCCAATCCACCATTCTTGATCGGTGTGCAGATGTCTTTTCAAGCCACAGGACAGTGCCCCCGCTTACCTTCTCCTGGCCTTTCCAAAGGAAACCCCTGAACTTGCGCTCAATGTCTTTGATTGCCCATTTTGGAAGTTGAAGTGTCGACATGAAGTGCGCAGGAAGGGCCATCAGCACCATCTTGATTAAGCATAAACGACCATTTGGCGACAACATCTTTGGTTTCCATCCAGCCACCTTGTTTGCTAATTTATCCAAAATCAGCTGAATTTTAGCTTTAGTTGGCTTCCTTAGTGACAAAGGCAGACCCAAATACACAATCCGGAATAGCTCCACTTTGCATTGCAGCACTTCTGTGACTGCATTAAGCTGCCGCTGGTTGCATTGTATCGGAGTTAAAGCACTTTTGGTGAAGTTTGTCTTCAATCCAGAGGCTGCCCCAAACAGATCTAAGATGGCTTTGATGACGTTTGCTTCCTGTCCTTCAGGTCTGAAGAAGAGAACTGCATCATCCACATAAATTGAAACGTTAGGCACTCGACGCCCTGCAATCAGATCAGCCAACATCCCTGCTACTCTAGCTTGTGCCATAGCCGCCTGCAGCGCGTCCATAACCAAGATGAAGAGAAGTGGAGAAAGAGGGTCACCCTGCCTTAATCCTCTCGCTGGTTTGATTGGGTTGGATTCAATCCCATTGATCAAGATGCTTGTTTCAGCCGTCAGGAAAAGAGCAGCAAGCCAGGACCTCCACCTCAGACCAAAACCTCTGTACTTTAGCATGTCAAGAAGGAAACTCTAGGAAACTGTATCGAAGGCCTTTGAAATGTCAAGTTTAAGAAGAATCATTGCTTTATGCTGCCTGTGAAATTGTTGTGCCAACCCTTTGACAAGGATGAAGTTCTCATGGATGGATCTTCCTTTAATGAAGGTCGCCTGGGTGTATGGCACAAGTTCATCCATTCTTGGGGTCAGTCTCTATGTCATGATATTTGTCGCCAATTTGGAAAAGCTATGTATGAGGCTAATCGGCCTATAATCTTTCAGCAAAGTGAGGGAAACATTTTTTTGGGATGAGGGTGATGACTGCCAAGTTTAGCAAGTCTAGATTCTGACTATTTGATGTGACCATGGCTACTATGGATACAACCGTAGCTCACATCATATGTCAACAGGAAGAAGTCAAGATTAAGCTGACCAAGTTCTGCAATCCAATTCGACCACCTGCTGCACTGCTGAGTTCAAACGGCCGCCAAATATGCATGCGGGCTCCGTTTTGGGCCCATGAGTACTTGATGGAAAGCTCTTGGAGTCCTCTTTCCAATGGATCCAGCCTCATCTCCAAATTCCATTCCAGTCAGCCGCAATCTCAGAAACAATGTGCTATGTCACCTGTAATGGGCCTATGGGCCTGTAACTTCATCTGGGACCCCGGCCCAGGTGGGGCCCATGTGGGGTGAGCCCCAACCTGGTGGAGCACGACCTAGGAACCCCCTTGGTCGTCCTCCCACCCCTTTAAATAGCTAGGTACCCCTTTAGGGTTTCTTGGGTTTTGTTAGATTAAAGTTTTAGCCATTGCTACTTTTTCTTGTAGTTACGTGTGTCGGCTAGACCACCTAATTACTTGTCTTCGGAATCCCACCTTATCGTGAGCTTTAATTCCTATTTGCAATTTGGATTGCTTTTATCTTGTTCTTGCTTGTTTCTTCGATTTGCTTGCAGGAATAAGGTTGATTTGCACCGGCAAGATCAACAACCCACGGAGAGGTGTATCGATCGCTAAGGCGCAACACAACAACGTCTTGTACGGTTGTAGTCGGATCGTCAACGTTTCTCTCAAATGGTAGTTATCATCAACTCACCGAAAGATCGGGACAACCATATCCCTGAGCGTATCGAGTGCGGCTTAGGGTTTATCAAGTGGTATCAGAGCAGCTCAGGGTTTATCACTATTCCCATTGCAGAATTTTGTTAGGGCTGCCATGAGGTCATCCTTGATCACCTCCCAGCACTTTTGATAGAACATGGTAGTGTAGCCATCGGGGCCTGAAAATTTCTTCGTTGGTAAGCTCTTGATTGCCTTCGACACCTCATCTTTTGTGAAATGCTCTTCTAAGGTTGCTAGATCAGCCTTTGCCATCTGAATTCCTTGGAGGTTCAACTGTCTAGAATCACTTTGTGGTGTACCCATGACCATCTCGAAGTACTCTCGGGCAAGCTGTTGCATATCAGTCTGTATTGTGGCTACTCTGCCGTTGTGCTCAAGAATAGGAATCAGCAGCTTTCTTCTTCTGGATTTCAGTTTCATGTGGAAGTATGCTATGCTGCCGTCTTCTTTCAGATTTCGCAATCTTTCTCATTGCCTGATCCTAATCCTTTCCAGTGACGCAAGTGCCAGGCATCTTCCTTTCATCGTAGCTCTAAGATGTCTGTCAAGATCAGAAAGCAATCTATTTTCTTGTACAACATCTAATCTTAAGATGATCTCATTGGCAATCTGGATCTGTTGTCTCAAGAAGCTAATTTTCCTTTGCCCCCATTATGATAGCTTCTTACAAAGTCTAGCCATCTTGACATAAAGAACTGAATAAGGGTCTTCAGAATCCACCTGCTGCTGCCAACACTCAGTTACCACTTCCATGAAGCCTTCCAGCTTTGTCCAATATGTTTCAAATCTGAATTTCCTCTTTCTTTGGGTGGGATCACCATAGGTCAGCAGCAAGGGGCAGTAGTCCAATCCAGACGTGCTTAAGGCTTGCAGGTGAGCATCCGGGAAGTTTTCTTCCCAAAGAGTTGTGATAAACAGTCGGTCCAGCTTCACCAAGGTAGGGCACTGTTGCTCATTGCTCCACGTGTATCTTCGGCCGAAGAGGTACATCTCCTTCAATTCAAGCTTGTTCAGCTTATGGCGAAAGGCGTTCATCATCTTTCGGTTGATTCTTGGGTTGTTTTTGTTGGCTATTGAGGTGATCATGTTGAAATCACCAGTTATCATCCGATGTCCATCAGTGATTTGTGCCACCATAGATAATTCTTCAAGGAAGAGAAATTTTTCCTCATCATGCTGCGGCCCATAAACTGAGGTCAAAGTCCAAGACCTGTCCCTAGGAACCCAGTTCAGTCTCACTGTCATCGACCATCTGTCGCCATGAAGAACAGTTCCTTGAAACACTTCCCCCTTCCAAGCAATTATCACACCCCCCTCTTGTTTCCTCAGCCGGCAGCACCGCAAAACCATCAAAACTAACACCACAGAGATCAATGATAGTGGTAGTATCCACTACATCAAGCTTGGATTCTTGAAAGCAAACTACAGAAGCACCACAAGAAAACACCGCCTTCTTCACTAGGGCTCTTTTATCTGGATTATTGAGCCCTCGTACATTCCATCCCAACAAACTGAAGTTTAAAGACGACATTGACATAAAACTAAAGATACACAGGGAGTTACACCCTCCCTCATCCGGCTCCCGCAGGAGCCGTGACTTATGCATGAGAGGCGATCACCAGATGCGCAAATACGTACTCACAACAAACAATCCATTAGCAGAAGTACTTGCAAATACCAGATGCACAGAAGTGTTGACACAATTTGAAATCATCTCTTGCAGCATGTTCCTGCCGATTACAAATGTTCTGTACAACCTGTAACAGACCCTTGCAGCGGCAGCTTGACTACACATGCTAAATGTCGTAGTGGTGTAGAACCTATCAAAGCTTCTCAAGTACAAAAATTCGATTTTCCCAACAATCAGCTTGGGGCAAGCTAGCCAGATTTGAAAACGCCATGCTGCAAAATTTAGACAAACAACCTGATGTATGCTGAAGTAAATTAAATAGATAGTCTATACAAATTATGATAGTTTAAGACAATGGTCACTCAGTCTATACAAATTATGATAGTTTAAGACAATGGTCACTCCAAGAAAGCAAATGCTGCCTCTCTTTCAGAATAAAATAATACTCCCTCAATCCCAAAATATTCCTTTCTCCAGACATGGGAGTATAAATTCTCAAAACCATAGAGACTATTCAATCTATTGTTTCGTGTACTAAGCATTTGAGTGTACATGGGAGTACTAAGAAATTGAAGGTGGTAAAATTGGAATTGAAATATGTAATGATAATGATAAATTCACATGACATTTATATGTCAAAATAGATGAATTGGTTAAGCTACCTTAGCAAAGTTTCAAATAAAATATTTTAAATGCCTATGAAAATCTACGGTTAAATTTAAATTCTACCCTACTACCTCTAGTAGTACTAGTACAAATTGACCTCACTCCGATGCTTTCTACTAGTAGTAGAAAATAATCTGAACCGTTGATCTCATTTGATCAAATGGTTCACATATATTTCTACTATCACTTTACTTAATGGTATTAAAATCATGAAGGGGTATTATTGTCCAAGAAAAAAATATTTGTGAAGGGGTATAATCGTCATTTACAGTCACTAACGTCTCAATCGTTCCTCATGCCGCCAGCCAAAGTGAATCGCGCGACTCCCCACAAATCGCATCCGTAGCTGTTGACGAGTGTCTCATCCATGCCCCCACCTCGCCGCTTCGCCACCCGGTGGGAGTACATCAACGCCAGGGTGTACGTGTTCGTGGCACTGTTCCTAGCTGTGGCGCTCACGGCGCTGTCCGCGGGTGGTGCTCATCGTGGCCGTTGTGGCGCTGGCGCTCATCGCCGCCGTCAACACGCATGTCATGCCCGGAAAAGAAAAATCCTAAAAATACTTGGACACTCAAAGTATTGCTGAAATGTTCTTTGTATTATTAAAATTAGTAATTGAGCTTTGAAAAATCTAAAAAAATTCTAGAGAGCATAATTAATAATGAAGAATTTAATAAAAATTAAATCCAACCATGTTTTATTTAGGAAATTTTATTTCTCACGTTAACTTCACTTGTAAATTAATGTGTATTTTAATATAAATTCTAGAAATAATTTATTCAATAATTTATAAATCTATGAAATGAAAGTTAGGGTGTGACAGCGCACAACCATTGCTAAGTCACTAACAATAATGCCATCAACACAAGTTTAATTAACGGCTATCAGAGCATCTCCAACAGCTCCCCATTCTCCTCTCCCATCCTTTCTTTTTTGGCAAAATGAGAAAATTACTCCTCCAATAGCTCCCCATCCACCGTTCCCATCTTTGGCAAACTTGGAAAAAGCTGAGCCCAGCGCGCATATATGCGCGCGGTCCAGCGACGCACATCACCGCTCCGATCCGTGCCACGCCTCCTCGATTCCGCTGGCGAAAGAATTCCCGCGCGTGCGAACCCCTTGGCGCGAAGGAAATAAAAGCGCGCGAACGTCTCCTCGACACAAATCCATCGTCCCGCGCGCGAAGAGGTGTTCTTCATCTACGGCGGCGGCTGCTAGGGTTCAGGTATGCACTCTTCCACTTTGTTTCCTCCGGTAGGATTTCGATAGGTTGGCCGTCGTGGTTCTGTTTGCCCGCTTCCCCTTGTGCTGAGCGGCGATCGATGCTGAACAACTACGGTTCCAGATGCTATCGTCTCTGTGCGGTCGTCGTGCTGCTGGTTGTCCACTTCCTCTTGTTTCCCGGCTGATTGTTGGCCGACGTGTTAGCGCTAATCTTGCCGGCCGGCTGATGCCTGATGGTTTGCTTTGTTGCCCTGATCGTACCCTAGAGAAACCAGCAGCAGTAGTGTTTCAATTCACAATACAGATCATAGTCGTTATTATCACAATACAAATTTGGTGTTTGAGAAATGAGTTATGGGAAACTATTGGAGATGGCCTTTTTTTCCCTTTGCTATATTGGTTTGGGAGTTGCCAAATTCCAAGATTTGGGAAACAAAATATCCCAAACTGTTGGAGATGCTCTAAGTTTCTCAACTGCTTCAAATATTGAGTAACACTGTAAACTATGGAACCTCTAGTACAGTCCATAGAAGTGTAGATCGCTGCCGTCAGGAGGAGATCGGCAGTGGTGGGAGATTTTACCACAGTGGATGGATGCGCCGTCGGCCGTCGAGTGCCTAGCGATATGTTCTAATGAATGGATACATAACTTTTTTCTGTACGAAGGATAGATAAAATCTCAAATACTAGCATTACCCCTAATCACTAAGTAGTAGTAAAGTATTGATATGCCTTTATGAACCGACGGTTCACATAAATTTTACTGGTAAAATAATACCAGTAAAGAGCATCGGAGCGTCGCCCATACAAATTACTACTATAAAAGTTCCCCAAAACTATTTCCATCCTTCACACCAAGAAAATAAAATGGTTATTAATTTTGGTCAAATGTCAAATTGAAGAGTCGTACTGATCTCCAATCTACATGTTTGAGATCCCCATAAGTCACTCATGAATCAAGCAATTCTATCTCCTATTCTTCTACTTCTGTTTGTCGCACGATGTTTCAAATAAAAGAAATGTGTCAGAACACACGAATTGGGTTTTTCTTTACTGATGGCAGGTGTTTTGTACAAAGATGAGCTCTTTTCTAGGGTTGAAAAATATAACATTGCATATGTGCGGCACAGTAGGGACATTAAGAAAGAAAGTGTTAAATTCAATTATCATTGAAACTACTGGCGATCCCAGAAATCTTCAGTTAGCACAAACTTCAAGCGGGTCTTAGAAAGAGCAATAAAGCAAGCAGCTGAAAATACTGATCCCTTCAAATAAACAAACACCATCTCCAACTTTGTGGCCCTGTACTGCTCTAGCAGTCAGAGTGAATGCCTACACCACAAATTGTTGAAAATTTTGTTACAGATACCAACCGCTTAGTTGCACAAATAAGCACTGAGGATAAATCATCGTAACCTCGTTAACATGATCACGTTAACGAATTTTTTGTGTAACTAATTAATATACACATATGTAACAAACCAAGCATTGTCAAAAGGGTTAATTGGATCCACGCCATTGCAACTTTGCCAAATTTTAAAAATGTCACTACTATTCGCCATATCGGCTACGTGCCACTGAAATTTGAAGAAATTAGAACTATGCCACTTCGTCACGATTTCTGTCATCTCCATTCCCGTCCCCATCCCCATCCCTCAACCGCCATCTCCCTCGCCGACGAGCTCAAGCTCACAGCAACCAGCCTCGCTAGCGGATGCGAGCAGCGAAGCGTGGCGTCAGGCACCCTTAAGCCCCATCGCGCCTCTTCATCCCCTTCACGTACATCCTTCTCTCTCTCTCTTTCCTCGATGACGAGCTCGAGCTCACAGCGGCTGGCCTCGGCAAGGGAAGCGAGCAGCAAGGCACGGTGGCGTCGGACGACCTCGAGCTCCGTCGCCTTTCCTTGCAATCGGTGGCGGTCTCTTCATCCCCTTCCCCTACCTCCTCCTCTCTTCCCCCTTCCTTGCCGATGAGCTTGAGCTCTCAGCAGTCGACCTCACAAGAGATGAGAGCAGCGAGGCGCAGTAGCGTCAGACGGCCTCAAGCTCCACCTCCTTATCCTGCAGCTACGGCGGTTGGTGTCACCACCGACCTTGCCACACCCCACTGCCTCCGCCGCGGTTGCCGCTGCCTTGCCCCACCAGCACCCACACCCCGCCGCCACTGCCACCACCACCACCCACCACGATGGCGTGGATCTGGTGGTGGATGACCTCGAGCTCTTCTCGAGCAACACGGATCTGGCAGCTCATTGGCAGCTACAAGGGGAAATCGACGCTGAGGTCAATGGCCGGCGGCGCGGTGGAGTTGCTGTCTCTCCCCTCCTCCCTTCACTGACGTCAACGCCAGTGCCACCTCACTCCTCCACTCATGGCTGGCACGCCTGAGGTCGCCGCCCCGCTGCCCTGCACCCTTTCGCTCCGGTGACGGGAGCTCCGACTTCGATGTGGAGAGGCGACGATGAGGATGGCGACATGACGGTGAGAATGGCGCGACATGAGAGAGGAGGACAGAAAGAGTGATGGGAGTGGCATGGTTTCAATTTTAAAAATTTTTAGTGGCACCCAGCCGATAACGCGAATTATAATAGCATTTTTCTAATACACCATATTTGTAATGACATGGATCAAATTAACCCTTGTCAAAAATAAACACATCATCTGGAACGTGGAAAACTCTCTTCCGGTCACACGTGAGCATCGACGCTGGCAAATGAGAACGAAAAGGAGCGTGACTAAACACAAACCATATGGACGATGTCAATCTCCACTCATACACACATACCATGCAAAGCTTATATGCAAATCATCTTTCCGCCGATCGATCATACGGATTCCGGAAACAGGTCAGGAGGGACCGAAAGAAAAAGAAATTGAGGTGGGGGATGGGCTGACAAATTGACTGGACGATCCTACGTCACCGACAGCGATGCACTTGAGCGAGTGGACGAACGACATCGGAAAGAAGACAGATTCGGAGGCAGTTAATGACGAAGGGAGTACGTACGGCGGCTTGGACGACTAAGGCGAATAGGCAATGGCCGGCGTGACACCGCTGGGCGTGGTGGCGTGGTGGGGGCACGCGCAGAGACGGGAGGAGGCGAGTCAGAGCATCGGAGGGATTGGGACTGGGACTCTGGGAGGGAGCGCGCTGCACAAACGAGTCCCGCAACGAAACGAAGGATATCAAAGCAAAACCTAGCCAAGGTAATAAATAGCAGTTGTAGCGGCCGCTATAACAGCCGCAATAGCGGTAGCGGCCCCCTTCTGCTACCGCTATGAAGTAGCGGGCTGGATGTAGCGGCCTGAAACTTAACGGCCACAATAGCGAGTAGCGGGCCATAATATCGGGCCACAAAAATGATTTAGCAGTCTGCAATAGTGGAGGTTTACATGTAAGTTACCCTAATGACTTAATCCCTAGCCCACCTTTTCTATCCATTCATTTGCATCTACCACGCCACCACCAACACCACGGCACCTACGTCGCGCGGCGGCGTGCCGGTGCTCCACGGATTTGACAGTCGGCCAGCTGGGCGGCGGCTGGCGGCTATCGCGGAGCCAAAGAGCACTTCCCTGCCTCGCCGATTCGATTCGATGGCCAAAGGTCAGTTCGTCAGCGCCATGCGCAGCGTCGGCGTTGGCTCAACGCAGCGCAGTCCATCGATTTGAGTTTGACGGCTTTTCTGTGCAGGTTATTAGGTCTGAGCATGCCATTGCTGGGCTGCCGGCTGGTTGTCTACTTGTCTTCTCCGTCGAGGCGTCAAGGAATCTGAAATGCTTGCACATTATATTCATGTAGGTCCATTCTAAGAAAAGAACTAGATTAGGCCAACGAAAATTGAATGCTCTGGTCTTTGTCATGTTCAACAAGAGGCTGAAATCAAAATATTCTCAAAAGGATAGGGACCCATCAGGTGCTAAATTTATCGAAGATGATCCACCAAATGAATGGATTATAGATGATGATGCACCTGCACTACAACCAGAAGTAGATGCTCAGAGTGCAGCTATCAGTCGAAAGAGAAGATTAATACATAAAAAATCATCAAGCAAAGCAAATAAAGCACGGGTTGTGGTCGAAGAGGAAGAGGAAGAAGAATTTGAATCTTCTGCCAGTGAACATGAAGAGGAAAATATTCCTTATGCAGATGGTTCAAGTGACCATGAGCTTGATGAGGTTGGTGAAAATGACAACGAATGACAGGTTCATCACTTGTTTTCTGGCTTCCATAATCTTGTATTCTCGTTGGTTGTGAACTTCTGAGTCCTGTTGGCTGGCTCGTTCATGTACTAAGACCATGTCTGAGTCTTAAATTTAAGTTATGTTGGAAAGACATCAACTCTTTGAGTGCAAGTGTGCAAGTAAATGTTTATATTTTCTCAAATTTACATGTGATTATTAAATGCCGCTATTAGAACTTAGCGTCCGCCCGCTATCCGCGATCCGCTACCAAGACACCAATCTGCTACCAACCCGCTATCTACTATTTATTACCTTGAACCTAGCTTCCTGCGCAACACGGATCCCTGCTCCTATAGTACGAAAGACTTCGGGAGCTGTTTGGTTCGATCATAAAGCTTATCAATCACATCTCATGTTAGACAAATTTGATGAAGTTAACTTTTTATTTAGTTTATAGTCATATTTGTGATAAAATTCCTTCTGCTTTCTTAATGAACTTAAAAAAATGTGGCACAATCCTATTTCACTAGTTAAAATGTGGCTCACTTTTTACTAGCCAGAACTTAGATAAGTGTGAAATAAAAGTATGATAAATGGTGGTAAACTTTGTATAGCATCCAAATAGCCCCTTCGCCTCCTGCGCAAGACATGTTCAGTTAGAATCTCAAAGCAAAGCTGTCTCACTCAGCCTACTAGGCTTAGGGTGTGTTTGACAGAAGGGAAAAAAAGAGGAAAAAAAAGATTAAAAACATACCCAAAATGAGATGAGTCATTAACATATTATTAATTGAGTATTAATTTTTGTAAAGCAAACTTCCTATAGAATTTTTTAAAAAAACGCAAAATTTAGCATTTTGAGAAACATGCACAAAAAACAAGGTATTCTTTCTTTGTGTTAGGCCATTCACAGTGCACTGATGTGGCATTCAGTCCAAGCTGTCCAGCTCAAAAATTCCATGCCACATATGCTTCTCCCATGACCAAATGAAGAACGGGGAGCCAAAATAGGTTACCCGTTCCTCGTCAGAGATTGCCAGGGAGGGGAGAGGAAATCCTCACTCGGCTGTCGTCCCGAGCTAGTTTGTCGCCTCCAACACGGGAGTTGGGAGAGATGGCGACCAGAGTTGGCTACACCACCACCGCTCAGACCCCCGCCGACCGTCGCCCTCACCGCCGGCAGATCCGTTGAGGAGAGGGAGGGGAGTGGCGCTGGCTTAGAGGAGGGACGCCGCCAAATCTGCGCCGCCGGTGGGAGAAGAAGAGGGGGCGGAGGGTCACCGCCGTGCCCCCGCGCCGAGGAACTTGCCGCCGTCCCCCTCCCCGCAGTAGCCCCCGGCTCCGCGCCGCCGCCGCCAGACGTCAGATCGGGCGAGCTCGGCGGTGGCTTCCGGCCCCATCGTCCGTGGCTTCCCGCTAGCCACCGTCGCCATTGCCGCTTGGGCCGCCCGCCATTGTCGCCCTGAACCGCGGAGCCCATCGTCGCCGCTTCGTGTATTTCCCGTCACGATGGAAGAAGAAGAGCGCGTGGGTTGAGGAGAAAGAGCGGGGAAAAAGCGTCGGTTGGTTGGGTAAGAGGATAAGCCGAGAAAAAAAAGCTCCTTTATTGTTGTGGACCCCACTTAAGGCTACATAACACTGTAAAACTTGTGGCTAACATTATTCTTGAGTGTTCTTGGGCCTAGGTGGCATCTCAGGTCCGTTAATATGGGTCGCCGCACTGCTAATGCCCTTAGGAATGAACACAGACTTAGATTGAAGGCATTGGTTCATGACTTATTCCTCACACATCAAAATTGAGTTAGCTCATTGACGTATGATTAATTAACTATTGGTAAAAAACATAAAAAAATAGATTAATATGATTTTATAAAATAACATTTCTATAGAATATTTTATAAAAAAAGTACCGTCTAGCTATTCGATAAGTATGTGCACGAAAAATAAGAGAGTAAAAGATAAGAAAGTAAAGTGTCGAACACAATCTAAATCATAGTATTTTTTGATGCCTCTTCCTTCCTCTTCGAGGAACGTGGATTTGCAACGGTTGTTGCGGTTGTGGTGGCGCTCCTTGCTACAACCATGTGAAACCAAGCTCGTACATTGGACGGTGTAAAATGTGTATGTGTTCGGGGGTCTTAAATGAAGACCCCTAAATCTGTACTTGGGGTTCGGTGCTAAGGTTGGGACCAAACAAACCAACAGATTAACGTATGATTAATTAAGTATTAGGTAAAAAAATTTAAAAAATAAATTAATATAATTTTTAAGCAACTTTTTCATATATTTTTAAAAGATGTACCATTAGTAGTTTAGAAAACATGTGTGTAAAAACAAGTGAGTAGAAGTTAGAAATAGAGAGTATAGAGCACACCTGAAGTACTACGTACACTTAATTTGTAACATATTATAAGGCCCAAAAAAATAGAAAAGGAAGAAAGAAGCCCAGAAAGATCACAAAGCCGAAAGGCCCAACCCATGCGGCCATGCCTGGTACTTTGACGCTAGTTTCCATCGTCGCCGCCTGCCGCTGATTCGCCGATGGCACGTCGCGAGTCTAAGGTGCAACTCGTCAACTCCAGAGACATAACCTCCCTCTTCCTAATCCCAAATTCACAAATCCTAAGGTCTGTTTAGATTGATGCTATTTTAAATTATATATTATTTAAAATTAATAAACATGTGAATATATTTAGTTTGTTGCAAAACATTGATAATGTCTAGATAATTTTGACAACAACATTTAATCTATCCTACCAAAATTTGATAATACTATCAACTTACTAAAATTTTGACATTACCAAATTTTAAAAAGGTTTATTTTGACAACAATATCAATAAGCCTCTAATCTTTATTGTTCGTAGAAGCGAGAAGCAATTTCAGATCATAGCATAGAGGCATTTCACAGGTCACAACTGGTTTTTCTTCTCTCTAGGTAAGTCCAAAATTCATGCTATATACAAACACGGCGGAGTTTCTGATAGTTCCTAAGTGATTTCTCGTGCTTTGCTACGAAAATTACTAAAGTCTTTTTTATGTGTTTTTTCAACAATCGAGGTAGTAGTAAAAAGAAAAAAACTAATGAAACATCAAATTATTGACATTAATCATGAAACAAATAAATAATACATGAGCTTTGATACAGCATGTAAATAAAAAGAAAAAAAGTAGGATGGTCTCTTGTACATGGTACAACTCAAAAACCAAGAAGATCATATTGTAATGGGGGAGAAGAAAATGTCTTTAACTTACATCTCTTAATAATTCCTCTGACACAATATAATTTTATTTTTTATTCATCCTACACATATCAATCCGAAGAAAAAAAAAATAGAACGCAGTTTACTCTAATAGACCTCAATTCAATTCCCTCCTACTTTAATAAATCCCAATATATTTATTCCACACTCTGTCAAACCCTAGGAGCAAGTCCTATAAAAAGCTTGTAAGTTACCTCTAAAAGCGTCACATATTATTACATGATGAGATGAAGATAAGTGAGAAAAGAGAGGATAAATCATCCTTCATGCAAGGGACCATAGATAGTACATTAATACTTAATTACCATACTTAGGCCTTAATTACTAATTAGTCTGACAAGTAGAGCCGTATGCATGTAATCAGCAGCAGCGTATAGTAATATTAATGAACATACTTAACCAAACTACCAAACCAAAGTGACATAACTACTAAGGAGTACCATCATATTTTTTTTTTGCAAGATAATATAAGCCCTATAATCTAAGCATACCTGCAATACACAACCTTCATCTCTTCAATATAATCTTGTGCACTGGGTTTTTCTCTTCCTAAATGTTTGTCAATTTTACTTGTGTGTATAATAAATGACATACTAATTTGTATAGATATGTGTGTATTAATTTTTTGTCTGTTGTTAAGCTTGTCCAGACTCAAAAAAATTTCTGAATCCGCCACTAGCTAAAATTAAAATTAAAGATAGTAGTAACATTCACTATAAAACATAAAACATGTTCTAATGTATTTGTCTTTTACTTTTACAAAATCTAATTACTTAAAAGATGAAGTTATTTTAAAACGAATAAGGTGGTGAAAGATAAATTTATTTTGTGACAAAAAAAAAAGTAGATCGACAAAACAGTGCCAAGGACGCTCTAGGGCCTAGAGGCAGCTATGGTTGATTGTATAGCACCCGTGATGGCGCGATGGCTGCGTGCCACCAATAATCATTCTCGCATCATCGCATTAATCGTGTGCGCGCGTCGAGAGTCCAAGGGCCAATCAGCCAATCACCGGCAGTTCGGTAAGGGGGAAGGGAGGCTTGTACGGCACTCGTTGGCATGGAGTGTGCGTGCGACCAACATATCCATCTATCCATCCATTTCGTTCGCGCGTAACGCCGCCGCCCGTCGATCGGCCGCACCGCACGCACGCGACTCGCCATCGGAATTCGGAAGGCTTGACGCTAGCTTGTCGCTTGATTCCGGTCGTTTTCACGCCGCGTGCACGTTTTCCTCTGGCCCTTGTGTGTGTGCATGCATGCGTGGTGCGGATTAGCGGCACGTAAGTGCGTGTGCGTGACACTGGTCCAAATTAACGAGAGCAAGCGTGCCTCGCGAGCCGCGTGAACTCATTCATGCACGCATGCACATGCACCTCCGTCCGTCGTCCTCCGGTGATGTTGTGTTTCAACTGGACGAATCCGTGCACCTGGAACAACGCGTGTGTCCATCAAATTAAGGTGCGTGAGCTGAATCTGTCGCCCGATTGGGTAGGCACCCTTCTTCTTCCAGGTACTGTAGTACTTATATGTAAGGGGGACGTTTCTGTTGGCACCTAAATTTGGATGCCCTCCGAACCTGATTGAAACACATCAAAAATGTAATGGTGTGTTTCACCGATCACCATTAATTTGTTCATTTTATATACTGTGTTACATTTTCTTTTATTAAAAGTACATAGATACTGTGTGTGTTATATTCAAGCAAGTTTTTAATTATTGGTTCGTTGCAATGCATAAGATAGGATAATTATCGTTTTATCTTTAAAAAATGAAAATTAAATTTGACAACCCTAAACGTCAAAGGCATGACTCACATGTTACAAATTTAACATCAAATTTATCAAAAATATAGTATTACTGATTAAGAGGATTTTTTTTATCCATGAAAATCAAAACGGGTCTGGTAGTTGGACCCTATACCAGCTTTGATCGGGAATCGCTGCTGATGTACAGTGAGGAGTATAGAACCATTTTTATATATGTGTGTATTTACCAATATAAAAAATATATTGTTCTGCTAAATTTACTTAAAAAATATAAAATTTTGCAAAAAATGTAATTACGTAGGCCTACGTTGTTCATGTACTAAGGTTGCCTAATATGGTCAAGTTTTATAAAAACATATCTAAAGTTATATGAACACAATTGGAGCCACATTATGATTAATTAACAAAGAATAATCTTGTCATACCTTTTCTTTTGAAGTCATTGCCATACGCTAGGAAAAATGATAATCTTAAATCAAGTGTAGAAATGATATCCGAATAGTTGAATATCTAATTTAGTCCAACTTATATAATTAATAAGTTAAAGTGTGGCGAAGCTAAGGCAATGTGTGGCTACGATTCAAATTAATAGACCATGCATAGCTTGTGGTCTCCACAAATTTCAAACTAGTACATGACTTGTGAAAAGAACAAAAGGCTTTCTTTTTTTTTTTGCATTTGTTTTCCTTTTTGCCTCGTCTTCTACATCAAATTTAGGGTTGTAATTTTGATGGGGGTGGTACATGACAACTTAAACTATGTTATCTATCTTTTTGAAAATTTTATAACTATTTGGATAGTTTAAATTGGGTTAGGAATACCAAAATTATATATAGTGCTACTGTTGCACTAAAAAGTCCTCGATACGTTTATACGTACTTAAGAGAGCTACTATTTGGTGACAATAGGATAATGAGCTCCCTTCCTCCATCCAAAATAGGTCAATCTATTGTGCAATTCTACTCTTTTCATAGGAGAAACTCCCAACCAAGCCATGTTTTGTTTAAATGAACCCACACGTCACTAGAAGAGAGAAAGCATCAGGGATGAGATGATGAAGTTGTGGTTAGATGACTTCATCTATGAAATGTACACGAATATAATATTCCACACATGAATGTGTTTTCAATTAAATATTAGTAAGAACTGGAATTTGCTGGTGCTATCTCTCTTTTTTGTCATTGTTCCCCACCCACGTAAAACAGAGTAGCAAATCAACACATGATTAGTATTAGCTTAAAAAAATTTTAAGAAATGATTAATATAATTTTTTAAAACAACTTTCCTATAAAGTATTTTTTAAAAAACATATTGTTTAGTAGTTGGAAAGTTTGCACGCCAAAATCAAGAAAGTATAAGTATATAAGAGCAAGTATAATAGCAGACTATAAATCAGCTATAAACACATGTGGAGAAGATAAGAGAGGAAAGAAAAAAGAAGTGAGATACATATTTGTAGCCAACTGTAGTATGAACTCCAAGACATTGTGTGTATATCAGAGGTGGAACCAGATATTAAAGGTGTAGTATATATTTATAGGTAACTATTGTATGAATTGGCTATAGATGATTTAGAGCTAATAGTTGGCTATATTATTAAACTTGCTCAAAGTTTAGAAATCTCACTGTCGAACGCACCCTAATAGTTTGCTTAGGCATGTGTTTGGTTTGGGGATGAGTAAGGATGGGTTGGACTCATCCTTATTTTTAGAATGGGATCGTCCCCACTATCCGTTTGGCATGAGGGATGGGATGGTCAGTGAGACAGAAAAGTGAGATGGATTGGTCTGCCAATTTTTGAGGAACCAATCCATCTTGAATCTCAGAAGAATATTTCTTTTTAGAGATTATCCTATCTCACATATTCCTAAACCAAATATCCCGAAAAATAGATTCGATCCAACCCAACTCACTTCATCTCTTGAACCAAATATATGCTAGAAGGGTGTGCGTGGCTGTGTGCCCAATTACGTGTGTACTTTCTGCGTAAATAAAAAAACGATATTGAAAGAATTATAAGTTTTAAATATTGAGACGGAGTGTTGGGTAGAGAGGAATTTGTTTAAAAAATGAAGCACTATCTCAATAATCGCTGTTGGGCCTTCCTTAATTAGGGAACGTATAGCGGTTGCGTAGCCTCCACGTACTAGGCCCTGTTAGCTAGTTTGCTTCCTGCTCTCAACTTGACTCTTGGTTCCTCCTAAATGGCATAGTAAGGCAAGGCCACTGCATCACCCGATCCTAACACTAATGCTAAGCTGAGGGAGAAAAAACCGTACCAACATTTTCATCCAAAAGCATCTGCCGTTCCTATAGCAGCTCAGGTACAGCCAAGGGTACATGTCAACTGTAGCGAACTATCAATGGACGAATCGGTGTGGGTCAGCGAGCAACGGACGCCGACGACTCAACCAACCAACGAACCAACCATCTTGGCTAGCCGGATCCGGACGCGACTCTCGACCGTTCAACTCCCGTAATCTCGCTGCTTTTCGCCATCAATGGCACACAGGCCGCAACCGCAACGGCGCCTCTCACCTTCACCCAAAACTTCCTGGCCCAGGTGGTTGCACGTCTGACGTCTCCCAACCCCAATTCCCCCTCGCAAACCTCATGCCAAAAATCAACCAAAACCAACACAATTAGGCGCAACTAATCTAGTACTCGTACGCCTAATTAAAATTTCTAAACCGACTGGTGTTTGCAGTACGCTTTCTGGGCTCCACCTGTCAGGGGCTGTAACCTGTTTGCGTAGGGCATAGGGGTAGCCTCCTAATTACGGCTCACGCCTGGCACGTGACGGAAAAGGACGCCGCCGAAAAGGTGAAAAAGTGGGCGCGGGCGGTCGAAACGGCACGCGGGAAAGTAATTAAATCGGCTGCCAGCTCGGACGCGGGAGGTTTAACCAACTTGATATTCCATTGCTTTGTCTGTGTAAAGTTACAGCACCTATTATTATTGCGATTATTACAGCCACTAATCGCGCTGTTAGCCTGTTACTGCAGCGCCAGCTCGAGCCCCCATGGTCGTCGTGGTGGCCGCGCGGGCCGTCGGCGGCGGCCGCGAGCTCGCCGCCTCCGGGGAAGACAAGGTCTGACGAAGCCTCATCGCCGCCGCGGAAGAAGCTGGTTGTGGTGTCGGGTTGTGGCGACGGCGTGGTGTCGTGCTCGTCGGTGCGGCCGCCGCAGACGGCGATCCAGTCGTCCACGCTCCAGGTCCAGTCGGGCGCGACGGACGCACCGGCGGACAATGCGCGGAGGCGGTCGGCGGGGGCGAGCGCCACCATGGTGTCGGAGTCCGTTGAGGTGGACTCCCACAGGCACTGGTCGAGGATGCTCTTGGGGGAAACGCGCTGCTCGATCTGCGTGGCCTTGGAGGTTGAATTGGAGGCGACGAACGGGTGCTCGAGCAGCTGCTCTGCCGTCCACCGCTTGTTTGGGTCTCTGATCAAACACCTTGCCAGGAAGTCCTTTCCTTCGGCGGAGAACCACGCGGGGGACTCCGGGACGTCGCCGGAGTGCGCGACGTGGTGGAGCGCGGCGACCGGATCCGCGAACCGCGGCCACGGAGCGCCGCCGGTGGCCATCTCGATGACTGTGCACCCGAGTGCCCAGATGTCCGCGGCCGTTCCCTGCGCCTCGCCGCGCGCGGCCTCCGGCGCCAGGAACATCGGCGTGCCCCTGATCGTCACGCCGCCGGCATTGCAGTCCTCGGCCGCCATCCAGCGCGCGCACCCGAAGTCGGCGAGCATCGCGCGCCCGTCGACACCGACGAGCACGTTCCGGCCCTTGACATCGCAGTGCGCGATCCCTGCGCCGTGGACATACGCCAGCCCGCGCAGGACATCGCCCACCCGCGACCGAATCAGGGGCTCCTCGCACCGACCGCCGCACCGCTTAATCTCATCGGCCAGAGATCCGCTGGGCGCATACTCCAAGAACAGATCATAGCACGCCCCGCCGCTCCCGTCCACCGCCGCCGACACGTCGGAGCCGACGCACGACACGACGAACTGCGAGGTCAGAGCAGAGAGCATGCTCTGCTCGCGCCGGAGCACGCCGGCGCGCGCCACGTCCACGGACTTGACCGCGAACACGTCGCCCGTCCGGCGGTCCGTGGCGATCGACACCGTCGCCGTCGCGCCGCGGCCGATGACCGGCCCCCGCTGCCACTCCCCGATCGCGCCCATTCCTGCGCTCGGGAAAGCGCAAGAATGGGAGCAGAGGTGAGCTGAAAGCTTCTACTTCCACTCCTCCTTGTTGCCTCTTGTTGTTGTTGTGCGCTTCCTTGTTGTTGTTGTTGTTGTTGGTAGCGTAGAAGAGGCAACTGCAGCTGGATATGTGGAGTATATGTGTGTTTGTGCATATATAGGAGGGGTGGGAAGGAGGTGATGCTTTGGCAAGGGAATGTGGTTAAGTGTAGGCTGTCCAACCAAAGCAACAAGGCAAAGAAAGGGGTGAAATGAGAGAGTCCAAGCTGGCACAGGGGGATTCTCCACTTGGCCACACATGAGTGGTGGACGCAAGTTTTGGAAGGGGAGGGGAGCTACCTAACAAAATATTAGGACTTGAGGAGGAATAATTTTCTCTATCTTTTTTTCTTTTTTAATCATGGTAGCTAGAAGGGGACACTTGTCCATGTTGTCTTGTGGTTTTGCCAAGCTCATGTGGCTGGAAATGCCTTTTGTTTTTAATTGGAGGGTTGCGTATTCTGGTGGGGTTGGGTACTAGTACATGAGTAGAATTTTAGATAGTTGAGAACGGATAGGGTAGAGGGTATTGGATATATGTCACAATTCCTAAACTAAATCTGGTGTGGTATTAATAAGTTCATACATAGGTTCATTTTGTGAAGTTATCAGGGGTACAAAATGGAAGAGGTTAGTTGAAGTAGTTAGTTGTGTTGTGCCACTCATTATGGCCACTCTAGCTTTAATCTGGAGTTTCTCTTGGACAGACCTTTCCTATTGATTTCAGCGACCTAGCTATTTGGACTAGTGTCGCTCTACAAGCAAAAGAACACAGCTCTCTCACCACAGTTTAAGCATCACCCAATTGCTTGACAAGTCTCCATTCTTTCTCTCTCGAAGTAACCTTTAGCTTTGCACCCAAGAATCGCCATGATTATATTATGTTCTTTTTAAGGGGAAGGCCATCTAGGTAGTTAGTTATATCTTCCTCCTTTCAGTTTCTTGATACTGATATTAACACTTAATTTTGTTGATGCTACAAAATACAAAAAAATATAAATCAGAGATAGCATCTCCCTTTATATACACAGAGATTTCATTTTTGGTATCATGTGCTAGTAATTAATCATTTGATGTCTGATTAAAGTAAGTCAGCTATCATTTTGAAGAAATAATTTGTGGATACACAATCAATTGATAACTTGGGCCTAATTCCCAAGATATCAAGGCACATTTGGAATGTGGCACATCACTAGTTGTCTCACAACCAGTATATTTTTACATAATGTCACATCCAGTATATAGGAGATGTAGTAGCTAATTACTAATTAATATATAGTGCCATGTGAAATACATATCATTGCCACTAATAACAAATAAGTATATATAATACACCATAGTGCTTTTCCCGTGCTTAATTTTTTTTTCTATAAACGCAATACGTGTCTACCTCCACCCGTATGTGGTTGTCAATAAACAAAGAAGTCTCTCACTCTATTTGCATTTATTGTACGTAGCAATCCTAGAATGGGTTACAGCTTAACCTAACAACACAGTTGGGGGCAGATCAGCGTTGTGCTTGCAGATCTGGTTTTTAGTGGCAATGCAACTCCATCATCAAGGCGCACCAGATTGAGATTTTCTTGCGTCCTTGAAAAATAATTATTATATAACAACACATAGATCAACGAGGCCAACTTGGGATTAAATTGATGGTGCTAATTAACTAACCACCAGATTATTAATCACGAGTTCAGATTTTAATCACACCGTTAACTGCTAATTAAATTGCTTTCCTGGATCGTGTGTGGCACATGCTTGTCTTTTATATATGTTTATTTCTTGACGCAATTGGCTTGAGATGTGTTGTTAATTAATTAGGTGGTGAGATAATTGATCTTGTTCTGCGACGGGAAGCACCTTGGGAGTGATCTTCCACGAGATATTTAGCGGCTAACATAATCCCTTCTTGGCTTATTAACCTGCATTTGTTTAAGACAAGCTGCACGTTTAGTTGTGATGTCTATGATTTTTTTAGTTGTTTTGGGGATGCTTTTGCCGGCACCTTGGCACAGAAGAGAAGAGATATGGGATCCGGAAGAACAAGATACAGGAGACAAAAGCAAGTATGGTGTGCAAGTAAAGACCCACAAAGTGTATATTCCGTTTGGACTAATTATGATGTAGATAACGATTATTTTTGTTGCTTTAGCATATATAGCCTCTAAGTAAATTAATTTATCCTTTTAGACCACTAGTATATGCCCCTTTATGGACACAAGAATCTCATTTCAAAGTGTCCAATAAATTTCAGCAAAATAGAAAAAATATTGCTTTGGACCGACGAGGTCTCAAATTATAACAACTCTACAAAAATTTCGGAGGAGTCTGCTATAACCTTTTATCAAATTAACACTCTCATAATCCAATCTTGATTTTATCTTTTGATTTTTACGAAAAAAATTAAACGATATGAATCTAAAGAGAAAAACACTACTAGTACTTCTCTAACCATGATCGCTGCCGATCAATACTCTGATGGCCATACTTAAGAACAGGCTAGCTAAGCTACCCATAACGACCAAAATTCCGCATCAACCGGCTCAACACAACAGTGACCGGCATGCATGAGTGTAGCAGATGCAGCAGTGCAGGGCGGTAGATAGGGTGGTGGTGGCCACACCAACCGGTTTTTCTCCTACACAGACAGTTGTGCCGTGACAGCAACCGCTTCCTCCCCTCCCTCCTGTGACCTCAGCTAATTGGAGAGAAGAGGACGGCCGACGTGGGCGGCTTCTGCCCACTGGCAAAAATATGCCCTGTGTGGCTGCCGCTCTGTCGAGTGTCGAGTCGTTATTCGGCTGCAGTTCTGACTAGAGTCACCTGACCAGTAGGAGTACTTGTAGCTGCTGCTGCTGTTTTGGCAGAGATCTGTGCCTGAAGCGTTGGGTTTGGTGCCACCGAAGCGGCTGCTGTGTTGGGAGTTCGACAGCGAGAGGCCGGCCGGGTCCAAGTGGCAGTGTTGTGTCACTGCTTGTGTCTGGTCTTTTTGTGGAGATTTGTGAGGAGTTCATCTGTGGATCTGTTCATTTTTAGTTACAGTGTAGGTAAGCTAACAAATTTTTTTTTTGGCTAATGTGTGAATATGTGATCGAGATCGGTTGTGAAGTTGAGCAGAAGATCAAGCAGATATTTTTGACCTAAAAGGGGATAGAACGCTGCTGCTAAACCTGTTCTTTACTCTTTCCTTCTTTTGTTTTATTTTGAATTATGAGTGAAATCGTCCAGAATATCAGCTCATACATTAGCCTTTTGCTTTTTCTTCTTGTCGCGATGACTGAAAGTCCGAATCTGGTCTTTCATTCTTTTACTCTTAAGTCTGAATATGGTCCTCCTTTTGCTGAGCTAGCTAGTTAAGAGAATCTTTACCGGTTCTACCATTTCTGGTCAAATATTTGGTTATGGTCCTATACGGCATGTGGTTTGTACAGATCGAACTGCCTTCACGCACACAACCAAATAAACCATTAATATTGAAAATGACCAATTTGGATTAGCAGTGTAAAACAAGCAGGTATGCAAGTAGAGAGGTTGCAATTTCTTGAGACATATAGCACTATGCAAGTTGCGCAGTACTTAGCACTGGTGCATTATGTATAATTCGAGATACTATCTGTTTATTAATGGGGTGTGCTTCTTTGCCCTAAACTCAATGTGTATCTAAAGTCAAATAACACGAATTAGTCACGTGCATCATGTACTAATTAGTAAAATGGTGGAATGGATGTCATCAGTATATATCACACTCAAGCGGATTCGCGTTTGTTCAGAGAACAGATTAAGATCTAGTAGTCGAGACATTGCTATCGCTATTCAATTTACTGTAGAAGACATCGCACACATATCCTGCAGCTGAAACAGTTATCCTGGCATCCACACTGCAAGTATTTCAGCCGGAAATTACATATGTATATACATGTGTTACATGCGGTATCTATTACTCTCACTGTTGAAGAACTGATCTTTTATTGTGGTATCCAAATGACACTGTATAATCTTTAGTACCGGTTAGTAACACCAACCGGTACTAAAGATTGTTTTTAGTCCCAATTCATATTTATCAGACTGTGTCAGGTCCTCTTGGGCTCTTTACTATTCTCTTTAGTTACCAACCGGTATTAAAGATAATTTACTTTTTGTATGTCTTCTTTCTCTTTCAGCCCGAGCCATTGCTGTCAAAAGAAGGAGGAAGAGAGGTGCTACCAAAATTTCTTGTGAAAATATTTTGATGATATTACACAAATCGAAGGGATCTAAAAGGTTAACAACTTCATACTCTATTGATGTATGGTTAATATATTACATTTTTAGCTATATTTCTATACGTAATTCTTTCTCAAAAATATATATGGAAAAAGATGAGAGAAAATAAATTTAGAGAAAATAAGGATACTTCATAATTTTAAAAACATTTGGATAAAAATGTTAAAAAAGATCACAAAAAATATTATAGAAAATAAAGACAAAAGAATAGAAAACTAAGTCCATTTAAAAACATTAAATAGTTAAAAATAATATGAATGCATTAAAAAATATTTAGAATTTTAAAAACTTCTAACAATAATGAAAATAAGGACAATACATGAAAAAATATATTTACAATTTTTTAAAACTTTTAGAATTTATATATAATTAACCATGGCTCCAATTAAGTCCATTTAAAACTCGTTAAAATCATTAGAAATAAGAAGAATTCATTAAAAATAGGTTTATAATTTTTAAAAAACTTATAAACATATTTAAAATAAAGATAATACATGAAAAACTATAGTTTCAATTTTTTAAAGAAATAATTAGAAATAACATGTGTCTCTAGCTTGTAATTTTTATCCACATCTACAGGTGGTTCTAAATCCGAACATATGTAAACTCTATGCACCAAATATATTCATTTATCATTATATTTGCCAAAGATATAAAATATAATATTAGTTGAACATGGCAAATCAGTAAAAAATATTTTCTCCTTCAAATTATCGAGCTCATAAATATCATCAAACAGAATATAGCCCAAAGTATTTAAAGAAGTTAGCAATTCACATTTCTCAACTTCATTACCAATGTAAACAACATACTTAAAATCAGCACATAAAAGAACTAACACTGGAAATAACATGTTCATTCACTATTTGTGACATTGATATAAGTGAAGCATTATCACACAACTCTTATTTATCACAAGGAACAGAACTCGTGACAAAGGAATCTCGGCAATTGGTTTCACTAATGGTTGCTCTACTATAGCTTGAAAAGTGAACAAATTTAATTCATTAACAATACACTTACGTTAATTTTTCAACATCATTTAGTTTACCTTTTATGTTCTCTTCAGATGATGGAGGTGCATTGAACTTGAGTGTGAACAACGGGAATGACGGCTCATTCATGTCTCTCTCATCCTTTTCATGATTATGCACTTTCTGCAAATGGTTAATAATAGAAGGCAAAAATATAGTGTGTTGCTTTTTCATGTGCTCATCTATTTCACTTTCAGCATTGCAAGCAAGTTGTAACAAATGAAAAATAGATCTATAACTTTGACAAGCAAGCATGTAGTGAATTTCTTTGTTAAGTCCACATAAAACCTCAACTCTGTTGCTTCTTAGTATTCATCTAAACCACAACGTAATAAACAAGTATGCATATCATCGTAGTTTGGAGTAACAGTTCTGGTGTCTTATTTTAAATATTGTAGTTTGTTGAGCAGAATATCAGCATAATATATGGGAACATAAACATATCTCAAATATCGTTTCAGGTCTTTCCAAGATTGAGTTATTTTGTTATGCCTACAAAGATGTTTCCAATCATAAGAAGTATTTTTAGTTAGAACACTAGAGGCACACATAACCATATATTTGTCAAACAAACTATGCTTTTAAAATTCTCTATCAACCTGTTGACGCCGAATCCGTACCGCCGATGAGGATCCGGCGTGCGGACACACGAAGGACTGGGAGATCTGCTTAGCTCCAGTACAGGTCCTAAAATTGATGAAGCGCGGGCGTGCCAGTCAGTTTAATCCTGCCACTGACAAGATATGCAAAATAGCAGAACAGAAGGTCTATCGGCCGATAGGCCGATAGGGCAAAAACGTATCGGCCAGTAGGCCGATAGCCAAAACAACCAGTCAGCTGATGATAACATGATGATATAGCAATGTGATATAGCATAATCCAAATATAAAATAAACATTGATCTAAGGATTAAAGCATACATCGGCCAGAGGTCCGATGGCATAAATTCTCAATAAGCAAATAAACAATAAATATTCTGTTGTCATCGGCCAGATCCAATCTATATGTAAAACTCTTGGGCCGATGCAACGTCCAGATAACTCACCGGCTGAAACCCCGGTGAAACCCTTATTGGCAATCGACAGGCAGGCTAGAGATTACGGTTCTAATCACGACTTAGCAGCACTAAGTATGAAAAGAAACGCAAGATCTAGACAATCAAGCCCTCGACTGATTTTCGGGGTGGTGGATACCTTAGCCAATCTAATCTAGCGAGGCAATTTAGTCGATACCGGCGTAAACCCTAAAACGAATCTCAGCCGATACGACTAAATCGAGACGCCAAACCAGATTGACTAAGATATATGATAGTAGGTGCTTACGTTGACGAGATCAGAACGTCGAAGCCCTAGCCCCGACAGCGCAGGTAGCCATAACGAGACTTACCCCTCGTAGGAAGGGCATGAACTCGTCAAAGAAGACAAAAAGTAAAGGTTGACGATGCGCCGAAGTTGTATTGATCGTGAGATAAAAATTACATGAACCTCGGGCTTACATATTTATACCCATAGGCTAACAAAGATCTTAACAGAATACGACTCAAACTTTTCTAAAGATAAAAGGAAACAGATAAAGTCCTTATTGGACACTAAATACACTTTCCTAAAGATAAAAAGGAAACCAACAAATTCTTCCTAATTAATAGATACAAGCCACATCTCCTTAGACTCAGTTTTCTCTGGATAAGATCTTCCCGAATTTAACAAGAATCCGACTGTTGTTAGTGGTTGGTTTAAGATAACCCCCATCGGCCGATGTAGAACTCTAGGCCGATACTAGCTTCGAGCCGATATGGACCCTGGGCTGATGGGGACTTCGGGGCTTACCAAATTCTGGCGTTAACACAACCGCTAGCTCCTATTTAATGTAAGCATAAAAATCATAATTTCATTCAAATAAGATAGTGCAGATTTGATCTTACTTAGAACAATGTCACTTACCTGATATGTATCATGTTGATCACTTCTGATGTCTCGACAAAGATGCCGATGTTGAGCACAATTATCCATAATTGTCTTGCATATCCCTGCCATTATTAGTAGAAAACAAAAAACATGCAAAAAAAAAATGTACACTCCTATCAACTATTAGATAGTGAAAGCTCAAATATCGCACACACAATCAAGTTTTTAACCAAGCTCTTACAAGTTCTTACCAATGCAAGCGGAATGGTGACATACACCAACTCAACCAAGCATCCCAATGAAGATTGGATGTATCGATGCCTTGGAAAACACTTGTTGTACGGTTGCAATCAAATCTATGGAGTTTTAGGTAGGCTTAAATATGTTGCAGAGGAATAGCGAATGCTTAGATCAGAGAATGCAAAGTTGAATAATCGTTCAAAGTCAAGTATCATGCTGGTCATAGGCTAGAATGTACTAGAGACGCGAGTCTAGACACAATCGATACCATAATATAACACTAGAAACAACTCAAGCACAAACTCTGATATATGAAATTAAGCTCAAGGATAACAACTGAATTTCTCTTTTCTTCTTTTTTTCCTTTCGATCTTTTCTTCTTCTCTTTTCTTTTTTCTTTGGTATGGCTTTTTTTTTTAAGCACCTTTCTGCCTTTTCTCTTTTTTTTGCCTTGTTTTTATTTTTTTTAACAAAATCTGACTCAAGGATCTCAAAGCAAGATTGCAAGGACTCAAATGTAAATATAAAAATTATAAGGGCTCAAAAGTAAAAGTGCAAACCCTAGAATTTGAACTATACAAAAAATAGAATGATGGAGTTATCCCAGTTCTGTTTTTGCAAACAGATTCTAAATCCGATACTGAAAAATTTTTCATCAAGGTGTCTAGCAACTCATGATATGTAGAGGAAACAAACGTATGTTGGGAAGATGGAGTGGAAGGATACAACCAGGTGTCTGCATTTGGTGCACATGCATGAGATAAAAGAGAAACTGATTTTCACCCGATCCAATCTACTATTTCTTCTCCAACCGAACTTAACTACTTCCAAGAACCGATCTAGTCTCTTCTTTCACTTCTCGTGCAGCACAGAAGCATGGTAAAGACACACACACGCGGCAAAGTCTAGGCAAAGCCTAGATCAACTCCAAAACCATCTGACAGAAATTTCTGAAAACTACAAAAATTAAACTTTGGCAGCGACGAGATTCCGTTTTCGTAGGTCCCGATGACAACAAAGACACGATGGCGACAACAACAACGGTGGTACTAGACGTGACAAGAACTCAAAACTCTAAATGGACTAGACGGTAAGACCAACAACTCGACATGACGATGCAACACAAAACTCAACAAAGCAAAAACTAAAAAGAACAATGCACTGGCACAAATATGGCTTGGTGATGGATGCAACTTTTTTTTGGCTATTTTCTTGTTATAGGTAGATAAAAAACTTACCGAGCAACGAAAGCTCTGATACCACTTGATAAACCCTGAGTTTCACTTGATATCTTCATGGCTCTGATTGGCTCGATCTTTTGGTGAGTTGAGATAAATATGATTTGGGAGAGAAGCTGTCGACCCGATTACAACAGTACGAGACGTTTTTATGTCACGCCTTAGCGATCGATACACCTCTCCGTGGGTTGTTGATCTTGCCGGTGCAGATCAACATTATTCTTGTAAGAAGATCGAAGAAACAAGCAAGAACATGATAAAAGCAATCTGATATTGCAAATAAAATTAAATACACATGATGATTTGGGGTTTCAAAGATGAGTAATTAGGTGATCTAACCGACACACGTAACTACAAGGTGAAGTAGTAATGGCTAAAACAATTAATCTAACAAAAGTCAAGAAACCCTGAAGGAGTACCTAGCTATTTAAGGAGGTGGGAGGAATACCAAAGGGTCCCTAGGGTCATGCTCCATCAGGTTGGGGCGCACCCCACTTGAGCCCCACTTTGGTTGGGGTCCCAAACAAAGTTACAAGCCCAAAGGGCAATGACAAGTGACGCATCACCTTGTTTTTTCAATTGCAAATGACTGAGATGGAATTTGGAGATGAGGCTGAATTCCTTGGATAGAGGACTCCAAGAGCTTTCCATCAAGTACTCATGTGCCCAAAAAAGAGTCTCAATTCACAAATGGATGTATGGACCTATACTTGGGGCAATGATAGATATTCCTCACAAAAATTCTACAAGCTATCCTTCTAGTCCTTGCAGTCCCCAGTAACTTTGCCCTGGATTTGAAAGTGTAAAAGCCTATATAAAGATCAAAGTATTTGTTTAGTTTCTTTTCATGGATAGAACCAACACCAGAGACCTTCTAGAGAGGAAGCATTGTGGCCAACTCGTGTTCCTTTGAATTGTGCACTCTGTTCAACAAGGCAAAGAGAAACTAGAGAGCATTTATTCTTTCAATGCTCATTTGCCAACACTTGCTAGAGTTCAATTGGTTTTTACTAGGACACCATTCTTGATTTTCATCAGATGATTCAACAACATAAAGCTTCCTTTGGCACCACCTATTTTATGGAAATATTACTGGTAGCTGGTTGGGTACACTGGAAACTATGGAATGATCTCATTCTTCAGAGAGTACAGTTCACTCTGGCTAAGTGTAAATTTTGTTTAAAGGAATAATTAAGCCTACATTTACTTAGGCTTAAGCTAGTTTCTAGACCCTTTCTTCAATTATGGCTTGACTCTTTGTAATTCCTTTGTACAGTTCTTTTTCTTTTATATATGAAAATTACCGTGGGGGCTTCCCCCACTGTTTCCTGGTAAAAAAAACAGAGTTCATATGATTTGGCTGTTGTTTGAAGTCAGCAATGTAGTAGGTAATCGAATTGGATTCAAGAACTTGAACAACTTGATCTTGATGTCTTCCAGTTGACCTATGATGTGAGCAATGGTTATATTAATAATAGTCATGGTCACATCACCTCACCCTTCCCTCCCCCTCCCCCCATGCATGGCAAAGGGATATTTGCTTGCCATCTCCCTCTCCTCTACTCCGGATCAACCCTCTCTCTCATCTTTCAACCCCATTCATGATCGTTGTGCGATCTCCTCCTATGCAGTGCACTACTACAAAAATAATTTTCGCTGGTGGATGGCACAACCGCTAGTGATATAAGGCCAGTGAAAATCAATGATTATTGCTAACGAACACAGTCCGCTTGTGAAAATCAATTTTCCTAGGCGGACTATTAAGAGGACCAGTTGCGAAAATTGATTTTTGTAGTCAGCAATACTAAGAGGACCACTAGCAAACAGGTTTTTTTGCCAAAAAAATAATCAATTTCTAGAAAAGCTACTACATTTTCAAATCCACATCTAGAGATTCAAATTCAAATCCTCATCAAATCCATAATCAAAACCACATCCAGAGAACACTACATCAATTTTTCACTCTATTTTCAACATGCAAACAACACAAGCAAATAAAATAGAATCGTTGTCGACTGTCGCTGACGGAGCGTGAAGCTCCTCACCGTGAAACCGCGCAGGCCCCCCTTTGCCGGTTCGGCCGGGGGCACAAGGTGAAATTCTTTACCCCTGATCTGTGGGATCCCAGCGAGAAAAACGCGTGGACGCAGGCAATTTAGACAGGTTTGGGCCGCTAAGGAGCGTAATACCCTACTCCTGTGTTCTGGTAGATCTGACAATATGATGGAATCCAGAGAGCCTCCAGCCCCCCTTTTCTTAGGCCTGGGCCTCCTTTTATATGCCAAGGGGCTACCACATGGGCCACGAGCTACCTAAGAAAGAAAACATCCTTTTACATTTAGGGCTATCCCACCGTCGGAAGCAGCCTCTGACAGACGTCGCAGCACGCCTTCGCTCGGTCAGTCGACCCATCCCAGGGAACGCCCATTTCAACCTTCATTAAATGGTGGGCGACTTCTGCGTCTCGCCTGCACTGGAATCGGGAAAGCATCTGACCGGAGCTGGCATCCCAACTCCGGGAGTTGGCATACCAACTCCGGCTGAGAGACGAGAGACAGAGAGCTCTCATCATTCCGACGGGACGGGGCGAGGCGTGCAGCAGGCCGCCTAGCGCCCGCGCGACGCACAGGCGTCCTGGCTCCACCTAACCCGCGATCTGACCGGTCTGCGACCGGTCACTCGCTGTGACTGGTCACGGACCGGATGCAGGCGCGCCATACCGCATTAAATGCGGCGTGGTGCGCCTGTCTGAACCGCCATAAATGTGGTTAGGTGAGCTCCGCCGTGCTCACCTAACCTGCGCATGTGGCACCAAAGCCACAGGGGGTCGGGGCACCCCAGGCCTCGGGGCAGAAACGGGAGCGGCCCGACCCCGGGGAGAAACCGGGAGGGAGCCACCAAGTCACCCTTGGGCCCGACCCCTCCGGGGGAACGGGCCACGTGGATCCCTGTGGCCGCCCTTCCCTTTGGTCTCGATACCCCCGGTCTCATGTCACCGACAGTCGCCATGCTGCTTATCATCGTCGCAGCGTCATCGGTGGTCGTCGTGTTGGTTCGTCGTAGGTGGAGTGGGAAAGGGAGGACTTAGCTCGGCAAGATCTGGAACCTCGTCAAACAAGCCAAGTCGAGCCGCGTCGCCCTCTCCTTCCTCCATCACTGACGAGAGGAAGGAGCGGTCATCGCCACCACTCCGTCTGTCGCTGCCATGGACAAGCTCTCCTCACCGGTGCAGTGGATGAGGATCCACCGTCGGAGCCCCGTCGAAGCCCGCCCACGCCGCGCCATGGGACCTGTTGCCTCCACCGAATCTCTGCCGTAGGTCACCGCCACCACTAGATCTACGGCTTTGCCATCGCTATAGGATCAAAGATGTCGACTAGAGTGGGGTGAATAGGCGATTAAAAATAAATGACACCTAATCAAAACTAACCTAAGTTGCTAGGTTTGATAAGGGACAAGTCTAACTAAGCAACTAAGTTATGTTTTGCAAACCTAGGGTGACAGTGGCTCAATTATGTCTCTAGGAATGTAAATTGTACAAAAGTAAATGCAACAAGTAAAGGGACAAGAGACAAAGAAGTTTTTCACTGAGGTTAGGAAACTTGATGGTTTCCAACGTCCCCGTTGAGGCGAGCCCAATTCCACCGCTCAACCACGAAGCCACCGCACACCCCCTTCGTTAACTGGTGGGCAAGGTGGGAGCCGGCCCACGGAGAGGACTACCCAAGCCTCGATTACTAGGGTAGTTCTTCCTTCACTCCGAAGGTGGTGAACTCCAAACCACTCACAATCGGCACCGGGCCTCCTCCACAATCTCCTTGGAGAGGTCACCGGGCAAGCACCTCCACAAGCCATCTAGGAGGCGGCAACCTCCAAGAGTAATAAGCGATGACCCGGCTTGAAGATGATCAAGTGCCACACTAGCTCAATAAGAAAGCAAATGCACTTGACTCTTGGCTAATCCACTCTTAATCACACAAAAGGATGAACAAAAGCTCAAGAGAGTGTGAGAGATGTGCAAGGGGTGTATGCAAGTGAAACAAGTACCAAGAGAACCCCCTTGCTGCAAATGGGGGGGTATTTATACCCCAAACCCCCAAAACTAGCTGTTGGGAACGAAATCCACCAACTCTGTGTATTGCCGGTCAGATCGTCGTTGCGTGGCCGGTCAGACCGGACTACTTCGCAACGGCTGAAAAACTAGCCGTTGGACTACATTAAATGTACTGGGATTAGAGGGTCCGTCAGACCGGAGGCTAAAAGGCCGGTCAGACCACCCACGGCTCGGTCAGACCGTCATCGGCTCGGTCTGACCGGTTGCGGCTCTGGATCACCAGGCCAGAGGCAGCCATCCAGCCTCTAGCCGGCCGGTCAGACCGGCGGCAAGTGGCCGATCAGACCTCCTAGAAGGGCCGGTCAGACCAGCTAGTGTGCCACGGTTAGACCGGTGCAAAGGCCCGGTCAGACCGGATCAAGCACTTCGGTCAGACCGCCCAGGGACAGTCAACAGGAGAAAAATAAAGATGCAAACCAAGACTTATGTGCAAATGACCTAATGTGGCATTTTGATAATCTCTTTGATTAGGTCATTACCCCCTTGATAGTACGGCAAAGCTATAAATAAATTCTAGCAAATTTGATTGCCCAAACTCCTCGATCAATTAAAATAAAACCACTAGTTTTACCGTCTTCAGTCCTTTCGCTTTGCACCATCGAAAAATGTCCTCGGTGATCATCCATGCACTCATATTGTGTAATCCTAACTCAAATATGTGTAACTCAAAAGAATCGTTAGTCCACAATTAGCGCTTGTCATTAATTACCAAAACAAACAATGGGGGCCTAGATGCTTCAGTCGCCATCGCCACCGGCTTCCTCCCCTCCCGCCACCAGATCCACGGCTTGCCATCGCCGTCGGCACTAGCCTCATCCATTCTCGCCGACAGATCCACCGCTGCCCGCCTCCCGTCGCCATCGTCGTGGCCGCCGCAGCCAACGTCAACATTGCCGAGAGTTTAAGGGAGGAGGAAGAGGGAGTGGTAAGGGAGAGGAGAGAGGAGTGGGAGCCAAGGAGGTGGAGTAGGTTTGGTGGGCGGTGGGCGGTGGGATTTTAATTGTGTGGAAATTTGTTTCGCCAGCTGTGCCCTTTACCTACCGCCAGCGAAAACCCGATTTTCGCTAGCGGACACTTAAGAGGTCTGCCTCAAAAAATAGAGTTGTTTTCTATAGCAGACCTCCTAAGCGTCCGTCAGCAAAAATTGGTTTTCATTGGCGGCTCGTCACCCAGGATTCTCCAATATATTTTACAAGTGTTAGTTTCGTTAATCCGTTAGCAAAAATAAAAAGGTAACGCCATGAAAAATTGTTTTTAAGTAGCGGTGGCAGCATGAGGCGGGCGAGGAGTTCAAGGCAGTTCAGATGGACATGGTTATCAGGAGGTTGGGGTCAAGGATAAGCGTAGGCAAGATTACTGAGGCAGATTGCAAAGCTTGTCAAGGCGCAACATCAAAGGTCAAGGTCAAGCTCGACCTCTGCCACATGTGAGAAGGGGGAGGGGGAGGTACTCGGGGAGAGAGATCAAAGTGAGAGGAGAAGAGATACAGGTAGGTTCCTCTTTTTTTAAGTAGCTAGACAAAAATCACTACAGTTTAGACCGAGTAGGATACATTAATTAATGGCTTTTAAGAGTTGAGGGGGTATAATATTCAGAATTGACCTTGAGGGGTGTATGCTAAACAAATATGATAGTTGTGGAGGGTCATGGCCTTATCCCTTGTTGGATTGGGGCGAACAAAAATTATCAGAACCAAACCAGGTTGAGGGATTAAGTCGGACCGAATATATACAACTATTTTGAAGTTTTATGTAAAATTGAGATTAAAAGAAGACACTAACTAGAGAGAGTTCTATATAAAATTGGCGAGTTACTTATATCCTTCTAGCAAACGGAGCTTAGCCTAGACAACCTAGGCCGTAGTCTAAAACTAAAGACACCTTGTACGGTGCAAAATTTTACCATTGCTTGCACAAATATAACTAAAATATTACTATTGCTCAAATATCAAAGGTGACTGTAGTGAAAAAAAAGCCAAAATACCCTCTATCGCTCTATGTGCATGTAATTCATATGTGCTTCCTTTATCCCTCTCTGCATGCAAGTAATCTCTCCAAGGACACATTCTAAATAACTTTTTGGAACCACTGCTTCCTCATTCTATGTAATGAAAAAATAGCCAAAATGCCCTCTATCGCTCTATGTGTATGTAATTCATATGTGCTTCCTTTATCCCTCTCTGCATGCAAGTAGTCTCAGGGCGCATTCTAAACAACTTTTTGGAACCGCTTCTTCCTCATTCTATATGAGCATTGTTATCCAAACTGCTAAACAATATGCTTTATGCAAATATTTTTATATAGAAGTTTTTTTAACAAATCAAATAAATCTATTATTTTAGTTTGTAATAATTAACACTCGATCAATCATGTACTAATGACTTATCTTATTTCGTGTGTCACCAAAAAAATTCAGCTTCAACGCTGAAACGAACTCAGCCTTAACAATGATAAATGCTCTATTATCAAGCTTTAAATATTCTTTTTCGTAACTATTTATCCGATTTACAATCAAGTTACATTATTATAATTAAATCCCGATGATAAAATCTTAAATGATTATATTCTGATGAATTAAATGATTATATTTTAATAAAAATTTATTATAATTAAATCCCGATGATAAGATCTTAAATGATTATCCTTAAATGATTATATTCTGATAAATTAAATGACTATATTTTAATGAAAAAAATATGTGTATGTTTGAATCGTTAAAATTTGATATCATATGCGAGAACAAAATGTTTCGACGGGCACTTTATTGTGTCTCACGTATCATCTCAGTGACTATTTTTTTTCCACAGCGTATATCTTCATTGTTTCACTGACAGTCAACTGCAACACTTCAATTGTTCGGATTTTCCAACAAATCGGGTTCCTGATGCATAGGTATTCCCGAACTTGATTATTACCTCCCGGATGACATGACGAGAGGTGTAGTAGTAGAAGTACGTACTAACTATAGTCCATTTCACGATCCTCTAAAACCCACTAGTCCATTTGAGAATTCCGATTCTGGAAAAGGAAAACCTCGGACAAATGAGCTTTCGAGGGCTTGAATTCCCACAACCCCATGTGATGCCCAGGTGCCACATGAGTACAGCAAAGTCCTTGCTAGCTTTCAAACGTGGGCGCGCGCTAAGCTGTGTGTGGTCGATGAGCTGCGCGCGGCGCGGGACCATGCACGCACTGACGCACGCAGGCGAGCAGATTGCCTCGCCACTGCGTCTTGCGTCTTGCGTGGTTGTGCGCATGTACGCTGGACGCGCGCGCGCAATCGAGTTACGGCCGGAAGGTATATACGCTGGTCCGCGCGCGCGTTCCTTTTGGGGATCACACGTCTCCACGCGAAGCATTTACTCGCGCGCGCGCCTCTGCACCTAATCGATCCTACTTGGACCATGAACATGTGGTCTTGGCACGATCCAGCGAGCGCGCCCGCCCGTCAATCCGTCGTACTACAGCACGGCAGCACGTACAACAGCGCGCGTACGTGTGCCCAATTAATCTGGACAAGTGCCTTAATTGTTCTGCAGTAATGGATGGATGATGATCGTGTACAACCGATCGAGGAGGATGTACGATTAATTCGCGAGGAATTAGCTATCAATTCTTGATTGGTGATGACGACTTATCGTAGTATGCATCGTTCGACACTTCGACTCTCAACTCACACTGATGGCTGGCTGTGCTCGTGCGTCTGTCGACTGCTCTGGTGATGGATGTATATTGTTGAGAAAATTCCCTACATGTCTCTAAAAATTTTCGCAATCCCTCTTGTAACACTGAATTTTGCCTCATTCTCTATGTGTCCTTAGTTTCCATCTTGATCTTTGATCGTTAGATTTTTCTAAAATGACTAATTGACTATAGTGCCACTTTTTCATACTTATGTGCTACCTACTTCATAAATATAATATGAGAAATTATAATTTTAAAAAATAAATTGGGGCAGCATTATTTGATGTAAAATTTGAAAACCAATTTTAAATTTTTGAACATTTTTTTACTAAATCCATATAAGAGTTTCATCCATAAATTGAGAACCAAAATTATTTATTTATTGGTTAAATTTTGGTGAAAATGGTGTACGAATTTCATAAAATTTAATTCGAAATTATTAAAAAATAAATTTATTTTTAAAATGTTTGGTCAAATAATTATATTCCCTTTGTTTTTTACAAATAATTTTTTTTACATGAGAATTGTGTTTTTATCACTAAACTAGCACATAAGTATGAGAGAGGGGCTATATAGTTAATCTGAAAAAAATTTAATGGTCCACTTATGGTCAACTAACAACTAACAGAATGGATACAGAGGAGATCAAATGAAAACTTGAGGGTGTATAACGGATGAAGCAAAATTCTAGGGCACATAAGAGATTGAGCGAACACTCGAGGACACGTAGGGAATTTTCTCATTGTTGTATCGTCATGGTGATATATTAAGGCTCCCTTTGATAGTAGGATAGAAAACATAGGAATCAAAGTATCGTGTTTTTCTAATTCTGTAGGAATTAAAAAAATATAAGAAACAGGAAGAGAAGCCATTTGATTGCAGCATAGGAAAATTTTAACCAAAGAGAAGTACTAACATCTTATTTTTCATTCTTATTTCTTCAATGTACTACTCCCTCCGTCCCAAAATAAATGCAAATAAGTACACTTCTAAATAAGTGTACTTATTTTGGGACAGACAAAGTAACATCTCAAACTCATACTATGCGTCCATATAATTTGTTGCTGCGTGGCCAAATTAAATAAAACTTCTAAAAAAGTATTTATACAAAGGTAAAATCGTCTAAAAATGCATCTATAAAAACTATAGGTTACATGATTATTTTGCACATATCACTAATATGCCTCTAAGAAATGCATATAAACTTGTAACTCCTGGTTTTAATGACAATATCAAAATTGCCTCTACAAAAACGTCTTGATATAAGTTCTTTTTGTTGCACTAAGTATCTTAGGTCAACATTTTGTTTAGGCAAAGTTTATTGTAGGACATCTATACTTCATGGTTTTAACTCCTAGACATGGCAAAAGTCAATCTTTGGGGAAAGACACTGGACACTGTGCAAAACAACGTAAAATATCATAAATGTCATTGGCCTCAGTTATCATATTCTTCCCCTTCTCTCCCGCCAACCTATGCCAACCACCATAGCCAAGGGCTGGCTTCTGGCCCCTCGTTATGCACGGTTGTCGCACATCCATAGGTCTAAGCCTTGCCTGAGCTTGAGCTCCCCTCATTTGAGCTTTGCTGTTGCCCAAGCCCCACCACCGCTCTAACCTTACCTCAACCGTCAATGTGGAGCCCACCTCAGGCTATCGCCAAAAGCAAGAGAGCCCATATCGACCTTTTCTACGATCTACCCAAATATACCCGGCGCTCAACCATTGCTAGGCGCGAACTCAGCAAAACCCTAGCTCAACCATCATAGAAGAATATCCAAATTTCCTGCACTTGAGCTCCCTCGTCCAAAATTGATATGTATATTTTCCTCCATTTGCACTAATCCTCCTTTCCCATCTCCTCCCACTACCCTCTTTGATAAGCCCTAAGCTCCACTCGATACACTCAGGGATTTGATTGGCCCGATCTTTCGGTGAGTTGATGATAACTATGATTTGAAAGAAACATTGACGATCCGACTACAACCGTACAAGACGTTGTTGTAGCAATCGATACACCTCTCCATGGGTTGTTGATCTTATCGGTGCAGATCAACTTTATTCCTGCAAGCAAATCGAAGAAACAAGCAAGAACAAGATAAAAGCAATATGAATTGTAAATAGAAATTGAATACAAATAATAAGTTTGGGTTTCGAAGATGAGTAATTAGGTGGTCTAGCTGACACACGTAACTACAAGGTAAAGTAGCAATTGCTAAAACTTTAATCTAACAAAATCCAAAAAACCCTGAAGGGGTACCTAGCTATTTAAAGAGGTGAGAAGACGACCAAGAGCTCCCTAGGGTCGTGCTCCACCAGATTGGGACGCACCTCACATGGGTCCCACTTGGGCTAGGGTCCTAGATGAAGTTACAAGCCCATATGCCCATTATAGGTGACGTAACACCTTGTTTCTATGATTGTGACCGACTAAGATAGAATTCGGAGATGAGCTAGATCCGTTGAAAAGAGGATTCCGAGAGCTTTCTATCAAGTACTCACGGGCCCAAAATGGAGCTCATATGCATATTTGGCAGTTGTTTGAAGTCAACACTGCTACAGGTGGCTGAATTAGATTCCAGAACTACGATGTTGATCTTGATGTCTCCCAATTGAGCTATGATGTGAGCAATGGTTTTATCAATAGCAGCCATGGTCACATCACTCTTGCCACCGAAGCTCAACAGATCGACCCTCCCAACCATTGCCTCCACTTCTGCTCTGCTTTGGCCCATCGGGCCGCATGGTGCGCTGCTACCCCCGGCCACCTCTAGCCAACACACCACCACCAACTTCCTTTCGTTGCCATCTGTGTCGCTGCTCAGCGAAGATAGGGAGAAAGAGATAAGAGATAGGGTGAAACAGATTGGTTCTGGCGCTCATGCCTTCGATCGTTCAACCGGTCACGGAGGTCGCGAGCATCTTGACGAGTGGCATTTGCCGAGCTTACCATCGTGGTGGTGCATTTTTGGTGAGGCGAGGTTCAGTGGATTGACATCGGGGCCGTTTGCAGCAGCTGCCTCCTCGGGAATTTCATCGCCCCGAGGTGGATCCTCATGAACTAGTCCAGCAGCAGCCACGAAAGCAGAGTTGAGGTTGGCAATAGTGGACTCCATTCGTTTTAGCCATGCATCTGCATCTGGATGGGTTACATCGAACGGAGATTGTCGCGGCAAGGATTTGACATTGGTCAGGGGCTCGGCAGGAGTACAGACTATATCTTTTGGGATGGGAGTTTTGTCTTTGGAACGGATCTTACCATCCTTAGTGGAATCCTGAGTATGGCCATCTGCACCCAAATCATCGACCGCTCCCTCGATCAAGTTCACGTCACGCACGTAGTTAGATCCGGAGGATTCCATATCATCTAGGCTGTGAAGAACGGACGACTCGTGAGGGTCGATGACGATATACCCAACCGTGTGATCATGGTCCTCTGGAGTGCTATCGTCCACAGATGCATTGTTAGATTGATCTCAACGAGAGTGAAATGAACAACAGGGACTCGAATCATCGATTTTGTGATCTTTAGGAACGTCTTGCATCTGGTCAAGGGGTGACTCTTAGACTTATGAATAGGACACCACGCCTTGTATGGAGAGTGCGATGAATCTCACGATCCTTGTAGGCATCGAGTTCAGCCTTCACTTGAAGTACGACTTGGCACCCAATCAAAGAGTGAGCAGAGGTCTGGTGAATTGGGACCAAGCGTTGAAATCCCTTTCGATGAACTTCCTTGTCAGCTTTGGTTTCTCAGCAGAAGCCGGTTTTTTCACCGCTTGAGGAAGCTTGTCGGTAGATTTAGTTACGGGCACCTCGTTCATGGTATTAACCGAAGCGGTGACCATTGTGGGGGTCATGTTAGCTTATTCCGTCATCATGGCCTCATTCTCGGCGTAAGCCTAGGAGGGCGAGATCGAGACGACCACAAACACTAGGAAGACGATGGTTCTGATTTGGACATATGTCATTGCCAACTGAGTTAGATCTCCCAAGCTGGTATTGTCGTAGAAGCCCTCATCGGAAAATCCAACTCTTGAATTCATCTCGTTGAAATCTTCTAGCACCAAGTCCCTACCTGTCACGCCACTGTCGATGGGCTATGCCCGCAAATAGAATTTGTAAAATATGGGGATCGTTGGAACCAGAGTATACACGAGATCGGATCTGTAAGACAAAGAACAAGGATTTATACTGGTTCGGACCCTCAAGATGAGTAATAACCCTACTCTAGTTTATATGTGTATTAGATCAGAATACCACTCAAATTATAACTGTAGAAGAAGATGGCTAAACTAATCGGCTGACTAGGATCTGTCGAGAACGGTCTGACGAGATATATTCATCGAATATGGCTCTAGGCTTCCTTCGGATTGCTTCTAGTTGTGGCTTTGGCTATTGGCTTGCGACTTGGTCCCATCTTTATCCGAGGGGGTCTTGTATTTATAGCAATAATCACATTTTTCTCCAAGTAGAACTCGGAGATATTATGCTAGATACGGGTTAAGGAGACCTTATCTTTTTCAACTAGGACTCTGACACTTTCTATTCCAGAAAAATAATTTTATTCTTTATCCGTCATATTTCTTTAGTTAAAGGATATCTTTTCGTATATAATTAGGTATATGGTATTACTGTATTTCACAAACTCATGTATAGGAGGTATGTCTTATCCTTGATACTGACAATGTTCTATAGCAAAATTTAACCTTTATTTATGCCCTGTTGTCCACAAAATTCAATATGCCATCTGTGAGGAAATGAAATAATTTAATTTGCTCTAATCAATCAAGTTTTTATACATTGATAACTTATACTTCCTTCGTTCCAAAATATAAGTAGTTTTTTAATTCGTCACGAGTATTAAAAAAAGTAGGTATAGATGATTGAAGAAAGGTTGTGATTGGTGAAGAAAAAAAGTAGGTGAAAAGAATGGTTGTGATTCGTTGAGAGGATATGGTATGTGGAGAAATAGCTTCATTTTAAAATAACTTACTGTGTTAGAAATAGCTATATTTTAGAATGGAGGTATTACATAGAGTTTATATTGGTCAATCATAGTTTATACGATGTGGTACAGTGATAAAGTTTTAGCATCATATATGATTGCAATTAGAGCAAGTACTATAAGGGTTATGATGTTACCCCTAAAAGTGTCACGTAGGATTGAATGATGAGGTGAAGGAGAAAAGTGAGAAGAGAGAGAATGAGTCATCTCTTAAGACAACCTTTACATAAACTTAAAACAAAATGCAAAGAGAGAGTGAGATAGTGTGAGAGTGAACTAATAAAACAAGATTATTGGGATTTGTGTATTAGAAACAATATATTGTACATGTTATCTTTTAATTAATAAGTAAATGATATGGCTAAAGTTAGATGTGATAGTGCCCTCTATTATAAAACTTGCTTTTCACTGGTGATTATTATATATATGATGCTATAGGATATGCTTTTGGACATATACTTTTTCCTGCTCTGTTGGTCGTTTGCTTGCCTTGCATTACTTTGCCATCCGACAATCGCTTACTGTCACAATGCCCTCTGCAATAACCTCTTTAATGGAAAAACCAACCTGCTAGGGTCGGTCTGAAAGCTCACACTACAACTAAGCCGTGATTTGCAAGCCAGACAAGTTACACTTCGCTTTTCATCCCAACCACCTTATCCCATCGATCCACAATGAATCTCCCTCCAATTGCCTTTGTCCCAGCCGATTCAAGCGTAATTACGACATAATTCTCGCAAAAAGAAAGTAATTACGACATAATTGCAAGCAAGGCATATTCTTCCTCTCTACTTGCTAGCTAGCTTCTTCATATCCATTTCATTTCATTGTTTGTTTGTTAATTTGTATATGTATCTCTTCCTGCTCTCCTGGATTTGATTACCTTCTGTGCCAACTAGCAAAGCTGGATCGATCGATCGACCGACTACCTTGCTGTACTACTTACTACTAGTTGGGGTCTCCAAAGCTATGGACCAACGCATGCATCCACGTGAAGGCATAGCTGGTCTTGCCTAGCTGTAGTATATAGCTGTTCACCGTGATAAGATGGGCGTCAAAGTGTCAAAACAATGGATTCAATACAGCCATGGAAAGGAACAAGTAACGCACATGGTGGCTGTTTTTACCGAACGTTTTCTCAGTTTACCGGCCTCGCCTGGAAAAATATCAAAATACTGATAATTACCGAAGGGCCATACGGAATCACACTGTTTATCTTGATCAGCTAATGGTCACTTTTGTTATCTACTTGGATTCCTATGTCGACTTCTAGAATATGCCTCATTCGCATTAGGGTTATGGAATTAATGATCCTCATTAGTCAATCCAACTGATCTCCCAATTACATATGGGAACACTGGAATTAATGATGCTAGTGGGTCAATCCAACTGGGCTAAGCATCAATTGAATTGGGCAATATCCAACTGGGCTAACCATCCCAGTTAGTACCTGGGAGCACTGGAAATAATGATGCTCATTGGGCAATCCAACTGCACTAAGCATGTATAGTTACATGGGAACATATCAACAAACTATGTTGGAGTAGCATCACTGGTGTGGTGCTAGCATAGTTAAGCCCGGACCGATGATGCCATTGGTTCATCGGTCTATAGGTCGAACTGGCAATTCACTCACCGATTCAAAATTATAAGTTTTTATTAAAGTATTGGTTATTTTTTCCATGTAATTCATTAGATCTTATATAAATGACCTACTAAAATATCAAGCAATAATAATTGACCCTATAAGATAAATTTGCTTGCTCCACCACTGCCCCTTCCCTTTCCTGTGTGCTCGCTTTGATTTTTTTTGGAGAAAAATTTTTCACTGTGGTCCAACCACTATGGTTTTCCACCAATTCTACACAAAACCGTGAAGGTTCAACCTTTTTTTTTCAGTTCAATAGCAAGTGCAACCTTTTTGTTGAAGAAACCAGACCGGACTAAGTTCCATTTGAATAGCAAATGTGGTCTTTTAGTTCAACCAGCCAACTGGACTAAGGGCTGGTTTCAGTCGAACCAATGGTCTGGTCGAGTTTTAATAAATATAGAACCGTCATATTTTTCGGTTCAATAATAGGCACGGTCTTTTAGTTGAACCAACCAGACCGACTAGTGGCTAGCTCAAGTTTTTTTTCCCACTGAACTACCGGTTCGGTCCAGTTTTAATAAATATGGACGGTGGGGACGTGTGTATATAACTTTGTCCACTAAAATTCAAATCCTAGTATCAAGAAATTACTCAAAGTATGCACAAGGATGCATATGTTTTCTAAGTTTGTGCGGATGTACTCAAGGTGCATGCGAATTTATAAATTTTATCGAGAACTAAAATATTGTATGTATGCTTCTAATTAATCTTGCTCTGCGTACATTTAAAATTATAAATTTAATCAAAAACTCTCAAAAAAATATGCATATATGCCTCTATTAATCTTGGTCCACCTACATTTCAAATTTCAAATTCACTATATTTTAGCAATAAAAAGAAAGAAAACCTGATAGTTCCAAGCGTATAAATTTGTCGCACTATTATAATCAACCTGAACTTCAATCCTTTAGGTGGATATCAACGTGTACATGATACTAGGCTTATGAAGAGGCAACTTGTCCGCAGCCGGCCAGTTCTTGATAGATAATTATTCAAGGCCATGAACAAATAAATTAAATATTATCAAGTTAAAAAATCATTTTAAAAAGTTTTCTAAGAAATAATGATGAAAAAAATTATTACAGAAATCATACTCCAGCTTAGAAAGCGTGTCCGTAACAACATGAGCGCCTTAGGACAATCACTATGCAAAGAAACTAGCCATGATATCCTCCACATCATGAAAAAACTAGTATACACTACGTTTTCTAATGAAAACAATACTAATTTATATTTGAATTTAATGCTGATACTCTCTTATTATGTCGATGTTGTGTAGAAACCATGTCTCATGTGATAACTCACTTGTCACATTATATTTTATCCTATGTGATAACTCATTTAATTCCATGGACTTCTAGTCATTATATTGTGATGAGAATGTCCCAAAGCTTAAGGATTTCAGTGTGTTCAAATGGTAAAAGCGTAAAAGCCTAAGCTCCAGTCCACGGCAACATGACCTGGGCTAGCATCGATTTGTCTAGACAGAGTATGGCTCCGATCCTACCATGCCTCCACGGTCTTCATTAGCCCAAGGCCCGAAGTAGTTCTCTCTAGTATAGGCAGAGGTGCAGAGCAGTATTTGGTAAGACCGATGAACAAGAAGAAACAAGGAAGACCAGCCAGTTGTTAGCCATTTTCTATAGTTGCATCAGCATAATTAACCGACATATATACTCTGATGATTCTGCTAAACCAGAGTAAAGGTGTATCGGTTTCTCTATAATTCCATAGTGATGTGTGCATCCAATAATACTCTTTAACAATCAGGTAAGAAAGATAACTCATGCTGCTAAGACTAACAAAGATCAGGACAATAAAAGGACTGCACAGCAGGATTTTGGGTCATCACAGAACGATCTCAATGGATAAAATGTAATGATGTTCAAGAGAGGCAACTTAGTACAGGGCAATTAAATTCGAATTCCTTAATCCTCAGCTGTTGCACAAAATTTGATGATTGGGAAAGTAGCAAAAGTTTCAAGCAGCTTAGTCTCCAAAACATCTAGAAGTCTAAAGAAAATAACTTAGAACACTCGGTACACCTTTCCCATTGTGCTCTTCAGGTACAAGCACCTAACCTGCACGATGATACAAATAACATCAATCATCAGAAAAAGTAGGCATAAGTCTAAGTGGCAGATAAATTTTGTATCTACGCTATAAGGAACACAGGATCACATACGTTCTGCCAATTCTTCTTCAAAAGAGAAACAAGGAAGTTCACGCTCATCTGCACATTTTGGAAGATCTGCTTCTCCTCCATAGCACAGTTGCCAACAGCAACACCCATGCAGAGAACCTTCTTCAGCTGGAATTTCACTGTAGCCTTAGTCTCGTTAACCTTGGACTCCAGCGATTCCTGGTGCGTCACCAGAGTTGGGAATTTGCCTGCAGTCAATAAATGCAAGGGCATATGAACAAACGAGGGCAGAAAACAATAAAAACAATTGCAAGCACCTACTGCAGGAAGTATCAATGCATAGCTCATGTTATCATAAGCTCTATACAGAATAAAGAATAATTTCAAAAGCTAAAATCTTGGTTGATATGGAGCTTATGTTTCCAAGAAATAAATAACAAACAACTTCTGTATCAGCAGAACATGATTCTGTGAAAAGGGTAAAAAAAATCTTGATAAGTAAAAAATTCTTGACACTGGAACTTCCTAGCTACCAGTTTATAACTGTTAACTCAACAGAAAAGGCACTGGGTTTCTCAACCAGTTAATAACAGCTATATACAACCACTGAAACAAAGTGGAATAGATGGAATAAGGAAAAGGCCACTTGCCTGCCTTGTTAAGACCAGGACCAAGAAGTCGAGGAATCTGTTTGATGATAGCCTCAGAAGCAAGGAAAGCATGATATTTCTTTGCAAGCTTCTTAACTAGCTTCTTGTTTTTGTTCATTTTCTTGAGGGCTTCCACATCCATATAGTCTAGGCCCATTTTCTCTGCCTGCAGAACCAAAATTGTAGCATATAGAATTATCAGCTGTAGACTCTAAAATAGTCTGATGAATGAGCACTATATTCACAATACAAGCTTGCATATGCCATCAAGTGGAACCAATGATTTAAGTTTGGGATTTTGGAATGCAGGTATAATAATTGAGCATTTAATATCTATCATTTTGACAATAGAATAGACACACATTTACACTGAACAAAGATTATAATACTGTATCCAAGAGTACAAATCTTTTGTATGTCATGGAGTAGAACCTTTGGTTATAATGGTTAAGGAGTTTAGTTTTAATTAAAGAAAGAAATAATTGCAAAACAGCAGAGATCACATGACAAAACACACATTCACTTGCTAAATAGTAACTACCCAATTGCGATAAAAGTTCAGTCCACATCTCATATCAAAACCAAGTCAATGCAAAATCGGTAGAAGCATGACATACCTCTTCAACGTGCTGAGCATCACCAAGCATGCAAACCTTCATCTTAGGCCGAGGGATGTGAGGCAGCTTAACAGAACCACTGAAACGCTTATCCTTTTGAGGGTCATAGTTCTTCAGTCCAATCTGCAGCTCAATGGTTTCCACAAATTTGCGCTGCTTCTCACGAGAATCATTAGCAATTTGAGAGATCGCTTCTCTCAGAGCATCACTCTGCAACTTACTGCAAAAGTAGACAATAATCAGTTTGGCATTAATGAACATGTGACAAGAGTCTATTATTGTGAACTCAAATTGTTCACTACGAGAGATAATAGAATTTTTTTTACAACAGCATACCATTGCAAAAAAACAAATACAATTGGATAGACCAAAGTTTACACCAGAATACATTTGTCACAATATTTAAGACACAATTTTCCTTTCTAGCATTTCTATAAGATAATGCAGCCAACAGCTAATTACAAGTATGGAACATCAAATCCAGCATCTACCGAAGTTATACAGGTTAGCTGGCATGCCACAGTTTAGCCCAAACGATGAAAAAAAGGCCATCTTACTGTTAAAATAAGAGCTTCATCAAAATATTTAAGAAAATACATAGACATAAAACGGTGCAATCACAATCCTGTTAGTTAGACCACCAGACATAAGGAACAAGCTCCATGGCTGAGAGCTGCACTAGACGTGAGTAGGCGGAGAAAAACCTAATCCCACCATTAGGGAGATATCAACATAGTCTATCACTTCATCACAATGTGAAAAATATCAGGATCCTAGAACCTAGCCTCTTCGACACTATCAACGCGACCACCACCCGATGGTCTTCTATGGTTGTTGCCCGCAGGTAATGTAGCATCGAAAATCGTTGCTCGCGATCTCTTCCCTAGCTTCATTTCCCACCACCCACCCCCCACGACCAACGCCGCAATCCCGCGGTGGAGCCGGCCGAATCTGGCAAGTAGTTCAATCAACCTGCCTAGATCCACCGCTCCTACCTTTGCCGAGGCCGCTCTTCCTGCCTAAATCCCCAGATTTTTTTTCCCAGAATTCGCGGCGGCGCCGTTCCGCAGGCAAATGCGGCGCCTAGTCCCGAATTTTCGAACACACAGGCAATTACGAATGGGCACAATGAACACTGAGAGACTATGAACAAGTGAAATCCGTACCTCATGGCGCCGCCGGTGGTGCGAGAACAGATCCTGCACAGCGAGAGGGAGAAGGAGGCAGGATGAGACGAAAGGAGCAAGCGCCACCGTCGAGTACGAGAGAGAGAGAGAGAGGAGACAGGAAGAGGGGCGCAAAGCAGCTTACCGCGACGAGGTACGGGGAAGGCGGCGCGGCGGAGAGGAAACCCTAGATGGCGGCGAGGAAGAGAGTAGTTTATATACTGCTACCTAGCAGGTGAGCCGCCTAAACCCTAGAACACACCCCGCGCGAGGGAGCGAGGGGGACCGGACGATGATGGGCTATGGGCCATTCTGGTTTTATCTTTTAGTTGGAAAAAGTACATTATGAGTCCCTCAACTATTAACCGGATCTGATTCATATCCCTCAACAATAAAACTGAGCATATTGTCTCCCTCAACTATCAACATCGATTCAATTTGCCTTCTCAGATAGTTTGAACATCGGTTTTGTTCTATATGACGTACGTTGGCCTACTACACAGCGTCCGTGGCATTATAATCAAGGGAAAACTAACAAAATGGCGGACTCACATGTAAACCCCCATCTCACCTCTCCCCTCTTGCTCCTCTCATAGCTTCCAGCACTAGCGACATGAGAGGCTGGGAGGGCGGGGGTGACGGTGAGCCGAAGCCAAGGAGGGCTCTGGTGGCTCCCCTCTTCTCTCCCTCCCTTCTCTCTCTTCTCTAGTCAGGGCGTCGAGGCTGTCAAAGGTCGAGAGGGCGCGAAAGACAACAGCAAGGAGTGGAAGGCGATGTCCGTTTATTCTGCTGCTAACATCCGACCTTGCTCCTCTCCCAGGAGATCTTGTTGTCCTAGAGGTTGATGGACACGCATGCCTTGCTCGCCAACAGGCACGCGTCTGTGCCTTTAAGATGCCCTTGGGTCACCGCCCGCCACCACAAGGACAATCTGTCGCAAGGCCTCACTCTCCCCTCTGGGCCTTTCCCTCCGGTCACATGAGAAGGCCCCACGTGAATGCGTTGCCTGTGGCCTGCGCCATCTTTCTACATCGGCATTTGTCTATGATTGGGTTGGCTGAGCTCGATCTTGCATGGAATGCACTGGCTGCCGCCACTACTTCCCTTCGTGCACAGATGGACAGACATGCGGCGCGAGGAGGCAACTACTTTTTAATTTTTTTTCTTGTCACTTACATGTGGGCCCACATGTATTTTTTTTAATTTCTTTGATGACTGGGCTACCACATACATGCCGTGTGGATACTACGTTAGTAAAAACCATAGTTAATACTATCAAGGAAATCTTTGGCATGATTTTAGTAGTCAGAGGAGTCGTTATAACCGGTTTTGTAGTTGGGCAATATGAATCAGCTTCGACCTCTAGTTGAGGGAGTCAAAGACTTTTTCCTTTTTAGTTTTGGGGCACCTTTGAAATAAGGGATTTTCCTAGGAATTTTGATACCCTATAGAAAATTTTCCCATGATGCCCAAGAATTTGAGTGAAAATTTTCTATATGAATCTTTCATATTCTCCGGTTCTTGGAGGATTTTAAACATGAACACAAACATCATTGTTTTGATTTTCTTTGAGATGCCCAATGCACTATTTCTCTTCATCTCTCCTTTCAACTATATTATAAAAATATTTTCCTCTAAAATATCTGTAAGTTTTCTGTGGAGTATCCAAATGATCAATTGGACCGATTCTCTTGTAGAAATATATATGTCATGACATCCAATGCTTGTGTTTTTCCTTTTTCTGCTTTTTTTCAATTTCTGTGTACCAAACAAGCCCTTGTACATGTTATCTCATCTTTGTGGAGGCTGGTTTATCCATACATTTGATTTGGCCTTTGTAATACTCTTGATTGATACTCGTAATTTGATACATCATGACTATGGCATTTGCGTCATCCGATTAATTGTAAGAAAAAGGATTGCTCATTTTCAGTTAAGGCGCATATTCGTCACAAATGGACTTTATTTCTTTTACAGAAGTGGCGAATGGACTAAACTCTACATGAAAGTAGCCGTCGCAGATGGTTTTACAGGCTTCACGAATAAATAATTTTGATATTAGCAGAAAATATAGCTAGAAATGGTCGGATACTTTCAGCTGCTGAAGCAGTGTAAATACTTTTTTCCTTTTCCAGAAAGAAATACAAGTTCCAATAAGCAAAGAGAAATTGCTCCTGAGCTCATGCTGCGTCTAATTATGCAGGGTGCGATGGAGACTGAGGATCTTGCATTCACAAATCAAAATGTGCGCTCTGATTGACACTCTCAACATCATTAGATTGCAGTCACCTTGAAGTTATGGTATCGGCAATGCAATTGGCGAATTTAACACAGCGGAATGAGTCCAACCAAAACAAACACACACACAGCTAAGGGTGAGTTCGTTAGCCTGTGCTGGGAACACAGCGTGTGTGCACACGGAAAACTTTAATAGTTTGAAAAGCGCGCGCGTGAAAAAAAAGTACTGTGCACGTTGGGAACACAGTGCCGAACACAGACATTACTAATATAACCACACATGGAGAAATGTAAAGTGCTTGACAATATGATGCTCGAACTTACCTACGGGTATATATTACAAGAGCTAATTAAGCAAAGATGGTAAAACAGATAAGGGAGAATACTGCTAAATTAGCATATTATACGAGCATTAAATCCAAATGATCTTACCGCCAGGAATTCCTTGGTATTCTACGATAAGAGTAAACTTGAATTTTTTTTGCCAAAACTGTGATGGAAAATTTTCTGCAGCAATATATCGACTAGGTTCTCCAATCCCATAGGAAAAAAAAATTACACTTGAACTTATTTTGAACTGGAGAGCCTGAGGTCAATTGACTGCAGCTGCTCCCGGAGATGCTGATTGTCCTCCAGCAAACGGTCATACTCAAGCAGCAGGCTTTCAGATTGTTTCCGAATAGCAAGAGCCTTGTCCTCAGCAACGTGGACTTCCTCTGTCTTTTCTTGGACTTGTAGCTTCAGTTTCTTCATATCCTCATTGAGAGCAGCAATCTCTTCCTGGTATTTCTTTGTCTCCTCAGATCTTCCATGTTTTGCTTCCTCCAACATTTTATTATGCTTAGTTATGGCCTCAACATTCTTCTTTAGCCCACGTAGTTCTCTGATGTATTGGTGGAGCCGGTCGATAACTAGAGCAAGAAATAAGGAATATCCTGGAAGAATATCATAAATGCTCAGAACTTCAACATAGGACAATATACATACAGAACTAAGGAACAAAGTGGAATACATTTTAGAGCAATTAAAGACTATATTCCATATATATAGCTGTTAATTCCATCCTCACACCCCCCCTCCTCCAGCTTATGCCTTATAGGGGAAAAGAAGCACCTTATGTGTCCCCACTTCACATCAATGTTCCGCAAAATGAAAAAAAAAAAAAACAGCTCTGATGAAATTAGTGATGCACTACTGAAACAGAACAAGAAAATATTATGGGAGTGTAGCAAGCAAGAATTATTGAAATCAAGCTTCTCCCTTGGTGAAACTGTTGTGAACATTAGCCCCACCCCACCCATCAGCCACAGCAACTGTGCAATGCTTAACCATAGCATCAGGAGGCCATGGAATTATCTAGTTTGTTTCAGTTTAAATCGGTTAAAGATTAGGAGGTTATTTTAAAAGTTGAGTTATATTGAACTTTCAGTGAAGTTATTGGTTCAAAACAGAAACATATTTACCCTAAAAAAATAGAAACATATTGCCCAATTAGTATATATAAACATATCATGGGCCACAACGGTGATCCCGCTTCATATTGCTCATATTTTGTCAAATTGCTTAATCTCTGAACGAACACTCACTATCTAATATAATGCATTTCACATATTCGATTTTTTTTGGCATGATATAGAACACATGTCGTACATAACAAAAAATATTTTTCCTGAACTCATTTATCTGTTACACCATATCGATTGGATTAAAACACTAATTTTGTGTAGTTTTTAGAACATATGAAATACTGCCGGTCACTGGTTATCCTTTTCTAAAAAAAGATTGGAACAGTTTTTTTTTAAAAAAAAAATGAAACAAGTGTACCATGAGAATATCTTGCAATTAGAGTACTATATGGTTTCAACTTTCTAATCCTCTATGGTACTACAACAGATACTAGTATACTACACCTAGCATAGCTTTAAAGTGACAAAGCCTGAACTAGTGTATTTCACAAGTAAACCAAATACTAAATTAAACTAACAACTGACAAGAGTACAAGTATAAACTTAACCGCCATTAAGGAAAATGGTTGCAAACCTAATAGCTTTAGCTTGAAATATGATATGTTTTTAAATGAATTCAAGGGGGGGGGACCTAGTGGCAAAGTTCTTATATGCATGAGAACAGTTTCGTTTTATCAGAGGAAGCCTGATATTTGAACATAATATGGACCATTCACAACCCACATGCATGCAGACTTGGGATCTTCAACTGAACTAAGCAGATATGCATTTTCCATGACCATATTAAATACCGAACTTGTACAAAGAGTGGGCAGTGGGCACAGCTGGCTGCACTGGCTCAGCCAATCTCCATGATAAGTCAGTTAACTGCTCGTTGTGTCACGGTGCATCTTAGATGTCAAGGGCATGTCAGAACTAGACATGCCAAGCTGGAAGTTAATAGGTTGGACAATTAGTGGAGACGAATGTTGCAGCAATGACGGCTGTGGTCCATGGTTAGGACTACCTTGGCATGGACATCAAAGATATCAAAGGGTTAAAGGAAAAAGGCATAAGGGATATGCAATGTGGTTTGGAGTGAAAAGAACTTCAATTTTGAATGAAAGAAAGTCCACATTGGATGACTGAATGCGAAAGAAAGCACCATGGTAACATAAAATATGCTGGGGGTTTACACATAAGTACATCACATAATGCAACCTTCATCAATAACATATAGTCATGCAACTAGCTATTTATGTGTTTTGGACTTGCATAACCACTACCATGCAATCCTTAGTCCTTTTTTTAGGAAAAATTTCCTTAAATAACACAGAATATTTGCATTATCCATTATATGCACTCATTTTCTCATTGACATAATGACATGTGGCCTGGACTCACATTATGAATGAAAGACACAAAGGTACTTCACAAATAGTCAGTACCATGTAAGGAATTAATCCTTCACACAATTATTGCAACCATCAATTAGCTCTGCACCCTCAACGTGTAAGATTTTTTTTTCCTATTTTAGTTACTAATGATCATTACAATTATATAACTTCAAGCTATACAAGTACAAGTGTACAACAGACCACACTGGCACTATTGTAATACATATGTTTACCTATATATATAATCTGACTACAGAAAAAGACAAAGCATGCAACAGATGCAATAGAGAAAAGGGAAAATGTTGTCTATGTCACTAATGTTGAGCAGTTCTCGACTTCTCGTTAACACAGTAGAAGAGTGGCATAGATGAGAGGTGCTTAAAATAAGTGGAATAAACGAGAGGTGAGAATTTCCTAATGGCATAATCAATTTTTCCTTAGACTAAAAGCTAACAAGCAACATTGTTGTATTTTCCACCCCCCAAGTTCAGACTGCAAATTTGTATTGTCCTTACTCAGAACACTAATCAGATGTTGACTGCTATGGTCCATGGGATGAGCTCATAACAATCTTTTCAGTGGTGGAAAAGTATACTTTTTAGTTAAATATGAAATCAAAACACAGAAACAGGAAACAGCTCAGATGGTCAGGCGGCAAGAAGCCCGACTGGCTGAATTTAATTCCTCTCAAGGGACTGAGTTTGCTTCCGTCGAATAACTTGAGACTTTTCTTGAACTTATGATGTATCGCTAGTACAAGAAAATGCCTAATTAGACCATAAGATTGTTTAACATGTTCACTCGTGTTTGTGCATTCATCCCTGAGGCATGATTACGGGAATCAGCTCCAAGACCAGCTACAACTCTCTATAGCCTAAGGTTTTATTCCTTATTTATTCATATATTCCTTCTAACATTTTCAGTAGCGATCGGACCAAAAGGTTTGTGCGAAATGGATTTCCACATTGGTGAAAAATGATACTACTGTTTAATAAGAAAGGACAAGCAAAACAAGAGAGGCCATTAAGGTATTCCAACCGCAAGACGAAAGCGGATCGGGGCCAACACCTACCCATGAGGGATGCCTCGAGGAGGTGCCGCGAGAAGAGGACCTGGTCGGTGGGCGAGAGGGAGGCGCCGCCGCCGCCGCTGCCGGATTCGGGGTCTCCCCCGGCGCGGCCGCTGATCTCGGCCATGCTGTAGAGCGTGGAGGCGAGCAGGGCGAGGACGACGCCGGCGACGGTCTTGACGGCGACGGGCGCGCGGCGGCCGCGCTTGAGGCGGTCGATCCCCATCACGGCGAGCTTCCGCAGCGGCGTCTTGAAGAGGAGCGCCGCCGCCACGGCCGCCTCCGCCACGAGCACCAGGAACAGCAGCTGGATCATTGCCCTCGCGTGGATTGGTTTCTTGGTTCGATTCGATGGAATCGAGGAAGAGGAAGAGGAGGCGTTTGGGGGTTTAGGGCTTCGAACGAGGCGGGGATCAGAAATTTTCGATTTGTTTTCTTCACTTGTACTCCAGTTTCTAGTTTCTACACATGAATCTGTCCTCGATTTGGGCTTGGATCATAATTGTTTCTTTTTAGTTTTTTTTCTTTTGCCTTTTTTTCAACAATATTTTTATAATACTGTGACGAGTGACATCGCCTCTCCGCACCAAAGCCTCATCACTTCAGCTAGGAGAATTATTTCGTACAGTGACAGACTAAAAATTTCTTAAACCTAAAACTGAATTAGTGTGATTTCTATATATTTGACTTTTTTTTTCTATTTTTTAAATTTTGAAGTATTATTTCAATGGGCATTTAGACTTAGGAGTGAAATCTAGCCCCTGATCTCGTAGAATTGTGTATGTCTTGGCAATTGCAAAGGAATTTTATATTGAAACAGCTTGAGCATCCTCGCACATAAAACCATCACTACCAAGGGTGGCATTTTTTTTTTTACCAATTCAACTTTCTATGCATTGAGAGTATGGCTAACAGAAGCCTAACAAGTATAGAAATACTAAATTTTTGGGTTTTGTAGAAAAAGTGGATCTAAGAGCATTAGCAGTGCGTGCAGCTTACGTTGTGTGGCCATGTGCTCCACCTGGACAAAAAGTAAAATTTCAATCTCCCATAGTGCACCGTGTTCTCAGTTGATAAATTTCCTTTTGCAAATCAGTCTAGTACATTTTCTCTTTTTATTTAAGCCCCAATAATTTACACATCAAACCCTAGAGGAAACAGAACAATTTATGCAAAACCCCACCAGTTTGGGGTCCCATATGTCATTCTCACAAAAAAAACCAATCCTTATCTTCGCTTCTAGGCTCCACCATCTACGCCGCTACGTGGCTACGTAGAGTCCACCGCCGCGCTTCCTCCCTCTCGAGCCCGTCCTCACCATCGCCGCTTCCTCCTCCGCGGTCGGCGAGCTCCGAGGCCGCCACCGCCGCCTTCCTCCACTTCATAGATCTCTTTCCCCTCTTCATCCCCGCGTCTCTCCTCTCCCTTCTCCACTGCTTGGCGGTGCGGCTCCGGCCGACGCCGCTCTCCCTTCCCCTTCGTCGGCGCCGCCTGTTCCCTCCCGTCCTTCAATGATGGTAGCCGATAGCGGTTGCGAGCGGATCTAGCCGTGGAGACACTGGCGAGGAGTGACCGCGCGACGACTGTTGTCACCGTCCTCTTCCTCTCGCCGGGGCAGTGCGGGCGGGGCATATCAGGCCACCGCCTCGGCCACCCATCCTCTGATGAGTCGCCGCCTCCCGAGCTTCCCTTCGATGGCGGTGCAAGGCGTAGATCAGGCGGAGTGTTGTCGTCCCCACCTCCTTTTGCCGGAAGGCATGGGCTCTGGTGACGACATTGGTTAGTGTTGAACCCGACGATGGCTATGGCGATGGTGCGAGAGACGAGAAGAAGACGCATGCGTGGGAGGGCGAGGGCGAGGGACGGCGTGCCGAGGCTACAAGTTCCACAACACGGCAACGCCGTCCTCACCCCATGCCGCACGCCTCGAAATGCCCGAAGACCGCGTGCCCTAGTTGGGCTGCGCGAACCTCAGGTTGGTCATGCCAGAGGCCTTGCTGGCACCAAGTCTCAGACGTGGCAAGCCCAGGCTGAATGCCAACAAGGCGCATTGTGAAAGTCCTAACAGTGCCACTGTAAAGGATACCCAAAAATGGAATCCCAATGTTGGACTTCTTGTTCTCCACTTTTGAGAAAGTGTGCTTGCTTTCTATCCTAGATCACAAGAAGGGAAGGCTACGAGATCACGCAGTATCAAGGAGGGGAGATGTCGGAGAATGGATCTCCTCTAATAGGGAAGCAAGTACTCCCCCTTGAGTGATTCGGCCAGGGGGCGAGTTGAGGTCGAGCTCATTCGCGAGGAAAAACTCAAAGACACAATCAAGTATACAGGTTCAAGCCGCTCAGAAGCGCAACACCCTACTATTGTGTATGGGACTATGTGTGATGTATGTGTTGCAGAGCATTCTTACAATGAAACAAGCTAGGGTTCTACTATTGCTTCGTTCTTTCAAGTATCCAACTCTTTTCTAAGTAGTTTGACCACTCCTATTATACTTGAAGGAGAGCCGATCATTACATTTTTGCATAGGGAAGTGACTATGTTAGGTCTTATCATTGTTCCCCCCGTCACATCCGTCTGAATATACTCATTGCTGCTGATAGGGCCTGCGTTTGTGTCTCGAGGGAGCTGAGCAGGGGGCATAGGACAGTGAGGGAAGGCTTCTTGCACCACCGGTCTTGAAACTGGGCTCGGTGGGCCTAAATAGGGATGCAGTGGATTGGCCGCCCACCTTATAACTTCGCGACGAAGTCACACACCGCTCACCAGTGCGTGGCACGTCGCTTCGTCCATGTTCCTTTGGGTGATGCAGCTAGCTTGATCACTTCATGTCCTGCTACCTACTTGTTACATGTAATCGAGCTGTAATTTTGAACTGTAATTCTCTGAGCACCGCTCTGCTATGGCTTAATGCCACTGCTCGCTGTCAAATCACTGGGCTCACCATCCTGCGTAGACCACTGAGAGAAGATCTCGAGCTAAGCCCGGGGCAGCGAGCGTCGCTGACGATGATCCTAGGTCAAGCCCAAGCAGTATGCACCACCAAGCTTGCCCTTAAGGATAATAATGATATGTCTAAGTCTTCTTTTGGGGCTGTAACGGTGCCCCGATCCGATGTATCCCGGGGCACATCGCACTCCTGGGGCCTCATGCGCTCCCTTGCCGCTTTATGAGATGTCTTGTTAACTTTGACAAGCTTCTCGAAGATGTCGTTGATGAAGGAGTTCATGATGGACATGACCTTGGAGGATATGCCGATGACAAGATGTATCTACTTTAGTGCCTTGAATATGTAGATCTTGTAGATCTCCAAACTCTTCTTAATATCAGGTAGATATATATCTTGTAGGTCTCGACACACTTCTTGATACTTTGTAAAAGTAAACTTTAAAGAGCGTCAGGGCCCCGGGGCCTCAGTTGAAGGGGGCCTCGGTTCTCGCCCTGTGCCAGCTGTCATCCTCCACTTCCATGGTTTCTAACCTAGCAATGAATGTTGTATATGAGAGAAAGTGATCTTGTGGGCCCATGGTGACCTAGAGTCCCGAAGGAATGAGGATCCCAGTTCCCGTTTCTCCAACAAGAGATATAGATATTGGAGGTAGTTCACTTTTTTTATTTTACAGAGGCACATACACCCCACACACACATGCACGCTATACCCACCCCGTGAATTACCCCGTGAATTTGCCTCCTTTTAACTGTTAACATATTCTCAAGAGCTCGAGACCCAATGATAAATCCGAACCTTCCTAGATCCTTTTCAAATTAAAGTGCACCCGCGTATGACTGAGACACGTGGTCATGTTGTGATAGTTTTTTTTTGAAGGAAGATGTTGTGATAGTTAAAAGTTTGCAATGCATATCAAAACTAGAGGGGGGTGAATAGGTGATTTAAAATTAAATGACACCTAATCAAAACTAACCTAAGTTGCTAGGCTTGGTGAGGGACAAGTCTAACTAAGCAATTAAGTTATGTTTTGCAAACCTAGGGTGATAGTGGCTCAAGTATGTCTCTAGCAATGTAAATTGCATAACTTTGTGTATTGCCGGTCAGACCACCACCATTGTGTGGCCGGTCAGACCGGACTACTTCGCAACGGCTGAAAAACTAGCCGTTGGACTGCATTAAATGCACTGGGACCAAGGGGCCGGTCAGACCGAAGGCCAAAGGCCGGTCAGACTGCCATCGGCTCGGTCTGACCAGTTGCGGCTCTGGCGGCTCTGGATCGCCAGGCCAGAGGCGGCCATCCAGCCTCCAGCCGGCCGGTTAGACCGGAGGCAAGTGGCCGGTTAGACCGCCAAGAAGGGCCAGCAGACCGGGTCAAGTACTTCGGTCAGACCGCGAAGAAGGGCTGGTCAGACCGGATCAAGTACATCGGTCAGATCGCCCAGGGACAGTCAACAGGAGAAAATTAAAGATGCAAACCAAGACTTAAGTGCGAATGACCTAATGTGGCATTTTGATCATCTCTTTGACTAGGTGTTAACAGCAGATTTTCGTAATCGGCCCGAAGAAGGGAGAAGAAACCGACGCGGAGAGAAGGGCTGGATTGGAGTCAGACCAGGTCTCGTATCGGACTCGGTAGGCGTATCGGACTGGGAGAGGCATTACCAGGAAGAGCATATCGGCCGATAGAGGCTGGAAATTGATAGAGTCAGCGTGGGCTTGGTCTGGGCTCGAGATAAACTTCAAGGTGGTTGCCAAATAGAGATAAGGCTCGGTTTTAGGCAATTGTATCTTGTAAATCAAGTAGGTTTAGATCTAATTTTTGGCAAGAGTCTGCCGCAAAGACTTGTTTGTTAATTAGAGATAAGATCGTGTCCTACACGGACCGTGTTGTAATCTCGGGTATAAATATCCCGGTAGTTTGTACATAGAAACTCTCTCAATCAATCACACAATCAACCAAGTTTAATCTACCTTCGGCGTATCGCCAACCCTCGCAAGAGGTTAACTTCCGACGAGTTCTTGCTTCCCCAGAGCAGAGGTAATAACTCGTACCCGACGATCTACATCGTCGGGGCTAGCGTGTCGCTTTAGGCATGTTAAGCCCTGGCGATGTGATCGTCGTTTATCGTGTATTAGCTAATCTCGACTCCGTAGTTCATTCTGCGCTAGTCAACTAGTCGGGGATCCTGGTGAATACGTTGACCAATACGGTCAAGTCGATCCTAGATGGTTCGATTCACCAGTACAAGCCTCAAGGGCCGATTTTCTTGCCAGAAAATAAGTTCCCTGCTTATCGGACCTTGAGGAATGACCTGAGCACGGCTCCACAGCCGACGGCGCCGATGCCACCTCCATCGGCGCAACCGACATCAACCTTGCCGCTGGTCCTCACCAGGCAAACGGGAGGAAGCCCTCAGCACATCACGGAGGAACAGTATGCACAATGAACGAAGGGGAAACAACCAGTGATCGAGCTAATGCAGCAAGTTCCACTCAACCCGCCATCGGCCGGACAACCTCAGATCCCCATGTCTGGCAACCCTCCGCAACTAGCTGCGTACAACGCGCCGCAAGGCTACCAGCAGTACACCGCAGGGCAGTACGACGCACAGAACCTGAATCACCACTACCAACCGTACTCCCCCAGGCAATATCAAGCAGAGGGCCTGCAGCAATCTTACCAGCAAGACCTCCCGCATCGGCCCGTAGGATACTGGGCCGACATGATAGCCGAGGTGATGCGAGATCAGTTCGGTTTGAAGCCCAAGGAGAGTTCTACGGTGTATCGGCACCCGTACCCCGAGGAGTTCGACAGAGTGCCATTGCCAGGCCAATACAAAATTCCGGACTTCTCCAAGTTTTCAGGGCAGGACAACGTCTCTACATACGAGCACGTGAGCCGATTCCTAGCACAGTGTGGGGAGGCATCGGCCATAGAGGCGTTGAGGGTGAGGTTTTTCCCTCTGTCTTTGTCAGGGTCAGCATTTACATGGTTTTCATCTTTACCCTGCAATTCCATCAGAGGATGGATAGATCTAGAAAAGCTGTTTCACAGATACTTTTATAACGGCGTGCAAGAGATGATATTGTCTGATCTTACTGCCATCAGGCAACGGGTTGATGAATTGGTCCCAGAGTACATTCAAAGATTTAGGGACATAAGAAATAGGTGTTATAGCCTCAGCTTGACCGATTCACAGCTCGCCGACTTGGTGTTTCAAGGATTACTGGGGCAGATACGAGAGAGGTTCTCCTCTCAGGAATTCGACAGCCTAGCACAGCTAGCCCAACGAGTATCGGCCCACAAGCAACAATTCCAGGAGGCAAAGAAGTTCGCAAAGAAAATCAATACAGTCTATCAGTACACCTCCGACGGAGATGACGAAGAAGACGCCGATGTCGACCTGGCCGAGTGGGCCCGGATGAAGAAGCCGACAGCATGCCAGTGGGCCAAGAAGGGCGACAAAGAGGATAAATACGACTTCGACATCAACAAGGCCGACAAAATATTTGACCTACTCCTGCAAGAGAAGCAGATCCAGCTGCCAGTGGGTCATGTACTGCCATCGGCCGAAGAAATCAAGAAGAGAAGGTATTGCAAATGGCACAACACATATTCCCATCATACCAATGAATGCAAAATCTTCCGACAACAGATACAATCGGCCATCGAGCAAGGTAGGATTAAGATCGATGATGCCAAGCGGCCGATGAAGATAGAAGGACACCCGTTCCCAGTCAACATGGTGCGGGCGGACAGGGCCGACGGCGATGGCCACCGGACCGGTAAGCGACCTCATCAGATCTCCGAGGGCCTGATTAGAAAATATCAGCGAAGGCGGGAGGAACAAGCACAGGATTACGCCGATCAAGACAACTCCTATGACCCTCATTGGGAGTGCGAATTTTTTCGTTTTTGCTGGAATGAAGGAATGAGGTTGCCATCCATCCAAGAGTGCCCTGCATGTAATGATGTAGAAGACTCCTATCAGGGCAGCTCGAGCAAGCAAGTGCATCGGCCAAGCAAGCAGAGAAAGTCTGTACACGAGAGGCTAGGGCCGATGCACCATGATCATCAGACCGAGGACAAGGAGCAAGTCCAGAACCCCCAGTGGTGCCCAAGCGACGTGTTTAGCAAGACACAAAAACGGCGGGTTCAGAGGCTAAGGAGGAAGGAGCAGATCCAAGAGCAACAGGCAACAATAGCCCATTGGCCGGCCAAGACCAAGAAGGAGTGGAGAATAAAATCAGCGGTGGCCAAGGCCGACGAGGGCACCTCCAAATCGGCTCAAGCTCCTGCGTCCGCAAAAGGTAAAGGCGTAGCATCGGCCTCTGTTAATATGGTTTTCATATTGCCAGTGGAGTACAGCGTGCAGACGGCCGATGAAGCGGTAGCCGACGATGAGCAGTCCTTGGCTAAACTACAGTTGTCACCTGATCAAGCCGTGTTCGACAAGCCAGTCGACGCCAGCTACAGGCACCTCCGGCCATTGTACATCAAAGGGTTCGTTAATGGGCGGCCGATGACGAAGATGCTGGTCGATGGTGGTGCGGCGGTAAACTTAATGCCGTACACAACCTTCAAGAAGCTTGGAAAAGTACCTGAAGACCTCATCAAGACCAACATGGTGCTGAAAGACTTTGGTGGCAATGCGTCTGAGGCGAAGGGGGTACTAAACATGGAACTCACCGTGGGCAACAAGACGAAACCCACCACCTTCTTCGTCTTCGATGGAAAGGGTTCCTACAGCTTGTTGTTGGGACGGGATTGGATCCACGCAAACTGTTGCGTCCCTTCAACAATGCACCAATGCCTTATACAATGGCAAGGGGACCAGGTCGAGATCGTGCAGGCCGATCGGTCAGTACACGTGGCCAATGCCGATCTCGCAGTTTGGGAGATGGAGGGAATCGACTGCTTGTCCGGGCGAGTTTGGGACGCTGATTTCCTCAAAGTAACTGATTGTGATATTGAGACGATTGAAGATCAAGACAAGCAGTTGCTTTAACAAAGATGCGCCATTCACTGTTCAAGATGAGCAAGCTAGTCCCTACACAGATGATGCGGTGGATGAGCTAGACGGGAAGTTGGGACAAGGCTTTACGTCGGCCGATGAACTTGAAGAGGTTGACATAGGAATAGGTGATAGGCCTAGGCCGACGTATGTAAGTGCTAACCTGCCAAGGGAATATAAGAATAATTTGATAAATCTTTTGAAAGAATTCATGGATTGTTTTGCATGGGAATACCATGAGATGCCAGGATTAAGCCGATCGATCGTAGAACATCGGTTGCCTATCAAACTAGGGTATCGGCCATTTAAACAAGCTCTTAGGAGATTTAAGGCCGATATGCACGAAGCTATCAAGGCAGAAATCACAAGACTTTATGATGCCAACTTTATCAGACCCTGCCGATACGCGGAGTGGGTCTCCAACATAGTTCCAGTGATGAAGAAAAACGGCAAGCTCAGGGTGTGTATCGATTTCAGAGATCTAAACAAAGCAACACCAAAGGACGAGTACCCTATGCCGTTGGCCGATTTGCTAGTTGATGCTGCGTCTGGACACAAGGTTATCAGCTTCATGGATGGGAACGCAGGCTACAACCAGATTTTCATGGCCGAGGAAGATATCCACAAGACAGCCTTCCGGTGTCCGGGGGCAATCGGCCTGTACGAGTGGGTTGTTATGACCTTCGGCTTGAAAAATGCTGGGGCTACTTATCAGAGGGCCATGAATTATATTTTTCATGATCTTATTGGCTCTTTGATTGAAGTGTACATCGATGATGTCGTTGTAAAGTCAAGAGAGTATGATATGCACTTGGCCGATTTACGCAAGGTACTTGAAAGAGCAATGAAGTATGGTCTCAAAATGAACCCTAACAAGTGTGCCTTTGGCGTATCGGCCGGTCAATTTTTGGGTTTCTTGGTCCACGAAAGAGGAATTGAGATTACGCAGAAGAATATCGACGCTATAAAGAAGATCAAGCCTCCGACGAACAAGACCAAGTTACAATCTCTGCTCGGCAAGATCAATTTTGTCCGGCGCTTTATATCGAACCTGTCAGGAAGAATAGAGCCGTTCACTCCGTTATTGAAGGTAAAAGACGATCAAGAGTTTACATGGGGTGACAAGCAGCAAAAGGCGCTGGACAACATCAAAGAATATTTGAGCTCCCCACCAGTTCTAATTCCTCCACAGAAGGGAGTTCCGTTCAGGCTGTACCTATCGGCCGATGAGAAGTCTGTCGGCTCAGTTTTGATTCAGGATATTGATGGCAAAGAGCGGGTTATTTTCTATCTCAGCAGGAGGTTACGGATGCCGAAACAAGGTACACGCCAGTGGAGAAACTATGTTTGTGCTTATATTTTTCATGTACTAAATTGAGGCATTATTTACTTTGCAATGAATGCATTGTGGTAAGTAAGGCCGATGTGATGAAATACATGTTATCGGCCCCAGTGTTGAAAGGAAGAATTGGGAAGTGGATTTTTGCCTTAACAGAGTTCGACTTATGGTATGAATCGGCCAAAGCGATCAAGGGACAAGCCCTGGCCGATTTTATTGTTCAGCATAGAGACGATTCAATTGCATATTCAGATATTGTATCATGGACATTGTATTTTGATGGGTCTGTTTGCAGACATGGATGCAGTATTGGCTTAGTCATCATATCCCCTCAGGGGGCAAGTTTCGAGTTTGCCTTTACTATCAAGCCTTATTATACCAATAATCAAGCAGAGTATGAGGCTGTTCTCAAAGGTTTGCAGTTATTACAAGAGGTTGAGGCCGATTCCGTAGAGATCATTGGTGATTCACAGTTGGTCATTAATCAACTTTCTAGGGAGTATGAATGCAAGAATGATATTCTCAGGGTTTACAATGAGGAGTGCAAGGAGTTGTTACAAGCTTTCAAGATTGTGACGATGAGGCATACACCCAGGAAGCAGAACTTCGAGGCCAATGACTTAGCTCAGGGGGCATCAGGATACAAGCCAATGGCTAAAGATGTTCAGATTCAAATTGCTACCGTGGATGCCGATGACTGGAGGTTTGATATCATCGAGTATTTGGGAAACCCTTCTCAATCGGCGTCACGAAGAATGAAGTATAAAGTTTTACATTATGTCTTATTGGACGATGATCTATATTATCGGACGATTGATGGTGTCTTGCTCAAATGCTTGAGTCTCGAAGAAGCCAAAGTTGTTATGAGCGAGGTCCATGAAGGGATTTGTGGGACACATCAATCGGCCCATAAAATGAGATGGCTTTTAAAGCGCGTTGGATATTTTTGGCCGACAATGCTAGAGGATTGTTTCAGGTATTATAAAGGATGTCAAGATTGTCAGAAATTTGGAGCAATTCAGAGAGCACCGGCATCAGCTATGCATCCAATCATAAAGCCGTGGCCGTTTCGTGGATGGGGAATAGATATGATCGGCCAGATAAACCCGCCGTCAAGCAAGGGACACAAATATATACTAGTGGCTACAGATTACTTCACAAAGTGGGTTGAGGCCGTTCCCCTTAAGAAGGTTGATTCCAAGGATGCAATTCAATTTGTCAAAGAGCATATAATATATCGGTTTGGACTACCACAGACATTGACTACAGATCAGGGATCAATCTTCGTGTCCGATGAGTTTGTTGAATTTGCCGATAGTAGGGGCATTAAGCTATTGAATTCTTCTCCATATTATGCGCAAGCTAATGGGCAGGCAGAAGCTTCCAACAAGACTTTAATCAAGTTAATCAAGAGAAAAATTGATGAACAGCCGAGATGGTAGCATACCACGCTGGCCGATTCCCTTTGGGCATATCGGATGGCTTGTCATGGTACAACTCAAGTGCCACCTTATCAGCTGGTTTATGGGCATGAAGCTGTGCTGCCATGGGAGACCAACATTGGCTCAAGGAGGATTGCCTTGCAAGACGACTTGACAGCCGATGAGTACCATAATCTTATGGTAGATGAGCTGGATGACTTGGCACATGTCCGATTGCGGGCATTGGAGAAAATAAAGCACGATAAAGATCGAGTTGCTCGTCATTATAATAAAAAAGTTGTTGCCAAGTCGTTTGAAGAAAGGGATCTTGTTTGGAAATTAATAATGCCGATTGGTTCTAGAGATAATAATTCGGCAAGTGGTCACCTAATTGGGAAGTTCGTTTTCAGATTCATCGATGTGTTCCCCGTATTGCTTATCTGCTCAGAGGATTAGATGGAGAAGTTTATGGCAGAGCTCTTAACGGCAAATACTTAAAGAAATATTATCCAAGCGTATGGATCGACTCATGATCGACCTTCCAGTCGATTTATGATTACAGCCGATGTACGATGCATCGTCTTTAGATGGCCGATATATACTATCGTCCTTAGTTCAAATTTCACAACATGAGCCCTCATCTTCTAAAATTTGGGGGCATAGATATAAGTGCGAGGATTCAATTTTTCAAGATTGTTAGATTTATTCAAGATTGTTAGATTGATTCAAGGATTCAAGTTTATGGGTTTCAAAATTTTTCAGACTTGGACTTTTTCAGATTGAGATCTAATTCGGCTGATTGGCCGATGAGATTAATTACAATATAAGAATATCTGTCTACAAGAAGGACACAAAATATATTACATCACCCTATAAAGTTTGCAATAGCTGCAATGGCTCTACGGCGGATTTGATCAATATCTTCTATGGCTTGGGCGTCATCGGCCACCGACCCTGGAATCGGCTTTAAGGATTTGCTCAGGGTTGCAAGGTACTTGGCCGATGCCTTCAGCTTCGCTGTTTGGTCTTCTATGGCCTTGGGTGATGCAGCTATTCCGGCTTCAACTTCTTGGATTTCTTTGCGCGTGGCTTCTAGCTTCGATTCTAGATCTGCTTCAAGGCGGCGGAGTTCTTCAAGTCTGTTCTTCAAGACAATCGGCTCAACAGCTAGCTCATCCAACCTGGTTTTGTCAAAATTGACTTGAGCCTTGCTAGCGGATAGGGCCGATTCCAGTCTCTCACGTTCCCGTCGCACCGCGAGTCTTTCTTTCGCCTTGTGAAGCTTGAATCGGTATTGTTCCAAGAAGATGGCCGGTGTCAGGGTCTCCATCGGGTCTTCAGGCAGTTGATCTTGAATTTTTTGTACCCTGACTCTGATGGGAGTGCAATCCTCCACCAGGAACTCCAGTGATGACTCCAGCCGATTGGCAATATCGGACAACCGGTTCTTCAGTTCGTCAGAGATTGATGCCTTGGCTGTGATGGGTGGCTCCTTGTCCTCATCATCAAGAAATTGGCCGATATCAAAAGAGAACATATTGGCTAAGTTCTGCAAATATCAATATAGTGCAAGGTTAGCCTAGTTAAACGGGAATCGGCAAAGGGGATCAAAATGACCTTGGTTACCTGTGTTGGAGCATCGATGGTGCTTGCATCGGCTTCCTTTTGTGGTCTTGAAACAGTAGGTGAGGGGGTTGGTCGATGTGGTGCAGGTGATGGAGCCCTTGGCTGGAGAAAAGCAAGAAGATGGTGAGCAGATCTATGTTTTTAGAGAGACAATGTAAAATTAACTCTTTCCGAAGCAATCGGAGAGGGTGGTGGAGAAGGAGAAGGAGTTCTCAATCGGGCCTTGGCTCGTTCGCGCCTTTGCAAAGTTGCCTTTTTAGTTCTTGCTAAAGGGGCCGAGTGAGTTCGTTCCTTCAACAAAGACGATGCAAGAACCTGCAAAGGATTAAGGTGTAACATACCAACAGAAGGAGATTACATAAGTTCAAGGAAGGAAATGTGTTACCTTGCGGATTGCATGCATGGTTTTCCTTGGCTGGGTGGTGTCGGCTTGGTCATCGGCCGGTGGGATTGCGATGGTCTTGGCCGATGGTTCCTTAGTGGTCTCGGCCGATGGATTTTCTTCTTCAGGCGCATCGCCAGCTGCTGCATCGACCTCTTCCTCTATCACTTGTTCATCAAGGAATTCTTCCATGGAGGGGTCTAGTTCTTAAAGATCGGCCTGATCATCAGTCTTGGCTTTCTTGCTGGTTTTTTGGGATTTTCCTTTTGCTGGCGCCTTCCGCTTGGGGTTTTCTTTGGTCATCGGCCTTTGGAGTAGTGATGATACCTTTGGGGCAGTAAGGCCAATGATTGACTCCAGAATAGTTGATCCTGATGGAGCCACAGCTTGAGCATAAGAAATTTTCTGTCCACTATTGCTCACGGATGGAATCAGGCCGTCAGGGACTTGAGGGCTGATATCCTGGATGAGCTCCGTTAGATAAAATCTGGTCGATTGGTGGAAGATATGAGCAGCCCATTCTTGCCACCATGCTTGGAAGCTGATGTGGATGAAGGCGCTTAGATGCAATCGGTCGCAGTCACCCAGGTTTGGGATTTTAATCTTCAGTGCTTTACTCATGATCAACGCTGATGACACCGTGCCTCTGCTCTCTAGGAGTTTATGGAAATGTAAGCCGATGGGGAGTTGTCCAAGCCCGCACTGTCTAGCAGCCACCATGGGATTGTAGAATTCATAGGACAGGCTAATGCTTCTTCCTTAGAATATGCCTACTGGGAGCAGACATGGGGTGATGCTGATCATAAATGATTCCCGTGACTCCATGTCGTCATTCACCAGGTCCAAGTGGAGATCGTGTCGGCCCCTGATTTTATAGCACAGGAAACCATATGTGTTTACAAATACCAACTCCCTGGATCGGTAGGTTGGTATACACACATTACAACTCTGGTACACATAGTCTGCATCGCATAGTCTTACAATACCAAATATTACATGGGAACCCGAGTAGGTTCTAATAGGCCGTGTCTGACCGGATACAATACCAAATAACATAGGATAGCGGAAGCGAGGCTGCGGCGGTCCATCTATACTCCACAGGCATCAACTGGGGATTAGTCCCTATGGTTCCTCCGTACCATCCCCCTCCTCAGGGATCAGTTCGACTGGCATGTCCTCATCATCAAGAGCTAAAAGGGTAGAAATATGCAAGGGTGAGTACCAACCGTACTCAGCAAGTCACCACTATAGAAATGCAACCAATGCATATAGGGATCCAAGGCAGGTTTTAGTTTATTTGCGTAAAGCCAGTTTTCACAAGTTATTTTACAAGCCTATGGCCTAGCAGTTTTAACCATGAAAAGAATTGCCGCTATGTAAAGGTTGTCATTAATTAGAAGTTCCTTCATCACAATGTAACCTTCCCACGCATGGGGCAAGGTCACTCATGTTGTATTTATCCCAACTTCTTCTAACCAAATTAAAACATGTGAGTCTAGTCAAGAGTAATACAAGTCCCGGCGCTCATTAACCGCGAGCACGGCTATTCGAATAGTTTAATTTACTCACACTGCAGTGGATGTACGCCTTTAATCCCACACTCCGTGACTCACCCAACACATGAGACTTGTCACGGCCCGGTTTTTCAGTTACCCTCGCATGGCGGCACCCGCTCCAAGGACTATGAATCCCCATTGCACCCCCGGCGCCACATTCCTACCTCGAGCCGGTTGTGAGGGGAGTCCTGGCGCTCCCGAGATTGAAGGTTACATCATACATATATAAAGCTTGACGTCATTAAACCACACACTTCCACATTTCCATACCGATATCCAGAACCTACCATGTCTGGGGTGCCACCCCACGAGAATAACCTAGTCCACCGGGTCTAACCCCACTCAAGAAGTGTGGTCGTACTCGGTTCGTTTCCTGCTTAGCTTCTTGACTCGGTCCTTAACTGACCAGGGTCGGCGGCTTACCGTTCCCAGAACCACCCATATTCTATCCGTGCCGCCCCAGTCGAAATCACTTTTGTTTAATTGAGTTTTTGGGTTTTCACAAAGGTTTTCATGCTGTGGGTGGCGCTCATGTCTCCACCCGATCTCTATCAATCACTCCCATCGAGTGATCAGTGTAACCACATCCACATATCCCACATATGGAGTGTATAACGTCTATGTAAGCAGGGCTAAGCAGTGAGTAAATAATCACGCGTAAAGTAATATACTCGGGTAACAAAGGTGTGTAAATACATAAGGATAAACAATATCAAAGGTAAGGCTTTAAGCAAATGTGGGTACGCGTTTTATAATTAGCATGCAATTTTATTTGCAACCAACACATTTATAAAAATAGGATCAACATGTTCGAGGAAGGGGGCGTAGTGACTTGCCTTGCTCACTTGAGGGTTCGTTAACAATTGGCTCAATTTCCTCCTCGCAGATATACCCTGTCCGGTCGAATAATAACGTCACGAACTACTCGCTAACACAAAAAAGAGCCAAAAATTCCAAAAAGGAAAATAACCCAACCAGTGCCATTGCGTAGATCTTGATTTTTGAAAGATTTTGACGAAAGTTTCGTTCAACTCTGACTTAAAATGAGGGAGACACGGGTTTGGAGGATTAATGGATTTTCTGAAATACGGAAATGAATTTATTAAATTGGAAAGGAATATTTCCAAGAATATTCCTTGGCTGTGATGTTGAGAGGGACGAATGTTGGACTTCCTTTTGTGAAGGCTTGGGCTTTAGCCCAGAGATGAAGGAGGTCGGGTAGGGACCTTATATAGACTTTTGGATAAGGGCCTGGGTGAGTGGAGGGATATGCATTAGACTTTGGTGAGGAGGGAGGTTGTTGGTGGGCTTTGGCCCGGAGGATGCAATTTAAACTTTTCAGGTCCATTCTTGGGCTTGGCCCGAGGAAAACAAGGGGATGTTTTGTGGACTTATGTGGAGGACTTTATGGTCTTGGCCCAAGGGACAAGAGGGATATATGTAGACTTTTGGATAGATTGCAAGGCCGGTTGGCCCAATGAAGTAGAGGAGCTTTTATAGACTTTTTAGAGAATTTCGTGGGCTTAGGCCGACCACGAGAGGAAGGCAATGTAGACTTTTTGGAAGGCTTTATGGGCTTCGGGCCGACAAAGCAGAGGAAGGCGATATAGACTTTTTCCAAGTCTTCGGTCAATGGGGCCCGCGGGGAGAGAATAAAATATGGGGCCCACTAGTGGGCCTGACACGGTGTGGCGGCGGCGCGTCGGCATGGCGTGGCCGAGGCCCGTGTCCAGGAGGTGGCCGGGCGCAGGCCGACGCGCGGGCGCGGAGGCTCCGGTCGGCGCGGTGACTTGGCCGACGCCCGCGGCAGCGAGGAGGTCGGCTGAGGCAGCTCGGCCTGAACTGGGCCACGGCATTGGCCGGGCGTGACGCGGTACTGCCAGGACAACGTCGGCCGGGGGCTCGACCGAACGACGGATGCATATACATACACACGGCTAGCTAGTTGCATGCATGTGGGTTGCTTGCATGGATGCATATGCATACACACGGTTAGCTAGTTGCATGCATGTGGGTTGCTTGCATGCATGCATATGCATACACACGGTTAGCTAGTTGCATGCATGTGGGTTGCTTGCATGCATGCATATGCATACACACGACTAGCTAGTTGCATGCATGTGGGCTACTTGCATGCATGCATGCACACGTTCGGCCCGCTAGCTATATGGCGTATGCACGGCCGGCTGTGATGCGGCGATCGCTGCGAAGGACGGTCGCGCAAGGAATGGTTACGGTGTCACGTCTCACGACGCCACCGTGCGACGGTAGACGAGAAATGCGGTAAGGAAACGAAAGCAAGAGGAAGGGCAGGAGGGGAGCTCACCTTGCGGCAGCCGGGTAGCGGCGTACCGACCGACGGTCCTCGCACGAACTACGGTCGTCGAGGTACTGCCTGGGGCCGGTCGACCCGCGGATCGTCCTCGCCCACCACGTGTTCGCTCGGCAACAAACGAACACACAGCGTTAAGGAATAAATGTTAGCGGATTAGTGCAAGTTAGGTGTCAGGGGTCAGCGAGTTAGAAGTCAGCGGGTTAGTGAGTTAGAAGTCAGCGGGTTAGTGAGTTAGAAGTCAGCGGGTCAGATGTTAGGGATTAGCCGTTCGATAAGTCAGTCGTTCTCGGGTTCAAATGACGGCGCGGCGGCCTATCCGTCCTCTTGCTCAACTGAGGCCCAGCCGAAACCGGCCGCGGCGGAGCAAGCGGAGAGATGGCGGCGTGTGCGCGGAAGGGTGTGACTGAAGAGAAAGAAAGCCAGGAGGAGGAGAAAAGAGGATGGAAAGGGACGGGTTGCATACTGGCTATGGTTGCCCTTATATAGGCTTCACCGCACGAGCTCGTCTTAAATGGCCATGAAGACAGGGACGGGGCAGTTGCAGCGGCCGCGCGGGTTGGCGCGTATACTGCATAGGCTGTTGCATGCATGCTAGCTTGGGCTCGACTAGCTGCTTGCATGCAGGCATACGCATAGCTAGCTAGTTGCATGGTGCTTGCTCGTGGCTGGCTTGCCTGCATGCACGCGCATGCACAACTAGCTTGCTGCATGGCTCGCGGCGGTGCGAGGTGGGGCCGGATGCGTATGGAATGGATGGCAAGCTCGCCGGTGAGACAGGAGCGGAAGGCGACAGCCGGTGATGTCGTAGCGGCCTCGTCGTAGCGGCGCGGCGTGCGGCGACGTCGTCGCCGAAAATAGTATGGGGGAAAATTAGACTTTTCTCTTTTCCAACCTAATAGGAATGAAAAGGGCTTGGGGAGGTAACATGGACTTTTTCCAGAAAAAGCCCAGCAACAAGAAGGCCATAGTAGAGGGAGCTTACGTGGACTTTTTGGAGTAAAACTAATTTTGGTTAGAGTGAAAATCCTGGGACAAAGACCAGAAGATCAGAGGAGTAGAAAAATTGGTAAATTTCAATAAAAGTTTGGCACTGGCATAAAACAAAGAAACTGTCGGCATGATGCAAAAATTTAAACATGAAACAGAAATGATTTTTGATCGGTGTATTTTTATTTAGAAATTTCCCCAGGGTGTTACAGATCGTCAGGGAGTTCAAAACCCTGGTCTGAGGTGTAGATGAACATGTCCATCTTAATTGATGGGGGGCCGGTGTAGAATCGGATGAACCATGTGGACATGTCTTCGGCCGATTGATCTGCTCCAGGATAGACAGAGGCCGCTTCTCCAAAAGACATGCATCTTCTGGTTCTGGGATCTTCGTGATCGGCGTACTTTGAGGGAAAGCAGGAGTCCGATAGTGGAGGCTGATCGACTATGGTGTTGGTGTGGATAGTTAACCAAAGTTGGATAAACCACCATGGTCCTTCATGAGCCACAGTTTGCTTCAGCATCAGATCTTGAGTGGCAATATGAAGTAGCCGATAGACAACTCCCAGGGGATATCGGCCAAGGGGGATTTGTTTCTTATCAACCAGAGCTTGAGCCAAATGTTGACAATTTGTAGTGGGACCGCAGGTTGATCCACAGAAAACAAATCTTTCCAACCATAGTGTCAGGAAGGCCACGTGTTCCCTCTCTGAGACTGATCCTTGTTCCATGTGCGCAGAAATGTACCCAGACCAGCCTCCGATCTTCTTGGTTTTCAACTTATGGTTGCTTTTTGTCAGGAGACTGAAGGGGTTGATCTTAGATTGAATGTCTAATCCTGTCAGCAGCTTGACGTCAATCAGCGTTGGGGTCATCGGACCTTGCCGGAACAGAAAAGTGTTCAAGGTGCTAGACCAGAAATAGGTGGCCGCTGACATAAGTGGTTCATTTTTCTTGGTATCGGCCAGGGACAAAGTGATGCATTGGCCGATTCCTATTTCGTCTCAGTGAACCTGCTTGGTCGCAACAATCCTCTTGTGCCAGGTTCTGTAGCCATTGAGCTTTGACGGCCAGGATCTGAAGGTGTGCTTCCAAGAAGAAACATTGGGTTTGGCTTATTTGAAAGGAACTCTGTTGGTCTCTGCGTTTATCAGCCAGGTCGGGTCGCAGTTGCCCATGGGGCCTAGAAGGAACCGGTGGGATTTGTCGTTGGTGGGGATTAAGATTTGATCTTTGAAGACCTACGGCATATGAATAGTGATATAAGGTAATGACCCGGGGGGCAAAAAGCAGAAACCCTAGTTTGAAGAAATCGGCGAGAAAGTGAAAATGTGTATTCAGAAAGGATTGACTCACCACGGGGATCTCGGAAGCGTAGAACGGTGCGGAAGCCATTGTTGCTGTCGAGGAGGTCGCTGTTGGAAGGGTCGGTACCAGGGAGACGCCGAGGAGTCGCCGGAATTGTGAGGTGCAAAGGGATGGACGAGGAATTGCGCAAGGAAATCAGCGGCGAGAAGTTATGAGCCTGGATCTGCGCGGTTTTCAGACGAACCCTAGCAAAGAAGTCAATGGGTTCTTCGGAGCTAATTCCGCCATATTATATAATGAAGCGGAATAGGGGGGCATGTGTTAACAACAGATTTTCATAATCGGCCCGGAGAAGGGAGAAGAAACCGACGCGGAGAGAAGGGCTGGATTGGAGTCAGACCAGGTCTCGTATCGGACTCGGTAGGCGTATCGGACTGGGAGAGGCGTTACCAGGAAGAGCGTATCAGCCGATACGGATTCAATATGGTCATCAGCCGATAGAGGCTAGAAATTGACAGAGTCAGCGTGGGCTTGGTCTGGGCTCGAGGTAAACTTCAAGGTGGTTGCCAATTAAGGATAACATCGGGGTTTCAGCCGGTCTTACCTAATGCATGTGATCGGCTATGTTCTTGCATGTGTTTGCCACTTGTACAGATGGATTGGTGAATATAAGCATATCGGTTACAGGGTATTCTTAGGATCTCTCTGTGATTGGTATATTTATATTGGCCGATTGGCTTGTATAAGTTCGCACTAGAGTATTAGCTAGTGTATTTATCTTTATGCAACCCTCATCGGCCGATTCCAGTAATTTACTATAAACATATTAACATGGGCCGATGGGATTAGATCTGTTTCATCAGTTACATCATATTATTACTTCAAGTAAGACGATATAGCTTTGCCCTATCGGCCAGGCCTCCGTGATGCAGCATCGGCCTATCGGCCGATCGGCCATCGTTTCTCACATGGTTTACTTGTTTATTCTTGTTGATTGCAGATCAAATTAACTGGCACGCCCTACACGCACCTAGGCAAGCCATTGGACCTGCACTGGAGCTAAGCAGACCTCCCAGGCCGCCGTGGAAACGTGGAACCCGTTTTGTTGCGAGGCAGATCTAAATTCTACGCCAACACTAGGTCATTACCCCCCTTGATAGTACGGCAAAGCTATAAATAAATTTTAGCAAATTTGATCGCCCAAACTCCTCGATCAATTAAAATAAAACCGCTAGTTTTACCGTCTTCAATCCTTTCGCTTTGCACCATCGAAAAACGTCCTCGGTGATCATCCATGCACTCATATTTATGATCCTAACTCAAATATTTGTAACTCAAAAGAATCGTTAGTCCACAATTAGTGCTTGTCATTAATTACCAAAACAAACAACGGGGGCCTAGATGCTTCAATCTCCCCCTTTTTGGTAATTGATGACAAACACCTTAAACAAACATAATCACAATGAAATACATGGATACAATTTGCAATGAAAAGAAAAAGCTCCCCCTAAACATGTGCATTACAATCACAAGGGTCAAACAAATGACACAGGGAGTTTACACTATACTTTGCACATTTCAATATAGCATGTCACAAATAAAATAAGGATTGGATGAACACCACACATAAAACTCATACAAGCATAGGATGATTACAAAAGAATATCACAAAGACAATAATCATCCATCATAGCATAGAGATCACAAGATGTCCATAAAACCATCAAAGCATATAGAGTTCATCCAAGGATCATCTAATCCACAAGAAAAAAATCTCTAAGCTATTACAAGACCACAAAGGGCCTAAAACTCACAAGAGTTAAACAAAACAATAAAAACACGCAAGATAGATAATAGTAGCCCATTACATATAAATATCCCTCCACCTTAGACTAATAGAAAGAGGACTAACCTCACTAAATCTAGTCTCATCCCACCTGATAAAAGAAGTCCTTTCTTCTCTCTCTTTTGGCATCAAGGACCAAAAAGCTTCACTCTTGAGGAGGTGAAGGAGGACGGGAAATAGGATAGTGAGATGGACCGGAGGGACTACGACGTCGAGAGAATACATAGGCATGAGAGTTTTCCAAGGTAGTCATACACCGGTCCAAAGTACTCATGTGCTGAGATATCCTGCCAACCTCAGATCTTATGCCCCTCACATCCTCATACATGGCCTCATGCCCGGTAGATAATTTCTGAATGCTATCACTTAGGGCATTGATGGCCCCAAGCACCGGGTTGAAGTAGTCCTGTGGAGGCATCCCAAAATATGCATATGAAGGAGTGAAGTACTCATCGATACCTTGAGGAGGAGGAGGTGGTGGAGGATGTGCTGAGCTCGAGCTTGCTCCATGCTGGAATATGGGTTGTCTCATCCTAGGAACACGGGGGGCGCCAAGCTGAAGTCGAGGCTTGTACTGCTTGTGCTCCTTAAGAATCTTCCCGACATGCCCAAGCTTCTCTTGAATCAATTTCATGATGTAGGGCGTATAGTAGATACCTTGACCAAAAATGCCCTTGGATATAGCAATCTCTTGCATCATGAGATTCACTACATTAAACTGATGACCCTGAAGGATGGCATCAATCACATGCCAAGCCACCCCCCTGATTTCATCATTATTCCCACACCGAGGGAGGATGGTGGCTCTCACAATTCTGTTCACAATACTAGGGATAGTCATCAACCCTGCAACTTTCCCATAAGTGTGCTGCCCTCCATCTTCATAGAACTATGCTAGGTCATCAATGAAGAACGGGTTGTGGGCGTGCTCCTCATGCAGATCATCCCCATAATCAAACCGAATGTTGAGCAACCTCTGAAACTGCCTCCTAGAGATAGTGCACTGGAGGGTGTTTGACATCCACTTCATCTCAGAATAATCTCCAACAACCCATACTGTGGCATAGAACTGGCGAATTAAGTCTTCAACATAGTCTTGCTTGAGGATAGCAATACGATCAATGCCAACAACCTTGAATAGATCTTGCAAGTTCTCAAACTCTGGGGTCTCATTTATGTTCCTCCAAGAAATCCACTTATGTTCAGCAAAGGCCTTTCTTTTGTAAATCTACTCATACACAGTCTTCTGGAAAGCTGTGTGAAAGCGGGGATCTGTGGTGTCCCTAGGCCTCTTGAACTGATCATGATATCGCAATATAGTGTATTGAGTGGGATTCCTAATGTTCAGCACAAACTGGATGGAGGGATCTATCTCCATGTCATCTCCACTTCCTCCTCACTCTCACTACCATCTCCATCTCCACTTTCCTCTTCCTCTTCTTGCTGTTCTTCATTCACTTCTTGCTCTTATACCTCACTTTGAGCATATTGTTCTTCACTAGATTTCTCATGCTCGCTCTTTGATTCTTGCACTTGAGCTTGACGGCCATGGCGAGTGCGAGGAGGCATCTCTAAATCCGAAAGGGCAAAGAATAGGATATTAGCAACTATTTAGAGAGCACTTGAATATGTGGAAGAAGAGGTGTTCACTGTCTGTCAGGGGCGGTTAGACCGCTGGACAATGGCCGGTCAGACCGACGGCATCAGGCAGGTCAAACCGTCGGCATCAGGCCGGTCAGACCGCCGCTTGAGACCGGTTAGACCGCCCATGGCAGGGAGCTCAAATATCCAAACTTTCCACAAACACAAAGTGTATCTAAACATGCTAGGACCAATGTTTGCACAAGATAATGAGCAAGAACCACAAAGGATAGGTCTATTTCATCAAAATTTGATTTAGAGGGAGGAACTACCTTTAACCCTAGAGATTGAAATAGACCGATTTGATGTGCACAAGATGGGAAGAGAGTGATTACCGGTTGAAAGGAGTTGAATTACACCAAGAAACTACCCTCTATTGGTGCAAAAGGAAGACACCTCTTCCTTCACCTAGGGTTTCATGCCATGGATCACAAAGTCAACAAAAACGCGAAATAATCCATGGAATAGAGAGAGGAAGCGAAAGAGAATCACTTACGGTGTGACCGGAGTGATTTTGACGGTTGAACCGGAGGGATTTATTGGAGAGAGGTGGCTAGTGCTTGAGGGGAGAGAGAGGGGGTCCTTTTTCGGGTAGGAGAAGTGAGGGGATGAAAAGGAGAGAGAAGGGGTCGGATAGAAGAAGAAAGAGGTAAAAACCCTGGGCCCACCTGACAGGCCGGTCAGACCGGCGGCTAGATGCCGTTCAGACCGCGCATATAGCGTCGGTCAGACCGCCAGGCCCCCTGCCGGCTGTGCACAACCCTTGCACAAGCCGGCAACCCCCACACAATAAAATCCAATAAAATTTAAATTTGGAGCAATTTTGAAATGTATGAGTTGAAATATTGTTAGCCATGCATAATAATTGAAAATTATGATGATTTGCAACTAAACTCACTTAGGCTGAGTTCGCAAGTGAGTCTTCGCAGCGCCTTGGCGCTTTCGGAATGCAAAGTACTGTAGATTCACTGTTTTGTACTGTGGGCGACACTGTACTGTACTGCCTTTCACTGTAGCCTGACTGTTTGTCATTGTAGCTGCCGCTGACTCCGTCCGTCCGTGGAGAAGGCGCCGTGAGGCACTGACAAAAGCCGTCAATACGCGGGCTGAAGAAGCTCCGGGGTCGTCGCTGCTCTGGTGCCGACCTAAAAAATCTTATGCGCACACAAGAAGAGATATGGGAGCAAGAAACAAATAAATTTACGGTGTTTTCTATGAATATATTTTCAATAATATTTGAAGAGATGTATCAATACGTTGAGAAGTCAGTATTGGTCAAAATAAAATTAGGCAGTCATATTTGCTGAGATGGTTGAGACGGAAAGGAGTGCACGAAATTTACTGAAAAAACACTGATTAAAATTTGTACATAGAGCGTAGGGTACGTAACAACGACAACACATAATTGACGCGTATTCCTAATATTGCGTCCATCATGATAAAATTGAAACGTTGATAGGGACAAAGGCTAATTTTTAAAAAACGACAGCAATGACTTGAAAAATGCTAAAATAACAATCAAATCCAATATATATTTCAATTACATAATAATTGACGCGTATTTGTAATGTTGTGTGCAGCATTAAAAAATTTAAACGTAGTTGGGAAAAAAGTGTAATTTTTTAAAAAACTCAGCAATGCCTTGAAAATTGCAAAAATAATAGTTAAATCGAATACATATTCCAATTACATAGTAATTGACGCGTATTTCTAATATTTCGTCCAGCATTAAAAAATTCAAACGTAGTTAGGAAAAAAATCCAATTTTTAAAAAACTCAGCAACGACTTCGAAACGAGATTGGAAAAAAAATGAGGCTAAACATATGAGAAGTTCGTAATAATTGACGCGTTTTTTAATACGGCGTGCAGCATGACAAAATTTAAACGTAAGTATGAAAAAAAATTATATTATACAAAAAAGGGAGCCGAGGTTGGAAACTGCTGAAATACGTGTTACATCCAATTAGTAATCGAATTAATTAATAATTGACACGTATTTGTAATATTGCGTCGGCCATTAAATAATTTAAACATAGTTAAGAAAAAAGTCCAATTTTGTAAAAAGCGAAGCGACGATTATGAAACTGCTTAAATAATAATTAAATCCAATATATATTCCAATTACATAATACTTGACCCGTTTTTTTAATACGGCGTGCGGCATCAAAAAAATAAAACATGATTATGAGAGATGTACCAATATGTTGAGAAGTCAATATCGGTCAAAATAATACTAGCCAGTCATTTTTGCTGAGATGGTTGACACGAAAAATAGATTAATTTTTGTAAAAATCTCAACGATAACTAGGAAACCAGGTAAATATTAATTCAATGCAGTACAGAGATCATGCACCTAAAAATTAGTCTGCCTGCCTTATTGGGAAAACATGAAAGAAGGATTCTCCATCAGAATAAAAACAATACAATTTCAATAATTGATGCAATTCATGATATTGTAATAAGGTAGTACATAATCCATTTTACAATAAAGCTGACATCTACTAATAATGATTAAACAACGCATCCACAATGCAATCACGCCAGGTGGTCATAGCTTGCTCGCTATTTGTGCTGTAATACATCTGGTCGAATGATGTGTGCTGTGGCACCACGGGATATCCATTGTACAGAGAATTGTTTTGACGGTAGTACACGTCAACAGCACTATCCATTTTGAAGTTGTGCAGAGCAAAAGCTGCATGTATTATGTGTTTCGGAACATTCTCATCTCGAAAGTACGGTATTTCCTTGAGTACCTTCCATTGTTTTTTGACGATGCCAAATGTTCTTTCAACAATACTTCGCAACGACGAGTGTCGGTGGTTAAATGTTTCCTCTCGTCCTACAGGTGGGGGCGCACCTTCATCTCCAAGTTGATCCCTGTGATACCGTACACATGGGTATGGTGGAAGACATCCCATCCTACTAGGAAATCCAGAGTCCACAAGTAAATACCTTTCTGTCCAACGTTTCAGAACAAATGTTACGCATTAGAGGTACCTTCTGAAAAATAGTGTCCGTTCATTTTCATAATATAAATGTCCAAAAAAAATTGCACTGACCGTGGGGTATCCTTGGGAAATTGTCGGGATAATATTGAACTGCCTCGGTCAGAATCCTTTGGTCGTGCACCGAGCCTGGCCATCCAGCATCACAAAACATAATTCTCCCATAGTGATCGCAAATAACTAGCACATTTTTGCTCGTTACATGGTGCCGGTTCCTGTGTTCAATAGACGTGGCAGCAGATGTCACGACTTGCACATGTGTGCCGTCTACAGCACCGACCGACTGATAAAATGGTTTGATCCAGTCTTCATTCAAGAACTGATGATGAGTTTCCGTGAAGTTGGGATCCACAGGTTTCAAAATATTCCCCGCCAACGCGTTCGTACTGATCAGTACTTGGTGGAAGTTAATGGACACAGTTGAGCTTGACCGTACGAAACGATTGTTCGTGTCTCTGTTCGAATGATTTCCTGCCATAGCATACAAGAACATCCCAAGTTTTTCTAACGCACATACCTCGGATGTCCCAGTGAGGCCATACAAAGTGACCAGTAGGTCATGAAGGCTGTGTATTTGCTCCGCACTCAAACGGAACATGGCCCTACATTGCCTTTGATTCGCCATAGTTTCCAACATCCAACTAATACCAGTTTGAATCGGTATTCGCCTTGGAGCTCTCTCATTTTGTTGGAAAGTTGCAGCGAGAAAATCGACGACGTCATCTTCGTCATCGCTGGCTGAGTGCCCTCCTGTGCCGTGCGAGGCAAATGCACCAGTTGTCATCGCCAACCCTTTAAACATGACAAGTTGAAATTAAACACACAGAGTCACGTATATGTGTATTATGCAGGAACTTGCAAAATGGGAATAATAGCTAACATTGCAGTAAAAAACATGTAGAATTAAAACTTGATATGTCACAACAACGAATGATGGAAAATTGCCATGTTGAAAAGTTAAATCCGCAGTTGTTACACTAACTCATACCCTAACTCATTAGCAACGAGATTGGCAGGATTATTTCGATAACATGGTACAGTTCTAGAATTATTCAAATGCAACAACAATGGAACAGAGGAGGTCGCGCTTTGCTGAAAACCACTGGAGGCACCTGCACCACTAGCACCCCCACCACCCTGTGACATCACCTGGATATAATCGAGGCGAGCTTCGGCTGTCGGGATTCTGATGAAGCATGCGCAGTGATTGGGATTTTGGAATAAACGACAAGCAGCGTACCACACAGGACCGGTGATACGGTGCCCATCGTTTTCAACCAACTCCAAGCATGCCTCAATCCCTTTGGACTTAGCTTCGGCTGCCTCTCTTGCCCGGCTCTGCAAGGACTCACACCGAAGGTCGGCATGCCTGTGTAGGGCCTCCCCGTGCTGTCGCTGCGGGACTTCTTCGAAGACCCCCTGAGGCAGCACTGTCAGTGGCTGCCCTTTTTCCCTTACCCCCTGACGACGACTGAGGTGCTGCTGCATAAGGCATTGGAGGCATGTAAGTGGCTGTGGGCTGCGCAACATCAACATGCTGCCATTGAGCTTGAGCTTGTGCTGGTGATGGCAATGCTCCAGCAACATCTGATCAGTTGCCGACAACGGGGCGCCCCCTGAACACCGCATTGTGGAGGTCAATGTGCTTCAGAGGATCATTCTTGAAGGTCATCACGCCTTTCTTCATCTGCACCATAGTTATACATGCATAAGTCAGTAGCAACAAAATGAACGGTTCCAAATTGTTATATCTCTGCAGTACAGGCTGCACAAAATCATTGCAGGCAAATAGAAAAATAGAGCACAGCAGTTCTTATTCTGTTTAAGCACAAAAAGCAGAATAGTTCAGACACAATGTACTATACTGATAGCTGTCATGAATGTTTTACATTGGCCAGGCGAGGATTAAACCAACTTTTCAGATTTTAAAATGATGTAAATAAACTGTTCTTCAGAACAACACCGTAAATTCTACAGTACCACAGTTTCAAGTCTCTGAATTGACCCAAAATGGCAGAGAGCAACAGAACAAACCATGCACACATCATCTGAAAGATCCCCAAATCACAGTGATATTGCCCAAAACAACAAAAAAAAAGGCGAGTCATCCCAACGGCAAGACTCCCCAGCCTTCTGTCTCTGGTCATAAAATGCCAAGAACCCTACTAATGCCACGCACATAGTAACAGTACCTGATATATGTGTGCAGGCAACACGCCATGATGCCAATTTGCCAATCAAGATTTGTCATATGTGCCTCCATTATCATCCTTCCACATTCTGTGTGATTGTGTGCGTGTGAACTGTGAAGTGTTGCAGTGAATTGTTACATGGGGGGACATAGTTTGCAAATTCATAATGCATCGGATCCTATTGAGTTTCCCCCCACATGGAGAACTCTGAACTCTAGAACATCTAGACAGGAGTACAAGACAGCATGCAGACATGGAAAGCTGATCACTTTGTATATGTGTGTTGATGTTAATTAGCAGGACAGAAAATACTAATGGATCATGTACACATGGTACTATGGTACTGATCACTGGCTTGGTCAAGCTCGGCAAAATCATGCAAAAAATGTTGCAGTTTCACTAGTCACTAATCCACCTGATGTGGAGTTCCTTCTTTAACCACCCATCTGCATCACCGCAATTTAAGTAATCCCCAGTAGTACAATAATTTTACTACTAACTTGTTTGGAACAGGACATGAACAAATGGAGCAACATGATGAAGCTAATGGCAGATGCATCTCTAATATAGAATAAAAAGTTTGCAGAATTAGCAAAATATGGACACAAAATGTTTTTTCTGTTTAAAAATGAGGGAGAGACCAATGTTTTTTCTTCAAAAACAAGGTTGGGATGATTTCAATTGCATACAAAGGAACAGAGGAAATGACAAATCCAGACTAGCAGAGGCGAGGCTCATTCACTATGCTGGTTTTCTTAGATGACTGTAAAATATTGTCTGCAAATTTAACCAAAGGATACTATTATCTCAAATCGATTTGATCAGATGATTGTAAAGTAATAATCAGTGCCAAGTTATATTGTACAAATTAAAAGGACCTACTTTCAAAATTATGCAATTTAATATAGCTCAAGCAAGAGCAGAGCGAGACAAAACATCTCAGAATAAATGACACAAGTGCAGCGTGAGGCAAAAAACCAAACTGATTAATTACAACAGCCCAAAGCAAAAGCATGGGAAAACCAATATGTCACATAACATAATTTTTCTTTGGCAAGTGAGCAGTAAGTAATATGCAGAAAAGTGTAAAACAATTAGTGATAAAACCCATCTCACATTCAGGTCACATATGTGTTTGGTTTGGGTACAAATTAATGAGCACATTTGACACTGCTTCTGCAACTTGAACTTCTATGAGTAATGTGATTGTCTGGACTCACTACATTAATCACGCAAGAAGAAGAGGGAAGGGGGAGGAGTTTCGGCAAGAAGAAGAATTTTTGAAGACAAAAGTAATAACATCAATTTTGTTCTACAAAATTTATATTACAATAAAATAACTATTGGTCAAAGTCGTATCGTAAAATATTTTGCAATAGAGGGAGTATAATAAAGCATCCTCTAGCATAATAAATTGACTCCCAATTCTATATAGAGCTTCCAATATTTAGGGCTTTAGGCAAGACAGCCTCCCAATGGTTGATAAAAATTAAAACAATGATTCCAGGAGCATCGACTCAAACTGAAATTCAGAAATACACTACTGAAACAGAAAACAGTCAACACAGGGCAGGTATTGCTACGAATTAGTGACATATATTGAAGGGGACATGCGAAATGTAAGTGATAAGTGACATACCCCTTCTTGTTGTTCCCACCAGGCGTCGTCCGCGACAATGCCACTCGTATGTGGATCACGACCGAGGCCGGTAGCCTGCGACTCAAGCCAGACCCACATGTTGAACCGCTTCCGACAATCGCGCCAAATGTACTGAACTTGGCTCCTGTTCACCTTCTTCCTACACTTCGCATACATTTTCATAGACAAAATGTCCAGTGCCACCGGCTTGGGGTTGCTGGTGGTGATGTTGTGAGCTACTATTTCCTCCAAACAACTTTCTAGAAACAAGCGGACCTCCATATCGGTCCAGCAGCAACGGCCATCGGACATCTAATAAACGTTGGTTCTGAAAGTTGGTTCTGAAAGGAACAAAAAAAATGACAAGCTGCCATTACCTTTCTTGCTTCGGCGTCGTGGACGACGTCCCAGTTGATTGAATGCCCGACGGTTGCCGGGCTCACTTGCCGAACGAACTCGATGACCGCTTCTGGAGATTTTGCGCAAACCTTCGTTAGGGCATTGGCGACGTGAAGCACATTGTCCTCTAGGGCCTTGGGGGTGCCTGCGTCGGAGGTGTAGGAGTCGCAGGAGTCCTCACCAGACTCCAGATCGGCGGCCCAGGTCGACAACGGGAGGGTTGGAGAAGGGGCTTGAACAACCACTGCCCGGGATGCGATTTGCGAGCGCTCGATCTCTCGCTTCCGCTTCTTCCCTCGCGTCTCCATCCGAGTAACCACAGCCTCCGCCTCAAATATAGTGGTGCCGCTAAGACCGCCAGCTTTGCTGCCTTGTAGCACCGAGTGTCGCCAGTCTTCTGTGCCACACGGGATGTACGACGTGAGACACAGCCACGCGCGGAAAGCTACCAGGCTGGAGAAGACGACGCGCGAACCGAGCGTGCCGCCCGACTTTCACCATCTCCGAGGACGACGCTGACCGCTCGAGCACACTGTGGGCAACACCAGTGATGCTCTGCTGATTCGATGGACTAGAGGCCTGTTCCGCCAGCTGTAGGCGAAAGCAAACTCCGGACGACGCGCTGCGGCAAGGGGTGATTCGATTGAGGGGAGGGAGTAGAGCCAGCTGAGCAAAAATAGGAACTCAAAAAATTACCCATGGCCCATCCTCGCTCTCCTCCACTCCTCCCCTCTTCCCTTCTCCCTCCTCTTTCTCTTCCTCTACTCTCGGCTTTCTTCCTCCTCTCTCCGTCTCTCCCCTCTCTTCCCCGTCTCTCTCCCAGCCGGCGGATGGGAAGGGCGGTGGGGAAAAGGGACAGGTTAGGTCGGGTAGGCGGCAGACCCTGAACATCAGGG